>CM042666.1:19897183-20572183 GCA_023638005.1 Forsythia suspensa
TCTAACTTGTGCCTCTGCCATTGGAAGTTGTTCCAAATTTTTCTATTTTTGGTTGTGTTCTTTGCATCTTCGTCTAAAAGTACGTTCAATCTCAAGATTGATAGGCTCAAGATTGCCGCCTTATGAACGAAGCATGCAACAAACACATTTTCTATATTAAGAAAACAAAGAAGAAAAATAAAAAGTATAAAAGTAAAATTTAAAATTTAAAAAAATTAAAACTAACAATAACGATTAATATAAACTAATATCAAATAAAAATAGTCACCAGCAACGATGCCAAAAACATGCTGGGATGTTACAGATGAAACAAGCTGGTTGACCAGAGGACGTGATTTGGTGTAGTAATCAAATGAGAGTTAGCACAACCGACGAGAGGTGTTGGTTGTGGAGTTGGTGAAAGAGTGTGAGCCAACGTAACAAGGAAAATGAATATGAAAATGTAACAGGGAATGAATTGAAAGAGATCCCAAGAACAATTACACCACCCACAGAAATGATCTATCGTAAGGGAAAAGGACAATTTTCTGCTCGTCGTACGACGAATCAAAGTGCCAAAGAGGTTGACATTCTGTTGAAAAAGTGTATCTAGAAAAGAAAAAAAAAATCCATCTATACCACAGGCTCAATGAGAGTGACAAGCCCATTGAATTTTATAATGAATTTATTACTCCTTTCTTTATATGGTTGTTGTGAGAAAATATATGATTGCAAGTGAACAATATTCCAAATAAGTAATAAAGTGGACATATTGAGTCCGGGTTATCGTTCCTATGAAGACTATCCTATTTAGATATCATTTCAATTAATCTTAAACCTAATTTATTTAAAACTCGTTGAATTAAATTGATTTGAAAATTTAAACTATAATTATTAATTCTAGAATAATAGTATGAATGCACAATTCAAGAATTTATCAAGTATAATTATTAAAATATTTGGATTCACGAGTTCACCATAATTGTCATCTCTAATTTCTCCTCTCAAGATTTATTCATAATGTTGTGTTCGGTCGAATTCACGAATTTATCCTAATTTACCTCTTTTGAGTTCAAATTAGTTATATCTAATTAAGTCAACTCACTATATCTCTATGTGAAGTCAAAATAATCTTTAACTAGAAGCATTAAATGGCCTAAAAATTCAATTTAATACCACAACAATAATAAAAACGTATCTCTACCTTTTATCCAATTGTCGAATTTTACTACGTGATCTAGATTAATGACTTACCTCTCGGTTTGTTACAATCAATTCAATGACAAATAATAGCCAATTATTTCAAGCATTTTGAGAAGAAGTAAAATCAATACGTAATTAATTTATCAGCAAAACTTGAGAATTGAAATTAAAGAATCTAAACTAAGTTACATTGTTTATCCAAAATATTAATTTAGCCACTCATAATTCGAGAGAAATAAAAGATGAAGAGTTTGGAATAAATAATTGGATTTAAATGAGAGATGAGAAAAAGTTGAATATCTTGCACCAAGAATTCGTCGTTTTCATGTCCCAGTTTTTAAGATCTTGATCGTTCTTTCTCTTTTTCCCCTTTTTCCTCTCTTTTTTCTCCTTTTATTCTTGTATATGGTATATGGTATATCCCCTTTGTTTTAAATCATAATCCCATTTATATAACCCAAAAATTCTAATTTAGAGTAGAAGACTTGTCCCAAAAGAATTACCAAATTAGAGTTTAACTAAAATAAAGAAACTAGAATTCTGGTCACGAATTGTGCTTAAGTCCCTAATTATTTGCACGATAAGTCCTTCAACTTTTTTTTTGTAAGTTGGTCCCCATTTCCAAGTTTTCGTGCACTTTCAGTCTTTTTCGCCTATTTGGCTATGTTTTTCTCCAATTCCATTCGAAATTGGGTTTTGAGCTAAAACAATCAAGTCTACACACAATTAAGTAAAAATTACTTAAGAGTACTTATAGTCGTTCACTTTTAATGGTTCAGATAAGTGTAAAACGACATTTATCAATGGTGCTTATTAATAAACTATGCTAGGAATTGTTGCCTTGGAACAAAAATTCCTAACAAGTCTTTACAACATTCAAGTAAACTATTTTGAAACTCTTTTTAAATCCAATAATTTTTCGTTAAACATTGGATAAGGGAGTTCAAAACTGTAGAACACCAATTTATATCATAGAACACCAATTTTGTTATAAACTAACGCAATACTACGAATCTTAGCAACCAAAAAACAAAGGAGAATTTATAAAACTAGACAAATGTAAAAGGTGGTTTTTGAAAATAGCAACTTTTTAATAACATTTGGGAAAATTAGTGAAAATGGTCTCTAACATTTGCTCTCAGTGCCAAAATGGTCTGTAATGTTTGTTTTTGGCACAACAGTCCCTAACTTGTGTGTTTTGGTACACAATTGGTCATTATTCAATAAAAAGGACAAATATCCTCTTAGTTGCCTTTAGTTTTAATTAAAAAAAATTACAATTGAATTATTAATCTTTACAAAAGGTGTAAATAGGTCTGGTACATTTATTAAATAATATTTAGTTTAACATATTAAATATATTACTATATTCGTGTCAATTACATTTTTCATAATAGAAAAATGTAAAATTATTGTGTTTAAGTATATGTAATTCATATGTGATGTGAAAAACTTGAATAAAAACTAAGTTAAATAAATAACAAAACGGCGTATATAATTTTATGACATTGAACCAATTTTATTGTTGTTTTTTAACATAAAAATACTAATAAAAAATTAACTTACACATTATGTGTTCTTTATTTTTGAACGATATTAATAAAACGATAAATTAAAATATGAAGAATATAGTTGGAGCTCTAATATTTATAATTAATAAACGAATATCTCAATTAAATAATAGTATTTGAGCATCATGTTTGTGACAAAGTTATTTTTTTTATGTTGTAACAATAAATAAAAGTTTGAAATTTTAATAATATAATTACTTAAAATTAAAATTAAAATTTATTGAACATGTTTGTTAATAATTATGAGTTTAAATTTTAGTTATTTTATAATAGTTCGTAATACAAAACAATTTAGTATATTATCAATTGGTCAATAAAAAAAAAAGTGTTAGTTTCCTTTAATTTTTATAAAAAATAAAAGTAACGGACATATTTGCACTTGTTGCAAAGGTTATGAATCTAATTGTAATTTTTTTAATTAAAACTATGGACATATTTATCTTTTTTATGAAATAAGGATCAAATGCGCACCAAAACACATAGATTATAGACTTATGTGCCAAAAAACTTACGTTAGAGACTATTTATAGGGACCATTTGCACCAATTTTCCTATCATTTGCAAAAATGATGGTTATATTCACACCAAATCTTTGTTAATCACACTACATTTAAATTGCAATGAAGGTTCTAAACTATTACTATTTTCATATTTATGTCATCAATTATTTTTTATCACATTTTTATCATCCACCTATTAATTTTCACGTCTTAGCTTTGTCTTTGATGATGGTTTCTGTCTAAAAAATTAATTAAAAATGCATTAAAAAAATTGGCCTCTCGCACTTTTTAAATAAGTAAAATAAATAATAAATTCAAAAATTTTACAAAATATTTGTCTCTCATTTCAATGTACATTTATAGAATATTTGGACAAAAAACGTTATCAGAGACAAGATGTGAAAGTTAATGAAAGTTAATGATAAACATGCAACAAAAAAAATTGAAAACATAAGTTCAAAATGTCAAAGGTTGAGGGACATTTATTGAAATTAAAACGTGGTGTTAATAATAAAAACTCTTGCAAAAAATGGTAACTTTTAGATGCACAAAGTCATATATATCATTTTGCAAAAATGACAAGTTTTTTTTTTTTTTTCCCTTTTATGGCTTCCAAGAGAAGCAACCTACTAACTTTTAAAAAAAATCTGCAGTGGAATTGATAAATGACAACTTGAACTGTCAGTAAAGTGTAAAAAAAAATTAATGTCGGCTTGACAGTTTAAACTATCAAACTTGAGCCGACACTTTAATTTTAGTTTCTTTCTTTCTTCTCGATAGTTTAAGTTGTCGAATGACAGATTGAGCTGTTGCTCAATAGTTGAGGCTGTCAAGCTGCCGTTTGACAGCAGCTCAAACCACTATTTTCGTTTGTTTTTTTCGTTTCTACATTCTTCTTCCTCAAACCAAACATTAATACATGAACTCAATATCTTCTAACAATTGAACAATTATATTCAACATATTTTCAGATATAAAAACAACCCAACCTAATTTAGCACACTCTTCTAACAATTTTTGAGCAATTATATTCAACATATTTTCAGATGTAAAAACAACCCAAACAAATTTAACACAAAACTTATTGATTTTTTTTCTTTTACAACCCAATCTAATCTAATCTATCAAAAACCTATAAATTTTTGTTCTTTTATAACTCAATTCATAGTCACAACGCTATTATGTAATCGGGAAGTGCTCTAGTTTTAGAAAATTTCATAAAACTTATTGAATATTTTTTCTTTTACAATCCAATCTAATACAATCTATCACAAACCTATTAAATTTTTGTTCTTTTATAACTCAATTCACAGTCACAACGTTGTTATGTAATTAAGAAGTGCTCTAGTTTTAGCAAATTTCACACCTAGAATCATATGAGAATGTATTGTCATAAGCAGATCCAAATAATACGCTACTATGAAATTAAATTGACACTACAATGTGAAAAGTCTAGTCAAGCCAAACATAACATAATAATTGCAGTTAATACATTTCGCACTAGAACTATTCAAAAAGTCAGGCTCGGATTTTATATGAGGCCTAAGAAATAACTGTCTTATGCTCAAAATATTTGTGGGTCATAGATCTAAAAAAATGTGTCATATTTGTTTTTGTTTACTTCAAAGTATTGATCTAGGACAACCCAATTCCACACTTAATTTAAAAAAAGAAAAAAAAACTTACCCAATTAAAAATTCATCTTCTCCCCAATTTAAAAGTTGAAATCTTTCAAAGTTCAGACTACCAACTTTCCTTTCCAATCCAGCAAAAACTCTCTAAGGACACGTAGCGTGAGCATAGTTATTAGAGTTATAAGCTATATTTCTCTTTTATTCATTTTATTTCATTTTAAATAATTTATATATTTAATGAGTTAACCTATTACATTTTTTTAGTAATAATTGAACCAATTGAATTGATTAAGATGAACTTGATTTTGTCATTTCTTGTCGACATCATATTTTGCATTAGTGAATTTTGTTTTCCTCGTATATGTCTATGTAACCATAAAATTATTGCAAAATTGGTTCTGATAAAAAAAAAAAAAGTCAGAGCATTCTTTAGTGTTGAGTTTTGAGTTTATAGATTTAGTTTTAGAAAACTCTTATGAAGAAAAAAATGTGAATGCACACTAACATTATAGGGCACTATAAAGTTCGACTCATGTCTGAAAAATCTAAAGTCCGACCTTGCAAAAGGTTCAAAATTTCAACTTTTAAAGCTCTAAACACGCCATTAAGAATGTAGCCCACATGTCAAATGCAAAATCGAAGACTGGACCAAACAAAATGAGACGGCGCAATGTCCACATTAATAGAATTTTATATAAAAACATACATAAAATGTTACGTCAGAATCCTAAAATGATCATAAATTCAAATTCAACTAAAATTCTACTAGAAACCCACATGTCAAATGCAAAATCAAAGACTGAACCAAACAAATTGAGATGACATAACGTCTACATTGCTAGATTTTATATAAAAACACACATAAAATGATATGCCAGAATCCCAAAATGACCATAAATTCAAATTCAACTAAAATTCTACTAGAAACCCAGATGAGCATTAACAAAAACAAAAGAACCCAAGTCAGGATTCAAGCGAAAAAATGCACCTTATGCATTATGGAAGATTTGGTGTCAAATTCAATCAGCCACGGGCTTAGTCAAAGAAATGCAGTTTTTTCTCCTCACTTTCGACAAGTCCCAACGATTCGTGATATCGTCAGGGTCTCTTTCTTTCTCTCTCTCGAAGGGGTGGGGTAGGATATAAGATTGAAAATGCGTTAATTGAACATGAATGCCTCTGAAATTTGAAATAAATATATAAAGATAAAGCTATATATGCACATATAACCATACCAAAAGCAAAAATCCCCTCTGGTTAAGAAATATACCCCAAATCTCTACTAGCATTTTTCACAACAAACAATTAGTAACACAAAATAAGAAAAAAAATGCTCACAATAACACTTGATTTTCCGAGCAAACAAAAGAAAGAAAGTGAAAAATCCTAACCCAAATTTGAAAAATATGAGGAAGTTACCTCATGTTTGAGCCTCTATATGGGGATTTCATAAAATCTACAAAAATTTGGGAAGGTTTTCTTGCCTTTGCAAGCCAATTTCTAAGTCCGGTAATATTTTTGTCTAATTCTACAATGAATTTGGGAAGATTTTGGAGAAATTATAGAGAATGGAGACGCCAGTGGATGAGAGTTGGTGGAGAGCGAAATGAATCTGCATAATGAATTAAGGAGAGACAAAGGGATGAATAATGTTCAAAATGACGTAGTTTTGTTGTAAAAAAGGACAAACAAAATGGTGTCGTATTGGTAAAATATGTTTCAATAAGAGTTACATTATGAACAGAATGCATTCTTCTAGAATTAGTAGGAAAACTTTATAGATATAGTCAAATTTAGAGTAATCAAATACTGCCTCATTCAAACATTATCAGAAAATCCAATGGGACAAAATTTGGTCAAACGAAAAGAAGTACAAATAATCTCCTCATATCAATCAATATAGATACATGAAGCGATGCATCTCTATCTTGTTGAACAATGTCTTCAAATAGCCAGCTACATTATCACTCGAGCAAATTTATTGAATACCGATGCCACTAGTCAATCTCAGTATTTTTTGAAGCTTGCGTGAATAAAACTATGCATCATTTCTCTTGATATAGTCTCCAAGTAACATCATCTTCTTACAAGATTGTCGAATAATATTTGATTGAATGTAAACAGCATGGCATTAGAAATGATGGTTGGGTGCAATTTGCTAGCTATGATAATCTGCCAATTGTACAAGTATTCCTTCTAGGAAACAGATACACAAGTATTTCTTCTGTTCAATTTACAAACCAAGAGAAAAAAAAATTCTCCCAATTTTGTCATCTCAAATTCATTTTCAAATAATTTGAAATTTTGTTAAGCTCTTCATGAGAATCTATAATTTGTTTTCTTCACAAAAACACGTGGTCAAACAAGATCATTTGTATAATATTTTTCAATAAATATTCATTAAAGCGATATACCATGCGCATATGGATTGTTTTAATCCGTATAACAATCTTTGTAGTTTGACAATGAACTTATTTTTAGAAAATGAATCATTTGCTTCTGGTAGTTTAAATCCTTCGAGGAATTTCATGTTATGTCACTAGCAAGTGAACTATATATAGATTTGCAATTATTACACCCACAAGGCACTTGTAAAATCTTCCTAGAGAAACAAACTATTTAACTATTGAGATGGAATGACGTCCAACACAGAGAAATATATTTCTTCACTTTAAATCCTTCATGATTTTTTGACAAAAAATCATTTGTATTCTATAGGGATTACATTTCAAGTGTTCGAACTATATATCTAAACACTTTGCATTTCTATTAAGAATTCAATTTTTCTTACGAGACTTCTATTCATTTTGGTCAATAATTTCTATGTCACATTTTTTGACAGATATGGTTCAATATCATCGCTATCATCCATAATATTAAGCACTACAAAAATGTGTAGACTATTTCTTTTCGAATTCATCTCTATCTCTGAATCTAGATATCTTATTGAAATTTCTTTATTTTTCACACATTTTAGGTACTCGAATCTTTTATTGGGTGTATGTGAACCTCTTTCTGGGATTATTCGAATGTCCGTCTTATAGTCTCTTCAAGAGTACCATTTCCTCAATAGGACCATCTTGATTATTGCTCCATTTTTTCTTTCTTTCATGGAATGTTGTCTTTGGAACCAATTTCTCTAATATACTCCAAGCATCTTTTCAAAATCATAAATATCTAAATGGTCTAAGTGGAGTGTAAATAGGTCTGCTTATGACTCCCAATAATTTTTAAAATATAAAGAATTCGGTCCCAAGTTTAGATAGTGAAGGTCTATAGCCTATGTACATTGTTGCAACATGTGACAATTCATTAAATTGAAAAATCTTGTAATTTTTCAATAGATATTTTCAGTAAATACTAGCATCATTATTGAGCCAAATGATCTAACTGGTCATGACAATAATAAAATCTTCATGAAATTGAACTTCTGGTTCAAAATAATATTTGTTTTAATTGTACTTATAAATTACAATTTACGACGTACATATTTTAACAAAGCACGTTTCTTTTTTATATAGTGGGGAGCAAATGATTATGGTATTAAATTTTGTTCGCCCACGTAACAAAATATTGGCTCTTTTAGAGCATTCAATCAGATATGTTGAACCTTATAGAATATTAATATTAATTTCTATCATTCTATTTTTTTCCCTTCAAGGAGTTGTGATAATTTCAATTATATAGTTAACGTACTACAAGTACCAAAAGTAGATGAGAGAACAAATATTTTCTATTGTCACTTTATCTAAGTTATAAAAGTCCAAATTATTCTATCTATATAATACAAATGGGCAATGAGAAAATTAACATCCATATGATGTGATCCAAAATATCTACTTATCATGATAGAAAAATAATCGTGGAAATAATCTCATATGAATGAATAGTATGGAATTAACATCACGGTCATGAATTTTAGTCCAAAATATGTCATACATAATCAATATCGATCATTTGATATATATCAATTATCATTTATGTTATTTAACAATAATATTATCTTTAACCGAAATGTGAGGAACTTGTCTCGCTCTCAAGGTTCTGGTCGTAATACCCCTCGTTGTCAAATTCGTCAACAACCTAATCTTGTTGATTATGTTAGTCATATCTCGAAGCAATCTAATATCCCATTTAAAGGGCAGTGTTCTCCTGCCCCTTTGGGGGCAGGATATAATGCCCACTTGCTGAGGTGTCAGCATGTGGGCAATCAAGTAAAATTGATTGCTTTATCATGGACAGCCCACATACTGACATCTCAGCAGGTGGGCATTATCAGAAAAACACTGGCCCCCATTTAAAATAATCAAATTAATTGAGCAATACTAAAATGTAGTTGTGTAGATTCTGTCAAAATTTTCCCTTTGTTTATTTTTTTTTAGATAAGATACAATATTATCCTAAGGAATTAATCAAACATAGGAGAGCCAGATCGAGATAACATTATCACGTACAATCACTATATTTATTTTCTACTCTCATTCTATGATAAGCACTTCGATTTAATAAATATTGCACACATCTCTTCATTGTAAGGAATTTACGTATACATGTACAGTAGAAATTAAATATGTAATTTCTATAAGTCAGATCAACCTTGTACTTAGATAGTATTCATGATAGAGGATTACCTTGATAAATACCGTAAAATATGATTATCTGATTAGCTGGAGGTGCAATCTTCAATAACACAGTTGTCCAATTGTCCAGCCTCCAATGGTAATCTACACACCAAACAGATATGGACTTCCATGATCAAGAACAAATGAAAGCGGAACTTTAGGAGTAATTGTATTGAGTTTTGTCTCTTGCTTGTGCTAGCAAGTAATAAAGACAGAACTTAGTATTTATAGGCGGCACTAACCCTAGTTTTAGTCCGACTAGAATTGTGTGTTCTTGTCTTACTAGAGCTTTGTTAGCCCACAACTAACTGACCTAATTAATTAATCTAATTAATTAATTTGGTCTAATATGTAATGAAGTTCGACCCAACTAATTGGACCTTAGACATTAATTCTTACAATCTCCCACTTAGACAAGGTCTAACTCCAGATGCTCAATTCTCGCCTTTTGTGTGTGGTCTATTATGTTCCCATTCACGAAAACACAGTGATATTCTCATCGATACACCTAGATCGATCAATTTACGTCGCCGTTTAAGATTGACATCTAGCAATGTGTCAAGGCAGTCCATGTGAAGAGAAATGTCATGTGGTATGACAGAACCAATATATGTACGGTTACCGTAGAAATATAATATCTTCATCAATATAACACAATTAGTTAAGAGATATGGATCATCATTAATCTCATTTCAACCAATTATGTTATTCACCTCAACTCTTCGTTGATCTAGTTATGATTGAAACATTTTCAACTCTTAATTACACCTCGGCTGAGAAAATTTATATCAACTTAAGTGGGCAAAATGAAGGTCATAATCTCCTACTTTTCAGAAGTAACGAATCCTCATATTGGACATTTACAACCTTCATATGATTCTCACTATACCCGTACAACGTCTTCCTGGTGACTCGTAATCTTAGGGGCCTATCAAACGCTCGCCAAAGTATAGCGGTCATCACATAAGATTCTATGATGTCCTCAAGTCAAAGGACCAAATCCACGACCGCGCATTAGAGATTTACCACTAACGCTCGGATAGTTATCCATGTAAAATCTCTGGGCGGGTCATATAATGTCATGTTCTCACAGCGACGCATTCATGTGTTCATTAAGATGTCCTTCTACATCTTAACTCGTGAGATCAGATACTTTCTTCAAAAGAAATGCAACACATGCATGCTAGTCTATCCGTAGTAATGATATCCGTATCTTATTATTACTATGACCAGGGATATTTCAAAAATAAGTTATTTATAACTTGTATCTCACAATCACAACACCTTGTGATTAACAAGTTATTATGAACTTTTCTTCGAACTCTATTATTTTAAATAATAATAACAGATCTACCATTATAATGTGGACAAAATATTTAATTAATAAAATTGTTCATACCCTTCGATGTCCAACAAAGAGTATATCATGAAACGTCACATATAAACTAGATCCGACCACTCATGTATCTAATACCAATAAATTTAGCCTGACTATCATGTTTGTGCTAGGACAACGGCTTTGTCAAAGGATCTACATTGTCGTCAGGCGGGACTCGCTCTATCTTTATGTCATTTTTCAGGATTATCTCCCTGATGAGATGATATCGCCTCAATATATGCTATTGATAATTGATAATATGTAATCTATAATCTGAGATGATATCGCCTCAATATAATATTACACAAAAAAGGTACCCTGAATAATTGATAATGTGTAATCTGTAATCTGTAATTTGAAATCTGGTCATACACATGCAGAGCTTCCCCAAAGGCTAAGCACCCCAATACACGGCTCAAAGCATATGTGTGTACGAGAGTGGGTCCCAAAGACCTTTAATAATCTGGTCATACACCGTGGAAACAGATTCACACCAGTACAAAGTAGGTAAATCACCATAACTAGTCATACACTATAGAAACGCATTCTTACCCATGCAGAGCGGGTAAAATCACCATATCTGGTCATACACTGTAGAAACGAATTCACGCCAGTGTAGAGCAGGTAAAAATCACCTAGGTACTTTTTGGTGGTTTTAAAATGAACTTTACTGAAATTCTCATTTATAAAAGCTAACTTGTACTAAAAATCATGCTTGTCCAACACATACTTGAAAAATAATTCTTTTTGCAATTTATGTAATATACTAGAAGCATTGAAATAATGAAGTAATGCATATAACTTGGAACTAATATAATATAATGAAATGCTTATTTCTGAAAAATAAGTTTCCAGTCACAAAATTCGTTTGACCAGAACGAGGTTGGTCGGTACGGGTCACCAACCTCCTCGTCACCTCCTAAAATAAAATATAATTGCTTCAATTAATAAATAATCAATCCAAGTAATACTAATAATTAAAAGCAAGACTAAGCTTATCCTACCCGTACTTAAGCAAAACTTTCCCAAAATTTCTTTAATCACTTGATCTAATCCTTATTCTAATTTACCACTTTTCTTTTTCACAATTTAACCTCTATCAATTACACACCACCAAGAATAATTTTCTTAACTTTCGTAGTAAAGTCACCAAGCTAGAAATCCATTTCGATTAATTTAATAACATCTAATTCTCCTTAAGATTCTCAACCCTTTTAATCTTCCATAAAGCTCATAAATATACTCTTTTACATTACATTCACTTAAAGGACCCAAATAGAAATTATAGGATTTGCTAAAATCATCATTCTAAGCTTTAAACATAAATAAACCAACACAAGCCTTAATATACTTAAAATAGCTTAAATATCTAGTTAAACTCACTAAGTCAAGAACCCTAAAATTTCATCAATTAAATCCTTCATTTAACTTGCAAATATAGTTTATATCACTAAAAACAACTTATCTCCTTTCATAAAATTCACATTTAAGCCCATAAGCAAAAATCCTAATTATTTATACTTTTCTTGAATAAGTAAGTTCTTACTTACCTCTTGAAATAACAAAGGAAATGGAGAACCCAAGCCTTAAAATTGATTTTTCGACCACCTCAAGATCCGGCCGGCACCTTTCTTCTTATTCTTCTTCCTTTTTCCTTTTTCCTTTTTCCTTTATTTCATTCTTTCTTTCCTTTTCTCCTTTTTCTTTCCTGCCAAAGCGTCCATCTCTCGCTCTCTCTGCGGAATTCTCTGGAAAAGGTCCCAATTTTCATTTTACAAATAAGCATAATTGCAACCTAAGTCCCAACTTCTATGATGAGCCAATTAAATCTCTAAGCAACCATATTTTACAAAATAGCCCCAAACAATTTATTTACTTAATTTAAGGCCTACTTTGACTATTTGACTTGGACTGGACCAAAAATTTATTGACTTTGGCTAAATAAATTTTGACTTTGACTAATTTAAAGCGAGTCGTAACACTATTGGTTTTACCCCTTCAAGCGGGTCAATCAAGGTCCAAACTTTATTTTCATACATGGAGTTCATTTTAAATTCCATGGCTTTCTGACATCTCTTTAAGCCAACATTTGACTTCGATTCTACGTAAGCAATGGGTTCATCTTCTTCGATTAGCAATGCATCATTGGTAATCAGGATAACGTATCTCTGAAGAGGACGAATGCCCTTACTTGACTTACGGAGAGCTGGTATATCCTCAGAGACTGACAGTTCTCCACTTCCAATATGTGCCTCATCAAATGCAGACTAGTCATTGGCTCATCTAATTGGTCAATTTCATTTGTGGTTTTTTGAACCTCTTCAAGATTTACTTTACTCTCACTAGCCTCTCTTAGAATAAATTCTTTCTCTAGGAATACAATATGTTTTGATATGATGACCTTCATCTTGATGGGATTGTAGAAATAGTATTCAACAGTTTCTTTTGGATACTCCACAAATAAATATTTATCAGATTTAGCTCCTAGCTTGTCCGATTCTATGCGCTTCACATAAGCGTCGCAGCCCCAAACTTTTATGTATGAAATATTGGGTCTTTTTCCTTTCCATAACTCGTATGGAATTTTATCGACCGATTTAGATGGGACACAGTTTAGTGTGTGACATAAAGTGTCAAGTGCATATCTCCAAAATGATTTTGGAATAACTGCATGGGTCATCATTGATTGCACCATATCTAGTAAGGTGCGGTTTCAAATATTCTCCACATTGATCAGATCTAAGTGTTAGAATTTTTTTTCGGTTTGCCTTTCTACTTCTTGCTTGAATTCTTTAAATTTTTCAAAGGCTTCATGCTTGAATTTCATCAAGTAAATGAAACCATATCTATGGTCATCTATAAACGTGATGAAGTAAGAAAAGCTACATCTAGCATCTGCAGACATTGGTCCACATACATCAGTATGTACAAGTCCCAAAATGTCTACAGCTCTGACTCATTTTCTAGAAAATGGGGTCTTGGTCATTTTGTCCATCAGACATGACTCACATTTATCAAATGATTCATAATCATTTGAATCCAAGTATCCATCTTTATGTACTTGGTAATGCGTTTTTTATTTATACGACCCAGTCTGCAATGCCAAAGATATGAGTTAACTTTATCGTCTTTATGCATTTTGTTGTCTATACTCATTATAGGGCATTCCAAGTCTAAAATATAGATGCCATTAAAAAGATTCCCACATCCATAAAACACATCATCAATATAAAAAAGAACAACGTTTATCCTTAATGTTAATAATAAACACATCCATGTCTAAACATGAAATAGAAATGATGTTCTTAATAATAGCAGAATAGTCTTTTAATTCTAAAACAAGACCCGAAGGCAACAGTAGCAGCCAAGGCATCAACTCTTGCTCCATTCCCAACGCGTAGGTCTACTTCTTCCTTTTGCAGTAATTAGCTATTCTTTAGCCCATGCATATTTGTGCAAATATGAGATTCACATCCGATATCTAATACCCAAGAAGCTGAAGGAGTAGATAAATTTATTTCAATAAAAAAGATACCTGAAGTAGAAGCCCAAGTAGACTTCTTTCCCTTCAGGGTGGCGAGGTATGCCTTGCAGTTCCTCTTCCAATGTCCTTTGTTTCCACATTGAAAACAAGGATCATCAGGCTTGGATTTTTTCTTGTCTGCTTTGATTCAGTAGATTTGGCCTTCTTAGATCCTTTTTAAGATGTCCTTTTTGATTTCTTCTTAGTACATTTAGAGGTGTCAATGGCCAAAAATTTGCCCTTCCCTTTGCTTATATTAGGTTCAACAGTTTTCAGCATTTTCAGTAACTCATACAAGATACATTGAATCTTATTCATGTTGAAGTTCATAATGAACAGGGAAAAGTTATCACGCAAGGACTATAGAACTAAGTCAATACTAAGCTCGTGGTCCATGGCAAAACCCAATTGGTTTATTTTTTCAATATAACCAATCATCTTCAGCACATGAGCACTGACTAAAGATCCTTCTGCCATCATACATATGTATAACTTTTTGGATGTCTCATACTGTTTAGTACGTGACTGTTCATCATACAGCTCATTGAAATGAATTATAATGGTATGAGCATCCATACCCTCGTGCTGCTTTGTAACTCATGTGATATAGCTACAAGCATCATACATGTCGCAATATTATTGTCATCGATGTGTTTATTGTAAGCCTGTACTTCCTCCGGTGTAGCTTCCTCAGTAGGAGCTTCTAGCATTGGTTGCTTAATGACATATCTAATTTTTTCATGCTTGAGAACAATTCTCATATTGCGGTGCCAATCCAGAAAATTTGGCCCGATAAGTTTGTTGGCATCTAATATGCCTCTCAAATTCATGTGGTTACTCATGATTCCATACTGAAATAACAAGACAGAAAATTAATTAAATATAGAAAATTAATTTAATTATGGACTTATATTAAATTAATTATACTCCCACTATTTAAATTGAAGTAATAACCCTCAAACATTAATCAACAGAACCGGTTAGATTCCCAGTAGGCTATGATCCCTTTTGTTTTATTAAAATCTTAAGTGACTCAACAAGTCTTAATAAAACATTCAGGTAGATACTTCTATCAATCACATCTTTATGTGACTCCTAGATTATCGAGTAGACAATTTATTGTCGCACACATCTTATGTGTTTACATGATTGTGCCCCTACAATTTTATTTCCTTGAGTGACTCAACAAAAAAAATAAAATATTAGTTAAATTCAACCCATTTTTAGAAACATCAAATGTTTCATAGTGATGAACATATCTATGAGCGTGCATCCTTTAGTGACTCAACAAACTGACATCGATAATGGACTCTAGTATTTCACTATAACAATAGAAGACATCTTGTATTAACTATTTAATACGAATTTAATATTTTTGATAAAGAAGGGTTTGTCTCATCACATTTATTTATATTAACTAACATCCAACATGCAATCAATCATACATAATAATAACTTTGGACGATTGTGAACTTTTTTTTATCTAGTCTTCCTGAGCTAAAAGAAAGACTAGTTGGTCAATTCCTAGGGAATGTTACATTCGATCATCGAATGTTAAATGCAATCATCTTTATCTCCTGATACAACCTGTATTTTATACTAATTGCTTCCTTGTTGCCCAACTGCAACTTGTATCCTATACTAGTTGGCACGCAGCCCAGATAAATGGACACGCATGTCCATAATAAATAAAGAGCTCAAAAATATTATTAAATAAATAATAGTCTCACAATCTCATTTAATTAAATAATAGTCTCGCAGGCCCAACAAACAATCAACAAGAATAACTAACTATACAACCAATCATACGGGTCGAGTCTATAATCATCCACTAAACCTTCATTTTAATATCTAATATTAAAAACATATTAATTTCTAAATTTGCTACTTTGACAGTGTAAGTCTAAATATTTTAGACATTTCACAACAGACTATACAAAGTTAAATAATTAATCTAATTATTTAATTAATTTTCAAACAATAAAATTACGTGATTAATCAAATTAATCAATTGATTTTATTCATAAAGAGGATTTTTCAAAATTTATTTTATCTACCAATCTAAAGTCATGCCCTAAATTGAGGATAAAATTTGTATATAGTCAAAGTTGTAATTTTATAGAGTAAAGACAAAATTTAATCCGATAAAAAATTTAAAATATGGTTTAAAAAGAATTTCAATCAATAATGAATATTTGACTAGTATCAAAAATTAAATAATTACAATTTTTCCTAAAAAATTAAAATTACATTTGAAACCTATTTTTCTTTCCTTTCAAAGTTTGAGGACTTAATGTGTAAAATTTGAAATTACACTTTCATTACCTTAAATTTCAAAACAGTGGGTCCTTCAATGCAATTTCTAAAATTGCACAGAAGACCCCTTTGATTTTAAAACAGTGAGTCCTTCATATGCAATTTTTGAAATTGCATACAAAGCCCTTTTCTCCAAGAAGTGAAAGACGCTGAAACCCTAAAAAGGTTTCAACTGTGCCGCCAGATCGCTGAGAGGTGGCCGCACAAGTGTCTAACACTGGCAGCCACCTCTTTTTAACTTCAATTTTTACCGTCTCTGCTGCTATTTCTAGTAGCGGCGCATGGTATGTGCTACCGTGAAATCAACGGCAACGATCGTTGATTTCGTAGCTACAGTTTTTTGATGTGTCGGCCACCACTACCGGGTGTAGTGGCTTCCAAAGCAACGCCGCTGGTTACTGATCTATTTTTTCAACAAATAACATCCGTTCCAAAAAAATCAAAAACTAATTTCAGATTTTACTTTTGCTTTTTCAAAAATTCACAATTTTTATTTTAATGTCAAAACTCAAATCAAATTAATATACCAATAATAATTATTGTTCAATTTATCAAAGCAATCTAACAAACTCTAACAAGTAACAAGATAGACTCTGATACAACTGTAAGAAATTTATGTACAACAGAAATTATATCTGCAATTCCTATAAGCCGGATCAACATTGTACTTAGATAGAATTTGTGATAGAGGTTTACTTTGATGAACACCGTGAAATCTGATTATCTGGAGGTGCGATCTTCAATACCACAGTTGTCCAATTGTCCAGCCTCCAATGGTAATCCACACAGCCAGAACAAATCTGGACTTACACGATCAAGAACATATAAAAGCGGAACTTTGGGAAAATTATATTGAGTTCTGTCTCTTGCTTCTCCTAGAAAGTAATGAAGACATGTTAAAATTAATCTGTTGTGGCCTTAGTATTTATAGGCAGTGCTAACCCTAGTTCTAGTCTGACTAGAATTGTGTGTTCTAGTCTTATTGAGAACTTTGTTAGCCCACAACTAACAAACCCAATTAATTAATTTAATTAATTAATTTGGTCTAATAAGTAATTAAGTCTGACCCAACTAAGTGGACATTGGACATTAATTCTTACATGATCGTATGATATTTTTCTAGAATTTTCGGACTTCAAATATTAAAATAATGAGGTTGTGCTTTTCAATAGCATCAATCTTTTATTTTTCTAGAAAATTGATGTACATGGTTTGTGTTTCTTCGAGAATAAAATGTTTTGCTAAATATTGATATAATATAAAGTTGTGGATTTTCATGAATTACACCATAATTCTCATAGAATATTGATTTAATAAAAGTATATTTGGTAAAAAAATTTGTGGATTATAAGCATTGGTCCTACTAAATGTGTAGATAAAAAGTGGATAAAAATTATGGGTCTTAAGAAATATGTTGATAAAAATAATGTTTGATCGACTTATAATTGCTTACAATAGTATGCTTCTCATGTGCATTAACACAATATTTGTCTAGAAAATTAATTTGTATCAATTTCTACTTGTTTAAGAATGTGAATTTAATACTCTTATCAATTTTGATATATATAAAGTTGTAGTTATTCTTGAATAATACAAAAATTCTTCTAGAATATTGATAAATATAAAGTTGTTCTTTCTTCAAGAGCAATAACATAATATTCATATTTATATTAGGTTCTTAAAAAAATTATTTGGTTATATGAACCGAAAAATATAAAAAACAATAGTATTTTTCAATACAATTGTATAAGAAATATTATGGGTATCAAGATTACATAAATCTCGAATATTTATAAATTTAGGTTGTGTTTCTTCAATAGCAACAACATTACAATTTCCTATAGTCTTGAAATATACAATGGTATGCTTCTTCAAGAGCATTAACGCTACTATTGTTTTTCTTAAAAGTACTATGAGACAAGAACTTCTAAAATATTGGTACATAGAATTTTTATGCTTCTTAAGAAGCAACAAAATGATATTTTTCTAGGACATTCAATTATCAAAAATACTTCTTCAGGAACACGAATATAATATTTATTTAAATATTAATATATAAAATTATACTTCTTCAGGATGAACAACACAAGATTGTTCCACAATAATATGAAATCACACTTATTCCGGAGTATTAACATAATATTTTTCTTAATTTATATTTATAAAGTTGTACTTCTTAGAAGTAATAATACAATATTCTGTCACAATATTGATGTAAATAAATTTATGATTCTTCAAGAACATTTAAATCGTTAAAACAAAATATCTAACAGATCAAAAAAAAAATCACAAATCATAACATACATCCAATCTTACAAAATATAATCAAGAGATTTGTAAAAAAAACTTACTTGCAATCAAAATAAAGTAATTAGGATAAAGTACTTTTCATATTTAATAGATGTGAAGACTTTCAACCAGTAAATAAATCTTTGTAATGCATATTCGATTTGATTCTTGTTTGTAAGATTTGATCCGTGCTTCCCACCATTAGATCTTTTCGTGTATTCTCCTAAACAAATGCAAATGGGTGTGGACACCTTTTGTGAACTCATTAAACTAAATCTAGACTCATGTGAGAAGAAAAAATTCACTTTGTTATATTGTGAATAGTAATTTTTCTACCACTGTAAAATGAAAATAAAACATTTGTGCCGATAACAATGTTATAAAACTAAGAGATAATGAGATAGTATAACAATAAAAATGGAAAATTGCATATTTAGTCTACAATCTTTCAAGAACGTAATGGATATACCCCTAATATTTAAAAATAACACCGAACATTCCAACGTTTGAAAAAATATGCATGGTAGGTAATTTATGATAAAATTGTCATTCCCTTTAAATAAATAAAAACACGAAACAAGAAAAAAAAAACAAAATGACTGAAAAATAACCAAATGTACTCCAAAAAATAAAACAGTAACAAAGGGGTCATCTTCTTTATCAAACTCCAAAATCCAAAATCCACCACCACGCCTAAAAACTCAAAAATCCCAAAATCCACCATTCTCAAATCCACCCCATTTTGGATGCAGAACCTGATGTTGTACGAATTGAAACGATATTGTAAGGGTCGGAGTTGATCTCCATTACAGGTGGTTGGATGTGAATCTTTGTAAAATGGAAATCGAAGGAAAAAGCCTAAGAGAGATAATTTCAGAGCTTTCAGATACAGCAAAGCACATGTTCATGGAGTTGAGAAATGAAGATGCAATAAGTTGTTTAAGAGAAGGCCCTTCCAAATGGCCGATCAAGGTTTTGGCCGCTAATTCAATGTACAAAATATGTCAAACACTTATGCTAAATCTTGATAACAAAGGGAGCAAATGCAAGAATACAATGTTTGAAATACTTTCCAGTATGATTGTTGATGTAATAGGTGCTTCTCTTACCAACTTATCACATGTAATATCCATAAAATATCATCAGAGAACCATTGAAGAAAGAGAGAAAAGTGTGTGCAGTGCTATTCTTGTATTGGGTAAAACAGAAAAGATCTTGGAAATTCTTAATAGGCAACCACTTCCAACATCAGAACGAGATCATATGGCATGCATTGATGACTGGGGTTTTGGATTTTAGGATGGTGGATTTTGGAATTTTTGGGTTTTTTGGGTAGTGGTGAATTTTGAATTTTGGGATTTGATAAAGAAAATGACATCTTTGTTACCTTTTTTTTTTTTTTTGTGCATTTGGTTATTTTTCAATCATTTTTTTTTTCTTTTTTCTTGTTTTTTGTTTTTTTTATTTAAAGGGAATGACAATTTTGTCATAAATGACCTACAATGTCTATTTCTTCAAACGTTGGGAATGTCCGGTACTATTTTTAAAAGTTATGGATATATCCCTTACGTTTTGAAAGGTTGGGAACCAAATATGCAATTTTCTCAAATATATATATATATATATAGCCAAAACTCAAAATGTGTAATGTTATTATAACGATGTACTCTCTATATATAGTGTTTCTGTGAGAGTTACAATTTGAACAAAATATCCTCTTCTAGAATAAGTAGGAAAATTTTTATAGATGTCTAAATAAGACCAAATAATCATTCACCATTATCTATTATTTTACAATACTTTTAAAATTTTCTTACAAAAAATATTCTCTTTAATTAAATGTTCATAATTCAAAAAATATTTTAGATTTGAAGTAAAAAAAAATTATGGATATAATGATGAAGAATATTTATTTATTTTCTTCATATTTCATTTCAAAATATTTTCCCTTGCATAACATAATAGCAATTGGAGCGATTTTTAAGAAAGAAAAATATAAGAAAGGAAAATGAATTGTGTAATTTTATTATAACTATTGACTTATATTTATAGGATTTCAAAGAGAGTTACAAACTGATTTAGATACAATCAAATAAGACTTTTTGAAGTATCATGATAAGACTATGTAGTCATCAATATTATCTTATAATTTTACAATACTCCCTTTTTTATGACTATTTCTACAATAACCGTCATGTTAAAAATTTTGTTTGACAAAAATTTAGTGGGACAAAATATCAAACGAAAGGAAAAAAGAGTACAGTTAATTGTTAAAATTTTGGAATATTAAGAAAATGCTATCTCATTAAAACTTTGCCACAAAAACCTAGTGGAACAAAACCTAAACGAAGGAAAAATAGTATAGCTACTCCCCCTGATCACTGAAGATTTTTGACAACGCATCCCAATCTCATGCACTATCAATGGGATGTCGGCAATACTTTGTGAATAAGTCAGCCAAATTGTTACTTGAGCGAATTTGTTGAACATCGATGTCACCATTCCTCTGAAGCTTATGTGTATAGAAGAACTTTGGAAAAATATGTTTTGTCATATCTCCTTTGATGTAGCCTCCTTTAAATTGTGCAATATAAGCTACATTATCTTCATAAAATATTGTTGGACTATTCTTTGTTGGAGCTAATCCACATGATGCTTGAATAGGATATGTCATGTTCCTCAACCATGCACATTCTCGACTTGCTTCGTGAATTGCAATAATTTCATAATGATTTGAAGATGTTTTTGTCAAGATTTGTTTTTGTTTTCATAAGTAATTGATTTCATAAGTAATGGCCTAGTGATCAATTGAAGGCGTTTGATAAACGACTCTACTAAATCATTTTGTGTATGGACATGGGCAACCGAATGTTCAATGACAATTCTAATTGACAAACAATAATCATCGAATACTTGTGATCTAAACAATAATCATCAAATACTTTGTGAAAGCAAGCAAACATGGGACCATCTAGTAGAATAATCAATTAACACCACTAAATGGTCCACATGGTGGGTGTACCTGCCCACATATATCTTCATGGATCCTTTCTAAGAAGGTTGAAGATTCAACATGAACTTTTGTAGTAAAAGGTATAATCACTGACTGCCTTGTGAACAAGAAGCATATGGATAATCATTAGGTAAAGAATCTTCTGGTTCTTTAGAGAATGTCTGTGTGAGTTATTAATTATTCAGCGTATCATTAATGCTCATGGGTGTCCAAGTTGACCATGCCAAAACATAAAGCTTTTTGGTTCAACGAACTTCGGGCTTGTGACATTGTTTGATTCAATTGTATTTATAAATGTATAATACATGTCAGATGGGAGTGCTTTGAGTTTTTATTTTATCTACTTCTGGCCAGATACAAAAGAAGTTATGCAAAGATATTCATTATTATTTTCTTGCATCGTCTTAATGTGATATCCATTGCAGTAAATATCTTTAAAACTAAGCAAATTTCTTCTAGATTTGTTAGAATAAAGTGCATCGTTTATATGTAATTTTTTTTATTTTGTAATATAATATTAGCTCTTCTAGAGCCTTAAACGATATTCGATACATTGGATATCGTATTAACATTATTTTCTGCTAATGTTAAGTCCAAAAAATACTTTTTGTCTTGAAAAATTGTATGCGTAGTTGCACTATCAGATAAACAAATATCATGACAATTTATCCTAAATACATAAACATGACCAGATATTTAAAAATGAGATTATAACTAAAAAGAAGTTAAACATAAATGAACTAAGAAATAGTTTAGTGACCGATAAATGAGTCATAATAACCAATATCCAAATGACATGAATTGTATCATTTCCTTTAAAAATAAGCATTAGTTCATAAATTACGCATATACATCACAATTTTTTTTATTTAATTATGTGATATGATATTTTTCAAGACATGTGCTTCTTCTATAGCACAATAAAATATTATGTAGACTACTGCTCAATATTCTTGTGGAATATTAAAGTTATAATGTCAAGTAATATTTTTCGAGGATATTATTTTAATGTTGTGCTATTTCACGAACAACAACATATTATTACTTTGAAACATTAAATTATATAAGAATTTACTCGTTAGGAGTATAAACATAATAATGTTAGATCTTATACAACTATGCTCTTCGGGAGCAAGTGATATTCAACTAGAATATTAATATAACATTGTGTATCTTAAGGAACGACAACAAATTATTTTAAAATATTAAGCTTTATGAAGATTTGCTCTTCAAGAACAATAACTTAGCATTAAATCTTATAAATTATGCTCTTCGGGAGTAAGTAATATTCTATTGAAATATTAATATAATATAAAGTTGGCTTATTCCAAAGCAACAATAAAATATTCTTCTAGAATATTTATATGTTCGATTGTAAAATACAACACAATATTTTTCTGAAATATTGATAGAATTGTAAAATTGTGTTTCTTTAGAAAAAAACACAATTAAAACAAATAATATCTTATTCAAAAATTGAAGGCTTCTCACCATAATTTCATGCTAACTTGTATTCATAACTACGTATGAAAGAATAGAAATAAAATAACATAATAGTTTGAACGATAAAAACTACTGTAAACAAGAAAATAATTAATAATAATTGATAAAAAAGCAGACAGGTAATGGGACTAACTGCAATTCACAACAAAGTCAACTTTTTCATATTTTTTCATCTTAAGCTTTATGTAACATTGTTTTCACAATCATGCAAAATACATTAATAATTCAAACAATGTGCATGGTTAAAATTTATTCTTTTATCCATAAGTTGAAGAAGAGAGACAGGCATGCCTTTTGATTGGGAAAGTGGGATTTGGGCCACTAATCTACTGTTTGTGCTTTATGATTGAAAACACATCTTTTATGGTCGGAATCACGTCTCAATCATCATTTGTTTGTTTCTCTCTCTATTTTTTTTTAATAAAAAAATAATACCTAATTGCTAACTTATTGGCTAGAATCTCGTGCTGGTAACGTGTTATGAAAATAAAGAAATAAGAGAGGAAAATATAAGAGAGGAAAATAAATTGTGTGATTTTATTATAATTGTTAGGAAATACGACACAAGCCTAATACAACTTCACTAAAAAAAAGAATAATGACTTTAATGAAGATTACAATCGAAAATAAACCAACGAAGTATTAGGGCTCAGATTACTCAACCAGATTGAATGTCGTCTAAGGATAGGCACAAGTCTCAGCTTGATCACTAGAACAACACCTTATATTACAGATCTAAGGCAAAAACAACCCATGTAACTCTGATCTAACATATCGAAGTTACTATTCATCAACAATGATGAACACCAGATCTTAATCCCCAAATGTTAATGTTCACTCAATATTATGACATTCAAACCTATTTACTCTTCATTCTGATTCTGATCAGAAAGGAAAAAGAAGAAGAGGAGAAGGAAGAAAACTAGACGAAAAATGGCTAAAAAGAGAGAAGAAGTTTTTTACAAGACTCAACTAAATAATGAAAGGACTAACCAAACTTTCAATATTCGGAATTTCATCTCAGCCATTGGATAGAATCCAATGTATCCACTGAGAAAGCACAATCCTTCCCACAACAATTAAGCCAATGCCAAAGGTCCACGTGGCAAACACTTAAACTTCAGAAGTATGAATTTGCCTTAGACCCATAAACGCGTTTGTGAAACACACTTCTAATATTCTTCACCCTAGTTCACCAACCTATACTAGTATCCTTGGTTGCATTCGTGCTCTCCATTTAAGTTGGTTGAGTTTAATTTTATTACTGCCCTGTGGTCGCCTTTCTTCAAGTACCTACATGAATCAAATTTAACCATTGTCAATTAGAAGTAGATAAACAAGAATTAAATTTACGTACAGACAGTATCTTAGTACCCATATGAGCTGGATTTTCAGATGAATGAATTTTTAACAAAATTATTTCACCATAAGACAATTGTTCTCTTACAAAATGGTAATTCACCTCAATGTGCTTTGATCTTTCATTAAAACAGGATTCTTACAAAGCATCAAGGCACTTTGGCTGTTTGTATAAAGGCTTACCAAATTCTTATTTATATTCAATTCATTAAGTAACCCTTTAAGCCATAACCTTTCTTTTACAGCCTCAATTATGGCAACATACTCGGCCTCAGTACTTGATAATGCAACCAAGGACTGAAGTTGAGATTTCCATGATATGCAATTCTTACCAAGAGTAAAGAAGAAAACAGTAGTAGATTTTCTTTGTTCTCTATCACCAGCAAAGTCAGAATCTACATATCTAGTTAATGACAACATATCATTAGACTTTTCATACACAAGGCCAGTATTTAAAGTACCACATATATATCTGATAATCCATTTTAACCTAGCCCAATGAGGCTTACCAAGGTTGGACATAAATCTGCTTAACAAACTTATAACATATGCAAGATCAAGTATTGTTGTTACCATAGAATACATTACAGTTCTTATAGCATTAGCATAAGGAATATGTTCCATCTCATTTATTTCCTCTTGATTTTTAGGTTATTGAGCCAAAGAAAAAATCATGTGACCAGTAAGAGGAACGTTCACACATTTTACATTTTTCATACCAAACTTAGTTACTACATTTTCAAGGTAGGATTCTTGAGTAATGGTTAATCTGTTTTTCAGACCTTCTGATTTCAGTCCTATCTCCTTTTATCACCATGCCAAGAATTTTACTAGCACTTCCTAGGTATTTCATTTCAAATTTAGACTGTAAAAGAGTTTTCAGATTCTCTAATTCACTTTTACTATTACCAGAATGAGCTTACCATTAACATAAAGGAGAAGGTAAATCACACAGTTACTTTTCATGTTGTTATAATAGAGACATGTATCAAAATCACTTCTTTTATAGTCAATTTTTAACACAAAAGAATGAAACCTTTTGTACCATTGCCTTGGAGATTGTTTGAGGCCATAGAGAGATTTCTTGAGGAGGCACACATGATCAGTTTTTCCTTTTGCTTCAAATTCTAAGGGCTGAGACATGTAGATTACTTCTTCTAACTCACCATGAAGAAATGCAGTTTTGACATCTAACTACTCTAGTTCCCAATTAAATTGGACAACAAGGCAAAGAACAAGTCTTATTGTTTTGTACTTTATGACTAGAGAGAAGACTTCATTGTAATATATTCATTCCCTTTGGGTGAACTCCTTAGTCATTAGTCTAGCCTTATATCTAAGATGATCATTAGCACTGTTACCTTCCTTAAGTTTGAATATCCATTTGCACTGAATTATTCTTTGGTTAGGAAGACAAGAAACTAACTTCCAAATTTCTTTCTTGAGTAAAGAGTGCATTTCATCTCTCATTGCCTCTTTCCACTCCTTAGACTTAGGACAACTAACAACTTCTTCATATGTGAATGGTTCATGACAATCTATTGCTTCACCTGAAACTAAGGCATACTCAGTTAGGTTGAAAGATTGATACTTGGGATTAGGCTTAACCTGTCTTCTTTCTCTATCCCTAACCAATTGATAATCCTGACGAACCCCAGGTTCAACTATATCAGCTTGAGGTTCTATTGTTGGAGTTCGAGGAGCTTCAGTGGTGCTATCTATGTGTTGGTCACTTAAACCAATGAGTTGTATTTCATTTTGATTATTAACAGTGGTGTTCTAATTAGGTTGTTTTTGTTTTATCTCAGTAACAAACTTATCAACTTGTGACTCATTAGATTTAATATCAACCTGATCCTTAGTCTTTAAACTTGGCATTTCAAGTTCATTAAAGACTACATCCCTATTGTTAATAATCTTTATACCCCTTTCACCACTCACCCACTAACCCTTTACACCTATTTGGTAACTTAACATTACACACTTAGATGCCCTATCATTTAATTTCTCTTTACTTTGGTATGCATATGCAGCATAGCCAAAGATCCTTAAATGGGAAAGGGTATGAGGATTTCATCCCCAAAGTTCTTCAGGTGTTTTGAAGTTGATTGCACTGGATGGGGACCTATTTATCAGGTAGACTGCAATGCAAGCAGCTTCACCCCAGAACTCTTTGGAAAGGCCATAGCTTATTAGCATACATCTGACCTTATCCATTATGGTTCTATTTAACCTTTCAGCAACACTATTTTGCTGAGGGGTATGCCTCACAGTTCTGTGCCTTTGTAATCCTCTTTCTCTACAATAAGAATCAATTTCTAGGTTACAAAACCCAAGCCCATTATCAGTTTCTTAATGTTTTGACTTTAGTTTCTTTCTAATTTTCAACTAGAGTCACCCAATTCCTGAAATTCTTAAAGGCATCATCTTTAGTTTTTAATAGAAAAATCCACACCTTTCTACTGTGGTCATTAACCAAAGAGAGAAAATATCTATTTTCCCCATGTGTGGGGTGCTTTTCAGGCCCCCAAAAGTCAGCATAGATATAAGTTAAGAGACTGACAAAATTGTGAACACCTTTACCAAAACTAAGTTTGTGGGATTTGCTTAAGACACAAGTTTCACAAAAGGACAGAGATGAGATATGATCCTTACATAACAGTTGCTAATTACTTAAGGATTTCAGCCCTTTGTTTACCATATGTCCAAGTCTTTTATGCCACAATTCTATTCTATCTTCATTTACAGAGAACAACCAGAACCATCAGCAACTTGGGTTTTCCCTTGAAGGTAATAATAGGCCATTTCATAACTACCATAGATCCTTTAATAACTTTCAACACACTACCCTCAAATTTGAACCAAGATTACTCCCCCCTCAATCTTCTAACACTCCTAGAGATATTAGGTTTTTCTTCAGATTAGGAACATACCTAACATTCTGTATTATCCTAACCATCCCATTATGCATCTTAATGGCAATATTTCATAATCCCTCAACAACTTGAGTGTTATTATCTCCCATATAAACCTTTTTTTGTTCAATATCTTTATAATCATTGAACCAGGCTTTAACATGACTCATATGGAAGGTACAACAAGAATCAAGAATCCACTCTTGACTCTGGTTATGTTCAGATAAAGTAATCATATACAAACTATCCATTTTAGTTTCTAGGGCAGCATTGTTTTGATGTTCTACAGGGTGATCTTTCTGTTTTTTTTTTTAAAATCATAACAATCACTTTTAAAATGACCTAACTCACCATAGTGGTAACATTTTTTGTTACTTTTGTCTCTAGATTTTGATATACCCTTAGACTTACATTTACCTTTCTTATGATTATTATTTCCATCCATCTTCTCAGTCTTACCTCTCACAAAATGACTCTCTTTTTTTGCTCCACCCCTAAACTCTTTTTTCACTTCAAGATCCCTTGATCTTAAAGCATCTATGACAACCTGAGTTAGGGTATCCCTAGCATATTTTATAGCATTCTTTATATCTCTATAAGAATCAAATAGGGAATTGAGCAAAATTAAAGCAAGATCTTCATCAAAGAAATCTTTCCCATTATGGGATAAACTTTTTACTATTATATTGAAATCACTTAAATTTTCTTCCAAATCTTTACTGGTATCCATTTTAAAACTGAACAGCTTCTCAAGCAAATAAATCTTGTTAGGCAAAGTTTTAGTTAAACACATAGCATCTAAAAGCAAACCAAAGATTTCTAGCAGTTTTAGAGTCATCAACTTTCCTAACTATTTTATTAGATAGATGCAAAATTATAGAACTATATACAATTTCATTCATATCAACAATTTCAGTGGGTTTTTCTTTTAACTCATCAGGATATGTTTGTGGGTCATCTAGATCCCTTGAGACTCTTTGTTCAACCAAAATTGATCTCATTTTTTGTTTCTATATTGAGTAATCACCCGTTCTATCGAATATTGTTAACTCAACCCTCGAACCTATATCGGATTCTAAAAAAAGAGTGATTTATCTGGACAACATTGACTGAATGTTCAACAAAAAATGATTTTCAAGAAACAGAAATCACAGTTTACAGTTAACAAAGATTTTAACACAAGTGTAGATATTCCATAATTTTCTAAAGAAATATAATACAAACTCTATATTCTCTAACAAAATGAGCAAATAATAACTTCTTTAGTTCATTCATTATTTGCAGGTTCACACATCATACTTAAGTTCATGCAAACCATAGACGGATGTATTATATACACAGAAAAATATATTCTAGCAGTTATTCTTATGCATTTATCATGATAGGGAGCTATTTCATTCAACGAATCCAAGACGTTCACTATCTTAACTGAGATTGAAGCGTCTTACCAAAAGACTTTTGTCAGCCAAAACAGTACTAAATAATCAGTACTTGGATAAATCACCAGATTATTAGATACCTTTCCTTTACCAGTTTTAATATGAACTGAGAACTTTCAGATCCAAACGAGAATTTTTAGGTTTTGTAACCGAATCAACATATTTATCATTAATTTGATAGATCTATATCCGTATACCCAAATACTTACCCTCAAATACTTCAATAGTGGCTCTCATACCACTTTGTTAGGAAATACAATACAAGCCTAATACAATTTCACTATCTATCAAGAATAATGACTTTAATGAAGATTACAATAAAAAATAAACCACCGAAGTATTATGGCTCAGATTACTCAACCAGATTGGATTACTGCACATGTGTCCAAAGATAGGCACATGTCTCACCTTGATCACTAGAACAACACCTTATATTACAGATCTAAAGCAAAAACAACTCCTGTAACTCTGATCTAACCTATAGAAGTTACTGTTCATCAACAATAATGAACACCATATCTTAATCTCCAAAGGTTACTGTTCACTCAAGATTATGACATTTAAATTTATTTACTCTTCACTCTGATTCTGATCAGAAAGGAAAAAAGAAGAAGAGGAGGATAAAGAAAACCAGATGAAAAATGGCCAAGAAGAGAGAATAAGTTTTTCAGAAGACTCAACTAAATAATGAAAGGGCTAACCAGGCTTTCAACATTCGGAATTTCATCTAAGCCATTAGATATAATCCAATGGTTAGGAATCCACAGAGAAAGCACAATCCTTCCCACAACAATTAAGCCAATGCCAAAGGTCCACGTGGCAAACACTTAAACTTCAGAAGTATGAATTTGCCTTATACCCATAAACGCGTTTGTGAAACACACTTCTAACAACAACTATGGACTCATATTTATAAGATTCCAAAGATAGTTACAAACTGATTGAAATACAAGCAAATAAGGCTTATCTAAGTGTCTCATCGATAATTCTATGTAGTCATCAATATTATCTCATAGTTTTACAACAATTTGTAAAATTTTTATTATAAATTTTTGCTCGTCTACAGAGGTAAAATATAATACGAAAACAAAAATGCTCACAAGATTTGCGTCAAACTTATACCAAGGTCGTTCTATTGTTTTGGCTAAAAGGATTATTTTATATAAAATCAAAGAATATTTTACAAAATTTTAGATACGAAAACAATAATTTAGTAAAAATTTGATAAAAAAAAAAACTCAACCTTGTGACAACTTGTTTGGTCAAGCTTAAATTATAATTTATATTGATTAAATATACTTTTTATCTATATATTTCATAGAATCCACAATTTATTACTCACTTATTATCCACACATTCTATTAGATTTACAATTTATAAGCACTTAAAAAATAATTACAACTATTCCAAACATGCACTTAAACTAAGTTTTTCTAAACAAAATTTTGATCATCGAAAATGATTGACCGATTGGGATATAAAATGATCCAAAGCACAGCCTAAAAGTCCCCCAAATGTTGAAAATTATTCTCAAAACTTAAAATGAAGTCCATATTACAATTTACAACATTTGAATAAACAAAATAAGAAAACAAATAAATTCTCTCCCTCCACTTTTATCGAGCTCGACAATGTTTTAAAATATCAGCTTTATCAAGTAAGTCGAGAGTATTGATTATTGTTTCCATATTTAAACGACGTGATACTTTATTTTTGTTGCATTCATGTCCTCAGCCATTAAAAATTGTGACACCCATGTTCCTAACTAAGAGAAAATATCTACTTGAATGTTAAATGGTCACACTCACTTGATGTCGAGAATGAGTTTTAACAAGAGGATATGTTTCCTGAATGCTGAATTTTTTTACCTTATTCAGATTTTTTTAAGAGATAATTGCATCAAAAGTCTTCAACATTTCAAAATCGTTGGGGATATGCCCCTAACCTAAAAAAATAGCACCACACGTCTCCAACGTATGAAGAAATATGCATCGCAGGTCCCTCTTCACACTTTCTGTCAGTTTTCTCCGTTAAAACCCAAAATTGGACTGCACGAGCTATAATTCCCCAAAAAAGGCGACTGAGAATTACCTCAATTGTTCAAGCTCATTTATCCATGAATCCATTCCAGTTGGTATGCCGCTGCAAGGAGCTTCCAAATGCCGGTGATCGATGTCGGCGCACTGCGTAACCGACTTCCATTAGCGGCGGTGTGAAACCGCATCCTTCGTCGGTGTTAACCTGCATCGCTCTGCCTCGGCATCTCGATCGACCCCCTTCGCATCCTTAGGCATTTCTACTGATTCCATTGCCAGCATAAAAGGAAGCCATCCAGACAGAAAAGGCTCCAGCAACATTGGGGCCGTATTCTCAAGCCATTAAAGCTAATAGTATGTTTTTCGTGTCTGGGGTTCTTGGGCTAATTCCAAAGATAGGAATTGTTTTCAGATAGTGTATAGGATAAAACTGAGTAGGTTCTTAATAATATGGGTGAGATACTAAACGCAAGTGGTGCCAGCTATTCCTCGATGGTCAAAACAACAATCATGTTGGCTGATCTAAAAGACTTCAAGAAAGTAAACGAGATCTATGCTAAATATTTTCCATCGCCTGCACCAGCTCGTTGAACGTACCAGGTCGCAGCACTACCAATGGATGCAAGGATCGAAATCGATTGCATAGCTGCTCTACAATAGCATCTCACCGTGCTTATGTCCAAATTCATTTGGTATAGTTTTAACTTGTATAAGCTAGTTACTCAAGGAATTGTTACATCACTTGGTAATCCTGCAGTGCAAAACCTTCAAAAAGAAAAAAATGTAAAAATGATCAAAACCCTAAATCTGTGTCTAGAAAAAATTCAAAATAAGTAGGATTTTCAGTCACCATGCTTGGCCTTTGGAACTAGATTTTTCAGTGGCAATTTTTCTTCACTAAACAAGAACATGAAGATGTGTTGGAAAACCGAAGCCTTAAAACAGATCCATGAAAAATGGTTTTGACTAAGCACAAAAATGAACTGCATTTTTTGCGTTTAAGTCTTATGGAATGATTATGTTTGCAGAAAATCAACCAAATCTAAAGTGAGTTTTGAAGGGAGTTGGGTAGCAAAGATTGATTGAAATGAAGAAGAAAGTGAAAGTAGAGTTACATTTTCAACCATGCCATTCTCGGTCATCTTTTTTGGGGGATTATAGCGCACGCAGTCTAATTTTGGATTTTAACGGAGAAAACTGACGGAAAGTGTGAAGAGGGACCTACTATGCATATTTTTTTCATATGTTGGGGACGTGTGATACTATTTTTTTTAGGTTAGGGGCATATCTCCAACGATTTTAAAACGTTGGAGACCTTTGATGAAATTATCCCTTTTTTAAATGAAAGTCGAAGTTACCATTTGGTTTATTTTAGAATAAATGAAAACTTTCTAACAATTTTAACCTTTCAATCCAACATCACCTAAGTGTCATGTGGTTATTGAGTGCAACAAATAGTAGGTTGATGACATAGGCGCCACATTTTGATTTCTAAGAGACACCACCCACTCACTCTTATTTAAATCCTAATGTTAAATATTCGAGTTACCATTCAATTTTTCAAATGTTTCTGGTAGTCATTGAATTTTAAAAAGATTTCATGTTACTGAACTTTTTCAAATATTTTTGAGTTGTTACCGAACTTTTCTAAATATTTTTGAGTTGCTATCAAACTTTAAAAGTTTTTGAATTTACCATTAAACTTACTAAAATGTTATCTTATATGTCACTATGTCACTTGTTGTTGTAAAAATTGACAGACTTGATGACATGATAGATTGAATGTCACACTAATCACGACTGTATAGAGTTTCTCTGCTATGAGAAGAAAAAAGTACTTAAATGTCCGTGTGTTACTACGTATTCAATTTCTCTTTCACAAAATTATTTCCTCCAAAATTTGCTAACGGATTCAAAGTATCTCCCTGATTCGATCATTCAACCGATCATCTCCAAAATTTGCTTACCCTTCTTAATCATCTCCTTCAATCGATCATCTCTAAAATCTGTTCACCGCCTCAATCCATCATCATAATAGAGCGTATGGTCGAATTCCACCGTAACAAAGTGGTATACTAGTCACCGACCGTAGAGAAGTTTACTCCGCTACAAAAAAAAAATACTTATTTGTTCGTCACTACGTCTTCATCCTTTTAAACCAAAACCTATATATATCTCTCAATTCTTCCATTTCTCCATATTCTTCTCTATGTTTATCAAAATCAAACTCCCCTAAAACAAAACTCTCTCTCTCATTCTTGTCAACTCCTTAATCCATTAAAATCTCTACGGTCAGATTCCACATAAAAAAAGCGGTATACTAGTATCTAAAGCATGTCAAGAGTGAAATTATATCATTTGATCAAATAGGTTAATATTTTCATAAATTCAATGACAAATTGAAATGTTTTTAAAATTCAACAAGAGCTTAATAAACTTTTAAAATTAAAGACACCAAAAAAAAATCTCCAAAATATAAGTGGCAACACGTTTAAGGTTTAACCCCACAAATTCCTTCTCTTCCTCTTTTCCCATTAACCCCAATTTTGTTTTTGCTCATGAATAATAATTGAATTCGTGGTGGAGAATATTTCGAATTAATCAGACCTCCAATCAATATTCCCGCGCGGATCCAATCAATGGGAGACTCGCCGGAAAATTCAGACATCGCCGGCGATGTTTCCAGACTGGTGGAGCAAGCCAAGGAGTTGTCGGACTCCGCGGCCTCCCTAATCTCCCGCACCACCAGCGAAGAAGACGCGCTCCGACAGCGCCTCGCCTCACTCGACGCTCACATCAACTCCCTCCGAAACAGCAAACACGCCGACAACAAGGTATGTATAATATTTACAATATGCACGCATAATACATGGATGCATCTACATACACGTTATCCATGCATGTACTATGATTTCTTTTCTGTTTTGTTTTCTTTTTTTAGTTGGAAGAGGAGTTGATTAAAGCGAGATATATATTATGCGAAGGAGATGCAGCGGCTTTTCTTCCGAGCAAATCCTATGGTACATATCTGTTTTTTTTTTTTTAAATTTCTGGTTCTACCTTTTATATTATGCGTGGAAATGAATGGGTGTTGTTTCTCTATTTATTATTATGTGGAGCAGGCAAGTTTCTGAGGATGTTTTTGGGGCCCATTAATGTTCGGGCAAACAGGAAGGACTTGAAATTGAAAGTGAAAGAGGAGTACAACAACATCAGAGTACGATAATATCTGCAAAATGTTAGCTTAGTTAATGTTTTGCTTTAACAGTGTGTATATTGCTGCGCAATTGGTATCTGCTGAAGTTTCTGTACATCACATAGAAGTAATGTTCTTTTTTAATTCGGATGCCTACCATGCTGTAATATTCTATCAAGTTATGGCTTTTTGGATATAAGCTTAGACATCGAACTTATAATCAATTTATAAACACATTGCTTATTACATTGTTATGAATGTAATAATTAGATACTTCGTTACTACTGTGTACGCCACTTCTATTCTGGACTATCTGTCACCTAGAGCTATTAAATTTTTGATCATTTAATCACATGACAAGAATGTAATATAAGGCGAAAAAATGATGTACCCAATTATCAAATAAGTATAGTGGAACATTTGAAAGTTGTATGAGGTTTTGATGATTAAACTCTGCAAGTTCGGTGGCTCATGTCCTAGGAAAGCAGCACTTAAGAAAGCTGATGATTTCTATCTTGGGAAGTTCGCTACATATTAGGTTGAGTAAGGAAAGTAAAAGATACTTGCGATGTGTGCAAGTTTTCTCTGGAATTATTATCAGTATTCACCAAAGGCATTAGCTGATTATCTCTAGTGGATGCTTTCCAAAAGCATTGTAATGCTTTACCTAATCATTGATAGAAAGCATTAATACCTGGAAAATAAATATTTCCTAGTTCTTGAACACGACTATGATTTCATTACAGGATAGAACGGCATATTTGTTCCTCTTTTTCCCATCACTGTTGCTGATTTTAAGTTCGTGGATTTGGAATGGATGTCTGCCTGCATTGCCAGTTCAACTTTATCAGGTACTTAATGGCAAGACTTCCCTAGGCTTATTTTTTTCTTTTTTGGTGGATGTTCATGCATTTTCTGCGGAAGCAGACCGAGAATCTGTATGTCTCTACTCAATTTCTTTCTTCTAGGCGTGGTTGCTGTATCTCTACACTGGTCTGGCATTGAGAGAAAACATTCTAAGAGTTAATGGAAGTAACATACGGCCATGGTAAGTGAATATAATTTATACTCTTTTGTGGGAATTTGAAGTGTGACATCTTATTTGGCTCTTAGGAAGTTGCACATTTTCTTCTCTATCTGCATATCTCTGAGAATGTTTGGTGTGCTTTTTACTTTATTCCCAGGATTAGAAGTTGACTTTTTGGTTCTCCTGCCTCGATGGTGGGAATTTGATGTAGAATGTTTAAGCAGGTCAGTTTCAATATTGCTAGTTACTGATAAAAGAAGTGTGCGTGATCATAAGTTTGAGCTTAAGTCATTGCAGTCATTTGCTCATGGCAAGAGCAACACGAGTTACAAGAAAAGTTGCTGCATCAACCATTTTTCCCAATGGAAAAGGGAATTGTGGCATTCTAGTGCTGATAAATATCCATTAGTTTATGTAACAGCCATTTCCTTCTTGTATAAAGCAGCATTAAGTTGAAAGATTGATGCTCATAGAAGTAAAATCACCGAGTTGGGTGGATGGGCGAGTACTCTGTTTCTTACTTGGACTCGCCTTCCAATTTGTTTTTAGTAGCAACATGTAGGATCATGGCAGAAAATGGCAAGAGAAGGATTTCAATGTGGTAATTTCTCTACAAATGCAAGTTGATTATAAACTCTAGCATTTATGTAATCACATTCATAGCTATGTAATAAAATAAGTGCACTAGGCCTACTTGATCCCATAGTTCCTGTTGCCAATGAAATTGTGGATATAGGACTGAGGATCCTAGATTTATCTCAATGATTGGGACTGTTGTTTTCCTGAAAAATCTGGGTGCTGCCATAAGAAAGCTGGTTGGTGTGAATCAAATGTTTCTTGGTTGCGAGAAGGATATCTTGTGGATTACAGTGGCTCAAAGAAAGTTTATTCTGGGAGATTTATTGCTTCAAAAGATTTGTTAAATCTAGGAATGTGGTTGTGCAGAAGGTTCCTTTATATTTTGACCAATACTATGCAGCTAATTTACTTTTTCTAGCGGTCTGAAAAACTAGAGTTTGATGACGACTGTCTTCCTTTGTTGGGTAGTCAACTTAAGGTGGTATTTTGATATGCATGTCAATTGGTCTTCTTGTGCAAATAAAATGGTAAAAGGCCAAGCAATTGTGTGGCAAAATGTTGGTTAAGGTGTTCTCTTTTTCTTCTGGGATATATGTTGGTTGAATCATGCTTTGTTTGGTGAAAGATTTGCTTTGATTTGATATATTAGATATTAAAGAAAATAAACATTGATGGAGTTTGTGGGATAGTCAAGTTGTGCATCTAAACTAGTGTATTGTAGCAGAGCATCAAATGAAGCTTACCTTATTATTAAATAAAGGGCCATTCTTTCAACTTTGTAATAATATCATCCCCATTCAATTTTATTCGCAGCTATAATCTCCATCTTTTCATTTTACTTGCACAGATGGTACCCAAATGATTTTTTTGACAATTTTTCTCTTAGTTTAAATAAATTAAAATAACAAAAATAGAAAACTTAATGAAAAAATTGTAGATAAGGTGCCTAACTTTTGCAAAAGAGCAAAATGGTCTATTTACATTCTATAATTAAAACAACATTTTTTTTAAAAAAAAATTCATCTTCTTTCCCACCCCACCCCAAACTTAATGAAAAAATTGCAGATAAGGTGCCTCACTTTTTCAAAAGAGCAAAATGGTCTATTTACATTCTATAATAAAAAAACATTTTTTTTTAAAAAAAAATTCATCTTCTTTCCCACCCCACCCCACCCCACCCCACCCCACCCCACCCTTAATTTTTTCCCACCGCCACCCATTGTCTTCCCTAGCCCAATGGCTACCATCGACCCCTATCAAACTCCAAAGACATACCCATCGTCTTCCACAACTAATTTTTTCAAAAGTTATACTTAATGCCGTCTATACCGCCTGTAAAAAATTGAAACCAAAGATCGCAGCCCAAACTTGCACCCCTTGAAAATAAAAAATTAAATAGAATAGCAAAACCAATCGCAATCGCCCCTCCATCCCTACCTAATCGGTGGTAAAATCCATCCATCACTACGATGGTTTGGTGGTGGAGATTTTCCCAAATCTTTTCCTTCCTCACCTTGCTGAAAAATAACTAGATTTTGAATCTTGCGGTGAGGTGATAGTTTGGATGTAGGGAATTGATTTGATGTTAAGTTTTGCAAATGCTAGTTTGGGGGTAGGGAATGGATTTGTTTCGTGAATGGGGTAGTGGTTGGCTAGTGGTGGTGGGATTGGTTGGTGGAGTTGTTGTGGGGGTAGGCCCGCTAGATAGTGGGAGTAGCGCGAAATCAGGGAGATAGATCCCCCCGATTTTGGTTAAGGGGTGAAAGTGGGGTTGAGAAGGAGGAAGAACTTCTTTTTTTAATTTTTTTTAATTGTATTAAATAATAAAATATGAAAAGAATATTTTGTTTTTGTTAAATTGGTCAACTTTGAGTCTCGAGTTCAACTTTAAGCATGGTTTAAAAAGGTGAAACTAGGTACCGAAGCAGTTTTTCTTTGCGAGGCGAGGCGAGGCGAGGCGAAGCGAGGCGAGGCGTAAGCCTCGAGGCGCTTTGAGGCGTAAGCCTCACTACAAACCGAAAATTTAGTCAAAAAATTGTAAGACAACATAAAAATAGCCTATTTTACTAATAGATTAACAAAATGATGATTTGATTGCCCACAATTCTTACTCACACAATTAAAAATGGCTTAAATTTAAAAAGTTCAAAAGTCTTCACTCAGAACATCATGATCATCACCATCACTAGAGGATCATCCAAAGAATTGTCATCATATCTAATTCTCTCCTCATCTTCAGTCTCTATTTCTATCTACTCATCTTCCTTATCCACTAAATGCAACTTTCCCTTCCCATTATCTGCAAATTATATTGAAAACGTCAATTAATATCATTATTATATAAATGAAAATAATTTTCAGTTAGACAAATTATGGATATTGGATGAAACAGAGCGTTCTCTTTTACATTGCTTTTGTGTGCGAGTAGAGCTTTCAATTCGTTGTCCACTCGATCCATCATCATTTATATCATGTGTGTTCAATGGAATTTTATCTTCAATACGAGCAACCCATTCGTCATTGGATGGAAAATCATAGACAATTAGAGGATCTTCTTTCTCTTTGAGAGACTTCAAGTGCACACGTCGATCTCTGAGTCTCTTGTTGTACGAAACATAAACCAATTTTTCTAACCTCTTTGTTGTCAAACGATTCCTTCTCTTAGTATGTACTTGATTAAACGTACTCCAATTTCATTCGCATGCAGAAGATGAGCAAATTAAACTTAAAACTCTTATTGCAAAACAAGTTCTGGAGTATCAACGCCAAACTGAATCCACCAAGCAACTAGAGAAAAAATTCAAACAAAATGTTACAATTCTAACTGACAGGTAAGGCTTAAAAACAAAAATCAAGTTTATGAATTAATGACTTTCAATCTACATACCAGGAGATCTTTTATTGAAAGAGTTTTTTGCTTGTTCGAGACCAAAGAACTTTTATTTGTTTACGAAGTCATCAACTTGGAGTTCTGCAAGCTCCCTCTCTTTTGCATCAGGGATGAGTCTCGTCATGTAATTATAAAAACCAGCTATGATTTCAGGATGTTTCGAAAATTAGCTGCATATTGACAACACAGATTCAAACAATAAGCAGCAGCATGTAGGTCTATGTGCAACTGAACTCCCACTTTTCATCTATAATATCCCAAATTTCCTTATACGACGCTTTTTTGTTCCCCAAATTTTTTGTTAGCTGTTCTTTTGCATTATCCATTGCCCTGTAAATAAATCCCATAGCAGGCGTTTTTTCAGAATCAACAAGTCCCAAAATAGTAAATAAGGGATCGGTGGTCTTCAAAGCATACGAAACAGTAGGCCAGAAATGATGATCGTTAAGTATGATTTTATTGACTGCTTTATCATCACATGATCTAGTCCAAGTTGAATTTTCCCATTTATATGAAGTAAACATAGCCTGTAGTGGTCTTTTCACCTCATAAATTCTTTGCAACGTCAAGTAGGCCATAGTGAACCTAGTAGCACCCGATCGAAGTATATCATTCTTTGCAATTTTTCTCATCAAGGCCAACACCCAAACATGGTTATATATAAAATTACACACATTCTTAGCCTTCAACAATGCATGTTTGTGTTGTGGCAACTCTCCAAGTTTCTCAAGCATCAAATCAATACAATGTGTTGCACAAGGAGTCCAAAATAATTCCTTTTTTCTATCAATTCTCCCTGTTGCTTCGTAGTTACTTGCATCGTCGGTCACAACTTGTACAATAATTTCTTCGCCCACTTCTTCCACAACATCGTCTAGTAATTTGAACATTATATCAACATTCTTAATTGTATCAGTAACATCAACAAATTTAAAAACACAATTCCATGTGGGTTATTCACCTAAAAATTAATCAAACTCCTATTCCTCATATCAGACCATCCATCAAACAATATAGAAACCCCAGTTGATTTTCATGTCGCCTTCACATCTTTAACCATTTTTTCAGTTGATTCCTTTTCTTCTTTAAGTATCCACGTTCGGAGTTCATATATAGAAGGGGGGATAAAACCTCTACCGTAATTACCAATTGCCCGACACATGGTATGGCGTTGAAAGGTATTGTATTTTCAAAAAAGAACCTTCCAATATCTAAACAAACATTATTTCGCAGCTTTTTCATTTTTGCTCAAGTCATCTTTGTGTTTGGCTCTTCATCACCACCAATGTTTGTCACAAACCTATCCATCGAACCTCTAATGACTCTCCTAGAATCATTTGCGTTATCATGCTTCCCATGATAAGAACCAAGTTTAACCATGTCTTCAAATTGCTGTTGTGCCAATTCTTTTTACAATTTTCACACTTTCAAATAATTAATAATCTCCTTTTTCACATCTTTAGAACCCCAGGACACGGGGCTGCATTTGTGTGTACTAGCCAAATGATCATTCATCTGCTTAACCCCTCCGGTAATGATGTTCTTGCAAAACATGCATTCAATGTAAATATATGTTTTTCTATCACCTACTTCATTTTCGACTTCCCTTCCAATCTGGATCCTTTCTATTATCCTTCCCCTACTTAAAAATAGAAATATAAAACAAAAAATAAACAACAAAAATTTAAACTTCAAACGTATGCATGACTTCAGATTGTAAAGCTATGCAAATGTGCAATTAAACATCAAACATCAAACAGATTTTTTTAAATAAACAACAAATAGTTAAACACAGTGCAATTAAACATCAAACAATTAAACAAAGTGCAAATGTGCAAGCAATTGCAATTTTTTTCCTTAATAAACAGATTTTAACAGTGCAAATGTGCAATTGCAAATTTAATAAACAGATTTAATAACTTTATTTTGCATAATTATTAATTAAAAATAACTTTAACTAACATTATAATAAACAGATTATAATGACTTTAACTAGCATTATAATTTATAATATAAACATATTATAAGTTTACAATAAGTTTAACTAATTTTATTTTGCAAATTTAATAAACAGATTTAATAACTTTAACTAACATTATAATATAATTATTAATTAAAAAAAAACTAAAATAAATACCTGGACCAACCAACCAAGTTGTTTTTCATATCAAAGAAAAATTGCCAACAATTTCAAAAAAAACAGAAGAAATGAGAAGAAGATTACGTTGAGAAGAGAGCGCAAGAAAACAATTTAAAAAGATTAAAAAAAATACGGACCTTGCTATCGCTCTTCTTCTGGTCGGTGGAGAATGAGAGAAGAAAAAGGAGGAAATTACTTTGCCCAAGCTGTCGACAGTTGCTTAATGTTGTTAGGGTTTTTTTAATTTTTGATTTGTTGATTAATGGGCATTTTCTTTTCAATTTAAAAATAAGAAAAAAGCTGTAGTGAGGGATTGATGGGCCACGGCCCAAACCTTTTAAAAAAAAAAAAAGCCCGTGCCCTATAAATTTTTCTGGAAGATTAAAAAAGCCTAATATTAAAGACTAAAGCCTCACGCCTCAAAACATATGAGGCGCGAGGCGTACGCCTCAGTTGATGAGGTGCAATTTTGACATAAAATAGTACTAATTTAGAGCCTCGAGATGTGGAATGTGCGCCTCATAGTGAGGAGCGCCTCCGCCTCGCTTTTTTAAACCATGACTTTAAGTGAAAATTTGTAAAAAAAAAAAAAGGTTAGTATTTATTTGCACTTTGAAAAAGTTGGTACCTTAACTGCAATTTTTTTCAATAAGTTTTTTATTTTAATTTATTTATGCTAAGGGCAAAATTGTCAAAAAAAAATCATTTGGGGACCATCTGTGAGAGTAAAATGAAAGAATGGGAAAGGTATTTGCGAATAAAATTGAATGGGAATGATATTATTATTAGAAAGCTGAAAGAATGGGGATTGTAAGTGTAATTAACCCTTAAATAAAAGGGATGTGCTAGCATATAGGTTCAAGAGAAGGTATATGGTATAAAATCATAAGTTTATGATGTCAATTAAACAAGTAGGAAAGTGGGCCTAAAAAATTATCATCCTACAAGGACTATTTTATTCGAATATCGATTTAAGCAACCCTACCTCTTATTCGCCGAAGACGAAATTTATGGCAAAGATTTAATTAAACTACGATTAACTAAGAAAATGAAATGCAATTAAATGATCAAATATGATGGTTAAAATGTCAAAACTCACAATTTCACTGTGGTTGTCACTTTTAATCTCGCCTCTCAACTTCAATTCATAAAGTTGTACTTGGTCGAATTAACCAATTAAATCAATTTACTTCTCTAGTTTAAATCAATCTTATTTAGTTAACTCAACTCGTTGTCTCTATGAATCTGAATAAGATTTAAGTAAACGCATTCAATCACCTAAATTCAATTTACGACTGCACTCTATCTTTTATCTGATTGTCGAATTTTACTACGTGGTCTAAATTTCTAACTCACTTATCGGTTTGTTACAATCCACAAATCATGAATTAGTGATCAAGTAATTTAGGCATTAAGAAAAGAAATAAAAGCAATACATAAATCAATTGACCATACAAAGCCTGAGAGTTGAAATTAAAAGTTCAAATCTAGGTTACATTGTTTGTCCCAACTTATGATATAGCTATTTATCATAAAAGAAGGAAAATACAAGAAAGAATTGGAAGACATAACTGGGTTTAAAAACGAGAAAAAGATGAATAACTTGCACCAGGAATTCGCCTTCTTCAAGCTAAAGTCTTGAAACCCTCGTCCTTAACTCTCTATTCTCTTCTATGTTGTTCTCTATCTCAGCCTCCAATTTGACCTACAATAGGTCTTTATATAGTATACCTGCAAGATGAGGAGTATAGGATGAAAATTGCGTGTCGACTCATCCGATATGTGTCGTGTCGGACATGCGTATCCATATCGGTGCATCATAGGTATAAACTTCTCTTTTGAATTGTTTTATGTCTGGATGCTTATTCGAAGCGTACCTATTATCTTTTAGATAATATCTAGTTTTATTTACTGGACTCGGTTTGGAAATGGGTTGCACTTGCATTCCATTTAGGTGCTATTATTGGAATATCTTTTACTTACCAAACAATGAAAACCAGTTCAAGTGATGAGATTATGTTTTTCTTGTCAGAAACTAAAACAAAAGCTTTCCTTCGCAAGTGAAGAGGTTGTGGTTCTTAATGGGGTTATGTTGTCCAATAGATTTTTAAAATTGACCCATTGCTGTGGTATCGAGCTCTGTTTGCCGGTAATTTGTTGAGCTCCATAATCGGTTTATATGAATTTTTCTTCAACTTCCTATTTCTAGATGTTTCACGGTCAACTAGCTGTGCTTGCTTAGCAGATTTTTGTTTTTCCCTTCAAATTCTCTTTCACAGGCATGACTTTTGAATGTTCATTACATGTCATCTCTTTTCACATACACAAGCTGCAACAGTGTTTTGAATGCGTCATGATTTTTCTTCTGCAGGTGGATTAAACATCACTATTATGCTATGGCTATGGCCCTCATAAGTCTTACTTGGGAGATAGAGAGGGGACCTGATTGTGCCCAGAAACAGGTGTTTTGTCCACTTTGTTTCTATCCGCACACAAACATAAGTACCAATGCATTAACTCAAAAGTTTCTGTTCATTGTGCAGGATTGTTAATTTGTTAATTTCTTTTGCTTTTTTTTCTTTCTTTTCTTCCTTCCTCTTTTCAGATGATTGAAAATTAAAATGTTTATCGCAGAGAGGTGTACAACTGTTCCTGATATGGGCAATCTTTCAAGGAGTCTCCATGATTCTTCAGAATAGATATCAAAGACAAAGACTGTATACACGTATTACACTGGGCAAGGTACTGTTATAAAATCCTAGCTTCTTGAACAAGTTCTCGAGGGTTCCATCACTTGCTGGTTTTTCTATCTTCCCTAACTGTTTGACTTTTATAAAATTTTGACGACTTTGTATTGCACCTATCTTGAAATCATACAATTTCGATCAATTGGTGGTTTCCTTTTGGGCTAAAATTAGCTTAAATTTCAGTGTTCATTGTTATCTGGATCCCGCAGAGGTTCCAGCATTTCATCCTATTGTAGAAGTTGAAGGGATGCTAAAGCTATATTTTTCTAATTATTGCTGGCCAGATATAAGAAAGTATCGGCTGAGCTGAATTCTCTCTCCCATCAATTTTATGCAAGATCATTTACTTTAGATATTTTTTTTGTGTTGCTTTTGATTGTAGGCCAGTAGAATGGATGTTGTTTGGGGAGAAACAGCTGGAGTGGATGGTCAGTTGTTGTTGTTGTTCCCTGTACTCTTCATCTTGCAGGTATACTAGTTGCTCAACTGTTAGTTCACTGTAAAAAGGGTAAAGTTCTGCTCAACTGTCTTGTGATCTCCAAGTCCCTGATCTTTTGGACAGCCACGTTCTGTCATGTTGATGGCTATATTTCATCTTCAGCATAAATTGCGGCTCTATGATTTCAGGGTTTTGAAGCATGTGTTGGAGTCTTATTGCTGAAAACTGCAGTTGCTCGATTCGTTTTTGATTGGCAGGTATATAAACAAATCTTGTAGATTTTTGGGTACTAGGACCTCTTTATTGGACTTTTTGCAACTTGCAAGTCTACTGCATTGGTTTTAAACTGACCTCATGTGATTTATTCCATTCTCAATTGGTATCACACTTAATCAGGTATTATAATGCACTATTTCAGGTTATTACCTGTGGGATTCTTCTTATAATCATGGCTGTTGGGAATTTTGCAAACACAGTGCAGACGCTTGTAACAAAATCTCGGGTTAAAGCAAAAATGAAGAAAGGTAAGAGCAGGCAAGAACTGAATCAGGACTCCGTTGGCAAGATATTGTGATTAGGAAGGCAGCTCTTTATCCCACTGAGGCTGAATAATGGGACAAGGACACGAGTACAAAGTTTTACTTCCGGTGGGCTTGAGTATGACATCGACATCAGATTGTAGGTATTAAAGCTTGAGTTCCGTACACTTGTGTTAAAATTTAATTATACGTCCTGTCCTGTCTCGTGCAAATCTTTATGTGCATTAAGCTTGTTTCGTTCTTGAGAAGTTTTCTAGCATGTCAAATGCGTTAATTGTTTACATGTAAAAATAATTTCCCATGCAATCGCAAAGTTTTGATTATTACTGTTGCATCACTCCATTTTGGAAGCCATTATTTAACAACAGAAGCTCGAAAAACGGAATTTAGTGAAATATTTTGACATAATAGAGAGCAGCATATCATATTGGACGAGCTCATAATTTCAGACTAGTAGCCTGTCGAACTCTGAATTTATTTGATTACATGTACTTTTAGTTAGCGTAACTTCAAATCCTCTCAATCTCGAATCTATGACAGATTAATAATTCAAAATATTATTATTTGGCGTTTTTGGTATACCAGTGGACGTGACAACTTACAAGATTTATTTTCTGTCAAGATATACTCTTCATGAAATTGGCTTCTGGTTGATTTGCAAAACTGCCCATAAAAAACTATTCACACTGGGGGCAACATTAACATAATTAAAAGTGTTTTATGTAGGATTTGCACGATGTATTTAAATGAAAATTGAGAGGAGGATAGGCTTATAATGGTGAAAAACAATGCAAACCTTTTTCTATCAAAGAAGACAGAATTTTAGACCTTGCTCTTGGGTTCTCAATGCCCTTTGCATACATATTTTGATTGTAGCGTAGAGATGTAATGCGTAAAATTTGAACAAATGAAGGTTAATCTGTTGCAACCCTTGTCGTTAACACAACAAAACTGAATTTTAGACCTTTTTGTTGTGCTGTAAATGTCCTTTGCATACATGCTTTATGTTACTCGACTTTGTCAAGTACCAAGATATGATATTCTGTATCAGACGAAGAGACATTGAAGAAGAGAAATGAGGAGTTGGTTTTGGTTGCTGAAATCGAGTTGAGTTGCAAGGTGTAATTGTGTGAATGGACTAATACCTACTTTGGATTATAATAGATTGAAGGTTGGTTTTGGTTACATAAGTAATCATCCTAATTTGCAATAGATATCATAAACTTTTTTAATTAATTGGGTTCAATTCCTATAATTTACAAAAACACCAAAAATTCAAAGCTAAAATGGGTAGTTCATGATACATACACGTGCAAATAGTAGTCGTCGAATTTGAAGCATTTGATTCGATTGAGTGGTTTCGATATGGTAATTTTTTCCCCCATATTTTGTGTTCCTAGCATGGAAGCTAGAGGTGCTAAATGTGGCTGACTTAATTATCTGGCGTTGCTATTTTTTATTTAAATTTTTTTTTGTTATATTCTTATAAAATAAAAAATTTTAAAAAGCAATCGTGCACCATAAATGGGTTGCTGAAATTGGCGATTAATTACTGATTCAAATGTGACTTTCTTAACTAAAACAACCCAATATAATGGATCGCTATTAGGTTCAATTCATGTTCCTATAACTTTGAAATTACCTAAGAGCTTGTTTGTTTTGACTATTAATTTTGCTAAAAAGTTCAAGTTAAAATTAACAATTAATTTTAACCACATATTTCATGGTCCCACAACTTTTCAACAACACATTTCAACAACTTTTATCAACTTTTACCAAAAAATCTGATTTTAATCAAAATAAAAAACACTCTAAATTGAGAATAAATTGATAGAATTTTCAATTATTTTTTGATGGTTAAAACATAATAGAAAAAGATAGGAGACAAACTGAGAATTCAGAATGACCTTCCTTCGACAGAATTACAATTTAAGCCGTTTCTTGTTTCCCTCCCTTTTGCAAATAACGGTTGGTTCAAAATCTGCAGTCCCATCTCTTTCTCACTTGAATGTCCCCTCCTGTATGGTGGAACCTACCCAATGAATCAACCAATGAGTAGCAGCCTGATTTTCCCTTTTTACCACTATGACAATGGTTCTTTCTCTGTGTTGGGCTACTGAACTTCATTTGGTATACACCTCTTTATCTCTGGTCTTCTTTTTTAAGAGTGATACAGGGTATACTTTAGCCCTTGCTGGTAGTTCCAGCTCTAGGTTGGGGCGGATTTGGAAATTGAGTCTGTGAGACTGAAATATATAAAAGTTAATGTAATAAATTTATATATAACATAAAAAGTTAATAAAATGATATTATTTATTGTCATTAACTCTCTTCTAACTCTCTTCTACTTTATCATATCTATGACTAACCAATTATGAACAATTGGATGAATTACCATCATTCTGAAAAATAAAGCAGTAAAAACAATATACCATATCCGTTGTAGACGAATGCTCCAATTAAGGAAACTCTAAACCATTTTTTTAAACCGACGAGACTGAGTTTTTCCTGTTGTCTTTAGATATTCTGAAAGTACTAGTCGACAAGGCCTAACTTTTAGATCTGCCACTCTAATCAGATTAACAGTATGTTCAAATATTTGCTTTCTTTTTTCCGAATCTCGTTCAATACTAACAGACAGTTGAAATTTAGAAGTGAAGGATGTACGATTTTTAGAGATGAAATTAGAAGAAGTTGAACGGTTGGAATTGAGTGTTGATCTTCAATCAATCTATCAGAAGGTGTGCTTTCACTAAATTAACCTATTTTTAAAAAAAATGAAAACAATGTCTTTTTTTTCTTGGTAGAAACTTGACCTTCCATTTGTAAATTCTATTGGACCATAATCCTTTTACCTATTTTAATTCACTTATTTTAGTATATGTATATTCTGTGATTTGCAGAATATTGCTGTACCATAATTATTGTAATTCATTATGGTAAAGATTCTAGTCATAAGGAATTTACTATCATTAGAAAACCCACAACCAGGGTCAGCCGTGTATGTAATGTATGTATATATAAGCACCCTTCTTCTTCATCAATAATATGTAAAAATTTCAGCCTAACGCTATATGCTTAACAAGCTTCTCCATCAATTATTCTCTAGTTCTTTTAAATTCTAAAATAAAAATAAAAATAAAAAATCGACAATCTATCAACAACCCACAATAGGCCGGTAATGAACAACAATTTAATCGTAATTCAACAAGGCACAACAATTCAATAATAAGCTTAAATATGTTTCTTTTCTTTTCATTATTATTTTTATTAATATAACAAAATGTAATCGATTAATAAAAAGTAACTAATGAATATGTTAAAATAAAATTACTTAATAATTTCAAAATGTTACAAATATGAAAAGAAGAAGACGATATTTATTATGACGACAATATAAACATTGAAAAGTAAAATACAACATGCCTTTTTATTATTTTTATGTCAAATGTTGTATTTTGTTAATTGTGATATTAATTGTAATGCCTTTTTAAAATTTGTTGTGATATATGCAATTTTTTAGGCAATTAAATTTAATTTTTGATTTATAAAAGAATATTTACTTAAAGAATAGTTACTTTTTATTTTTTTAGTAATAAAAGAATATTTAATTTTTCATTTATAAATTTGAGTAGTAATAGAATATTTAATTAAATAGTTTTTGAAATCAATAAATTGTTGAAAATTAAAAAAATATTGAAAGAAAACAAATATTATTCATTTGGTTCCATTTTTAAATATCTTGATTGAAGATGGGTAAAAAAGATAATGTGAAAATTGCACTATTTTGAAGATTATGGTTGAAGATGCCCTAAATCTTACAGTTTTTTTCCCAATAGTTGAAAAAATAAAAATAATACACAATCAGTCAATTCAGAATTCGCATAAAATCAAAAATAAAATATGCAAAATAATATAAACATTACAAAAATGTTAAAAAAAATAAAAAAAAAATGAAAAATACATTTTCTTTAGTACGTTTAGCACTTTTGTCGGCCGAAAAAAATGGATTTTCAACTGATTTAAAGCTGGATAACGGAGCTACCAAGTTGGGTTAACGGATTTGCGGCTGATTTGAGTGATTGAGCTTCAATTTGAGAAAAAGGAGAAAAAAATGGGTAATGGAGCTACCGCGCACGTCTCTCCACATTTTAGGTGGAATTATAGATGAATCTCTAATTTGGGAACCAACGAAAGCAATGCATTGGGCGGCTGGATATTTTCTTTGGACAGAAAATAAATTAAACATGTTTAACAAAATTGGGCTTGGTCTTTTGTTTAACATTTGAGTTGGGCTTAAATTTAATTTTAAATATTTGGACTGAAAAATTGAACTTTGGCCATTTATTTACACGGGCTATTTTTTATTTTTGCATGGGCTAAGTCCAAGAAAAAAAAAATTGGCTTTCTTTTCTGGCTCCAGGCTGGGCTGGGTTGGGTTGTAGCCAAATCCAGCCCCCTCCATCCGTCTCTAGCTCCTGGTGATAGGCTACTAGCCCTATTCTCTTTACCACCATATTTAGCTGTAAGTTTGTGAGAGGCCATGGATTGCACTCAATACTCTATGTATGGTTGAAGCTTGAGGTAGAACCAATTTCCTACTTGGAACTCCATTTCACTCTTCTTTTTATCTACATACATTTATGTGAGAATATAGGTCACTAAATCCACTTGGCACAATTCTATTGGGCAAAATGGTTTGTCATGGATTGTGCTTATTTGAATAAAATGTGGACCATTAATATATTGGATGGATGAGATCTTTTAAGGATTTTATATAAATTTATGTTTTTCTTGTTCTTTTAGGTAAGAGGAGTTAAGAGTGAAAACAAATATCTTTTTTCTTTTTCAAAGTTAGGTTGGACTAAGTGGTTGAAATTCTTAGTCACCTTCAGTTGGTTGGTTGGTGAAATCCGATTGATGTTTCCTTTGGTTGCATAGCGGTGTTTCTTGTGGCACAAATCTGAGCCCACAACTTCAAGCAACACAAAGAAGCAACAATGGTGTTTTCTTGTATTTTTCACACTTAAGAAGAGGAGTTGTAATAGTTTTATTGTTATTAAACTCAACAAATGGTATCAGAGCTTAGATTGTTGATCTAGGGGTGTGAAAAAATCAGAAAAAGTTGGTGGGTCGAAACCTGGAACCGGATTTGAGAAGATTCAAAACACCCGAAACTTGTAACAAAGATTCTAACCAAACCAATCATCGTCCGGGAGATTGGAAACCATATTTGGGTTCATGGTGAAGAGGCGAACAAGACACGCGGCGTGTGTGGCACGTGGGAACTCTGGCGAAGGGGCGTGGGTGGCGTGAAAAAGGGTCTCGGATCTTCTCTCTCCACCCGTGCAGCCTTCTTTCTACACGTGGTTTGCGGCAAACGCTCCCTCTAGCTGTGGTTGACATCCTGGTAGTTATCTTTGGATTTTGGTAGTGGTGCATAAGAGCGTGTCCAGTGTTTTTTGGCGGATGTTTTTTGAAACAGATTGCTTATTCAATTATTTCTGACCTTCTGGTGGTGTTCCTTTGTTGGTGAAGCAACAATGCATCTATATTGGTTGTTCGAAAACGAGTAGCGGTGGCCTTGGAACGCGTAAATATTTCTTACATCTCTCATATAAATACAGACATCAGATTTGCCTACTTAGTTTGCATTTTTTTGAACCCTCTTACTTAAATTGACATTGTGTTAATATTATTTGAGGTAAAAAAAAAAAAAAAAAAACTAGGTGGCTAGTGCGTACAACCCCTTAGTATAATTTGTGACTTAATTAAATATTTCTTGTTCTCTTTGAATTGTCTTGCATATGATCATTATTGTGTCACTTGTCATTTGTATTTTTATATTTATATTATCTACAATCTGAAAACTGTTGTTTAGATTGATAATATTATCTTGTGTGTTGATAAACTGTGATTGCGTATCATCTTGGATAGTAATTGGCAAAAATATTGGTTTTGTGTTTGCATTTGTGTGAGTAAAATTTTTTATAAACTTTTTCAAAATTATTCTCTTTCATGGGTGATTTTTCATCCATGGGTTCGGGTGTTGAATTATCCAATTCGATGGAAATGGTGACTATTCAATTTGAAAAAAAAATGAGGGATATTCTGGTTCAACAAAGGGTTTCTAAAACCCTTGATCATCCAGAATTTTTTTTTATGCATTAAAAACTAAACCTGATCAAATTGCAAAGATGAATGAAATTGCATACAGTTCTATCATATTGCATATATCTGATAATATTGTTAGACAAGTTAATGATGCTAACACTGCTAGAGAACTGTGAGAAGCTTTTGACAAGTTATTTTTTACAAAAACTTTGCCAAATAGGATTTATCTGCTAGAAAACTTTTCATTTTTAAAATAGACTCGGGGAAGGATCTTGAATCCAATCTAAGTGATTTTAACAAAATTTTCAAAAGCTTAGCCCACAATGATAAGAAAATTTGATGATGAGGATCTAGCTGTTATACTTTTGAATTCTCTTCCTGATTCTTATACAGATGTTAGGAATGCGATTAAGTATGCTAGAGATGTTTTGACTCAAGCTATTGTGGTAGATGCCTTGAGATCACTTGGATTTAGAAGTCAAGAAAGAGTTTAGGGGAAACACTAGAAATGAAAGTTTGTTCATTAGAGGGGGAAATGAAATGAGAAAGAACAATTACCAAGATAAGAAGAGCAGAGGAAAATCTAAGGATATGTTTAAGCCTAGGGATAAAGGCAATAAGAAATGCTACCATTGTGGGAAGTTAGGACATTTCAAGAAAGATTGCTATGAGCTTAAGAGAAAAACGAAGCAACAACAGAATAAAGATCAAAATGTTGCTGCTGTTGGGGATGCCCTAGATGGTCTACATGTTATGACCGTGTCTGATGATGAGATTGACCATGAGTGGATATTAGACTCAGATGCCACCTTTCACTTGTGTCCCGTGAGGTTTTGGTTTTATATCTATAGAGAAATTGAACCTAGAAAAGTATATATGGGGGATAACAATTCACAAACAGTTGAAGGAATATGTGACATTACTATTTGGATGCATGATGGCATTGTCCGACCCTTTCTTGGTGTTAGGTTTGTCCTAAACCTTAAGAGAAATCTTGTTTCCTTAGGTGTTCTTGAAGATGAAAGCTATATGTTCAAATCTGATTTGGTACTTTAAAGATTCTTAAAGGTTCTCTAGTAGTTTTGAAAGGTCCCAAAAGGAATTGATTGTATTACCTTCAAGGTGAAGCTTTACATGCCAAAGATTCAGGATTGGTTTCAATCAATGATGATAGATCAGATCTATGGCATAGGAGGATGTGATACATTCAGAACAATGAGCTAAAATATCTTAGTGACCAAAATGTACTCAGTAAAGACATTGTTGCACCTTTAAGCTTTTGTGAGACATGTGTTCTAGTAAATTCATACAGAGTCAGCTTTGCGATAGGTCAACACATTACTAAGAGGCCATTATATTATATTCATGCAGATTTATAGGGTCCAGAAAAACACCCCACATATGGTGGGAACATATTTTTTATGTCCATGTTGATGACTACTCTAGGAAGGTTTGGGTTTTCCCATTTAAGTCCAAATCTGAAACTTTTATCAAGTTTAAGTTCTGGCATACCTTATTTGAAAATCAAATGGGAAAATGTGTAAAAACTCTTAGGGCAGACAATGGTTTAGAGTTTTGCAACTTTGAATTTGATAACTTTTGCAAAGGAATAGGTATCACGAGGCATACGACTGTGAGAAATACCCCTCAAAATAATGGGGTGGCTGAAAGGATGAATCGAACTTTAATGAATAAAGTTAGATGTATGTTGATTAGTTCAAGGGTGGCTAAAGGTTTCTAGGTTGAAGCCTTATGTACTGCGGCTTATTTGATAAATAGGTCTACTTCTATTTCTGTTAACTTCAAAACTCCCCAAGAGTTGTGGTCTGGAATATATCTAGATTTGTCACACATTAGAGTGTTTGGGTGTGCTACTTATGCACATAAGATTGAGGGTAAGTTAGACCCTAGAGCTACTAAGTGTGTCATGTTAGGATACCCAGAGGGAGTCAAGAAGTATAGATTGTGGGTTTTAGGTGTTAGGGGTATTAAAATAATTAACAATAGAGATATGAAGTTCAATGAGCTTGATATGCCTTGCCTAAAAACTATAGACAATCAGGTTAAACAAAGTGAAGAAGTGGAATCTTCTACTGGGAAGGAGAGTCAGACTCATGTGAAGAGATGAGATGTTAATCAAGAGGTTAGAGAACTTGAACAACTTGATAACTAAACAAGAAGAAGTCTTAGAACAACCTGAACTAGAATTCATGATACTGTGGTCCCTAACTAAGAACAATTTGAAGATACTAATTTGAGAGATTTAGTGAGAGATATAGAGAGAAGATGGGTAAGACCAAATTTGAAGTACATTTCTTCAAATTTGATGGAGTTTGTCCTAGTTTCAAGCGAAGTCTTGGAGTCAGTCGAACCTTTTTCTTATGAAGAAACTGTTAACTGTAAAAATTCTAAAAATTGGAAGAAGGCTATGAGAGAGGAGATCCATTCCTTAGGCAAGAATGATACTTGAAAGTTGGTTGAGAGACCAAAGAATTAAAAGGTAGTCCATTGTAAATGGATCTACAAGTTGAAGGAATGAGTAGAACCTAATGACCCCTTAAGATACAAAGCTAGGTTGGTAGCTAAGGGATTTACTCAGAGATAGAGGATTGATTATAATAAGATGTTTTCTCTGGTGATCAAGTATAAGGCTATCAGGTTAGTCTTGGCCTTAGTTGTCTAATTTAATCGGGAATTAGAGAAACTAGATATTAAGAATGCTTTTCTTAATGGAGAGTTAGATGAGGTCATTTACATGTCTCAACCTCAAGGCTTTGAGGTGAAAGGGAAGTCTAAGCTTGTGTGCTTGCTTAACAAGTCATTGTATGGTCTTAAGCAGAGTCCTAGGCAATGATTTAAATGTTTTAACTTATGTGCTTAAAATTGGTTTCAAAATGAGTAAATTTGATGCATGCTTATATTATAATAACACTAAGATAGGATATGAAGTTTATTTGTTGTTATATATTGATGATATGTTGCTTACTAGTAGTAGTAAAGCTGATATCATAAAAATAAAAACTCTTTTGAAATCTGAATTTGACATGAAAGACTTAGGATGTGCAAGAAAAATTCTTGGTATGGTTATCAAAATGAATAGGGCTGAAAATAGATTGACTATAAATCAAGAGTCTTATTTAAAGAAGGCAATAACCAAATTTGGTATGAAATTTGCTAAGTCTGTCAATGTACCTTTAGTTGCACACATGATTTTATCATCTGCTCAATGCCCTAAAACTGAAGAAGAAAAACACGAAATAAGTAATATTCCCTATGCTAATGCCATTGGTTCTGTAATGTATTCCATGATTACCAAAAGACATAACATAGCTTATGCAATTAGTTTTTTGAGTATGTTTAAGTCTAACCCAGGTAAATATCATTGGAATGCTCTTAAATGGCTATTGAGATACCTAGTTAGAGACTATTAAAAGGAGGTTAGTGTTCGAAAAGATGAGTCATAAGCTTTAGCTTAAGGGTTATGTAGATTCTGACTTTGGAGGGGATAAAGATCAGATGAAATCTACCACTTCTTACTTCTTCACGTTAGGTGATAATTGTATCACTTGGAAATCACAGTTACAAACTTTAGTTGCACTTTCTAGCACTGAAGCTGAATATGTTGCACAAACTGAAGCCTTTAAAGAATGCATATGGCTAAAAGGCCTTTTATGTGCAGTGAACTTCTTGAATGAAAATGTCATGATCTTTACTGATAGTCAAAGTGCTTTAATGTTATGTAAGAACTCTTTGTATCATGAAAGATCTAAGAATGTTGAGGTGAAGTACCATTTCATTAGGGAGAAGTTAGCTTTTTGTAGATTTAAACTGCTTAAGACCTAACCTAGCTTATGCAATTAGTTTCTTGAGTATGTTTATGTCTAACCCAAGTAAATATAAGTGGATTGCTCTTAAATGACTATTGCGATACCTAGTTGGAGACTATTAAAAGGGGGTTAGTGTTGAGGGATATGTAGATTCTGACTTTGTTGGGGATAAAGATCAGATGAAATCTACCACTTCTTACTTCTTTACGTTAGGTGATAATTGTATCAGTTGGAAATCACAGTTGTAACCTTTAGTTACACTCTCTAGTACTGAAGCTGAATATGTTGCACAAACTGAAGTCTTTAAAGAATGCATGTTGCTAAAAGGCCTTTTATGTGCATTGAACTTCTTGAATGAAAATGCCATGATCGTTATTGATAGTCCAAGTGTTTTAATGTTATGTAAGAACTCTGTGTATCATGAAAGATCTAAGCATATTGAGGTGAAGTACCATTTCATTGAGGAGAAGTTAGCTTTTTGTAAATTTAAACTGCTTAAGACCTAACTTATCTTATGCAATTAGTTTCTTGAGTATGTTTATGTCTAACCCAGGTAAATATCATTGGATTGCTCTTAAATGGCTATTGTGATACCTAGTTAGAGACTATTAAAAGGGGGTTAGTGTTCGAAAAGATGAGTGATACGCTTAAGCTTAAGGGTTATGTAGATTTTGACTTTGCAGGGGATAAAGATCAGATGAAATCTACCACTTTTTACTTCTTCATGTTAGGCGATAATTTTATCACTTGGAAATCACCGTTGAAACCTTTAGTTACACTCTCTAGCACTGAAGCTGAATATGTTGCACAAACTGAAGCCTTTAAAGAATGCATGTGGCTAAAAGGCATTTTATGTGCTTTGAACTTCTTGAATGAAAATACCATGATCTTTAACTCTGTGTATCATGAAAGATCTAAGCATATTGAGGTGAAGTATCATTTCATTAGGGAGAAGTTAGCTTCTTGTACATTTAAACTGCTTAAAATTGCAACTGGTGATAACCCTTCAGATGTTGGCACCAAGTGCATATCAATTTTGAATATTGATACGAGTTAATTGGTGTGACAGGTACTTGCTGCAATGGAGGATTTGTGAAGCAGGTACCGGGCTGGAGTGGGCGATGATGATGAAATAAGACCACAAAATGATAGTATATGTATCCAAGGAACTTGGTGGTGAATTTGTGATCCAATGTGAAGTTTATGAGAATATGGGTCATTAAATCTACTTGGCACAATTCCATTAGGCAAAATAGTTTGTCATGAATTGTGCTTATTTGGATAAAATGTGGACCATTAGATATATTGGATAGATGAGATCGTACAAAGATTTTATATAAATTTATGTTTGTCTTGTTCTTTCAGGCGAGAGGAGTTAGGAGTGAAAACAATTATCTCTTTTCTTTTTCAAAGTGAGGTTGGACTAAGTGGTTGAAATTCTTGGTCACCTCCAGTTGGTTGGTTGGTGAATCCAATTGTCGTTATCTTAGGTTGCATAGCGGTGTTCCATGTGGTACAAATCTGAGCCCACAACTTCAAGCGACACAAAGAAGCAACAATGGTGTTTTCTTATATTTTTCACACTTAAGGAGATAAGTTGTAATAGTTTTTATTGTTATTAAACTCAACAATTTCCATCCTGGCTTTAGCCTGTGCTAATTTTTCCCTTAAAAGTTGGTCCATCCTGTACCACTCATGCAATAATTCTTCTACTACTCCAATATTAGTCTGTTGATCAAGGACCATAACTAACTTGGGGTGGGGGTTTGAAACATTAAAGAGCTTCAAAGGGGCTCATATTAACATTTTTATATGTTTCGGGATGTTAGTGCCACACATTCATATGTGTTGTTTGACACTATATTATAGAAAATAGTATCTTAATAAAACAGTATCACAGGCAGTATCTTATTAAGAACAGTATCTCACAATATAGTATCACAAACAGTATCTTATTAATAACAGTATTTCAACATCTTAAATAACAGTATTACAGATAAAAGTATTTTAATATTTCAGTATCAAAAGCACATTATTATATTAATATAACAAGTACATTAGTATCAATATCTTTGTAAACAATGACATTATTACACACACTCAAAATAGAAATTTTTAACCCAACAGAAGAACAATATGATAATAAAATACTATTACAGAAAACAATATCAGAAGTACATTGGTATCAATATTATAATAACAATATTATAGATAACAGTATCATATAGTTAAATTTAGCAAACAAGTTAAACAAATATAACAGAATCAGAAGTACATTATTATTGTGCTTTATATGAGCACAATGTTATGTTCCAACAGAAAATCATAGCACATTATTTAAATAAAACAGTATCTTAATAAAAATGTATAATAGATAAAAGTATTAATATATCAGTATCATACATGATAGTATCTTAATAAAACAGTATCACACACACACTACAACTCCATAGAAGAACAATATCATAGATTAAAACAGTATGAAACATTTTAAATGAAAACAATATTAATGATCTTGTACTACTAATGGAGTATTTTAAAACAATATCATTACTTCAACCATAAAATATTTAATTTTGAATGTGTCTAAGTGTTTGTTTGGTGGAGTTTAAAAGTATTTTTTTTTTTTTTTGAAAATTTTGAAAAAAATTGGTGAAATGTGTAGTTGAAATGTTGATAAAATTTATAGGTCTCGTGAAATATGTGGTTTAAAATAATTTTGGAAAAAAAAAGTTTAAAATAAATCTGGCCAAACATGCTCTAATGTAATGAAAACTAGTACAATATCAAAAGTAAAATAATATCAAGCATTTTTTATAAAACAATATGTTACTAACATTATCATATGGTTAGCAAACAATTTAAGTCAATATAATAGTATTAGAAACATATTAATATCAAGCACATGCTTAAATGAGCATATATGTTATGTTTTAATAGAAAACCATAACACATTATATTAATAAAATAGTATTTTAATAAAACAATATCTTAATATCTTAATAGTATTATAGAAAATAGTATCTTAATAAAACAGTATTATAGAAAATAGAATCATAGTAAAATAGTTTCGTGTTTGAATTAGTAGTTTTACAATTGTAGGGACACGTTAGTCTTTTAGCCCTGAAATATGACTTTAATTGATTTAAGTTTGGACTATATGACTTTGGAGCCTTAAGTGCATGATCGACCAACCCTAAATTTTCCTATCTTTAAATTTACCAAACAACTAAAGTAGCTCACAATAAGAAGTTGGACTCTATAAATCCCAAATCAAGCCCAATATCTCTACTTACAAGGGTGTTTTTATAATTTTTTGATAAAGAATATACTTCTTATTAATATTTTTAGGGTAATTATATTCACACAATATTATTTGTTAACCACACCACATTATAATTGTAATAAAAATCTCCAACTATTGCTCATTTTTGTATTTATCTCATCAACTTTTTTATCACATTCATATCATTAGTTTATTAATATGCACGTCTTATCTTTGTATTTGATGGTGATTTCTCTCCAAAAAAGTTAATTGAAAGAGCATAAAAAGATTTGTTTGCCTCTCGTATTTTCAGATAAGCAAAATAAATAACCAGTGCAAAAGCTTGACAAACTATTTTTCTCTCATTTCAATAAATATTAGTAGAATATTTGGACAAAAATTGTTATTAGATACGAGATATGAAATTAATTGAAAGAATGATCAAAATGCGACGAAAAAATGATAGAAACAAAAGTGTCAAAATGTCAAAGATTACGGATTTTAAATACAATTAAAACATAGTGTAGATAATAAAAATTATAGTGTCATCTTTCTGATGCCACCCCTATTTGTTTAGAATATAAGTATCTAATTTATAATTTTAAAAAATGTGAAATGTGAGATATTTTTACGCAATATGGTCCGCGTGTATTTTGTAAATTTCTAGAGGAAAAAGATAAATCAGGCGTGCATATAATTTAAAATTTATTGAAATATGTAATAATTTACAAGGTTAAATCTGTAAATTGAAGTAAAATGGAGGGAATGTTTTTGGGTAATTATATTCATATCACAATTTAATTGTAATGAAGGTCTCAATTTTTGTTTATTATTGTACTTATGTCTTGAATTTTTTATATATTATTCTTATCTTCAACCTTCTATTAATTAGCAAATCTTATTTCTGATGAAGGTTTTTGTCCAAAAAAAATTGTTATGAAGTTATAAAAAGACTTATTTTTTCCTTATATTTTTGAATAAGCTAAATTATATATATATATCTGTGTGTGTCTGTGTGTGTGTGTGTACACACACACAAAAGTTCGACACAACGTTTGCTCTTCATTGCAAAGCACACTAACATAATATTTAGACAAAAATCGTCATCAGGTACATGATGTGTTAATTAATTAATGATTGATGATAAGAATACAACAAAAAAAATTAAAGACAAGAGTAACAATAAACAAATGTTGAAAACTTTCAGTGCAATAAAAAAATACAACGTGAATATAATTACTCAACTTTTTGGGTGGTTATATTGTCACTTCTAGCAATTTTTTCATTAAATGATTAATAATTAGTTCATAGTCGCACTTATGTTTTCACAATTTTTTCTTGTATTTTTATTATTAATTTTCTATTGACTAGCACATATGATCTTTGACGAGGGTATATGTCGAAATATTCAATTTATATACATTGAAATGAGAGGGCAAATATTATGTCATTTGTTTTTAAGTTAATTTTAATTCTGATCAGTGTAATTTGGTCCAATTTTCAATTAGGTCATTATACTTGAATTTGTGTCAACTGAGCTAATATACTTTAATTTCATGTTAATGGGTAAATAGTACTGAGGTCCCGAACCTTTGAACCTTATAACGATGAGATCCTGAATCTTCAATGTCTAGCACCCCGTGTTCTTAACTTTTAAAAAACGTGTAAGCAAAATCTTTATGTTAAAAAATTGTTAGTTTGACTGTTAAATGGTCAAAATTTTCTTAAAATAACCAATATACCCTTTTGGAATTAAATTAAAAACAAATAAAAAATAAAATAAAGAAAAAATTGCAATCAAGCCTATCTCCCATTACCAAAATCATCGCCAAAGGAAATTTTGCCGCTAACCATCGAAAAACAACAACACCAATAACAACAACAAGATCTCCGGCGAGGGGTTGATTTTGTTACCACTAGATTTCGGTAAGACTTCCACGTCAGCAAAGACCCCATAAAGGCCCCATAAAAGCTCCATAAAGGACAGTGAAGGCCCAAGTTAGGCCTCGTAAGCCCAGTGAGGGCCTTCCGGATTCGTAAAAGCCACATGTACCTAGTGAGGGCCTCGTAAATGCATTTAAGGCCCGACAACACATTGGCACTCTCGAATTAAGTATGGAGAAGTCCATGAAGTGCCTCGATATTCATGGCCGACCCCGAGTGCTTCGCCAACAACCGAATCCATCACAGATCTGTAGACATTGTGATATTTTAGAATGACCAGAGATATATTCAAAGAAAGATTGTATTTGATTAGCACACGGATTCTCACAATGAAACTAATTATCAATCTCCTAAAGATTAGGCAACGTGATAATAGGAATCAACTCAAATAAAGAATAAAATCTGAGAGATTGCATTGACAACCAATTATCTTTATCCCATAAGGAAAGATGATCTAATCAGATATCTAATTGATTGTTTTCCTAAATCAATTAGAACTCTGAGACTATAAATAAAACATCTCTAGTTGTTCTAAGGTACGCATTATTCTCACCCTTAAAATCAGCTCAAATTTTTATCTTCTTGTCGCTTCCACACCTAAAAGCACTCTCCATCCACGTATATTATTTTATATACTAGTAGTTGACTTGATCGTCAGAGTACCAACGATCTTCGAAACTTTTTTCCCCGGTGATGTTGGTACCTAACGATCGTCCTAGTATACAGATAACATACAAGTTGGCAGAGGATTGACTGGAGATCTGTTGACATATGGTTAGTGTAGAATTCGTTGTCAATAGATTGGCACCGTTTGTGGAAAACGGAAAACGTTACACAACCTAAAATTTGTGGTAAAAATGTATTTTCTACCTGAAAGAGCATGGCGACAGAAAACTCCATAGAAAAAGAAGTCGAGTCTCATCGCACAGACTTGCAGCAAGAGTGCGTTCAAGACCTTCAGAACGTAACCCACTGTAAGAGAAGGTGACAACGACAGAAGCAGACGATCGAGCAAGAAAATCAAGACCCGAAGCTAGACAATGCCCGGATGAAGGCGGTGCTTGAACTATTGGAGAATCAATCTCTTCAACATAGACCCAAGCGTAGTCGTGCCTGGTGAAGCCATTCGAGGTCCAGCTCGATAGGAAGTCGTAGATCTCAGGAAGACCTGCCAGTTTCAAATGGCAAAAATCTTCGAAATGTGAATCTGAGGCCCTCGCAACACAACCAAAATGAGAAATCCCTTATGGCATGAGGAAACCAACCGGCTCGGGCTGCTAGTGTGTTTGACAGGATGGAGGTGGGATCCACTATAGCATCGTCCCTACCAGTGCACAACGAGCGTAGCATGAGGCCGTCTGAGAATGAAGAAGGGACCCAAAGTTTGTCCCTGTGAGGTTTGAGGATAAAAATAAGAGCTAAAATGCGATCTTGACGACGACAACGACAACCACCCGTTATCCTTGGAACTGAAGGCTAGGGAGCTCACCGTCAGCTTTAAAATGCCCCATATGGAGAAGTATAATGGAAAAGGTGATCTCACGAATCACATCAACGTATACAAAACGAGGCTCCAAGGTAACATCCCAGTAGTGAAGTGCAAGAATTTCCATACCACCCTCACATCCGACGCGAAGAGGTGGTACAACAAATTGAAATTGGAAAGCATCAGGAGCTGTCCCTCGATGATGATAGCCGATATTGCCAACTCCATGACATTCGGCAAAAGGAAGGATAGTCGGTGAAGAGCTATTTCAATATGTTCAACGCTGTTATCAACAAAATTAAGAACATCACTGATGACAAAGCTCTAGATGAGCTGGTGACAGGGCTTCACATGCACACTCTCTTCTGGAGAGATGTCCAAAACAGCTAGCCCAAAACCTATAGTCAGCTAGTAGATTTGATCCATCGAGAGATCCGGTTTGAAGTGATGATCGAGAACAGAGAAATGGCAGAATGAAAGAGGAGAGATCGCTATCGCAAGAATGGACGACGTTTGTCTGAGCCCCGCTTCAATCGTTTTCCTCGAAAGCGTTCCTCCGAGCTATATAACAACCGCTATAGGAGATTCAATCAAACGGACACGATCCCGACCCCCCATGCCTGGCCGCTCGTAGCAGTTCTCCAACCGGTTGCTCCTCCACCCAAGTTCTGTCGCATACACAGGACCCAGGTACACAATATGAAAGATTGCCTCGACATGCAGAAGCTGATCAACTAAGTGAATCAGTGGTAAGGAGAGGAAAATCGACCAACCTAAGGGCATTGAGGACCACCCAATCAAAGGCGAAGACCTCCGCCCCAATGCCAGGACGATGGACCTCGCCGCAATGACGGAGGAAACAACAGAAATATAGATCCACCAAGGGCAAAAGGACCCGCGAGAGCCCCCAGGTTCGCAAAATCAACACAATCATTGGAGGGCCCTATGTTGGAGGACATACGATGAATTCGTGGCGAAACTATGCGAAGGCAGCAAGGGAAGAACCGGTGGAAAGTTGGCAGGTTCACGAACATCGGCCCAGAGCCCCACAAATCACGTTCACAGAGGATGATGAGACTGGTGTCCATTATCCACATTGCGATGGCTTAATAGTTCGCGCCATTGTAGCTAGAAATGGGCTAGGATGAATGTTGGTCGATGATTACAACACCATAAACATCTTGTTTGGCAGTACCTTCGACCAAATGGATGTAGACCACGAGCCAACAACCATTTCAGAGCTATTGTTCAATTTTACGGGAGATAGCCTCGTCCTACGAGGGAGAATCACCATCACAGTAGATTTTGGAGAGCCTCCATGTCATTTGAAGAAATTCATGGAGTTCTTGGTGGTCGATACCTACTCCGCTTATCATGAAGTCCTTGGTTGGCCCGTACTTAAGGACTTATAGGCAGTCACCTCCATCGATCACTTGTCAATGAAGTTCTCAACTCCAGGTGGGATAGCCAAAGTGCGTGGCAATCAGACAGAAACAAGGGCATGCAACATGAATGCACTTTAGAAGGTGGTGAAGTGCGTAGATTCTCTCCCCGTGGTGATGATAATACAAACGGAGCCGATGGATATCGACCTTAAAAAGACAGAGGAGGATATGGTCCTAGACGAGGGTCTAGACCTTTGGATCATAGGTTCGGATTCACTTGCCTCCCCAGAAGAGGAGTTGGAGGCATTTCCAATAAACACTTCAGACCCTTCCCAGATGCTGCAAGTAGGACAGAAACTAGTCGAAGGGATGAAGGAAGAACTGAAATAGTTCTTGCTGGAAAACACCGATGTCTTCGCATGGAACCACATCGACATGGTGAGGATAGATCCGTCTGTGGCTTGTCACACATTAAAAGTGGATCCCAAAATGTGCCACAAGATATAGAAAAGAAGGCATCTGAGTACCGAAAGATACAGTGCCTTGAAGGAGAAAGTTAACAAACTGCTGGCTAACAGGTTCATTAGAGAGGCAATCTATCCCCAATGGGTATCCAACCCCATGCTGGTAAAGAAGAATAACAAAAAATAGAGGGTGTCTATAGACTTTTTTGACTTGAACCAGGCGTGCCCCAAAGATAGCTTCTCACTACCATTCATTGACCAACTGGTTGACACGATTGTCGGTCATAAGCTCCTTAGCTTTATGGACGTCTACTCTAGTTACAACCAAATCCCAATGTTCGTAGGAGACGAAGAACACACCTCATTCATTACAAACCGGGGACTGTACTATTTTAAGATGATGCCATTCGGTCTAAAGAATGCCAGAGCTACATACCAGCAGTTAGTAAACCACATGTTCTCAGAAGAGGTTTACGTTGATGACATACTCATGAAGAGCGTAAATGCCAAAGACCACATTGGACACTTGAAGGAGATGTTCAGAATTCTCTACAAGTACCGCATGAAGCTCAACCTTATGAAATGCGCTTTTAGGGTCGAATCCAAGAAATTCTTGGGCAACATGGTGAATCAACGTGGGATAGAGGCTAATCCCAAGAAGATCAAAATGATCATCAATATGCGATCGCCATCCTCCCCCAAGCAGGTCCAAAGCCTTATAGAAAGATTGGCGACCTTGAACCAATTTGTATCGAAGGTGACCGACCATTGCCAGCCTTTCTTCTAGACCATTAAAGGAGAAAAACAGTTTGAATGGACTGAGGAGTGCGAAAATGCCTTTCAGGAACTCAAGACTCTCCTCGAAAAAGCTCTGTTGCTGTCCAAGTCAAAGAACGGAGAAACGTTGCCCATCTACCTCACAGTATCTAAGAAGGCGGTGAGCTCAATATTAATTCACGAGGAAGGTCCGACGCAGCTCTCCGTTGTGAGCAAGACACTGCAAGACGCAGAAACGAGATACCCAGATATAGAAAAGCTTGCCTTGTCATTGATAATCGCATCCAAGAAGCTCTGGCCATACTTTCAGTCACACAGCATTGATGTCCTGACGAATCTCCATCTAAGACAGATTCTTCAAAAGCCAGATACTTCAGAAAGACTAATGAAGAGGTCGATTGAGCTCAGCCAATTCGACATTTACTACAAATGAGGCCCTCCATAAAGGGATAGGCTTTAGCAGACTTTATGGCTGAATTCGCCCATATCCCAGAATATTTGCTCAAAACCAAGCCTCAGGAGGTACCAACATGGAAACTGTATGTTGATGGATCATCGGGCAAAGCTGGAGCTAGAGCTGGGATTCTGTTGATTAGCCCCGACGGCCAATCCCAACTGTGCGCTTCGCCTGGAGTTTAAGGCCTCAAACAACACTGCAGAATAGCAGCCTTGATATATATCACAGGTTATAAAGGCGATAAGAATCTAGATCTATAGTAACTCGCAACTGGTGGTTAGTCAAGTCAATGAGACTTTCACAGCACGCGAGCAACCTATGGTGGCCTACTTAAAGAAGGCCAGAGATCTCCTATCCCACTTCGAGGATTTTGAGTTACTCCAGATTCCCAGGATTGAGAATGGCTATGCCGTTGCTCTTTTTAAGTTGGTGAGTAGCAAAGACTTCGACTTGATGAGGGCCATTCCAGTTGAAAAGCTTAGCCGACCATCCATTGACGAGGCTCTGCCACAAAACACCATGATGATAATCGAATCCTCCAAATGGATGAAAGAGATCGTCGGGTACCTGAATGATCAAGTCCTACCAGACAATAAGGATGAAGCCCGAAAACTTCGCAGGATGACAACGAAGTTCCTCCTACAAGATGGGATCTTATACAAGAGAGCCCACGCCTGCCTTACTCAGGATGAGTCCGATTATGTAATAAAGGATATACATGAAGGAATATGTGGTAATCACTCAGGTGGAATGGCCCTAGCACATAAGGCTCTAAAACAAGGATACTACTGGCCGACTATAAAGAAGGATTCACATGCTTATGCGAAGAAATGCGACAAGTGCTAGAAATTCGCCATTGTGCCAAAGCTCCCTGCTTAGAACCTTACCCCAGTCACCAATCCCTAGAATTTTTTCCAAATGGAGAATCGATTTTATAGGTCCCTTCCCGACCAGAAGGGGTGGGGTCAAGTTCGCAGTTGTAGTGGTGGACTATTTCACCATGTGGTGCGAGGCAGAGCCTTTGGCTAAAATCACGGAGGAGAACACGTGGAAGTTTGTTTGGAAGAACATCATTTGTTGATTCGAGATACTCCATTCCCTAGTATCCGATAACGGTACGTAGTTCGACAGGAAAAAAAATTAACTCGAACTATGAAAAGCTCGACATTAGGAGGGATTTCTCCACTCTCTACTACTTCTAGTCGAACGGCCAAATAGAGGCCTTCAACAAGATTATCAAGCACACCCTGAAGAGAAAGTTAGAATCCGCTAAAGGATGATAGGCTGAAGAACTACCTGAGAATCTGTAGTTGTATCGAACTACCTCTAAGATGGCAACTAGTGAAACTCCTTTCGCTATAGCGTATGAGGCAGAGGCAATAATTCCCGTCGTGGTGGAAATACCTTCTCCAAGACGCTTACATTTCGACGAGGTGGTCAATGAGGATCTAAGTAAGGCAAACACTGACTTGCAGGAAGAAGGGCATGCTGACTCGCAACTTCGCCGGCGGTTTATCAGAAGAAGATAGCCAGGTACTATAACTCAAAAGTTAGGAACAGAGCTTTCCACATCAACGACTTCATCCTCAAAAAGGTTTTCCTGGCTAATAGAGAAGTGAGGGCTGGAACCCTCGGACCTACTTAGGAAGGACCCTATAAGATCGTCCAAGAGGTTCGACATGGGACCTACAGATGGGATGACTCAAAAGAAAATGAGACGAAGCATCCCTGGAATATCACTCATCTTCGTCCGTACTACCAGTAGTTTTTATTCTATTTTTGTCAACGCTAGGTCGCATATCAGTATTCCCTTTGACTTTGTTCAGCCGCTGCATTATTTTAATAAAGTTCAGTAATTTCTGAGCTATGACACTTCCATCTCAGTTATACAAACAAAGAAAACACAGCAGCGAGGGAGTGTGGTTCGTGGCCAACTCTTTTAACTCGCTAGGTAAATATCTAACGTGTATTCTAACAAGTAAAGAAAACAAAGCAGCGAGCGAGTGTGGTTCACAGCCAACTTTTTTAACTCACTGGATGAACTTTTAACGCGTATTCATACAAGTAAAGAAAGCATAGCAGCCAGGGAGTGTGGTACACAGCCAACTCTTTCAACTCGCTGGATAAACATTTAACGCGTATTTATACAAGTAAAGAAAGTACGGAAGCGGGGGAGTGTGGTTCGTGGCCAAATCTTTTAACTCGATGGGTAAACATTCAATGCGTATATATTCAAACAATGAAGGAAAAGCATTGGATAACTACACTCATCACAAATGATGCGAAACATTGACATTTTTCATTAATGAATTTGATGAAAGCAACATAAACAAATATTGCAAGAAGCTATGGTTCATACGTCTCCGCTGAACCTTTAGGATCGGTATAACCAGATGTTCATAATTTGGCCAACAACTCTTTGGCCTTCGAAAGCTCCGCCAGGGCTTTGGTCAACTGCTTGTGTTTAGTATAAGCCATATCTTCGCAAACTTTGAGTTTCAACTCAACTTGCTTCCGAGCACTAACAGACAGCCTCTGTATCATTTTGGATTTGATTATTTTGAACTCGACTTGTGCCCTGGCATCTTCAGAAATGGCATGTCTTGAATGAAGAATCTTGTTCTCCGAACGCTACTCATCAATGTCCTCTATACCCGTAATCGTTGAGCACAGTTCGTTAATTTTCATCGCCAGCACTTTGTATAACTCACAATTGAGTACATGACTCTGGGTGGTGCTCATCTCCGCCATTTTTATCATCTCTAATAGGTCCGTATAATTCACCGTCCTCGCCTAAGTGGGAGTCCAATACTTATGAATAGAAGCCGTTGCCATAGCAGACAGGGCTGGCAACTTTTCTAAAACGGCTGGGTCCAATTCATCTTGATGAGACCCAATGTTGATGCGTTCGGTCCAGCCGTGAGAAAAAGGAATGGAGGTACGTGTCGTACCTTGGAGAGATGGAGTGATTTCTCTGGTTTCCTGAGGATGAGTCATTCGACCTCGCTTTTCCCTCCTGGAATCCACCGCGTCATCTTCATCTTCCGTGGCACTTTTTGACACAACTTTCTCCCATTCATTGTTGGCAATCCCTTTTCCTTTGTCTTGTCATTGGACATTTTCTGACGGAAGTAAAGATTCTTCAGGAGGGATGGAGGGTGAAACGTCCTCAGCTATTCAGTCACTTTCTCTCATTCAACTCCTGCACCAGCTATTTTGAACCAGCTATTTTGAACACTGGTACTTTGGAGAAGTAAAAACTAGCCATGGATGACAATGGTTGAACTCGAAATTATGGGAAAGAGAAAGAAGTTAAGAGAAACGATGAAAAGTTGTGGGAATACATATAGGTGAAACACTTGATCCCAGCCGTTAATGCAAATCCCAGAATGTAAACTGCTAGATAACGAACACGTGTAGGGGGATATACTCCAAAAAACCCTAGGAAGGCGTAAAGGTTGCATGACTTAAATGTGCCTGGGGACTTGCACCTTCCTTGCGTAATGATGATGCCATCGGTCTACATCAAGCACGAAAATGTTCGCGGAGGCATCCGGATCAATGAGCCCCACTCACCTCGCAGAGGCATCCTAATCAATGAGCCTCGCTCACATCGCGGAGGCATCATGATCAAAGAGCCTCGCTTATCCTACGAAGGCATCCTTGTCAGAGAACCTCGCAATCGATGGCAAAGGCATCCTAATTAAAGAACCTCGCTTATCTTGCGAAAGCATCCTGATCAAAGAGCCTCGTTTTTTTGCGAAGATGCCATGATCAAAGAGTTTCGCATCGATGGCAAATGCATCCTAACAGAAAGCCTCGTGCTGTTCCTAAATTGATCAAGTCAAAAAGCCTTGCATAGTTCGTGAAGGTCTCCCAAACAAAAAGCCTTGGCAGAGTTCACGAAAGTATCTCATAAGCTTCAACGAGTGAACAGGTTAGACTATAGTTCAAGTAATTTATTTCAACCCCGATAATAGAACAGACAACGATAAGCAAATCGATTCTTTGTTTATTCATCAAAGTCTGGATTACAAAGTGAAAGAAAATGAATGTAAACATCATCCTACTACCCCACCGCCTCTTTAGGGTTGGCACAAAAAGGGATTTATAGCCTACCTAGTTAACTTTTAGTCTTTGGGACTGCGTGAGCTTCGTCAGGCTTCATCAACAACACAAGTTTGACTTTACCATGATAGGGAGTCTCCCAAATATGATATCACTGTGATGATATCATATGAGTTTATTTGGTGACTAATTAGTCATATTGCTAAAAAAATGCCGTTGACACCTTTGGTAGATGGCTTTCAGCCTTATCATCTGAATCAAGATCATCGAAGCATTTATCATCGATGTCTATTGTGGAGGTACTTTTTGAGAACTTCTCGCTAAGGCTACTAAGCCCAACTTCTTCAACTGTATCCAAAGCACTCTACTAATCCGAAGTACGATTGGGACACTTGCATTGCCGGCTCGTAAATAGCGACAAACCCTTCAAGAGGGTCATCGGCCCGCTCCTCAAGGCTGGGAGCCCTAAGCACCACTGAAGCTGGGACATCATAAGACAGCATGATGTCTTCCAAGTCAGCCTCTCTAACCTTCGACTGAACTATAGAAGCCTCGGTGGCCGAACGTTTCAGTTTCTCATCAAGTCGCCGGGTAACGGGGGCATCCCTTTTGTCTAGCGACCCTCTCATTTCAAGGACTCCAGCACCACGATGCCTCTTTCCCACCTTCACCCTGGGCGACGCAAATGGGTTTTCTTCCATTTAGCTCGTGGATGCTGGGGGGACAAGCGACATTAGGTCGGGGATCAACATCTTCTTGTCTCTCAACAGAAGGTGAAGATGAAGATCAAGATAAAGCGTCACCCATGACCTCAGGGTTAGTACTGGTGGCCAATTGATTCTGAGAATCATCATGGTCGGATGACATTGCTATTTTTCTTAATTTAAAAAGGAGATATCCCTATAATCGCCAGAAAAGGTGGCAAAAATAGTGGCCGGAGCAAGAAGTCGAAAATCACAAAGACAGTAAAGATACGAAACACAGCAATTTTTATAATTTTTACCTCAAAAACACAGTTGAACTCCTTAGTCACCAAAAATCCCTTGAAATTTCTTGGTTTTCACTGGAACACTTAAATCGGTTTCAAGAAAGACGCAAAAGTAAAAGAAAAGTAAGCTGAAGTAGACAACGGTTTATATAGACGAGCCCCTCTCAATCTCCACCGTCAGATTCAAAAGATGAAATATCAACCATCCATTCAGCATGCACGTGTCAAAGGCGCTCAGGAATGAAAATCCTAGGCATTTAATGAAGAGAAATGACGCGCGCCACGCGCGCTCCCAAACGTCCACCACACGCCTACAGCAATGATGACGCTGACTCCTCGTTTTATCATTCCTCACCTGACAACGTTGATTGACGGCTTGGTCAGAATCACACCAACCCTAGACACATCACCTGAATACAAACCAATCAAAGACCTCATCTGCTATGAATATACATGATTCAGGCTTAGGATACTGTACTGTCTCGAATCATTCAAGCATGCATCCGCGAAGAACTCCACCAAACAATCTTAGTCAAGGCGAGGGCCAACCATGGAATCTGACACCTTCGTCATAAAAAAAAACAAAAAACAACATCTTCAAAGTCCCATGTCTACCATAAATAATAGTCTTGGACTTGGGGGATTATTGTTACCACCAGATTTTGGTAAGGCCTCCATGTCAGCAAATGCCTCATAAAGGCTCCATAAAAGTCCCATAAAGGCCCAGTGAAGGCCCAAGTTAGGCCTAGCGAAGGTTTCGTAATCCCAGCGAGGGCCTCTTGAATTCGTAAAAGCCTCATAAGTCCAGCGATGGCCTTCCGGATTCGTAAAAGCCTCATGTACCTAGCGAGAGCCTCGTGAATGCATTTAAGGCCCAGCAACACATTGGCATTCTCGAATTAAGTATGACGATGTCCGTGAAGAGCATCGACATTCATGGCCAACCGCGAGCGCTTCACCGGCAATCGAATCTGTCACAGATCCGCAGGCATTGTGATATTTCAGAATAACCAGAGATATATTCAAAGAAAGATTGTGTTTGATTGGTATACGGATTCTCACAAGGAAACTAAATATCAATCTCCTAAAGATTAGGCAACGTGATAATAGGAATCAACTCAAATAAGGGATAAAATCTGGGAGATTGCATTGACAACCAATTATCCTTATCCCTTAAGGAAAGAATATCCAATCAGATATCTAATTGATTATTTTTCTAAATCAATTAGAACTCTGAGGCTATAAATACAACGTCTCCGGTTGTTCTAAGGTATGCATTATTCTCACCCTTAAACTCTGCTCAAATTTCTGCCTGCTTATCACTCCCACATCCAAAAGCACTCACTCTCCCCGTATATTATTTTATATACCGACAGTTGACTTGATCGTCGGAGTACCAACGATCGCTGAACCCTTTTTTCCGGTGATCTCGGTACCTAACGGTCGTTCTAGTGTTCTAGCAACATACAGACTGGCAGATGATTGACTGGAGATCTGTTGATACGTGGTTAGTGCAGAATCCGATGTCAACAAATTGCATAGACCAGAGACTTGTCTTCATACAATAACCAATCTTCTTATAATTCGTTAAATCCTGATTACAAAAAAATAACCTTAGGCACTCAAGCTTGGAAATAATTCATTTGCAATTTTAGATAATATAAAGAAACCAGGGTCACAGCGAGGTGTTCACTTCTCCAATACTAAGTTGAAGTATTCCAAAATAACAGGATATTCCATGAATTGCTTTTTTCCACTTTTTTCATTTCACGCTATGAAGCTTATTATCTTTAACACATGGATACATGCTATTTTATCTGCATAGAACCTGCCTTGCTTATATATTTGTAGATAGACAGATAAATAGGGAGAACACTTATGTATTGTTGCTCAAGTATTTGTATGACAAGCTCGTTGAGTATTGATTTATTCTCATGGCATTCCCTTTGATTTCTATTTGTATTGTTTTCCTACACAGGTATAGTTTAGCATCTAAAATTTTGATTTTATCGAGCTTTCATGAAATTTAATTCCTTTTGCAGATCTTGCTGTCGCCGTTTGTGTTGTTGTTTTCCGGTGATTGGCGGCAAGATCTCCTCCGACGGTGATTTTTGGTAATGGGTGAGGGGGTTGATTGGAGAAGAAGAAGTGGGGAGTTGATTGCAATTTTTCCTTTTTTTTTCTTTTTTTTTTTTAAATTCAAAAAGGGCATATTGGTCATTTTAAGAAAATTTTGATCATTTAACGGTCAAACTAACAGTTTTTCTTAACAGAGTGACTTTACTTGCGCGTTTTTTAAAGATTAAAAATCTGAGATGCTAGACATTGAACGTTCAGGACCCTATCATTATAAGGTTCAAAGGTTCGAGACCCCTATTGTTATTTACCCCATGTCAATTGGATTATTATACTTTAATTTTGCTTTAATTTAATCTACTTCGTTCAATTTTGTTATGTTGTTTAACGCTAGACACTGGTGTGATTATTGCATACTAAATGTCATCATATGTAGCAATAAAAAATTGACATGAAAGAAGTGATATAATTGAAAAATTCGTTTTACACATTAGATTTGTATACTAAAATAACTTAAATCGAAAGTTTTTCGATTGCATCTATTCTTCCAAATCATTTTTTGATGGCCGTGTATGATTGTCGTTAGTATTTAATGGTCACGTTTGTGTCCGCGTTAGAAATGTGATGAATTGAATGAAATAGCTAATAATGAGATAATTAAAGTATACTGATCCAACAATTGACACAAAATTAAGTATATTGATCCAATTAATGCAAAGCTGAAGTTTAGTCACTCAATTGAAAATTTGGTCAAAGTAGAGTGATTGTGAATAGAATTAACCTATTATTTTTGTTTATCTAAAAACTAGTGTATCACCCGTGCGATGTACGATACTTGTTTTTTATGATAGTGATTTTAAAATATTTTAAGAGTATATTGTTTATTTATTACATTTAAATAAAAAAAATATCATGTAAATAACATTTGATTACTCATTGATATCGAAAAAAAATAACATAACTAATCCAGAATTTCAAACGCCTCTTTGAAAATCACGTTTGTTGTCGAATTGATTGGCACTCCATCCTTATCACAAATCAACATCTTCAATCCCGTACAATTTGTAACTCTAGGCAGTACATAAAGTTGTCCATGACTAAAAACTGATTTTTTCAAATATAATCTCACGCGGGAGAAATATTGACCCCGACTCTTATTGGTAGTCATAGCGTATGAGACAATTAATTAATTTTTGGTGCAAGTATATTATAATTTGAAAATTGATTTTCTAAATTGTAAAGATGCAGATTGCGTTAATGATATTATACAAATTTATTATTTTTCTATTTGTAAACAATTAATAATATTTACATACTCTAACTCTTATATTGATTAATTAATATAGCATTCAAATTTGTTATTACTAATAATTGAAGTGAATTTATTTTGTTCTGGAAGATGTATATTTTTTAATTGAAAATGTCAATTCATAATTTTATTCAGTGTCCGTTTGGTAGAGATTATAAATTAGTTTATTTGACCAAAACAGTTTATTTGACCAAGAATGGTCAAAAATGACGGTTACCAAGGCAAATTTTTTTGTCAAATAAACTATTTTTGATCAAATAAATAATTTTGGTCAAATAAACTGGTTTATAAACTCTACCAAACGGGCTTTCATTTTTACCGAGTATCATACAAAATTCAAAACATTTGGAAAGCTGATCGGCGGTACTGTTTACAATATATTAGAATACTGATAATTAATTAACTAAAGTTGGGAAGTTACTTCACAAACAAATTATTGAGAATCTCATACGGGCTGCACATTAAATCTGATTATTAATTACCTGATACTGAGTAATTAATTAATTAAATTAAATATTTATTTATATATATTATTATTCTGTAATATGTGGGAGACGTTTTGCGCAGGAAATTGTCTTGACTTTTACTGATGACTAACCTTTTTATATATATATTAAGATTAAGATATTACACTTCATTTTTTATAAGTAAATGAAAAAAAAAATTAATAAATAATCAATGTGTGAAAGCAATTAAAGAATCTGAAAAGTTGTTGCATTTATCATATATAATATTAAATATTACAATTCGTTTTTTGCAGGAAAAGAGAAAAAAATAAATAAATAAATAATCAATATGTGAAACTAATTAAAAATTTTGAAAAGTTGTTGCATTTATCATATATAATATAAAATGTTACACTTCATTTTTTGTAGGAAAATGAAAAAAAAAAAAACAATCAATGTGTGAAACCAACTAAAGAAAACAGACTCCTATGCATCAGTTATAACAGAACTTACCATATCTGAAAAGAAAAAATGGTGAAAAAATGTGTGTGAAATTTTCGATGGTTATTCTATTATAATATATATAACTAGTATATCACCCGTGCGATGCACGACACTGATTTTTTATGATAGTGATTTTAAAATATTCTAAGAGTATATTGTTTATTTATTGCATTCAAATAAAAAAAGTATCATATATATAATATTTGATTACTCATTGATATTGAAAAAAAAACAGTATAGCTAATTTAAATTTTGAAACACCTCTTTGAAAATCACGTTTGTGGTCGAACTGATGCGGACTTTGTATTGTATGAATTTAATTTTGAAATTATCATATCTAGTTTATTAGTTTAATCGACTTATTATTTTTAATCAATAAATCAGATCATTTGATAATATAACACAATTATATGTTTTCCGTGTATTGATTTTTTTTTTTTTTTTTTTGGAAACTGCAACTTATTTAAACCCGCTATAGGAAATATAGAAAATTTGTGAGGAAAATAAATCTATTTTTGGAAAAATATTGCATTATTGCCAATAGTTCTTGTGCATTGATGTTTCATTTTTTTTGAAAACATAACTTATTTAAATTGCTCAACGGGTATAAATTAAGACATTGGAACACATAACCTCATATGTTTTGTGTTTTCAAGTGAATTTATCTTGTAATGGAAGATGTGCATTTTTTTTAAAGTTAATTCTTAATATTATTCATTTTAACCGAGTATCATAGAAAATTAAAACATTAGAAAGCTCATCCTGATTAAATTGTATTGAAATACTGATTATTTATATTGGAATACTTTTTATTAATTACCTGAAGTTGGGAAATTAATTAATTAAATTTTAATATTATAAAATATTAAAATTTTGTCACTTGATTTAATTATAATTTTTTGCTGATTTTGCATAAATATAAATAATAATAATATTATTATAAAATATAATATAAATACTTTAATATTATGTAATATATAATATTAAATCTTATTGAGTAATTTTCTATTATAATTTGAAAAATAATTTTTGGGTATGCATAAATAAGTTTTTTTTTAATAATCGACACATTATTAGATGGATTGATTTTTCAGTTACAATAACAGTTTAAATCTTATCATTTGTTTAAATCAAATGAATGTGTTTTTCTATCTATTGTGTATTTATACATATTTTGTAAATTGCTACTAATTTTAACTGTATCTTAGTTAACGTGGAAAAAAATTAAAACAAACAAAATTTAAAAGAATGCTTGATTATCATTTTATAATTTTAAAGAAGTGCTTCCGGCTTAAGTTTTGGCGCGGCTCATTAAATATTCCACTAAATTTTATATTATAAATTGAAAATTGATTTTTTAAATTATAAACATGCAGACTGCGTTAATGATATTCTGCAAATTTATTGTTTTTCTATTTGTAGACAATTATTAATATTTACATACTTTAAATCTAATATTAAAAGAAGAAATATATAATAATAAACAATCAATAAGAATTAAAAAATCTGAAAAATTGTTGCATTTATTGTATATAATATTAAATGTTACAATTTGTTTTTTGCAAGAAAAGTGAAAAAAAAAAAAAAATCAATGTGTGAAACCAATTAAAGAAAACAAACTCATATGCAGCATTTATGGCGGAACTTATCAAATATGAAAAGAAAAAATGGCGAAAAAATGTGTGCGTGAAATTTTCGATAGTTATCCTATTATATATAGATAATATATAGATGGTTGCATAGTGCTCAATGTCTATGTAAATCAAATGTATAACAAAATACTTATTGAAATTATAGATGTTGACTTAAATTTATTTGACATTGCAAAATGTGTCTCCCATAATTAATTTGTAAATGAGATTGACTTATTTTTATTTCACATTGCAGAACATGTAGTTGGTTAGTTAAGTATTATTTAATTAAGGATAATTGCATGAAAGGTCCCCAACTTTTCAAAATCATTGAGAATATGCTCCTAATCTAAAAAAATAGCACCACACGTCCCCCAACGTATAAAGTAATAGGCACCATAGGCCTCTCTTAACACTTTCCGTCAGTTTTCTACGTTAAAAGTCAAAATTGGACTACACACGCTATATTTCTCCAAAATACGCGACTGAGATTTTGAGGCTGATTAGCAGCAAAAATCCATCTCTCTTACAAATGAGTTTTTCTTCTCTCCACCCATTTGAGGGAGAAAATCAACGGAGAGAATATCGAGAAATTGGTTGTTGTTATTTTTGTTGTTTTAATGAAGATTTTAAGGGTGATTAGCAGCAAAAATCCATCTCTCTTCCAAATGTATGTTTCTTCTTCTCCATCCATTTGAGAGAGAAAATTATCGGAGAAAAGAGAGAGAAATAGATTGTTGTTATTTTTGTTGTTTTAATGAAGATTTTGAGGGTGATTAGCAACAAAAATATATCTCTCTTCCAAATGGGTTCTTCTTCTTCTTCTCCACCCATTTGAGAGAGAAAATCATTGGAGAAAAGAGAGGGAAATGGATTGTTGTTATTTTTGTTGTTTTAATGAAGTCTCTTCGAAATGGTTCTTCTTCTTCTCCATCCATTTGCACTAAATGGGTTATTTCTTTTACTTTTTCGTCTACTCCGACGAACACTGAATTTTAATAGGACAATATGGCTTCTTCTCAGGTAGAATTCGCCTCATCTTCTCCTTTTGGTTGTGCCCTCAATGATATCCCAAGAATAACTAACCAAGATTGGGGGTGAATTGGTTTTCTCAAATTTTTTTGTAAAATATTCTCAAAATAAGAAATTTAAGAAATAAAAATTAATCCACAAAAATATGAGCACAATGTAAATAAATAAAAGGGTAGAGAGAGTGCAAACAATATTTTTATGGAGGTTCGATCCAACCAATGATCTACGTCCCCCGTTACCAAGCTTTCCAATACGAGCACGGCATTTCCACTATCTTCATTGACTTATGGTGCAATCCAAACCCTTACAATGTATCCAGTGACTTACAAACAATGAGCACCGATCTTTATACAATATTGAGCTTTCAAGGGACCTTAATACGACCCGAAGATATAAAGAAATAAATTTGAGAATGTATTTCTCTCTTGATGATTGATAAATACAAGTTTAGTTCTAAGAGAAACAAACACTTTAATGAATAGCAATAGATGAGAAATCTCAAGTGTTAGAAGAAAACTTTGTTGATAATGATGAATCAACAGTTTGATTTGATCAAACAAAGTTTTTCAATGAGTGATATTGAAGATATAAATGCAATGAAGCTTTGAATGAATTTTCTCAATATGATTCTCTCTATAAATACTCTTATAAGTGTTGTTAAATGATAATAAATGAAGAGTTATTTATAGAGACAAATTTTCGTCACTTTCTGTTGAAACAGATGACCAAATGGATAACCAGACGGTCAACCGGTCAAACGGTCAGAACTAGCCGTTGGACAGAAAAAATCAGAACGGACACTTTTTGAAAAATGACAGTCAGACGGACGACCGGTTCACCCAAACGGTCGACCGGTTCGACCAGTTCATCAAACGGATGACCGTTTCCACAGTTTTGAAAAATTGATTTTTGGCTTTGATAAAAGTATTTTAAGCAAGTGATAATGACATACGTTTTGTGCATAAAAATATTTTTGAGCTTTCATTCATTTAATTGCTAAAAATTAAAGAGTTGATACCTTTACAATTTTATCTAAAAACCTATTCTTCGATCTTGATTTTCGAATCTTGAATTTCGGATCTTGAGATACTTGAACTCTTATATTGATTTTGACTTTGATCTTGTCATTTCTTGAGAGTTCGATTTGTAGCTCTTTGAATATTACTTAAAAATATATTGTTAGTAAACACAACTAATTTTTTTGTTATAATCAAAATGTTAAGGTTTAAAGTTAACCATAGGTCAACAATTTCTCCCTTTTTGATTATGACAAACAATATGAGAATATAAAGAGTAATAAGATAAATCATATATATCCCCCATTTCCTTTTGAAGTAAACATGGTTTGATAAATTTGTAGTATAATACCATTTTTGTATTACATACTCTTTATATTACATCATTTGACAATTTTTCGATTTCATCACATATTAAATGTCCAAGTTGTTTGTCAAACATTATTAAATTTTCATCACATCACATATTCATATTCATCACATTATCATATTCATCACATCACATATTCACATATTCATATTCATCACATCATCATATTCATCACATCACATATTTTTCCCCTTTTGGCATAAACAAAAAAAAAAGTGAAAATCGAAACATTAAGGTAAACATATTCCCCCTAAACGAAACAAAATATGACATTCATTGATAGAACTTGAAAGTTATAGACAATCATATTTCATAAACAAAAACTAGACATGAAGGTATTCCCAAAAGCATAAAAACAAGAAAGCTAAGCGTCTAGCGGAGAAGGTGGAGAAAATTGGTGCCGAGATGAGAATGAAGTGCTTGTTGGGAAGCAAGCACTTAGTGGAGCATTGATTGAAAGCTTTCAACCGTCGAGGTAAGAGAGTCGATCCGACCATTGAGTAGATTATAATGATCCTCGGTGAAAGTGAAGCTAGAAATGGAGGACGACGGCCTTTGTGATCTTGGTCTAGGTTAAGACGGGTAGTAGCATGTTCGTCATCATCACCTTCGTCCATTTCTTCGCCACCCTCAAATGGCAAGGTAGAGGCTCCCGACTCATCGTTAAATCCCTTAGATTTTACCACCCATTGCCCATCTTCTTTGATTATTTTCATGCGTTTAAGGGTAAGTGTATTGATGGTGTCAGTGGATTTTGGAAGAAGGGCGACTGCGTCACAAAACGAAACTTCGAAATGTTGGAAAATCTTGGTAAAGATCATGCCGTATGGTAAGGCTTTAGGCTTACTACCGCGAAGAACGGCGTCCATATGATTGAGCATGATGTAAGAGAAATCTAGTTTGCGGTCAACTAAGATAGAGTCGAGAAGGAAGACGTCATAGTGATTGACTTCATCAAGATGACCTTTTCGAGGGACAATGATATGGTTGATGATATTGTGCAGAACACGACAAGTGAGGAATAGTTGAATGATACTTAGTCGTGCGGGAGCGTCAAAGTGTTTCCCGGTGACACGACGACATGCCTCAGCGGGATTGTATACCTCAAGATGAGGAATTGTTTTGGTGGTATAGAGACGCATACCCCCATCCTCAAGATGAAGAATAGAAACGAATAAGTTCTTAACTAATTTTAATTCGTCTATTCCTAACTAGACACGTGATGCCCGTCCCCGGAGAGAAAGTTATGTTCTTATAGAATTCTTTCATAATGGTCGGGTAAGCTTTTTCATTTAGAGTAAGAATAGAAACCCAACCCATGGCAACAAAGAGGTCCTCAGTATGAAATGAGGGAACTTCAAAAGTAAATAAGGCAAGATTGACGTTCTTACCGATGAGAATCAAGCATTTGTCAATCCGATTTTCCGAAGGAGAACCCTCTTCTTTAGAGGATGGAGAAGGTTGCCTTTCCCTTCTAGAGTGCTTGGCTGCCATTTTAACTTGAGGTATGATGATGGAGGCAGATGATTGAATCAAGGGTTTGAGTTCGTCCGTGTGAGGATGATTTTTGATAATGTGGTGGATAAAAATAGGGGATTTTTCGGATTTGGGCATGGAAATGTTATGGGTTTTTGATATTAAGCGCAAATTTGAAAGATTTGAGAGAGATTTGATGAATGGGAAGAGATTTGGAGAGAAAATCGTGGGTCGCGCGAAGTTGAAATGAAGAAATTTGAAAAATTCCTAACTTAAAAACCCTGATTTCTGCTGATACGGTCGACCGGTTAACTCAGACGGTCGACCGTTTGAACTTAAAATTTCAAAAAAGAACTTTCTGTTCAAATGGATCCAAAGACGGATAATCCGTTTGGGCTTACGCGGACGACCGTTTCAAAAGGCAGTCAACCGTTAAAGTTTTCAATTTTTAGAAAAGTTTCTGTTCAAACGGATGATGATGCTGATGATCAGGCGGTTGTCCGGTTGAATGGAAACGGATGATACAAGTATTGTCGATGTGAGCTAAGCAGACGACCGTTCCATGAAGCGATCAACCGTTTCAATTTTTCAAATTTTTACAAAAATCTCATTTAAACGGATGATTATCCGGATGAACAAAATGTCATCCGTTTAGCTTCAAACGGACGTCCTTTTGGTTATACGGTCGTCCGCTTTAACGGATTTTCTAAAAAATCATGCATTTTTAAGTATTTGATCCTTTGATAAAGACTTTAAATCACGTTTATCACATGAAATACAATCAATTATAGGAAACATAAAGAGTTACCCACAAACTTTACCTTCATCAATTATGCCAAGATTTCGTCGAATAAAAGCAAATCTTTCAAGTGCTAATGGTTTTGTAAATATATCGGCCAATTGTTTATCCGTATTTACAAACTCTAAAGATATATCTCCTTTTTGTGTATGGTCTCGAAGGAAATGATGTCTAATCTCAATGTGTTTGGTTTGAGAATGCAGAATGGGATTTTTAGATAGATTTTATGGCACTTGTGTTATCACACATGATATGAACATTTTCAAACGATAGGTGATAGTCATTTAGAGTTCGTTTCATCCATATGATTTGAGCACAACAACTAGCGGGTGAAATATATTCGACTTCGGAGGTTGATAAAGCAACGAAATTTTGTTTCTTACTAAACCACGAAACTAAGGCAAAGCCTAGAAAGTGGCAAGTTCTGCTAGTGCTATTACGGTCAATTGTGCAACCGGCCCAATCGGCATCCGAATAACTAAGTAAATCAAAGTGAGTCTCTTTAGGATACCAAAGACCTAAGGATCTAGTTCCGCTAAGGTAACAAAAAATATGTTTTACGGTACTAAGATGGGAATTCTTAGGATTAGATTGATATCTTGCACATAAGCATACACTAAACATAATATCGGGCCTACTAGTGGTTAAATAAAGAAGAGATCCGATCATACCTCGATATTTTGTTATATCAACGGAAGTACCTTGCTCATCTTTATCTAATTTGATTGATGAGCTCATTGGAATATTCATTGGCTTCAATTTTTCCATTTCAAACTTTTTGCGCATATCCAAGATATACTTGGTTTGACTAATGAATATTCCATCATTAGTTTGTTTGATTTGAAGCTCAAGAAGGAACTTGAGTTCACCCATCATACTCATCTCAAATTCCCTGCTTATACACTTAGAAAATTCTTCACATAGGGAAATGTTAGTAGCACAAAAAATGATATCATCAACATAAATTTGAACAACAATCATATCATTCTTTTTTGGTTTTTATAAATAGTGTAGTATCTGCCTTACCCATTAAAAAGTCATTTGATAAGAGAAATTTGCTTAATCTTTCATACCATGCTCTAGGAGCTTGTTTTAATCCGTAACGGGCTTTTCTAAGTTTGAAAACTTTGTCCGAGTATTTATGATTTTTAAATCTGGGCGGTTGCTCAACAAAAACTTCTTCTTGAATGACTCTATTTAAGAATGCACTTTTGACATCCATTTGAAAAAGAGTGAAATTCTTATGACAACCAAAAGTAAAAAGCATGCGAATTGACTCTAATCTAGCAACTAGTGCAAATGTTTCTTCGAAATCAATACTTTATTCTTGATTGTAATCATGAACCACTAATCTAGCTTTGTTATGCACAATTATATCATTTTCATCTCGTTTGTTTCGAAAAACCTATTTTGTACCAATTACGGTTTGTGAACTTGGTCTAGCAACTAAATCCCAAACATGATTTCTTTCAAATTGATTTAGTTCAACTTGCATAGCTAGAATCCAAAATTCATCAAACTCGACTTCTTTAAAATTCTTTAGCTCAATTTGCGAAAGGAAAGCACAATTGTTAAGAAAATTTTTAGAAGAGTTTCTAGTGCTTACTCATTTTGATAGATCGCCAATGATTAGATCTTTTGGATGAGAAATGACAAATCTCCATTCTTTAGGTAATGATGAAGTGTTAGGATCTTCATGTGGTTCTTCTTCATTTTATTGCATAATTGTTTCCTCCTCATGTTGAATTTCAACATTATTTGAATTCCATTTGTCTTGATTTTGAAAACTTAGTTGTTTAAATGGAATTTCCAAATCTTCATCATCAATGTCATTTTCTTGTTCAATGGTCTTAGTTTCATCAAAAACAACATGCATAGATTCTTCAACTAGTAAAATTCTTTTGTTAAAAACTCTATAAGCTTTTTTGTAGATGAATATCCAAGAAAAATTCTAATATCGGATTTTGGATCAAATTTTTCCAAATTTTCTTTTGTATTTAATATAAAGTATTTGCACCCAAAAACTTTAAAATATCCGATATTGTGAATTCTATTTTTCCAAAGCTCATATGGAGTTTTAGTTTTCTTTTGACTACCAAAATTCTATTTAATATATAGCATAAAGTATTTATAGCTTCGGCCCAAAAGTATTTTGGTAAATTATTTTCATTCAACATGGTCCGAGCCATTTCGTGCAATGTTCGATTCTTTCTTTCTACTACACCATTTTGTTGAGGAGTTCTAGGAGCCAAAAAATTATGTTTATATCTATTTGATTTACAAAACTCATCAAAAGCTATATTTTTAAATTCTCCATCGTGATCACTCCTAATTGTGGTAATGGTATATCTCTTTTCATTTTGAACTCTTTTGTAAAAATATTTAAATGCATTTAAAGTTTTATCTTTTAAATTTAAAAACATGACCCATGTGAATATGAGAAATCATTAACAATAACAATTGTATAATGTTTCCCACTTAAGCTAGCGGTTCTAGAAGGACCAAATAAATCTATATGGAGAAGTTGTAAAGGTCTTGTAGTAGAAGATTGTTGTTTAAGTTTAAAAGAACTCTTTACTTGTTTTCCAAATTGACAAGCATTACAAATTTTATCTTTTTCTAACTTTATATTTGGTAAACCTTTTACAAAGCTATTTTTGGAGATTTTTGAAAGTAAGTCTATGCTAACATAACCTAATCTTCCATGCCATAACCAAGAATCATCATTTATACTTGAAAGACATTTTTTTTTCAAGTTCAAATTCAATAGTTATGATGTAAACATTCTTACTTCGGCTCCCCATGAACAATACCTCTTTAGATATAGCATCCTCAATTAGGCATTTGGAAAAATCAAATTTAATGAGATAACCTTTATCACATAATTGACTTATACTAAGCAAGTTATGTTTAAGATTATCAACTAATAAAACATTTTCAATGGAAAGAGATGAATGATTACCAATATTTCCAATGTCTATGATTTTTCTTTTAGCATTGTCTCCAAAAGTCACATGACGTCTATATTTTCTTTTGAGACTTGATAGTAATAATCGATCCCCGATAATGTGTTTTGAACAACCACTATTCAAGAACCAATTGCTTTTGACTTTTCGTGGTACCTACAAAAATAATTTTAATTTTTAATTTTTGGTACCCACATAAGTTTGAGTCTTTGATAGTTAGTGTTTGTGGATTCTTTTATCCACTTATGTTTTCTTTCAAAGTATAGTCTCTTTTTAGTTGAACAATTATAAGCAACATGACCAACTTTTTTTTGCAAAAACTACATATTATGTTTTGTTGAGAAAAATTGGATGATTTCACAAATATAGTTTCAAGGGATTTTTGTTTCAAGAAAGGTTTATATCCAATTCTCTCTGTATTTAACACACATTTTTGCTCACCAAGCATTAATTTAAAATTTTTCTTTCCTTGGGTAAATTTATGAATAATGCTTGTTAAATCAACTACTTTTTCTTTCAATAAAAAATTTTCTTTAATTAAAGATTTATGATTATCATTTCTTTTTCAAAGTCATTTTGTACAATAAAAAATTTATTAACTACATTTTTCAATAATGACTGTTTATTGTTAAGGATAGGGTATTTTGAAACAAGTTTATCAAATTTCTCAAGAATTTCATCATAAGAAGTGGATAAGTCATTGTATGAGTCATTGTTGCTTGTACTTACCTCATATTCAATAGCTATGAAGCACATATTGGTGATCTCTTCTTGAAATTCATCTTCTTCGAGATCATCTTCATCACTATCATCTTATGTAGTTTGAAGTACTTTCTTTTTGATGAACTTTTTCTTGCTTGGGCATTCGGTCCTCTTGTGACCGAGTTTGTCACAATCATAGCATATGATCTTTTTGTTTTTCTCTTCACTTTTATCTTCTTTCTTTTGAAATCGTCGATTATTTCGAAACCTTATCCACTTCTTGACAAAAAGAATTAGATCATCAAGTTCTTCATCACTCATGTTTGTGTTGGAGGATCCTTCGTCGTTTGTTGATTTCAATGCAATTTGCCTATGGGGAGGCTCCTTCATCTCTTCTATGCTTTTTCTTGTTTTCTCCTTCGTTTTGGCATTGTTGAGCTCATACGTCATCAACGTTCCATATAGCTTCTCCAATAGATAAGTGTTGACATCTTTTATATTCTCTATCAACATTCTCAAGGAGTTCCAATCTTCCAAAAGTGACCTAAGCATTTTGCTCACAAGTTCACCGTTAGTAAATTTTCGATCAAAGCCCTTAAGGCCATCAATAATGTCGGTAAAGCGAGTAATCATATCTACTATAGGTTAATCTTGCTTCATAAAGAAATTTTCAAAATCTTTTGTCAATAGATTTATCTTAGTTTTTTTAACCTTGTTAGTACCTAAGTGAATTATCTCTAATGCATGCCAAATATTATATGCGGAATCACATGTGCTAATACGATTAAACTTGTTTTTATCTAAAGCACAATAAAGTAAGTTTTTGGCTCTAGTATTCAAAGATAATTTTCTTTTATCCTCTTCATCATATTATTCTCTAGGCTTAGGTGTAGTTTGGTCCGGTTTATCATCAATTTTAATAATTTTTTATGGCACATATGGACCAAACTCAATGACTTCCCAGATGTTATAATCAATTGATTGAATATAAATCATCATTCTAGTTTTTTAATAGTTATAGTGGGTGCCATTAAAAAAGGGAAAACAATTTGTAGAGTGTCCCTCAAGACTTTGAATATTTTAGTTAGCCATTACTCAAGATTGTATAATATTTAAAATAAATGAGCACCTTGCTCTGATAGCAATTGATATACCAAGAATAACTAACCAAAAAAGGGGGGTGAATTGGTTTTCTCAAACTTTTTCGTAAAATATTCTCAAAATAAAAAATTTAAGAAATAAAAATTAATCCACAAAAATATGAGCACAATATAAATAAATAAAAGGGTAGAGAGAGTGCAAACAATATTTTTATAGAGGTTCGATCCAAATAATGATCTACGTCCCCCGTTACCAAGCTCTCCAACACGAGCACGGCATTTCCACTATCTTGATTGATTAATGGTGCAATCCAAACTCTTACAATGTATTCGGTGACTAACAAACAAGGAGCACCGATTATTATACAATATTGAATTTTCAAAGGACCTCAATACGACCCGAAGATATAAAGAAATAGATTTGAGAATGTATTTCTCTCTTGATAAATGATAAATACAAGTTTAGTTCTAAGAGAGACTAACACTTTAATGAATAGTAATAGATGAGAAAGCTCAAGTGTTAGAAGAAAACTTTGTTGATAATGATGAATCAAAAGTTTTATTTGATCAAACAAAGTTTTTCAATGAGTGATATTGAAGATATAAATACAATGAAATTTTGAAATTTTTTCAATATGATTTTCTCTATAAATGCTCTTCTAAGTGTTGTTAAATGATAATAAATGAAGAGGTATTTATAGAGATAAATTTTCGTCAATTTCTGTTGAAACGAATGACCAGATGGTCAAATGGTCAGACGGTCAGAACTAGCCGTTAGGACAGAAAAAAATCAGAACTGACACTTTTTAGAAAATGACAGTCAGACGGACGACCGGTTTACCCAAACGGTCGACCAGTTCATCAAACGAATGACCGTTTCTACAATTTTGAAAATTTGATTTTTGGCTTTGATAAAAGTATTTTATGCAAGTGATAATGACATACATTTTGTGCATAAAAATATTTTTGTGCTTTCATTCATTTAATTGCTAAAAATCAAAGGGTTAATACCTTTACAATTTTATCTAGAAATCTATTCTTCGATCTTGATCTTCGAATCTTGAAATTTGGATCTTGAGATACTTGAACTCTTGTATTGATTTTGACTTTGATCTTGTCATTGCTTGAGAGTTTGATTTGTAGTTCTTTGAATATTACTTATAAAAAAATTGTTAGTGAACACAACTAATTTGTTTGTTATAATCAAAACATTAAAGTTTAAAGTTAACCATAGATCAACACTCAGGAGGGATCACAGCCGTCGGAATCAGTGTACCTCCATCCCCTTCAAGAACAATCTCAATGACCTGGTTAGTTCTTGCATTTTCGATGAGAATTCGCACCCTCGCCATCATATTGATTATATAGATTTATGGGTCCATCAACCCCAACCACCACCACCGGCGTCACTACTACTCCTGATAATGATATTATTATTAGAAACAATAATGATGATATTTCTCCATCAACTCCAATGGCAAACCATCATATAGCGGGTGTAGTCCAAATTTGACTTTTAACGAAGAAAATTGACGAAAAGTGTTAAGAGAGACCTACGATGCCTATTTTTTCGTACGTTGAGCACGCGTGGTACTATTTTTTTAGGTTATAAACATATCCCTAACGATTTTGAAAGGTTAAAGACCTTTTATGCAATTATCCCAATTTATTATTATGGATATAAATCAAATGGATGGTTTTATTAATGTATTTTATTTACTAATTATTGATTAGTATCATTAATTAATGAATGTTTTGGAGGGAAAATTTGGCAAAAAAATTTGACAGACTATCATTCTTTTATATATACTAGTGAAATTCACGTGCAAAGCACGTGTTGTATTTTAATTAAGTATTTAATAGCGTGGTCATTATTAATGAATTTTTTAATTATTTTTTCATTGAAAAAATTACGTATTATTTAAAGGTAGATGATATAGTTTCAATTGATCTTTAATAAAAACGTTCTTTATTTTTAGATGATGTAATGAATGGTGTACAGTTTACTAACATAATTGATTAATACAAATTCTAAAACTGAATACTTCAATTATAATCTCATAAGATTATTTTGTTGCTTTAAATTTTAAACTTATTCCATATTTCTTCTCATTATGACCCGACTATGTAAATTATTTCAATTTTTCAATTTTATTTTATTCATTATAATGTATCAAACATTAAAAAAAAGTTTAAATCACACGAGTGTCGTGAGATATACATAAGATTTCTTGTGAACTTGCGGTAATAAGTAGTAAAAATGCTTATTATAGATTAGCATAAGTTGTTAATTAGTGATTTTATTTTCTTGGTATATTGGACAAGATTGTACTCATGGATATATATATTTTTTACTATTGTAACTTTCTATCTTGAGAGTAATATTCTCTTTATCTTTTTTCTTGCATAGTGCAAGATTTTGTGCTTGTTGGTAAATTTTCTTGGATTTAATTATAATTTGATTCAGTAATCGACATAAAAAATGAATTAAAACTATGTATTTCTTATAATCTTGATCACTGTATTGCTAACTTAATATAAGTAATTAATTAATTGAATGAAAGTTATTTCGATTGCAAATGATTTTGAAGTTCAAAGTGGGTTCTTGATATATATTCTACATATACCGGCCCAAGAAGTTCGAACCTAGAGCCATTAATATATGTATGGAACTAAATTTTGTTTCAATAGTTTAAGTTATCGAGAATTTGGATAGCTTCTATTTAGAGACAAACAAAATAATATTTAATTGGGTATCCAAAATAATAAAAATATCTACAAAAAATTTGATCGATTTCAAAAGCATGACTAAAATTGAAAGAAAGACGAACAAAATGACTAAAAGAAAGCGAGAAAAATGGCGTGAAAAAAAAATTGGTTCTAAAAAAATCTACAATTGAAAAAAAAGAAAAGAAAAGAAAAGATAGGATAAAAAAAAAAAAAAAAAGAAAGAATGATAGTTGGGCACACATTCCTATGAATAGTGCCCAACTCAATTGCCTCTTTTAATATATAATAATAATATATATAAATATATAGGGATATATATATATATTAAAATAATATAGAATATATATAGAATATAGATATAGATATATAGATACTAGTGGTAAGTATTTTTTATAGCCTCTTTAACGGAATTATTTAGAAAATAAAAAAATTAAAGATAAGAATATCTCAAAAAATAGTTGGAAAAAAACTGGGAAAATAATCAAAGTTGGAAATCTTTAAGGGTAATTATATTTTAACTCCAGTTTTTATTGTCTACACCACGTTTTAATTACAAAAAAAAGATTCATCAACTTTTGACATTTTGATATTTATGTCTCTAATTTTTTTCGTTGTATTTTTATTATTAACTTTCAATAATTTTCACATCTTGTATTTGATAACGATTTTTGTTCAAATATTCTGTTAATGTGCATTGAAATGATGAGAAAATATTTTGTCAAATTTTTATATTTGTTATTTATTTTACTTATTTAAAAATAGGTAAAAAAAATATTTTTATGCACTCTTAATTATTTTTTTGGAGAAAAATCATCATCAATGACAAAAATAAGATGTGCAAATTAATAAGTTGATAATAAGAATGTAATAAAAAAGTTATGGACATAAATGAAAAAATGAGCAATAGTTAGATATTTTTATTGCAATTAAAATGTTGTGAAGTTGAGAATTAGAGCATCTCCAATAGGCTCTTTAAACATAATATTTTCTCTATTTTAAAGAGTCAAACTTTAAAATTATGTTTCAACGGACTTTCTAAATTAACTTTTTAAAATAGAGAATGGGTTTGCCAAACCCACTCTCTATAATTAAATACATTTAAAAAAGTTCAATTTTCAATACTCCATATAATGATTGAATTAAATAGTGTATACAGAATAAAATGGAATAAAATCATATAATAATTAAGAGAGAGGAATGTTAAAAGAAAATAAATGAAAAAATAATAAATACTTATTGGAAGAAGTAAAATAAAGTGTTAAAAATAAAGAGATTGTTGGAGCACTTAACAAATTTTATTTACTAAATTTATAGATGTTCTCTAAAATGTCAAATATGTTCTTTATCACTAACCGTAGAGAGGTTTACTCTGCTACAAGTACAAAAAAAGTACTTCTTTATCTATCACTACGTCTTCATCTTCTCAAATTAAAATTCATCTCTTTCTTAATTCTTCTATTTTTTCTCGTTCTTTTTTATATTCTTCAAAATCAATTCTCCTTCAAATAAAACTCTCCCCCTCTCTCTCTCTCTCTCTCTCTCAATCTTTAATATTTTTCCCAACTCTTCAATCTATTAAAATTTTTTACGATCGAATTCCACTTTAAAGAAAGTGGTATATTAGTAAATAGTAAACAGAGACTATATTGGAGATGCTTATGTTATTAATATAATTAACCAATCTTTAAACTGGAAAACAATTCACAAATTTCATTTTTATCGTTTCTCCTGTCTATATATCACAGCAACTGCCACTGCCATTGGGGGAGAGATTTTCACATTTTTAGCTCTAGGGTTTTAGAAATTGTTCAAAGCTCTTCAGAAAAGCTTCAAATGAGCGACTCCAGAGAAGATTCTCCTGACTGGTTACGCTCTTTCCAGGTGCTTTTAGTCGTATTTCCTCTCATATTTAATCAGATTTAAGTTAATTAGGCGAAAGCTCTGCGACCAAACTTTATTCTTCCATTTTCACCTTTTATTTATCAATTTACGCATTGTCCTCTGTAATAAAAGAGCTTAACTTTAATTAATTAGAGTCAACTGTAGCATCAATTGAGATATGCAAAGCACGGTAGCAGAATAATAATTTCTAATTAGTTTTTTTGCAATTTCATGAATTTTGGCAGTGCTTAAAAAAATTATGATTTCATATGTAATAAGTTTCTAAAGCGATGTAAATTTAGTTATTGTCTGGATATTTGAAATTTTTGCGTGGGAGCTGATCATTGGAATTTGATTTTGTTGAATAGACACCGACTGTATCGGCCATTGCATTGTCGTCCGGGTCAGAATCGCCCCTCTCTGACAGTCCACGAAGAGATGAGGAGGATGAGATCAATCTCTGTAAATTGTTTAAGAAAGAAGATAGGCTGGTTCCACAGATTAAAGATAATGACGAAGAGTCTCTGGTTAGTGAGCCTGTCAAAGGAAAGTCTCCAAAGGATAATGAGAAAACAAAACTGACACCAGGAAGGAAGAGGAAGAGCAAAGATGATGGTGAGAAACAAGGTGGTTCTTTTGAATTTCAAATAATGTATGCTTTCATCTGTATATAATTCAATTATTATCTCCCCCGCTCCCCAGAGATAGTAGGAAATTAATGACAAAGAATTGATTTAGAAGAATACTCGAGTGTCCGAAGTAAAAAAGGAATTGTTTGAGAAAAATTGCTTTTATGATTATGCAGGAAAAGCATCTAAGAGGAAAACATCCGAGAAGCCTGTCCACTCTCAGGTAAGGAGCTTCTTTTCTTACCCCATTTTTTAATAAACTTGCTAAATCACTAGGTAAATGATTCATTGTGAAGCTCGAGCCCGTTTCAAGGCTTGTCCTCACTTGCACATCCGAAGTTTTAAGGTTTATCCTCATACCTTATAGGATCAATTTTTTGCGCAACTTGTGAGTGTATTATTTGTACTTTTCCTCATATAATGTCTACATGAACGTCAAAAGGGGTATATTTGCTTGGGGAAAGGCTTAATTGGTGAAGATACAAGGAGTCATTTTGTTTCTTGGCTGTATTGTAGATAAAAATCTCATAGATTCTTAAAGGAGATCTATGAACTCCTAAAAGATGGTTGACTTGTTTTCGTATGTTTTGCTCCGAGGTTTGGAGATGGTAAATATATTCTTGAGGTCACAACTTCAGAGGCAGATGCAGAAGATGGTAAATTGAGTTCATTTTGGAAGAATATAAGTTTGAAGTTCATAAGGCAAAGATACTCTTGAAAAGCAATTAAATAAGTTTCTTTCTATCTTTTTTCTTCTTCCTTCCCCATGGTTTATAAGCCAGGGATTCTTGTGGCATTACATTCATTTGTCATTTGAAGTGTGTATTGATCATTCTCTGGTTACAAATGACAGCCATGAAACATTAGAGCAAAGGCTATTACCGTGTTATCTTTCTCAATGGCTTAAGAAATTTAGGCACTTTGCCTATCTAACATTTAGGTTTATTGGAATTTGTGTTTCAAAAATTGAAACTATTTATACAGTTGGAACTTTGAAGAGTCTTTTGCAATGCTGTTACAACCTTAATGCAAGGCCTGAGTTAGATCATCTTTCACCCCTCCTGAAAGGAGGTGCTAATTGCAATTATATGAATTGGGGGCTTCAAGGGCTAGCCACTCTCATTGGAAAATGTGTATGAAACAAGGATTTAACATGTAATAGAAAGTACTTGCAGAACACCCAGATTCTATTATTGCCACCTGTCAGATCGATTCCCTGAAGTTTACCGAACCCTGAATTAATTATTTAAGATGTTGTGATTTGATTTCTGATTAGAATATCAGAACTTTGTCTACTAGTAATGCACACATCTTTTTCAGAAGGTTACCAATTGTTGCAGAGAAGGTATTTTACTTTGCTGTCTGCTCTAATGCCCATTGCGAATGTTTGTTTTTGATCAGGAACAAGATCATTCCATTTTGACATTGTCCTCAGATTCAGAGTCTTCTCGAGATACCAGCCCCATTAGAACAGGGGATAGACAACTGTCTGCCCATGATGAAGGCCAATATACAGAAAATAAAAAAGATAAGGATGATATTGTTCTTGTTGATGATGGAAAATCTTCAATTAATGATGCCTCCAAGGTAAAATCTCCAAGGAAACAGTTGAGAAAAGAGGATGCCAAACCCTTGAAGAAGAAAAATACAAATGGGATTATAAGTGGAGGTAAGAAGGCTGTTTTTGGATCTTGGTGTTCGCACGAGGATACTGATACAATGTTGGAACTATAAATATATGCATCTTGTGAGACTTGATAAAGAATAATCCTCCCATCTTGAAACCATATTTTTTCTTTTATAATCCAGAGAACGGTGACAACGTGGATGTTGTGAAGGAAGATATCTCCGAGAAGCATCCTGGACCTCAGGTGAGAAGCCTTAGTTGCTAATCAAAGTTTCTAATATACTCTGTCGTTTAGTAAAATGCTTGCAATATGCTGATGCAGGTATCCTCTTCAAGGTTGCCTTTGGTGCTTTCAGAGAAAGTACAACGTTCAAAGGTAATCCTACCATGCCTAGTTATCATATTCGTCAGATAACTCTTTTATGTTGTATTCGCCTCGTTTTCAGATTTATTAATAAACTTTAGTCTCAAAATTAGTGATGGCCTCACTTGAATCAATTGTAAAACCTTACATCGGCTCCCTGTCTATTATTGGTGAGGACTTAAAAGACATTGTCCTTTGGTCAGGTTGTGATATGAAGGGAGTGCACCTTCTTTGCCTCACCATTGTTTCAAGTCGAGTTGGGACCTAATGATTACTGCTCATTTTTCATACGATATATATATGAACCGGCCTTTTTGAGCCAAATCAAGTGTGGTACACTTTCACTAAATTATGATAGTATAATGTTTGTGTTGTTAGTTTTTCATATTTTTACTGCCTTTTTGTCAAGGAGCCTTCTTCATTATCTTGTCCTGAATATGCTGCTGATGCTTAGGGCACTGGGGGACTAATAGAATGACACTTTGTAGTTACTTACTTCTGGACTTTTTTCTTTTCTTCTGCAGGCACTTATTGAGTGTGAGGGTGATTCCATAGATTTGAGTGGGGATGTGGGTGCTGTTGGACGGATAGTTATTTCAGATGTTCCTTCCACAAACCATGAAATGTTATTGGATTTAAAAGGCATGCAAAACTTCCAGTTTTATGCTTATTTGTAGTGTTATTTTCTTTGGACAGCAATCTTACTACCGTGAAACCAATCTCATATTCACAAAAATGTGCAACTTCTCGGGTAGCCAATGAAACTTCTAATTCACGGGCTTAGGTGATTGAAGTAACTGGTTACTGGAAAACATTTCCAGCATTAACATTTACTCAACATTAAGGGACACTCAATTCATATTTTTCTAATTCCAAAAGCAGAGAAGAGAGTAGGTAGAATCTGGTATTTACTCTGAAGCCTCTTTAGTTGGATACTTTATCAGGTAATATGTTATGCAGGCTTCACTTCCTCTTCATCTGATTTCGTCAAACTAATTTATCTTTCAGGAACTGTATACAAAACAACTATAGTTCCATCAAGGACATTCTGCGTGGTATTTCACCAAGGACTCCATCCCCCGTCCCCCGTCCCCCGTCCCCGTTGTTTTTCTTCTCTCTCTCTCCTCTCTTTCATCACTCACTGGTTTATGTAATTTGGTTATCGCTCAGGTAAGCTTTGGCCCATCAGAAGCAAAGGTTTGTCTATTTATTGTTCTCTTCTTTCATTGTCATTTCTGGTCATCTTATTTTTTCTCCTTTATGCCCATCCCTCCTCTACCCCGAAACGCATTCTCCCACCAGCTCAAGAAGTAGTATTATGTTTGTTTTACTTCTAATTTCCTTATCCAGGATGCCCAAAATGAGAAGGAAATGTGGATGGGCAATTTTAGTTAGTCTGGTTAATTAACTTGTGTTTTTTATGAATTGTGACCAGATAGAGGCTATCATGAATGATTTTATTCAGTTGAAACCACATTCTAACGTTTATGAGGCTGAAACCATGGTTGAAGGTAACATTTCGTTGTGTTCTCACTGTAGCATATATATTGGAACTCTAATTTTTATTTTTCAATTTTATTATTGAAAAGAGGTACAGGCTCTTCTTTGAGTTGGTTTCTTCTGCATGAGTAGGGACACTAGATGGATTTTCATTTGATTCAGAAGATGAGGCTGACAATCTTCCCAAAGCTACTGCTCAAGCTGATCAACACGAGACTGCTGAGGAACAACCAACGGGAAGAACCAAAAGAAAAACTGAGAAAACATCGGTATGCAGTGTTTTGTTATTTAACTATCATGAAGCTTTTGTTGCAATTAAATATGTGCTCTAATTGATGGAAGTCTGGGTTCAGGGGGCAGTGGCAAAGAAGGGTAAAGCTGCAGGAGGAAAGCCACCTAAGAAAGTACAAAAGAAACCTCAAGTTTCAAAGAAAAGCAAAACGAAGAAATGAGAGACGATTGTCTATCAAAATATTTTTTATTTAAATCCTTTTCTTGTTTTTTTTTCTTTTTCCTATAGCATATGCACTTGTCATCAATCCATCCAGATATCAAGAATTCTGACAGTTGATTTGGAAGATCAGTAGACCCTACACTATTTGCTTTTACTGTAAAATTTAAATTTAGTGAAACAGAAACCATTAGTGCTTCTGACTCCCTTTCTCTTTTAATAAATTGTAGTCTTTTAGATCCTAATAGCTTCTCTTCTTTTCAATTCTTTGAAGTTTTATCCAATGTTTTATGACAATTTAACAAAGCTTGTGTAGCGTCCGTTTTCTTTTCTTTCAGTAACCAGTTGTGGAACTTAATTTGCTTGTCCAGTTCCTTACATCTCAAAAATGCCTCTTATCTTATTTTATTATGGTGATGCTTCTATATCATGTGGAACTGTAATGTTGAATGATAACAGCTTAGCATTTTTGAAACTGAGTTGTCAAATAATCCAAACATATAAATCTATACATCATTTGAGATAATAGAGTTATGCTTATATTCTTTCTACAGAATTAATGTGTCTTGTGCTGTGAAATGTGATCGATTTCTGCTACTTCTTGATACTGAATTATCATACTTCTTTCAGCTTCTTCTCTTTATCTCTTGATTTCTCCTGGTCTAATGCATGGGTGTTTCTTACTGTGCCTTACAAGAACATGACTGTTGACGTATCTGGTATATCTAGAAATATGTAGTGAGGATGAGAAGAAATAGTGACATTGGGAAATGTAGGAGGATAGCTGAAGATGCAACCATCCCTGCAGTTTTTCTACTGCGTTCTTCGATTGGTAAAGCTGTTGGTGCACCACTTGTTCCCTTCATCCTGCATTACATATTTAGCCACTTTTATTGATGGAAGAAGGATTGCACATTTTAGGAGCAAATGTGAATCAATTATAGATAGTTTCATTGATTTATATCTGCAGGTGAAGAAGAGAAAAAGATTGAAACGTGCGATGTTACCCGCTGTTGGGACAAAAAATGATGGCATATTCATAGGCCTTGCATGTGAAAGTGCTGGTTCCATCATCAAATGCATAGCTATAAGCTGTTGGACATGCTCTCTTAAATATGGTTGAATAGAAGGAAGGCCGGCAAGTTGATGGATTAGCAAATTCTCCGCTGCAGCAATACTGGTCTAGTCCGAATGCCTCGCACGCACTCTTGCACCCGACAACTCCCCCTTCACCCTCGTTGCTACTAATCACTTGAAGTTCTTTCGGACAGCCTGTTTGATTTAGCACATTGGTTACTGAGTTTTATGAAGATTGATTGTACAATAAACCGTGTGACACAGTATAGTGCTGAGATTAGATCATACCAACGTTGATATCTGCAGTGCATCCTGTGGCATTGCAGCCACCATGGACTCCTCGTGGTGCTGCGAATAATGGCAGGTTGTAACCATCCACAATGCTGACATCATAAAAATCTTTCTCGTCTCCAACTCCAATGGTAATCTCAAAAAGTGATGCTGGTGGGGTGGCGCCAATGCCATCACATTCCAATCTCCCACCACAATCTCCCGCTTGGCATGAGCCAATGCCGGACGCATCAAATGTGCAACCGGTCCTTGCCCAAATCCGACCTGACCATCCTGGAACACTAGGAATCCTGAAACTTTGGCCAGCATCCAGTTGAAACCCTGTGGTCGAAAGTTGTTGTCCTGAACCAGCTAGAGTGCCAGGCCATATTGTATAGGGGCAGTAGTTAGTGATGGTAAATGTGCAGCCAAAACAGCAACTAAAAAAGGAAACGACAATAAAAGAAAGAAGGAATTTCCAGGATGCCATGAGTAGGGAAAAACTAGCCCTGGAACCATATTTGTAACTAGGAAAATTCAACGAGGAAGGGAATATCGATATTTCTGAAAGATTGCGGTTTTGGGTTTAGCATTTTAATTTTGGATGGCTTCAACGAGAGGCAATTCCTTTCTTTATCACCTGAATGGTTCACATGGATTACAAGAGCAAAATTTAAGAGGTTTAAGAACTCACTAAATTAATATCTTGGAATTGAATCAATTTCGTGCAATGCATAAAGAATACCCTACGAAAAGGATGACTAGATTCCCAGTTGAAGATATTTTAAGGAACATCTGTCTGTCTTCAAGAACAAGATAGGTATTACTCCTATTATCCACAAGTATACATGTAGCAGATGAAAAACATATGATTGAAATTCATGCTTTCTGCATCTATAATTTTGTATTTTGTCAATCTGCAAAATTTGCACATTCACTTGTTATTTGCCCTCTTACTTCCTTGTCATTTGGGCGTGATCTCCTGGATATGTGTATGGATTACAACTGTTGATATCAAAGAAAGTGCAGGCTTGTGAGCAAGCGGATCAAACTTTGCCAGAAGTCACTTCTGTATAAGTGATGATAAAATGTTGGATTATTGTTATAGTTTATCGTGTTCTAAACTTTTCATCATGTTTTCAACTTTGAAAGTTACGATAAGTTTGCACCAAGTGGAAGATGAATAACCGGCCTAATACGTTGTCAGCATTGATTAATTAGTATAAACAACAAAAGAACGACGTATATTCTTCTATAAAAAGTTGGAGAAGTCACTTTCAAATGACAGTTGTTTATGGCATTGCTTATTTTTTTTCTTGGTATAATCTGTATGGGTGATTTCATTATCTGAAGCTTTGTCTTATTTCTGTTATTTAATAAAAAATAATAACTTGTGGGGTTGTTAGTACATTTTATGCTGGATTGCCCTAGATTGATGCAGAATCTTTGTACTAGTCCTTTGTATACTTCATGATAGAAATGATTTTGATATGACAAGTGTAAAAAATCCTGTTAATTCCATGACCATGTAAGAACAACATTATTTTTGTGAAACAATCGTCCCTAAGTACTCCTGTTATAAGGTAAATGGATAGTCTTTGATTTTTAAACCTATTAAGCAAAAACCAGAAATACAAATCATTTATTTTATCATGCAGAATAGAAACAAATGGATCCTTGCACAACTTTTATGACATGAGCCTCAATGAATTCATACAACACAACATAAACCTGAAACCTTCAGTGGATAGAGGGTGCATCAGTTATGTCCTAATTAAGATTTTGGGGCAGCAACCTCAGCTGCCGGTTTCTCAACAGTTTCTATCACCTTGGCTGGCTCAACACCCTCATCTTTGGCTTCTGTAGCTTTAGGTGCCTCGACTGGAATGACTTCTTCGATGGTTACTTTTGGCTCGGTTGTTATTACTTCCTCGATCTTTAGGGCTTCTGGAGTTGCTGGTTCGGAAATATCTATCAAAGGTTCTTCCTTCTTAGTCTCACCTCCATCTTCCTTCTCCTGAAATCATTTTAGAGATAGTAGGATTTTTTATTTCTTGCCATAACAAGATATAGCAACAAATTAGTCAAAATCTACCTAGTAATATATATTTAGCCATGAAAATCACAAACATATGCTAACAGAGATAATAAATGTGCTTACTTGGGGAACGGTTTTGGGCACAGCCGGGGCCTCGGCAGGGCCTGGAGCTGGTACCGGTTCCGGTGCCAGTTGGTTATCCAAATCCAAGTTCTTAGGTTTACTCGCACAGGCTCCCATGATATCTCAAGATTGGTGGGACGATTGAGCGAGCAAAGAGTTGGATGGATGAAGATGAAAAACTTGAAATGAAAAGGAGATAAAAAAGGAATTTATATAGTGTGTGTTGGGTTATATTGAGCACTGAAATAGCAAATACAGTTATGTGGACAAGCTGTAAATTGAACTTGTCCTAGGAACCACCATATTTCTCGTTCCTACATTAATATAATTATCAATCAATCTTTCTTTTCTTGGGGAAGTGGGAGACCTTATTTACACCATTTCAAAATTTTAGGGACAATTACGACGGGACCCCCCAACTTTTAGTGTAGTGTAGAAACGATTTTCCAACTTTCAAAAGTGAAGTTTAACATATTTGGTGCTGTGAGATTGGGTCCTCATGTGACAGAAATTAACAATGTAGATGTTAAAAATATAGGCGACTTTTATGTGAATTAAAGTTGGAGAGCAAAACTGTCAAATTGTTTTACATTTTCCTAATTTAAGTGGAAGTCGAGTGCACTTAAATATTCATATTGTCAATTTCTGTCAATTTCACATAGTTAAATATTTATTAACATATGTTTTTCTAATTCTTATATTTTTACCCATTAAATGTACAATATTTTATTCTTACATACAATCTTTTTTGTGTTGCGTGACGGATTTGTGATCCACTAACTCTTCAATTTGTTGTGTAATGTGGAGTGAGTGCATTTTTTATTTTGAACCAACAATTAAACCATTATCTATAATATTAATTATTAACATTAAGAATTAATATTCAATAAACCTATATAAGTGTACGAAGATTGGGAGAAATAAATTTAGACGATATTAAATATCATCACTAATATTTTATTATCTCCAATTCGTCTTTTAATTAAGAGTGAAATATAAATAATTGTGTCGTACTACTCAATATTATTGAATTCATTACCTTCGATTAAATCATTTTTATAATTTTCAACGATTACTATGTTATCTATGTGTTTGGATGCATATGATTGTATTTCTTATTTTTTTAATTAATGCGTTTTACATTTACATTTTTATTATTTTGATGGACACCCCCAATGCATTAGGCCACCACTCTTCAACCACCTTCCCATACCATTCTTCCCAAAACCAAAATTGCTCAAATCTGAACCCACGCCTGTATCGCTGTTGAATTTGTTGTTCTTGAAACCCATTCAGCTGGAGAATTAGTGGCATGTGATCTGACTTCATAAAATCCCAATGTTGAATCACTCCAAGGGGAAAAAGAATATGCCATGTAAAGATAGGTCCATGAAATCTTAACTCTTGGAGGGCACAATCATTTAAAGTTGACTGTTGTATACAAGAAGAAGATTAACACAAAAGTGTATTACAATACCACAAATTCATAAATAATTAGAAGACTATGAATAGCCACATACATAAATCTCTTATACTTATACAACACTTATTCATAAATCTAGACTTAATGATATTACATATAACGAAAAGACTTCTCAAATTTCAATAATTGAGACTCTTAATTTGAGTTTAATTCTCAACATTCCTCCTTAAACTCAAACTCTATTTATTCCAAACTTTGCTCTTAATCTTGAAATTTGATCTTGAGACTTCACATACTTGAGCTGCACTTCCTTTTATTTAATGCTCTTTCTAATAAAATGATACATTGTGTCTATGTGTTTGCTCATGTCATGAAAAATAGGATTTTTCCCCAATGCTATGGTTGATTTGTCATCAACAAAAATTTCAGTAGCTTCTTCTTGTCTTGTGGTATATGCATAATTTTTAACAACTTTCTAAGCCATGTAGTATGACAAATACACGCAGCAGCAACAACATACTCTACTTCGGAAGTTGAAAGTGTTACAATGGGTTGCTTTTTTGAACTCCAAGTGAATGCAACCTCTCCAATGTAAAATAGAAAACCCGTAGTACTCTTTCGATCATCAACATCTCCTCCCCAATCACTATCACTATATCCAATCAAATTGAAGTTTTCACAAGATGAGTAAAGCAAGCCATACTCCAAAGTTCATTTAACATATCTCAAGATCCTTTTAGCAGACTTCATGTGTGAACAAGTTGGTGCCTTCATATAACGACTGATTAGTCCAACTCCATAAAAAATATTAGGCCTAGAACAAGTCAAGTAGCTCAAGTTTCCAACAAGCTTTCAATACAAAGTTGAATTCACTTTTTCACCATCGTCAAATCTTGACAACTTAACTCCACACTCAACAAGTGTGCTAACATATTGACAATCCTCCATGTTGAATTCTTTCAAGATCTTCTTTGCATAGCCATTTTGAGAAATAAAAATCCCTTCGTTAGTTTGCTTCACTTCAATTCTTAGATAATAGGACATAAGTCATATATCTGTCATCATGAATTCGGTACCCATCTCCTTCTTAAATTCTTTAAATATTGCTGAATTGTTTCCGGTGAAATTTCATCAACATATAAACAAACAATCAATAGATCACCATTCTCGTCTTTCTTGACATAAAGACCATATTCATGAAGACACCTTATGAATTCGTTCTTTCTAAAATAATCATCAATATGGCTGTACCAAGTCCTTGATGCTTGTTTTAATCTGTACAAAGCCTTCTTTAGCTTCAAGACTTTGATTTCCATAACCTAATGGTTGTTCTACTTACTCATCCTTTTTCTAAATGCTCGTTAAAAATGTTGATTTTACATCTATTTGAAAAATTCTCCATTTCTTTTGAGCAGCCAATAGTGTGTGATCAACTGAATTGTATCCAAACGAGCAACTAGTACAAAAAATCCATCATAATCAATTCCATGTTGTTGGTTGAATCCTTTTGTAACAAGTCGAGCTTTGAATTTATCCAACCCTCCTTTTTCATTTTGCTTGATTTTGTATATCCATTGCACTCCAACAACTTGCTTTCCTTGTGGAAGATTTGCCAATTCCTATGTGTTATTTTTATGAATTGCTTTCATTTCTTCATTCATGACTAATCTTCACTTTTCATCTTGCATTGCTTCTTCAAAATTTATTGGCTCCCAACCTGCAAAAAGACAATAAAGAGCAGGATTGTTGATCTCTTCGCATAAATGTCTTGGAGACTCGCCATCTTATGAGGTCTTTTGGATGAGCTTGGAGGGCTCAAATCATCATGAACAAGTGTCGGAGTTCTTGGAGGTCAAAGAGGCTGATCATTAATTCTGTTTGATCATACTTATCAAGTAAATGTATTTCTTCTTCTTGATTATTCCAATTCCAGAAATTATCTTTATCAAACTTGATATCACGGTTAATAACAATTTTCTTTTTATTTGGATTGTAAAGTTTGTAGGCTTTGAATTTTGCATCATTCCCAACAAAAACAAGCTTCTCACTTTTATCATCCAATTTAATTCTTGCTTCATCCAAACATGGACATAAGCTATACAACCAAAAACTCTTACATGGGAGAGAGTCTTCTTCCTTCCACGCCATGTCTATTCGGGCGGTCTTTTGTAAACTTCTTGTAGGACACCTATTGGACAAATAGACAGCACAAGCTACCGCTTCAACCCAAAATGCTTTAGGCATGTGTTTACTCTTCAACATACTTCGAGTCATGTCAAGAATGGTCCTATTTTTCTACTCCATAACACCATTTTGTTGAGGTGATCATGGAACAGTCAATAATAGTCGAATACCATTAGATTCACAAAAATCATTAAATTGATTTGAAGTGAATTCACCATCCCGATCAGTTCTCAAGGCCTTAACTAAATATTCGCTTTTTTTCCCACTAATTCTTTGAATTTCTTGAATGTTTCAAAAGCTTCTGATTTCTCTTTCAAAAAATATATCTATGTTTTGCAACTATAATCATCAATGAATAATAAGAAATATTTATTCTTACCAAAAGAAGGTGGATTGATGGGACTGCAAATATTCGTATATAAGTTCAAGAGGTTTTGAAGCTCTTGAAAATGACTCCTTTGGAAAGTTATTTTGAATTTCTTGCCATAGATGCACCATTCACATAACTAATGTGGATGATCAATAAAAAGGCAACCCATGTACCATTTTCTCTTTCACCAATAGCTTTAAACCACCAAAATTCAAATGACCCATTCTTTGATGCCAAAGCCAAGAAGAATTTCATGAACATGCTTTCAAGCAAATGACACAATCAACTTGAATTTTGAGAGAAAACATTATGTTCTTGGACATTCTCACCTTGGCAATCAAATTGCCTTTGCAATCTTTCATCGTTAATGCATCATTCTTCAATTCAATCTCATATCCTTTCTCCAAAAGTTGACCTAAACTCAATATGTTTAACTTGGGTGCAGGTACAAAATAAATTTGAGTAATGAATTTTTGAGTTCCATTCTTAGCTTGAATAAGAATGTAACATCTTCCTTCAATAACTACTCTTCTATAATCTCTAAAGAAAATATTACCTTTGAAAGATTCATCTAGCGACAAACAAATTCTTCTTGCCCATCATATGATTGCTTGCCCCTGTATCCAAAAACCATGCTTCTTTATCTTTTTCTTCACTTCCATCACATGTTAGCAACAAAGCAGACTCTTCATCTTCTTCACTTTTTCCACAATAGGCTTTTTCTTCTTTGACAACTGCTTTTCTACATTTCGAGGCATAATGACCCTACTTTTCACAATTATAAGTTATAACATTGCACATCAGCCCTTATTCCTCTTCTTTTGTACCAATTGCACCTGCCACGTCCTCTTAAGGGTTGTCTCTGATTTGAATCTTTAGCAGATCTTTCTCTTCATCTGCCTCTATAATTGCAAGTGAACAATATCACACACAAGTAATAAAGTGGACCTATTGAGTCCGGATTATCGTTCCCACGAAGACTATCTTATTTATATACTAGTTAAATTAATCTTAATACTAATTTATTTAAAATAATTTGAATTGAGTTAATTTGAAAGATTTAAACTAGAACTATGAATTTAAGGAAATAATATAATAACGTATGTTAACACAAAAATCAAGAATTTATCAAGAATGATGGTTAAATGATTTGGATTCACGAGTTCACCATAGTTGTCATCTCTAATTTCTCCTCTCAATACTTATTCTTAAAGTTGTATTTGGTCGAATTCACAAATTTAACCTAATTTACCTCTCTCGAGTTCAAATTAGTCATATCTAATTAAGTCAACTTATGAAATCAGAATGGTCCTTAATTAGATGCATTAAATCGCCTAAGAATTCAATTCAAGACCGCGACAATAATAAAAGCGTATCTCTACCTTTTATACAATTGTCGAATTTTACTACGTGGTCTAAATTAATATCTTACCTCTCGATTTGTTACAATCTACAAATCAATGACAAATAATGGCCAATTATTTCAAGCATTAAGAGAATGAAGTAAAATCAAAACATAATTAATTTATAAGCAAAACTTGAGAGTCGAAAATAAAGAATTAAAACTAGGTTATATCGTTCATCCAAATTAAAGATTTAGCTACTCACTATCCGGAGAGAAAGAAAGCAAGAAGATATTTGAATACATAACCTAATATTGAATAATAGATGAGAAGAAGTTGAATATCTTGCACTATAAATTCTTCGTCTTCACGTTCCAATCTTCAAGATCTTGGTCGTTCTTCGTGTTCTTCGCCGTTCTTTCCTCCATTTTCTCTTCTGTTTTCAAAAATTCAAATCCCTTCTTTTGACATAGTTTAGGTATTCATATAGTGTTTTACTAATTTTAAAACACATGTACATGAAAAGACGAAAAAGGCTCTGACTAGAATTGAAAATAAGCCAAAAAAAAATCCACACGCGATTTTCGTGCATTGGCAAACAGTAAAAAAATTCCAAATTCAATTCCAATCACCAAATTGTACACTTAGTCTTCTAAGTTTTGATGTGTATTTTATTTGGTCCCCACTTCATAATTTGGCCTTTTTGTCCTCTTTAGTCTCTTATTTGCAGCCCAAGTCCTTCAACTTTGGATTATCCTTTTTAGTCCTCTAATTTCTTCATTCATTTCAATTTAATCTTCTTTTATTTGCAACCCAGGTCTTTCAACTTTTAGATGTTTGCAAGTTGATCCCCATATCCAAGTCTTCGTACGCCTTCAATCCTTTTTCGTCTATTTTGCTTTGTCTTTCTCCAATTTCATCCGATCTCGGATTTTGACCTAAAACAATTAAATCAACACACAATTAAGTAGAAAATTACTTAAGAGTACTTATAATCGTCCACTTTTGATAGTCCAGTTAAGTGTAAAACTTATCACTACGTCCAGAACTACGACCTCTTTCTCTTTGAGAATTTTCATTTCCATAATCCTTTTTTTTCAATGACAGTTTTAAAAGGAAAAATTGAGCTTGCAGCTCTTTCCCAGTCATCCTTTCTTCACGAGCCTGTAACGATCCCATCAACTGATCAATAGTAATGAAATCTAAATTCTTTAACTCTTCAATGGCCACAACAACATAGTTGAATTTTGAGTCTAGAGATCCTAAAATGTTTTTGACTACTCGAACATCTTCTAACGTTTCACCATTTTCTCAATTGATTAACAATAGTCATTACTCCAGAAAAATAATATGAAATTGATTCAAAAATTTTCATCTTGAGATATTCAAATTCAGCTCTCAAGGTTTGACGACGAATCTTAATTACCTTATCAATTCCTTTAAAGAAATTTTGTAAGGTATCCCATCCTTGCTTGGCACTTGTTGCACTTTAAATCTTCTTAAACATGCTTTCATCCAAACAAATATGGATAAGCGTCAAAGCTTGCTGATCTTCCATTCGAGCTTTATGCAAAGCCTCCTTTTGAGCTTGAGGTAAGTCTTCCTCATCCTCAAGCTGTTCAAAGCCTTTTTCAAAAATTTCCCACACATCCTGTAATTCTAGCAAGACTTTCATGCGAATACATCAATTATCATAACTCTCTTTGGTGAGTTTTAGAAATTGAAAGGGAAACATGCCTCCATTCATCATTTTCACTCTCTAATTTTCTTCTTTCTTTTTTGAAAACAAAATCGTGGCTTTGATACCACTTTGTTGTACAAAAGAAGAAGATTAACACAAAAGTGTATTACAAGACCACAAATTCATAGATAATTAGAAGACTATAAATAGCCACATACATAAATCTCTTAAACTTACAAAAACTTATTCATGAATCTAGACTTAATGACATTACATATAACGAAAAGACTTCTCAAATTGCAATAGTGAAGACTCTTAATTTGAGTTTAATTCTCAACATTTAAAGCTAACTCGAAATCATTATTAGCAACATAAGAGCATCTCCAATGCAAATGTGGATTGTGAAAAAAAAGTGACACATCAGCAAAATAGACATTATTTAATAAAATTGTTCTCCAATGCAACCCCTGTCAAGTTGACATGGAAAAATATTAAATAGACTATGTGAGGAACTCTGTCTACATCTAGACCCTCTGTTAGATAGTGTGAGTCAACAAAATTGATATTTTCTATGAATTTATTTCAAGAGAAAAAAGAGGTGCCAGATCCTGAAGAAAAAATTTAACACGGGAAGAGTAAAATTAAAAATTTTTCTCACAGTAGCCAAACAGAATTATTTGGGAGAAAAATTAGAATCATTATTGAGAAGAAAGAAAAAAATGAGATTACATTCAAGGATTTGGAGGCAAGATTATCATCTTCAGTGAGGAGAAAGCAAAAATCAATTAATTTTTCAGACGTAATTTTCTCAAAATTCATCTTTACACTTTTATACTTCAATGTTCAAAAATCCTTTGCTTTCTTTTCTTGTTTCTTCTTTTTTGGGGAGAAATTTCGTAGTTTTTCAATATGGGTTACAAGACTTGTGTAATAATTGAAGTGTATTCTTAATCATTTGATGTTAATTTGAGATGGAATCAACATCATGCAAAACTGATAACATTGTGTTCTGAAAAATCGTAAGTAGCTATCTCAAAATTTTCATTCTGTATGAGAAAGTTCATTGCATACCAAATACTCATTTTCTCAGTAACAATTCATAACAAATAATTAATTTGTTGAGAAGTTTCCAAGTTAATTTGTGCAATAGATAATCTTGTATTGTGAATAGAAATTATACCAAGTACTTTGATTGTGCTCGATTATTTTTGTTTAAGTAATGTTATTCTAAGCATATGAATTCAGATGCTTTGCGTTTATATGTATTGGCAATGTGTATAATCTCTTTATCTTCCCAATTCAAAGTGGAAGGTTTCTAAATCTCACTACCTGTGGGATTCAAATCATTTTTATGTCAAATTTCATTTTAATGATTTCTATATAATCATTTGGTTAATGATAATTAATTCTATGAATTCGATTTATTTCAGATTAGATACAATACTAGAGACATCTCTAGCAATACTTTATAGTTCTCAAGTTTTTAGCACTTTAACAGATTGCTCTATGGATTTGCATAGCTCTCAAATCCAACATATGAAATGTCAACTTGTTATCTAATAACATTATATCATAAGTTTTAGATGTGTTGGAGTTTCAATTTCCTATTTTTAATGTACAAATACATAGCTAATTTTTCGGGTTTGGGAGTTCTTTCATTGTTGTTATTGAATAAAGTTTATGTTTTTTTTATTCCTTCAATTTATATGGTGTCTATTTTGGGCAGACATTTTTTAAATGGATTCACAAGACTCTAATCACTTCTCATGTTCGAAAAAACCTTCCAATGATTCCATGCCAACTCAATTTTCAAACCAATTTGCTCCATTAAACCTACCGTTTCAATATACCACTTCGATCCAACGAATGGCTCATATGCTTCTCATGTTAACCAACAACATGGATCTAGATTCTTTACCAAGGTCCATCGAATACTCCCAATACTCCAATTGACAGTCCTCATACTTGTAGTGTACCCAATGGACCAAAGAATAAAGCCAAAAATATCCAAAATTTCAATAACTCTCAAACTTCCCTTGCCATAAAAAATTGGACTAAAGCTGAAGATGTTGCACTATCAAAGGCATGGCTATATATCTATGTTCATTCTAATGTTGGTAATAATTAGAAAAATAAAGCAATGTGGAACCGTAATTTACGAACTTGGAAGTGGAATGTAATAATGTCCAAAACACCAATAGCTTAGGATGTCGCTGGGAAAAAATACAAGGTACGATGAACAAATTCCATGGATTTTATGAGTGATTGGAAAGACATCCACAAAGTGGAACAAGCCCGGAAGATATGGTAAGTCTTTTTTCATTATTAAATTTTAGTACTTTATCTCTTAGATGTGGTTCTACATAAGGCACTTTCAATTTTTATGAAACTAGATATAATGGTAACTTTATTATTTTTATTTTATTTTATTTTTTTGTAGAAAAGAGAAGCGATGCGAATGTACGAGAATTATTACAATGGTAAATCATTCAAATACGGTCATTGTTGGGAAATCACAAAAATGCTTTAGGCTTTCAATTGCAGTGCTCTCACCAATTTGAACATATTCGTCTAGGAGATCAGCAGGACAACCATATGCAAGCATGCGTATTACTGCTATCAGTTTTGTAGAGGACTCAACCCATTCTTCCCAACTACATCATTCTTTTGTGTAAAATAATCATCATAATTTTCAATTTCTCGTAAAATTCTTTTGAATAATTCCATGTCCATCTGAAATCAGCGTAAAAAATGCTCCAATGTATACTTTGAGTTCTCATAATTGAAGTAGTCTTTAATAATTAAATCATGACGCTCCTTCCTATCGCGGCAAATATAGCATCGACCAGGCATCGATCCACCTTGAGGACGTTTTTTATTGATCAACATTGTAGAAATTATCATAGGAACATGAATTACGGAGGTTTGAGCCACATTATGAGTCATTTCAGTACATAAGCTATCACCTCCCAATGGCTTGGCTCATCTAATAGTTGTTTGGTCAGTAAAAGCGAATCATTGCTTGATGATGAACTGTTCGAGTCTGATTCATATCTTGGTGAAGACATTTGTTTGTAATCGCAGATGTTAAACATAAAAAAAAAATATTAAGCAATGGTGAAAATCGACTTCAACATTTACTAATATGTCACATATTTGTGGTGATATTGCAAAATAGAACATAAGACTAACATATGTAAACCGTAAGGTGTTAACACAAAACTTGGAATGCAATATCATAAAGTAACAACATTACATTTTAAGTTCCAATTTGCATGTGGTTAACTACACTGAATGTCTAGTCAAAAGATTAATTAAAAACTTTCGATAGTAAAGCACCAACATAAAGCACCGTAGTTTTACTGCAAGCTATATTTCATTTACAAGAATCCAAATTCATTTTACTTAACTCTCTAATCTTATTATTATTACTACTTAATTTTCTTCTAATAATGACTAAAATTCCAATAACCCATAATATTATAATATTGCAACATTCATCAACTCCAACTCCGGTTCCTGTGAGAATTTAAAATAAAAATTAACAGAGGCTTATGAGTAATTTTTACAAACACTCACTTAACTTTCAACATATAACTACTTACTCACTATTCTTTCAAATGTCACCAATTACTCACTCATCTTTTTTTTATCTACCATCTGCCACTCGTCATCTTACCGTTTTAGTGTGCAGACAGAAAAATTATATGTGGCTAACAACGTATGACTTATCACCAATCAGAAGTTTCAGTTTGACACATTAGACTTTGCTGTTAAAGCCAGCCTCCACGTCAGAATCGCATCTTCCAAAACACATTTTCTATCTCTCCAAAAAGGCTGAATTTCTCCCAATTCTCCAAATCAGACGACCTAATGTTCTTCCTTCATTTCTGCCCTAATTTCTCAATCCACAAACCATATTCTGACTGTGAATGAAATGGAGGTGGAAAATGTAGATGGATATGCTCAAATTACTGAGTAGACCATGTGTATGTGTGGGAGGAATGCAGTTATGAGAACTGCTTAGATAGAGAACAGGAGATTTTTGGGATGCAGCTTCTACGAATATCTGGACACTTATGACTACTTCAAATGGGTGGATCCTATTGTCCACCCACGTTATAAGAGCGTCATCAACGATCTATTAAGGAATGTTAACCACAAGGACGCTTTGGAGAAGAAATTGTAGATAAACTTGATATATCACCAAATTCTATTGGCAATGGTAGTCATGGTGCTTTTGGTTCATTGTGTAATCTGATGGGATGGTCATTGTAGTTTTATTAGTTTTGTTGGTGGTGCTATGTATGTTTGGCAAAGTAGTTCAAGTTTGTGTCAAGAGTGTTAGTCTGTAATTTGCATTATTTTTCATTAGTTGAAGGTCATGGGCTCAATCTATATGATAATGTAATTCATTTTGATGTTGATAATCTGAGAATATACTGTCATTTGAAGTTAATTTGTTTGTGCAATTACAATTATTCAATTTTAGTTGACAAAGTAAGTGCATTTGAAGTGATGGAATTACTGGAATTAGATTAACATTGTGGCTTCATGAATGTCATCATATGAACATCACTGGAATTACTGGAATTAGATAAACATCACTGTTATTGAAATGAACATCACTTGAATTACTTGCAGATGAACATCAGTTTGTGTTATGTATAATAACTACTTGAAGATGGAAAGTGACTTAATTGAAATGAACATCGGTTGAATTGAACATCTGTTGAAATGTGACATTTTCATTCAAATAAGATGATTCATATACAATATAAAACATGATTTTTGCTATGCACAACACAAAATACATCAAAAGCTGATTTCTGGGACACATTCTGCCTAATCTGGCATCCAAAATACATCCAAAATATCAGCAGCCTTTCATCAAAAGCTATCTACTGCATCCATCAAAAGCATTCAAAATATCAGCAGCCCTTACAATTATTAAACACACTATCCCCTTACAACTCTTCTATTTTTGGCTCTCTTAGATTTCATCCTAACTTGTTCATCTTCTTGCATTTGCTGCAAATCATCCACCATGTTGTCAAAAGAGGAGCTCTGAGTCTGAACCTCATTCATAAGTTCTGAAAGGTTTGCATTTTCCATTCTAACCGATTGTATATCAGGAGCATGTCCATGTATGGTATAGATTAGAGTTGGATAGGATAATACCAGGAGTAGGCATAAAATGGAACTCAGATGGTGCTATATCGGAACTAGCAGTTGAAGCTGATTTTTTGGATCTTCTAAGCTGAAGTTTTCCTTTCGTAGTTGAAGCTGATTTCTGGGACATAGTCTGACTCACAGCATCAGGTCCAAACCAATCATATTTATATTAAATTGATGTGTTAATTAAAAAAAAGATATAAAATTTATAGATATGCAAATAGAAAATCACTTGTTGTGGTGCATCGTGTCTGTCGTGATATAGTTTATTATGTATGGTTAATCCATATAGACTACAAGTCATAGTAACCGTTCCATGTTTTTTAATCTTGCTAGTCCCACCTTTTTGATTAACCACTGATTATTCAGTTTGCAATCTCCTTTTCTTTTGCCTTCTACCTCGTCGTGGTACATGCCAAGCAAGTGGTCTGCGAGAGATCAACTGGAGCCCACAACTTTTTTCCATTTAGAGGCATCACAATGTTTTTATAGCAAGTGAGGTAGGTGCTTATCCTGTAACAACCATGTACGTAATGAATTGGTTGATCCCTTTTCTCCAAAATTGCAGCACAACCATGTGCACATGGAATGGCTGTGAGTTCCCACTTCCTGCAAGTGCAAGTGCGAGATTCAAGATCAACAACAAACTCACCGTCCCTGCTCCGTACATACCACTGTGGGCCCCTAGACCAATCAACTATACCGCCAGCAGCAATGTCTACATTGGTTGCTAACTTGGCATGGATTTTAGGGCATAGTGGTCCAACGACTCTCCTCATCTTATCCCTTCGAGTTTGGATCTTCTTCATTAAGCTAATGTGCATATCGATCAACATCGCTACAATCGATTTCTTCTTATCCTCCAAAACTACTTTGTTGAAGTACTCACACATGTTGTTTAACAATATGTCACTTTTCACCTTCGTAAAAAAGTGGGACTTACTCCATTCATTGGGATCCCTCTTCAACAATCACAGATAAGTAGGCTTGCTTTGCTTTTCCATCTTGTTCATCCAAAACATAAAGTCCGCAACAGTAGTAGATTTTTGACAGCTTCCAAAGAATTTCCTTAAGTGCTAAACCCCTAAACTCTAATCTAAAGAAGTTTGTGTACATATGTCTCACACAAAGTCTATGCTAGGCCTCTGGATACATTTTTTCGATCACATTCAACAATCCTTTCTGTCTATCACTCATAAAAATCCACTCATTACAATTCACAATCCTCAAATCCCATCCAAATTTCTCATGAACCATCTCCAACTGGATGTGTTCTCTCTCTCTCTCTACAATTGCAAATGCGAGTGGGTAAATGCAATCATTCACATCTAAAGTTACTGCAACCAACATCTGACCTCCAAATGTACCCATTAAAAAGCAATCACCATGTCTTACAAATTGCCTACAACTTGATAAAAACTTGCAAAATATTTGTTCTCAAATCCTGCAAAACTCTATGCTTAATTGCAGTACGTTTCCACCCGGGATCTACTCTAAATGTTTTCAAATATCTCTCAGCTATATACTTTGATGTACAATGCATATTCAAGTCGACTCTAATTCAATTGTGGTTCAGATTGTATGACTTTATTTGGATACAATTCAACTTCTTGTTCTCAGATGCACATATCCTCCACTTACACCCAACTTTACACACTGCTTGTGCTCTTTTATCATCATTCGTTTTCATTCTTAAGTTACATCCAGTAGCTACACCATGATTTCTTATAGCTTTCCTAAAGTGTGGTACGTCTATAAATGTCTACCCCACTTCAAACTAAGGATCCCACAGCTCCTCTTCATTAAACGTAGGGTACCTTACATTGCTCTTCTCATCGGATGAGTAATCGGTGTTCAATTCCTTGGCCGTTGGATCATAAGAATGGTCAGAGTCAGAGTTCTCCACAATTGCATCTGTATGTTGTTCTTCCACAACAGGGTCGGAGTTCAGACCTACTGCGATGCGCTCTACCACATTACTGTCATACACAAAATCATTGTCATTTACATCATCCTTGGAGTATGTAAATTTTACACCCAGAAACACCAGATCATCTTCTTCCATTTTTGTATAGTATTTTATAGGGTTATAGTTTCGACAATCATGGCACATTTAAAAATTTCAAAATAAAAATTTTAGCGACAATACAAATACATACTACCAAAAGATGAATTATTCAATACCTTCTTGTGGTTCATGTTTGGTTGTCCCCAATAAAGCTTCTTCCACTACTCATGCGTGGTCCATTTCCATTCTTTGTGGGTCACCTTTGTCTGCCATATTGAATACGACAGTAGGGCTCACGTTCGCAGATTGAAAAATTAGGACAGAAACGAATGAAGAAGATTAGGTCGTCTAATTTGGAGATATGGAAAAATTTAGCCTTTTTAAAAAGATGGAAAACGTGTTTTGGATGATGCGATTTTGACGTGAAGACTGGCTTTAACAGCAAAGTCTGATATGTACGAACTGAAGCCTTTGATTGGTGACAAGTCATATTCCGTTAGCCACGTATGATTTTTCCGTCTGCACATTAAAATGGTAAGATAACGGGTGTCGGATGGTAGATAAAAGACAAAGATGAGTGAGTAATTGGTGACATTTGTAAGAAAAGTGAGTAAGTAGTTACATGTTGAAAGTTAAGTGAGTGTTTGTTAAATTTATCCCATACATAAAGAAATCCAACAAAGTTTCTACAAGTCAAAAGAAATCCGTGATGCGGTACAATCATGTCCAACAAATATTCTTGCTAGAATTAACAATAATCACATAGTAATAGAAAGATAAGGAATTTGATTACCTTGTATTTTTGAAATGTGTTTGATTTGTTAATGGAAGGAGAATGAATTGGATTACCTTGTATTTTAGAGATTAATATTTAAGTATTTGAAGAATCAATTAATCAGAGATTTTTTTGAGACAATGGGTTTTGGATCTTGAAGAATTAATTAATTAATTCGGAGGAAGAAAAATAGAGACGGGATGCTTGGGTTTTGAAATACCAATTAATCTTTGGTTGTTTTTCTTGGAAGACAATTAGTTGTTCGATTTATTTTAATCAATTTTTATTTATACAAAAAATGCCACCTACACAGTATTACTGGGTTGTAGATTGAACCTATTTGAGATTAATTTTGAATTTGACTGTCTATTAATGCCATGTAGACTAGAAGTCTTTCTATTTGTGTGCCACGTAGAATGCAACCCATACAATGCATTGGAGATGCTTTAAGGATGTGTAGCACCTCATATCTTCTCTGATATTGACACAATCTCAATAAAATCTTCGCCGCACACCAAGGGTAAAGTACCGGCCGTAGAAGAGTCCTAAGAATCACTCATACTCTTCCGGCGTTGGGCATCTATAAAAACCAGTAAGAATCACCAAACTAATATATTTGTTGACCTGACAACTGCATCAATATATCACCAGAGTAGAATTGGATAGCTACATTCCACGTATCCTAACAAGTCTGCCACTTCACTCCCAACTATCAACAACAAAACCATTATCAAAACCAACTTGAATTTGAAACTTTTTGAAACTTTTCTACCTTGATTCAAATAGGAAAAATGGATCTGGAGAACTGCTTTGTTTAAGTGAACGTAGTGATGTTAACGTGCAAAGTTTTTTTGTTCCTTCGAAATTTCAGCTTAAGTAATTCGTAATAACTGGCGGGCCTGTAATGCAGACTCTGTCAAAACAATGGAATTGTTCTCCTATACTTCTATCACCAAAAAATTTCCTTTTCTCGCATCTCCTCCACGTCGAGGACCTCCATCACCACCTTTTGTTTCATAGGACGCTCTTTATCACTCTGGAACAAACTAGATTTATCTTCCACATTTTACTACAACCCCCATCACTATCACTAGCCCACTCCCCCTATTATTGGAATCCAACAATGCTCCCAAAGTCTCTCCCTCCTCCATTATTAGCAAGCCATCAGTCTCTACCCACCCAGTCCTCCATTATCAACAAGCCATCTAAATGACTATTTTATAGATATTTTTCAAGTCAGTTACTATCATACGTCGCTAGAACAAGAAACATGGAGGGTTACTTTCTCGATATTCATAGACAAACGGTCACTGTTGGATCTCCTGTTTTCAGGTGGGAAGGTTGTCGATGCGCTAAAATTTATGGGGCCAACTAAAGCTCCAGCCCAGATGGATACCATGTGGCTTTCTTTTAGAGTCACTGGTTGGTTAGAGAGCCAGTTACTACGACATGCCTGGTGGTGCTGAATAATGATGGGTCACTAAGTAGTATTATTATTACAAATATTGTATTGATTGCAAAGAAAAGAATGTCGGAGATTGTAGCATACTACATGCCAATTAGTTTGTGGAATGTGTTGTATAAGATCATTACAAAAATTATTTTGAATAGGTTGAAAAAAGTCCTATCCTCACTTATTTCTTTGAACCAAAGTGCATTTGTCTCCGAAAGATTAATTATAGACAACTCTAGCTTTTGAATTATTGCACTTGATGGGTAAGTGAGTTAATGGTAGTATGTATTTTCTGGTTATGAAGTTGGATATGTCAAAAGCATATAATTGGGTGGAGTGGGTTTTTGCAACAAAAGTTGTGGAGTACATGGGGGTTCACACAAAAATGGGTCCAATTAATTTACAATTGTATTTACACGTTGCATTTGTCCTTTAATCTCAATGGTAGAGCTCAGGGTCGATGGTGGCGTTCAAAGGGCTTAGACAAGGGCGTTCTTTGCCACCTTGTCTATTCTTGTTATATGCTGAAGTTTCTTTTGGACTACTTGGTTGATTAAACACGAAGGTCGATTGATTGGGATGCAATGTTTGCATCACATTCTACATGTTAGTCATATATTCTTTGCTAATGACTCTATCTTGTTCCTACATGCACGAGGAATCTGATTGCCAAGTTATTATTGGGATTCTTGAGACTTACCAGCATGCTTTTGGCCACCGTATCAATTTTGATAAGTTTGCTACAACGTTTAGCCTCGGTGTCGAAGGAGCAATCTGCAAAGCAAGTAAGGGTTGGTTTGGGCTACTGAATGAGCAGTCTCATGATACCTATTTGGGGATGCTTATAGTTGTGGATGGAAACAAGCGTCAGACTTTTGAAACTACTAACAACAGAATTGGAAAAAGGGAGGAATCTATTCTTAGTCAGAGATCGGGAAGTGCTCATTAATTCAGTGTTCCAGGCTAGTCTCACCTATATCATGTGTGTTTAGGATGTCATAGAGCTTACTTCGTGATATACGTTCTATCGTGTAAAGGTTTTGGTGGGTGGGACTGGAGGTGTGAAGAAAATTGCATGGATTTCCTAGGATAAAATATGCTTACCAAAATGCTTTGGTGGATTTGGCTTTTGACATTTGGAGATGTTTAGTCAAGTTTTGATTGCCAAACATGCATGGCTGACCCTTATACCAGATTTATCAGTAGCACAAGTTCTGTAGAATAAATATCACTGCGACACCGAATTCTTAGGGGCAAGTGATAAGCCAGGTTCTTCTTTTCTTTGAAAGGGCATCCTATAGGGATGCTAGGTGTTGGAAAGGGTTACTGTAGCTTGTTGGTAATGCGAAACAGGTGTGGGTCTATAAGGACTATTGGGTGCCACGGTCTATGTCATCAAGCTGGTGTCACTAAAGCACAGGGATGTCGCTCTCGTCTGAGACCTGATAGCTAATTAGTGATTTATTCTTCCAATTAGATCATAAGGTAATATTATCCATCCCACTAAGTCCTAAATCAGTTGATTTGGCTTTTTGGTATTGGGGCAACTACTCGGTACGTAGTGGATATAAAATGTTGTTGAATAAGAGGCTATCTCATAATGGGTCTAGTTAGGTGGTGGTGACTAAAGATTCTACCAAAGGTGAAGGTTTTCTTGTGGTGAGTTTATCACAATGTGTTGCCCACTAAAATAACTTGATTTGAAGACGGATTGTGTGTGGTGCAGGACAAACTCCAATTATATGTGTTGCTCCATTGTTTTGTGGTTAAACATGTTTGGCGGAAGGCTAGGTGGTGGGTTGTGGTTAAGCCTTGTCACTTGGGATATTGTAGTGGAGTTATTTAGGAAATGTATAGCGGTGGAGTTTCGACAAGTAGGTTGTCTCATGTTGTGGTTGTTGGGAGAGGGAATTGGGTACTTCAACGTAGGAGAAGAAAGGAGGTGGAGATGATCATTGAGGTTGCAGATAATATGAAACTTAGGTTGCTCGAAGGTTGGGTTGTAGGACGGATGGGGTAGTCGGGAACGACAGAGATGGCGAAGGCGAAGGTTTGCGGTGTTGAAATTTAACTATGATGCATCTATCAGATTAGATGATGGTGTAATAGGTCTTGGTGCAATTATTCGGGACCATGTGGGGGCCATAGTTGTAGCACGATCAAACATGTCACTGTCTATTTTTCACTCGAGGATGTTGAAGCATTGGCTTTGCGAGAAGGTTTGGTGTTGGCCAAAGATGCAACATATTAAAACTGAAAGTGATTCATTGCGCCTACTCCAAAGTTTTGTCGAATTTTCATTTAGCTCCTGATTCATTTGTTTTGTAGGATATTGTTGCTTTGTTTAGTGAAGTTAGTTGTAGTTCTTGTCGCTTTATAACCAGTGAAAAGAATAGATTGACTAATGAACTAGACTATTTTGCTAATTTTAATCCAATCGTTAGTACTTCGATTGATTGTATTTCAGTTTTGATATCATTTATTCTTCAATGTTATTTAAATTAATGCTGATGTGATGGTGTTCTACTCAAGACTATATAATTTCGTATTTTGTGCCTATTTTAGATGAATTGTGTATGGGACAAATTTGTATAGTTTTTATCCATTTTTTCCAAAATCTATATATTTAAATAAAAAAATATTTCACAACATCGTTACAATATCATGAGTAATGCTTAGTATTTGTATATTAGAAATAACATATGGATAGTAAATAAGATTGATCAATAATTACGTTAGTGAACAAATTTTTTCCATTGGAATTTTTCATATTTAAGAGAATTATGTTTGATTTTACTTAAAATTTTGTTAAAAAACTGAAATCAAAGTTAACAATTAATTTTAACCACACATTTTATAGGATTTACAACTTTCATCAACTTTTCAACTACACATTTCATCAATTTTTATCAAAATCTACAAAAATATGATTTTTAGCAAAATCAAATGGGCACTTAGTGTTCGTTTGACAAAGTTTATATTAAAAGGTTTTACCAAATTTTGATAAAAATTAATGTAATATGTGATTGAAAAGTTGATAAAAATTATGGTTCTTGAAGTTGACTAGTTGAAAATTTAATTTAATTTTGGGAATTTGGCGTAAATGGTATTTGCTTTCAGTGCGGAAATAGTCTCCAACGTTTGTTTTTTGACATAAACATCCCTAATTAATATGTTTTAGTGCGCAATTAGTCCTTATTTGATTAAAAAGACAAACACGCCCTTAATTTTAATTAGAAAAAATTGCAGTTGTGTTCCTAATCTTTGCAAAAGGTAAAAATAGATCTAGTACATTTATTTAATGATATTTAATTTAACGTACTAAATATATCATTATAGTTGTGTCAATTAAATTTTTCATAAGAGAGAAAATGTTAACTTATTGTGCTTTAAGTTTATGTAATTGCTATGTCATATGAAAAATTTGAATACAAATTAAAATAAATAAATAACAAAATGACGTATATAATTTTATGATATTGAACTAATCTTATTATATTTTTATTTAATATTAAAATAATAATTAAAATTAATTTATTAATTATATATGTGTTCTTTATTTTCGAATGATGATAAAAACGATAAATTAAATATGAAGAATATAGTTGGAGATCTAGTATTTGTAATTAATAAACGAATAGCTCAATTAGATAATAGTATTTGAAAATCAAGTTTGTGACAAAATTATTATTATTTTTTCTCATAATCATAAAATAAAATTTTTGAATTTTAATATAAACCTAATAATTTTATTTAACTGTTAATAATTATGAGGTTAAATTTTAGTTATTTTATAATAGTTTGTAAAAGTATACAAAACACTTTACGAATAATATTAATTTGGTTAATAAAGTGTTAATTAAAAAAAAACTCGTTAGTTTCCTTTAATTTTACACAAAAAATAAAATACATGACTCATTATTTACATTTTACAAAAGATAGGAATCCAACTGTAATTTGTATTTATTAAAATTAAAGGTTTATTGATTTTTTTTTCCAACAAAAATCAATTGTACACCAAAACACATAAGTTAGAGACGTTTATGCCAAAAAATAAATATTAGAAACTATTTCCACACTGAAATAAAAGGTTAGGAATCACTTTCGCCAAATTCTCTTATATTTTAGGCCACTTTGGCTAAAAGGTCGTGTCAAACATGATGAATGAGAAAAGAGCTTAACTTATAAAATTTAAGTTGCATAGACCTCTTTTATAAAGAAAAGATTTAAATACCCTCGTTAGTAACCGACCTTAACCGACCAAATTTTAACTGAGCCTAACTGATCTTAACCAACCAGACCAATTTACACCTATTAAATTGGTTTTTCAATTAACTAACTTCAGATAGACTCAAATTTACACAAATTTAAAGCAAAAAATCACAATTCATACTAAAATGTATACGTATTTTCATAATTTATACCATAAATCTACAATTTCTACCATATTTAAAAAAATCACACATTTTGCAAGAATTTAGATTGGTTAGATTCTAACTTTGAAATGAGATTTTCTACACTTGTTTAAATTTGTTTTGAGATTAATGAGATGTTAATTTCTTTGCAAAATAGTGAAATATAAAATCATCTTTTTTCTGGCAGCGTATAAGTAGTAGAGTGAATTTGAAATCGTTTGAAATGAGTGGGGAAAGAAAATACAATGATATTTTTGATAATTTATTTGTAAGAATGGGTTAACGGACGCCGACTTACACCATTCCAACCATATTTTATCGAAGTTTTTCCAACCATATTTTATCGAAGTTTTGCAAAGGGAAATTGGTGCAAATAGTCCCTCACCTTTGTCCTCGGTGCATAAATGATCTCCAATGTTTTTTTTTTTTTTGCACTGGAGAACTTAATCTATTTATTTTGGTGCACAATTGGTTCTTATTTGATAAAAAGACAAATATGCCTTTATTTTAATTAGAAAAAATTGTAATTGAATTTTTAATCTTTGCAGAATGTACAAATGAGTCTGATACATTTATTAAATAATATTAAATTTAGCATCTTAAATATATCACAATTGTAGTGTCAATTAAATTTTTGATAAGAGAGAAATATAAAATTATTGCGCTTTAAGTATATGTAATTGCTATGTAATTTGAAAAATTTGAATAAAAATTAAATTAAAAAAATAAAAAAATGGCATGTATAATTTTATGACATTAAACCAATTTTATTATATTTTTTTAACATAAATATACTAATAAAATTAATTTACACATTACGTGTTCTTTATTTTTGAACTATAAACTAAAATATGAAGAATACAATTGAAGTTCTAATATTTGTAGTTAATAAACGAATAGTCCAATTAAATAAAAATATTTAAACATCAAGTTTGTCACAAAATTATTTTTCTTTTTATGTTGTAACAATAAAATTAAAATTTAAAATTTAAAAAATATAATTATTTAATAATAATAAATAATTTTATTTAACATATTTATTAATAATTATGAACTTAAATTTTAGTTAGTTTATAATAATTTGTAAAATATACAAAATAATTTAGTACATTATCAATTTGGTCAATAAAGCACTAAATTCGAAAAAAAAATCATTAGATTTCTTTAATTTTTTATAAAAAATAAAATTACTAAACCCATTTGCACATTTTGCAAAAATTGTGAATTCAATTACAATTTTTTCTTATTAAAACTAAAGACACATTTGTCATTTTCATCAAATAATGACCAATTGCGTATCAAAACGTTAGAGTCTTTTATGCGAAAAACAATTATCAATGATCATTTCTGCATTGAAGACAAAGGTGAGGGACCATTTGCGCCAATTTTCCTTTTGCAAACGGCGACTAAGCATGTTCTAGAATCAAGAAACTTCCGTTTTCTTTCTTGAAATCCTCATCTTTCATCCTTCCACACCGATTTCTTCCCCCACCCCAATAATTTGTAATTCCACAAAGGAAATCCCTAGATTTTTCAGTCTTGGCCACCCAGAAATTTCAATACATTACATTCGAGCAAGGAAAATTGAAGCAGGCGAGCTTTAAATTCTCTAAAGCTCGCCAAAATGCATTTGTTGTCTGATAAATCATCCTCAATATTCATCCTTACAGTTCTTTTGAGCACTCTTCTTCCGCCCACCGTCCGATCAAATCCCAATTTCCTCAAACTGCCTTCCGATCAACAAGAGGACGATCTCTGTCCGTTTGTATCCACCTCCAACTCCGACGCTGACGCCTGCCCCGTAAAGTGCTTCCGACCTGATCCGGTATGCGGCGTGGATGGGGTCACCTACTGGTGCGGCTGCATGGACGCTCATTGTGCGGGGATGCGTGTCAAGAAATTGGGGTTCTGCGAGGTGGGCAATGGAGGCTCGGGCCCTGCGGGACAGGCCCTGTTGCTGGTTCACCTTGTATGGCTCATATTACTGGGGGTCTTCGTGCTGTTCGGGCTTCTTTGATTTGAGGGCTTTTCATAATTTTTTGGATTCAAGGCTTTGGTGAATTGGGGTCATGACCGAGGTTAGATTTGACTCGGGTTTTTCTGCAGATGATTGATTTTAGTATGTAAGTTCTTGGTATAGAAGAATGATTCATATTCTTTTCTGTATAACAGTCTGTTCTTGATTGCTTGGAGTTTCTTATCTCAATTGCCTTATGGTTATTGTTGTTTTCAAAGCCTTTAGATAGTTTTAAGTATTCATTATTTTTGGATTCCTAGAGAAAGCTAATGTATTAAAATGAAGATGATTGTTAAACATCAAATTTGTTGGCTAAGGAATGATGTAAAAAAGAAGCTGTGTCTTTGGGTGCTAAGTAAAAGATAAAAGTACAAGAAAGGCCAAGGAAACTGGACAACTGAGAGCTGGGAGGTTTCGTATGTTTACTGATCCAGAATCGAATTGTTTGGGACTGAGAGTTGAAAGAAATCATTATATCAGTAATAGTGGTCAAATTGTCTTAGTATCAAACCAATCAAGGGAAATGATCTCCTACCCACTTATGTTGCCCACACTGAAGTTGGATCACATCATTGGTAGTCCACATTCTCACACTTATTATTTTTACTAATGATGTGATGCCACCTCAGCGTGGGCAACATAAGTGGGTAGGAGATTATTTCCATATCAAACCATGTTGCCATTGCTATAGCTAGAGATATAGGGATATTGAGAAAACAGTTAACGACCCATGGTTAATGAAGGCTCACTGATTTAGTAAATGATGCAGAAAATGGTAGTGACGATGATCCGCGATAAGCTTAAGAAACTCTTGGAATAGCAGAAGCTACTGAGTGTTTGGTATGAAATCATAATTCATTCTTGATTCCGAACAAAGAAAAAGAAACGTTATTACTTGTCTTGTATCCTTTAAGAAGGCACTTATGAGATTTTAAAGACAACTACAAATTTAACTTTCTGCCATAGCTCTGATTGGCTCCAACAGATGCTTCAAGGAGGCAATTCTTAGATTCTATATCTCAATTGGCTAGTTATCATTTTAAGCATGTATCTGTTTGTTAATACATGTGATGTCAAATCCTAAATATGATACTGTATTGAAGCATTAAGATGTTTTCCTTCTCTCTTTACCTTTTTCCTCGCTCTCCCTTTTGTTGGTTGTTTCCTTTTGCAGATGAAGCTCATGTTTAGGAAAAGGTAAATGAAATAGAGTGCTGCAGGTTTTTGTGTGACTTGGCTTCCCAGACTCTGTTTGGGTGATTTTGGTACCGTTACATAGAAAATTTTCAATTTTACTCCTATCATGATTGTTCATTTTTCTAACTCCTACTAGAGTATTATTTAACATTCAAAGTGATCACTGTGGCATTGGGGTGATGTCTTTATTGTCTTTCTTATCACGGGAAAGAAAATAATGGAATGGCAGGAATGCTGGAGTAGGCAAGTTTTTGTTTGTTTGAGCCTTCATCGTCCTCTAGAATTGGCTATGAATTGTTGTTGTTTTGTCATATGTTAGGGTACCTCACGGGGAGATTGGATATTGCCAATCACAAGGGCACGCCCTTTTTGGGAAGGTGGTTCAAATGGAAGGACCTCAAGGTCAAATGCAATCTTGCAATTCCATGCACACACTAGGGACAATCTTATCATCTCAAGGTTGAGAAATGAGTATTGATTGAATTTCAGGTATTGGTGTTGTTTATTGTCAGGTGCTAGTCGAATTACCAATTTCATGGGACGTTTAATATTGCCGCCTCAGGGGCACCAACAGAAGACTGTTTTCCTGTGGCTTTCTTTAGTTCTTAAGGGCTGCTAATCTAAGCAGAGCATGTATGCATATTCACTGGAAAACCAAGCTTAGCTGGTTCAAAGATTCACCTTGGAGAATTTGCTGAATTTACAAGAGTTTCACTTAGTCTAAGAACTTGCAACCTGATGAAGAAAAATAAATAACTAATGATGACCCAAACACAGGTGACTTTGAAAGTTAGATTTACTGGAAACGAATTCGACCGCATGCAAATTTCACCAAGCCCAAAAAGAGCCTTTAAAAGACCAACTATTATCTGTACGTATATTATAATCACAAGGCTGAATGAAAAGGCAACTCTAGCGATATTTCAGAAAGGCCAAATGCTTCTAAATATTTATGGGCTTGCAGAAATTTTTATACTCAGCGTCACAATTAACATCAGTTATACATAAATGTCTATCGTAAATTAAGATCCATCGTAACCATTTATGGGCTTAAAGAAATTTTTAGAATAACTAATGATCAGCATATTACATATGGGTGACTCACCTAACTTAAAACATAAAAAGATCACAATTGTTTGAAAACAAAATGAAATTACATCTAGCAGAAACACCAGGAGATTCAAATTTGAAATCTCATTTACCACAAAATTGTATATTCACTCAAAATATGTCTATAGGAAGTCTCCACGCAAATTTGACAAAGGTTAAAAACCAATAAAAAATAACCACCACAAGACATTCTAGCAACTAAGCCACTCACTCTTCCTCAACTATGGTTCCCTTCTCGCTGACATAGATACCATCAAGGAACTTCCGGATATCCTTGTTCTTCACATGACATTTCTGTCAAACAAAACACAAATAGCAGTCTCAGCACGAGGCATATATGTACATAAAATATTAGCTTCAATACAAATATATTGAAAATCGACGACCGCGTGTACAAACTACATGTATGCAGACATTATACATATGTATGAATATCCACCATCTGTCTACACTTATTCATCAATGGAGAGAGAAAAATAAAGGAAGCGAGCATGTGTTACCTGGTTTATCAATGCAGTAGATCGCGAAACGAGCTCAATGTCATTCCCATCTAAAACCAATTCATCCTTAACCTTCTCAGATCTCAGAATGGTGACGCCATCAAGCATATCCACCTTCCTCACCTGATGCAATCATCAAGTTAATGTCAAACAATACCCCGAAACTCAGATTCAGTCCCAACAAGCTCATACACATGCAACATTTCTATTGACATCACATAAATGCATTTTCACTTTGTTCTTATTTATTGTCCATTTTATAAATGTTTGAAATCAATATTAAATGTCCATTTTATAAATGTTTGAAATCAATATTAAACATATTTCAAGAATAAGCTTCAAAGCACCACTACTCAATAGCAGTCACAAACAATTCTTCACTTGCTCCTCACATATTTTCACAGTCCAGGCACAATAAAATAAATAATTGATATCATCTTTGAAAAATCCAATAACAAAGTAAACCACAAATCAAACCAATAAAACCAAGATTCCAAAGTCAACAGCTTAACAAAGGTCCTTACCACAGGTTCAATAAATTGAAGAAATAATCAAACTCTTCCAAAAGTAGCAACTGAGACACAAAAATGGCCTCAGTAATGAAGTTAAAACAAGAAAACCCAAATAAGTTCCCTAATAAAACGAATATAAATATCCACGTTGAATCCAATTAAAAAGAAAAACTCACTCCAAATTAACCATTCAAAAATGAAAACAAATTATTCACAAACATAAATTACATATAAAATCTAAAGCATTCACATATATGTAAAACCTTCTTCTCGCCCAGGAAATTGCGGATCTCAATGGACTTGTTGCCATTAGTGATGGAAGCATTGATCGGAAAATGAGCATACACAAACCGCATCTTATAGCGGTAACCCTTGGTAACGCCGTTGATGAGATTGCCAACGTGGCTAAGAGCGGTGCGGATGGCTGCTGTGGTCTTCCTAGACCCGAACCAGGCGTCGACCTTGAGCTTCCGCTTCCCGGTCTCCTCGTCGGTGATTAGCTGGAAATCCAGGTTCAAATGCTTGAAGTCCCGGGTCAGCTTACCCCTTGGACCCTCCACCTCGATCATCTTCGCCTTCACCTTAATCTTCACTCCGTCGGGAAGATCCATGGTTTCTGATGAGAGTATAGTCTTCATCTTTTCGCGCCTTGATTTCGACTCCCGTTCAGTGTGTGTGGAGTGTGCGCCGGTGCAGGAAGGAGTCGAGCGAAGAGAAAAACCCTTGAAATGGGGTATATACAATGGGGTTTTCAGAGTTATGTCATGGAGAGCCCTAGATATGTTATTTGGGCCGAACAGTTGTTCCATATATTGTTGGGCCGTAACAGAGGGTCCATATAATGTTAAGAGGAAATTACACCCATACTAGACCATTTTAAAAAGGACAAATTACCAAATTCACTTGCAGGTGAATTGTTCTAATTAGGTTAAAATATTTGTTTTATTGTAATTAAGTTATACTTTTCAGTAATATTTTAAACTAATCTCAAAATTATCTATGTGATCCATATTTTCCATCGACACCCTCTTCCACCTCCACAAACCTCCTCTGCCGCGTAGGTGGATTACTGGGCTTGTAGTCAAAAATTCTAACTACAATTTTGGCGACTGCAAAGGCGGAGGTGGAGCACTGGTACCACGAGAATGGGTATGCATGTGCGCAGGTTGTGAATTCAATGAAGATTTTAGAAAGGCTCATCTGTCGCTAGTATTTCCAACTGTTAATTCTCTGAATGCTAGTAGTCCTTCATCTCGTTGGATAGTGTAGTTAGTTTTATTTCTCTTGAAGATGCTTTGTCTCTTTAAAAAGTGATGATGCCATTTTCGTTTGAACAAAATGTGAGGACAACACCAAATCTTGAACTTGTGTTTCGGGTACTGAATGGAATGTGCTTTCTTGGCGTGGATAAGATTTCAGGATCTAGAAGGGTAAACCACCTAGTGATCTCAAGGCGGGAGTAGTTGGTGGTTGTGGTGTATAAGTGTATTATTTGTGATGGGATGAACGTGGAAGCGAATGTTTAAAAAGTATATTGGTTGTGGCCATAATTTGTTGCTGTAAATAGCAATTTGAATTTATGTAGAAATGAAAAAGTTTGATGTGGGCCTGCTCTGACGAAAGTTGACCATTAGATTATTCCTTGTGTTATAGTCATGTGTGTTGTTTGATACTGTATTATAGAAAACAGTATCATAACAGCAATAAGCATAGAATTCGCATACATATTCAGAATTTTTATTATAATATGTTTTCGGAATCGTATCGACGAGCCGGTCAAGACTAGTCTCTTTGCACTGTAGACAATAAATTTTAGCCGTTTGAAGTCGTCTCTTTAGCTTAAAACAGCAATCTTTAGTTTGTTATGTCTTAATAGTATCATATTAAAACAGTATCATACATGAAAGTATCTTAATTAAATAGTATCACATACACAAACTAAAATCCAATAATATAACAGTATCATAAATTGAAACATTATTGTAATAAAACAATATCAAAGATAAAAGTATGGTATAAGTACTCTATAACACTTTATCTAAATAAAACAATATCATAGATATAACTAAGTAGATATATTTCATTGGTTGAAATAATGATATTGTTCTTAAAATGCTCCATTAGTAGTAGAAGACCATTGATGTTGTTTGCATTCAATAACAGTATCATAGATTGAAACAGTAACATAGGTTGAAACATTATCATAATAAAACAGTATCAAAGATAAAAACATAGTATAAGTATACTATAGCACATTATCTAAATAAAACAGTATCATATATAAAACTAAGTACAAGATGCTTTAATGGTTGAATTAATAATACTGTTCTTAAAATGCTTCATTAGTAGTACAAGATTATTGATACTGTTTGTATTCAATAATAGTATCATATGTTGAAACATTATCATAATAAAACAGTATCAAAGATAATAGCATGACATAAATATACCAATGTACATTATCTAAATAAAACAGTATCATATAAAACAATATCATAATAAACTAATATCATAGAAAACAGTATCATTGAATTAGCACTTTTTTACAATTATAGGGGTACGTTGACCTTTTAGCGCTAAAATGTGACTTTAATTAAATTAAATTTTGGTCATATGACTTTAGAGCTCATAAGTACAACAACAATGACTGGCCATGAATTTACCCTTTTGAAATAATTATAATATTCTAAGCATTGTAATTTAATCTTAAAAATACTGCATATTATTTTATATTTTATAATATATTAAATTAAAATAGTTTGATAAATATAGAAATTAGTTTTATCAACGTTCATACAATCTAGCTTTCAAAATCCAAGATGAATTCTTAAATTGCAGCTATTTTTCTTTTTTGAATAGAGCCCCCAAACCACACGTGTCTTCAATATAACCGAATTCCCTCCATTGTCATCTTCATCAGGAGGTTGAAGCTCAGAAATCGAAGAACCAATATTCATAATTTTCTCCATTGTCATATTCGTCCGCGCATCAAATATTCAACCTCAAAAGAATCCAAAAATAGTCAAAGATCTGGTACAACGAAATCAGACAATTGTAAATTTATGTGATACAATTGATAATACCATATGTATTATGATGTGTCACAATTGTGGATTTATGTGTTTCAATTGATAGTATTATATGTATCACAAATCGTAACACAATGTGATTATGTATGATTTCTGATTCTTGTCATATTATGTAAACTGATTGTGTAGGATTATTGACATCTTGCCACAAATGTTATGTATCATAATGTGCTACAACTGTTATTATCATAAACTTTTTTATTTGTAACACGAACCGTTACAAATGTGATCTTATTGATAATTTTGAATTTTTCCATGTTACGTTAAATGATTGCGTTGAGACAATATGTGATAAATGGTACGTAAGATGAAGTGATACAAATATTATGTATCATAAAGTGCTGTAAAATGTTATTATCATGAGCTTTACTATATATAGCACAAATTGCTATATATGTGATCTTGTTAACATTTTTGGTTCTTGCAACGTTATATTTACAGATTGAGTTGATGCTTATAAGTGGTTAATGGCCGATAATTTTTTTCTTTTTATGAAGAGAGATAATTCTTTTTCCAAAAAGATATATCAAAGTTATATTTGGATGATTAAAACAGTTATCCCATAACTACAGATTCTACCATCTTAAATTACAATGATTATCTATTAACTAACTTTCAGTTTATAGTATATAATGTATTTAAAAAATAACATTACTAATTAAAGAAAAAGACGGACTAAGTATATTTGAATTTTATGGTACATATATGTTTTCATGTAATTATTTTCAAATAGTAATATATTTATGTAAGTCCGTAATATTAACTACAATTGAAATGGGAAATTTTGCCTTTTGCTTTACGCCTTAAAATAAGAAGGAAATTGTCTATAAGCCACCTGCAGGTGACTAGTTCCAAATTAGGTCAAAAAACTTTTTAAAATTATCATGAAGTCATACTCTTCAACAATATTTCATATTAATCCCAAAATTACCCATGTGATCCATATTTGTCACATCCATTGCCATCGGCACTACTCCCACCACCTCTTCAAGCATTACCACTAGAGGTGTCAATCCGGGTCGACCAATTGGGTCGGCCCGCCTCGATGAAGTCCAGTAACTACCGCATTGGAAAAAGTCCGTACATGACGACGGGTTTGCGGCCGGGTCAACCCACCCCACAAAAATTGAACACGAGCCGGCCCACTGTTGGCCCATCCGGGTCGAGCCCATGTGAGCCGCGGTTCGACCGGTTCGGCCCGTATGAATAAAAAATTAATTTTTTTTGAAATTACTAAAAAAATGTAGTTACTTATTGTAATTAAAAAAATGTTTACATATATATAAAAAAATGTGTTAAATTACTAAATAAAAATAAATAACAATGATAAATTCAAATTTGTTAATTTTTAATTCAATTTCTATTTTTATTTATATATTTAAAGACTAAAACATCACGATCCATTACATCTTTCACTTTAACAAATTTCTACGCAATTTGTTTTATTTTTTTAGATATCATTTCAAATATGAAAGTTTGAATTTTCTACCCATTTTTTTTAATAAAAAAATCAAAGCGGTTCACGGGCCGGCTCGCGGTTCGGCCCGTGGGTTAGCCTCCTCGGCCCGTGAATAGCCCGCCCGATTCACAGGCCGACCCGCGGTTCCAGGTCGAGGCGGGTGGGCCGATGCGGGTTTGGCTGGCCTGCCCGTCTTGACACCTCTAATCACCACCACAATCACCTTCTTCTGTCCCACCTTCAGCTGCCAGAGCACCGCCACCACCAATTGTGTCCCCTCCGTCATCATCAGTGGGTTCCTCTCCCAAAGAATCCCCTGCTACTAATAAGACAATGCCTCCACCTCTCCAGCTGTAGCTCCATCTTCTCCTCCACCAGCAATAGTTGGTGAGGACTAACTATATTACATTGCTTCATGTTAGCAAGAGGCCCGTATTTTTCATTATGGAATTATGTATAGACTAGAATTTGGTAGACACAAAAATGTCAAAAAAAAAAAAATTCAAGTATCTTCAGTTCCAAGCACTTGGCATCATGATACTATAAAGTTGTTCTTCATATCAAGATCTGTTAATAATAATAAAAAAAAATATACCATATGTCTGGGACAGTGTACTCTTTCTACTTTTCTATATCACTAGATTCAGGGTTCATAAGGTCGATATTCATCTCAACTAGTCAGAAGTGCTTCGACGAACAATTTCATTTACTCATTGTAGCATGGTGGCATAGGCACTTCAAGGTCATGATTCTCATATGATGAATTAGTCGGGGCAACAAATGGTTTTTTAGCAAATAATCTTTTGGGAAAAAGGTGGGTTGATTGTGTTTATTAATGAAGATAAGTTGCTGTTAAACAGTATTACACACACTCAAAATAAAAAAATTCCAACCAAACAAAAAAAGTATCATAATAAAACAGTATCATAGAAGCCTGATATTGTCATCAGATAATGACGGTGATTCTGAGAAATGTTGTACAGTCCTTGAATTGCAAAATTTTGGAAACAATTGCTTCTTAAATGCTATTTTTTAGGTGGATTCAGTTTTTATGAATTATTTTCTTCTTATTTTTCTTGAATTAGGTTATTTTTGTTGAAGATTTTGTTTTTTTTTTATTATATAGAAACACAATTGTTTTGTAAGCATTTTTTGGTCGAATAAAAGAAAAGATCATTTGTTTCACATACATCAATGTTTTTGTGTTTCAGGATGTTACTGTCATACATTCATGTGTCTTGTTTGATACTGTATAATAAAAAACACTATCTTAATAAAAATAGTAACATAGAAAACAGTATCAGAAATACATTTATATCAATTTCATAATAATAGTATCATATATAACAATATTGTATGGCTAAAAATAGCAGATATAAAAATATTAGAAACACATTATTATCAAGCACATGCTTAGGTGATCACAAATGTCATGTTTAACAGAAACCATAGCACAATATCTAAATAAAACAGTATATTAATAAAATAGTAAATTAATAACTACAATATCATAATAAAAAAGTATCTTAAAAAACAATATCATAGATAAAATGTATTTTAATATATCAGTATCATACATGAAAGTATCTTAATAAAAGAGTATCACAGACACAAACTACAATCCAATAGAAGAACATCATCATTAATTGAAACAATATCAAACATTGTGAATGAAAAGAGTATCAATGATCTTATACTTCTAATGTAGCATTATGAACAATATCATTATTTCAACCATAAAACATTTAATTTTGAATATGTGTTTGTTTAGTGAAGTTTAAAAGTAGTTCTTTTGGTGATTTTGAAAATAGTTGGTGAAATGTGTGGTTGAAAAGTTGATAAAATTTATGAATCTCATAAAATGTGGTTGAAAATAAGTTTGAAAAAAAGATAGAGTTAATAAACATGTCCAAACATGCTATAATATAATGAAAACTAGTGTACAATATTAAAAGTAAAACATTATCAATCATTTTTTGTAAAATTCATAATAAAACAGTACCGTGTTTGAATTAGCGCATTTTGCAATTGTAGGGACACGTTAGTATTTAGTGTTGAAATGTGATTTTAATTGAATTATGTTTGGGCCATATGACTTAAGAGCACATAAGCGCATGAACAGTGACGGGTCCTGAATTTATCCTAAAATAAGGAGAAATTGTCTGTAAGTCACTTGTAGGTGACTTGTTCTAAATTATGTCAAAATACTTTCTAAAATTATCATTAAGTCATACTAATTCAGTTATTTTTAATTAATCTCATAATTACCCATGTGACCTAAATTAATTAGAATTAAAACTGATTAAAACTTCAGCAGCAATCCATGTGGCCACCGTCTTCTCCCGCGCTCCCCGCTGGTTATTGCCCTTCATCACCAGCGTTTCGCGACTCACCATCTGCTACTCAAACTTTCACACTGTTTTTCGTAAGCGATAATTGTGGATTCAAGTTTTTACTGGTTTTCTTCTCAATAATATAAAAGATAAAATTTTAAACTTGAACAGTCCGCTATTGTTATCAGATAATGACTGTGATTCTGAGAAGTATTGAATAGTCCATGGATTGTAAAATTTTGAAAATAATTGCTTCTTGAATGTTATTTCGTAGGTGGATTCAGTTCTTATGAATATTTTTCTCTTATTTTTCTTGAATTATGTTGTTTCTGTTGGAGATATTGTTTTTTTAATAAATAGGAACACAATTGTTTTGAAATCATTTTTTGGTCGAATGAAAGAAAGTAACATTTGTTTCACATACATTAACATTTGTATGTGTTTCGGGATGTTATTGTTGACTTATGGTTAACTTTAAACCTTAATGTTTTGATTACTACAAACAAATTGGTTATGTTTTCTAACATTTTATTTTCAAGCAAATTCAAAGCGCTACAAATCGAACTCTCATGCAATGTCAAGTTCAAAGTCAAAATCAATACAAGAGTTCAAACATCTCAAAGATCCGCCGAATTTCAAGATTCAAAGATCAATATTGAAGAATAGATTTTTAGATAAAACCGTAAAGGTATTAACTCTTTAATCCTTAGCAATTAAATGAACGAAAGCTCAAATATAATTTTATCACTTGCATAAAAATTAGTTTTATCAAAAGCCAAAAATCGATTTTCAAAATCAGAAACGGATCATCCGTTTGAAAAGCCGGATGAACCGGTCGACCGCTTACTTTTCACCGGTCGACCGTCTCGAGCGTATCTTTCAAAAAGTGTCCGTTCGACTTTTGCGTTCAACGGCTAGTTCTGATCAATCTGACCAATCTGAACGGTCGACCATTTGATCATCCGTTTGGTCATCCGTTTGGTCAGAAAGTGATGAAAATTCATCTCTATAAATACCACTTCATTTACTATCATTGATTAACACTTACAAGAGCATTTATAGAGAGAATCATATTGAAAATCATCATTCAAAGCTTCATTGCATTCATATCTTCAATATCTCTATTTGAAAAACTTTGTTTGATTAAATCAAACTTTTGATTCATCTTTCTCAACAAAGTTTTTCTTCTAACACTTGAGCTTTCCTCATCCATTGCTATTTATTAAAGTGTTAGTCTCTCTTAGAGCGAAACTTGTATCTATCATTCATCTAGAGAGAAATACTCAAATCAATCTCTTTATTTATTTGGGTCATATTGAGGTCCCTTGAAAAGCTCAATATTGTATAAGGATCGGTGCTCCTTGCTTGTAAGTCACCGGATACATTGTAAGGGTTTGGATTGCACCATAAGTCAATCAAAATAGTGGAAAGGCTGTGCTCGTGTTGGAGAGCTTGGTAACGGAGGACGTAGATCATTGGTTGGATCGAACCTCCATAAAAATCGTTTGCACTCTCTCTTCTCTTTTATTTACTTATATTGTGCTTATATTATTGTGAATCTATTTTTATCTCTTAAATATCATTTTTGAGAATATTTTTCGAAAAAGTTTGAGAAAACCAATTCACCCCCCTCTTGGTTAGTTATTCTTGGGCTATCAGTTATTGTCATACATACATGTGTGTTGTTGATATTGTATCATACAAAACATATCTTAATAACATAATATCACAAACAGTATCATATTAACAACGTTATCTCACAAATACAGTATCACAATACAATATCTTATTAAAAACGGTATTTCAGCATATTAATATAACAGTATCACTGATAAAAATATATTAATATTATAGTATCAGAAACACATTATTAAATTAATATAACAAGCACATTAATATCAGTATCTTTGTAAATAAAGACAATATTACACACACTCAATATAGAAATTTCCACCCCAACATAATAACATTATCATAATAAAATTATCTTAATAAAACACTATCATAGAAAACAGTATCAGAAGTATATTTATACCAATATCATAATAACAGTATCATAGGTAACCGTATCGTATGATTAAAGACAGCAAACAAGTTAAACAAATATAATAGTATCAAAATCACATTATTATCAAACACATACTTATATGAGCACAAATATTATGTTTTAACAGAAAATCATAGCACATTATCTTAATAAAACAGTATCATAGATAAAAATATCTTAATATATCAGTATCATACACGACAATATCTTAATAAAATAGTATCTCACACACAAACTACAACTCAAATAGAAGAACAATATCATAGATTGAAAACAATATCAAACATTTTGAACGAAAACATTATCAATGATCATGTACTACTAATAGAGAATTTTGAAACAATATCATTACTTCAACTATAAAATTATAAATTTTTAATGTGTGTTTGTTTGATAGAGTTTATTTTATGAAGATTTTGAAAAAAGTTGGTGAAATGTATACTTGAAAATATGGTAAAATTTGTGGGTCCCATGAATATGTGGTTGAAAATTAGTTTGAGAAAAAAGAGTTTAAAATAAACCTAGTCAAACATGTTCTAATTTAACGAAAACTAGTGTACAAACTAATCTAACTTATGAAACGTCAGCACCTGATGTCTTTTTTTGACAGAAACCGTAAGTTTGACCGTTAATTTGTCAAAATTTTGTTAAACAGATCATTTTACCTTTAAATTGAGAGTATGTTCGGTAGAGTTTTTTCTCTAAAAAATTTATTTTTTTGCCTACAATTTTTGACTTTTCAACTCTTTTTACACTACAAAAAAATTTGAAAAGTCAAAAAGTAACCAAAAAAACCCATTTTTTCCCAAAAAAATCTCTACCGAACAACCCCTGAATGATTAAAAAAAAAAAGAAAAAAGAAAATAAAAATTGTAACTAAACCCCAACCAACTTAAAAATGAAATTACACCTAAACCCTTATCCAACAACTTTTTCTTCTCCAAATTTACTGCAGTCCATCACCACCCATTGAAAAATTTGTCGTCATCGTCGCACAAAGTGTACAAAACCACCTATATATGCACAGATATATGGAGAGAGAAACACGCACAAAGTGAGAAAATGAGTGAAGCTAATATACTCGTCTCCGATCTGAATTTGGAATAACGAAAAGGTACTTGAAAACCCAGCTACCGCAGTTGATTTCTTGACACGTTTTGATGTACGAGTAGTGTGTGGAATCTTGAATTATTTGTTTGCTTATGTTTCGATCCAGATCTTGTTCTTGATTTATTTTTATAAGAGATTTTGGCGCAAATGGTCCCTAATCTTTGCTCTTAGAGTGGAATTGGTCTATAATGTTTATTTTCTGACATACAAATCTCTAACCTATGTGCTTTGGTGCGAAATTGGTCTTTATGGGATAAAAAAAACAAATATGCCCTTAATTTTAATTAGAAAAAATTGTATGTGGATTCTTAATCATTACAAACTGTGCAAATATGTCAAATACTTTTATTTTTTATAAAAATCAAAGAAAACTAATGAGTTTTTTTTGGAATTAACACTTTAGTAATAAATATGTCAAATAAAATTATTAATTTTATTATTAAGTAATTATATTATTTAAAATTTAAACTTTTATTTTATTGTTGTATAAAAAAAATAACTTTGTCTTGATGTTCAAATACTTTTATTTAATTAAGTTATATATTTATTAACTAACAATATTATAGATTCAACTATATTCTTCACATTTTAATTTATCGTTTTATTTTCGTTCAAAAATAAAATATATAATGTATAAATTAATTTTTATTAGTATTTTTATGTTAAATAAAATTTTTATTACATTTTTTGTTAAATAAAATTTTTATTACATTTTTATTTAAATAAAAAATTATTACACAACTTGAACTAATCTTATTACATTTTTATTTAAATTATGGCATTAATAGAGAGGCGGAATATGGAAAAAGTTCAAAACAGCAATCGTTGAAATTGAAAATGTTTGACCAAAAACTCTAACAACCTATGACCAATGAACTCGAACTTTCACGATTTTAACATGAAAAACATGGATAATTAAACTTACAAATAACATGTTTGATCATCTCAACACCTATCGACATAATTTACATAAAATTTCAGTCACTACCACCTGCCATCATGCCGCTACCAAACTATTAAATTTGGTAAATAAAATAATTTAGAACGTGAGTATTCAAAAAAAAAAAAAAATTCAATAGTATGTACACACTCCATTAAGAAAATTATATATTCACAATCACACGATATGTCAAATAAAAATTATACACGACATGTCAAATAAAAATTATTACACAACTTGAACTAATGTTATTGCATTTTTATTTAACATAAAAATACTAATAAAAATTAATTTACACATTATGTGTTTTATTTTTTAACGAAAATAAAACGATAAATTAAAAATATGAAGAATATAATTGGATCTCTAATATTTGTAGTTAATAAACATATAACTCAATTAAATAAAAGTATTTGAACATCGAATTTGTGACAAAGTTATTTTTTATACAATAATAAACTAAAAGTTTAAATTTTAAATAATATAATTATTTAATAATAAAAATAATAATTTTATTTGACATGTTTATTACTAAAGTGTTAATTCCAAAAAAAAAAACATTAATTTTCTTTAATCTATATATATATAAAAACAGAAGAGCCGTCAAAAATTTATTTTCCCGCCCAAATACTTTCCTATTTAGAATTTCTATTTTTTTTAGAGTTTCCATAAATAGATTTTTTTAATAGCATTAAATGTTCATTCTTAATACTGTATTTAATAACCATCTGATTTTGTAGTTTTTCAATTGGAGTCTCTCCATCTACCATCTAATTTAGTTATCATCACAAAAGCTAATTTAGTTTTGTTATCATTACAAAATTAATTATCCAATGCGTTTTAATATTTTTATCTATATTTAAAATATTTAATTAATTAATCTTATCTTTGTTTTTTGGTACAAAAAAATGCATGAATTTTTCAATACTAATTAAGATTTAAGATATTACATTTTCAAGATTATTATGAAAACAATCAATGCACATTGAAAGAAAAATAAGTCCAACTCTATATTTTTAAAGTTTGTTATTATTGCAAAAATTAATTTTCTAATGCATTTTAATTTAATTATCCATATTTTAAATACTTAAATAATTTAATTTAATTAATTAATCTTATCTTCATTTTGGTCAAAATATGTGCGAGTTTTTCAATGCTAATTAAAATTTAAGAAATCACATTTAAACTTTTGTTATAGTTTAAATGTGTTATTCAATTTTCATTAATCCTTACTTTATAACTTTTCAAAAAAGAAAAAAAAAACAAAAAGTAACATACATATGTTTCAAATAGATTGAATGGTTATACGACTATTATAAAAGTTGTACTCAACTAAAACACTATTATGACACGATTTAAGAGATTATATTTAAAATATTGCATTTTCAAGATTATTATAGAAGACATCAATGCGAAGTGAAAGAAAAATAAGTCAAAATTCATATTTTTAAAATTTTGTTATCATTGTAAAAATTAATTTTTCAATACGTGTTAAATTTAATTATCTATATGTTAAATATCTAATTAATCAAATTAAATTAATTAATTATATTCGTTTTAGTCAACGTATGCATGTATTTAATACTAATTAAAATTTAGTGTTTGGTCAACTTGAAATGAATAAATAATAATTTTATTGAATTAATATTGGGTTGAAAATTATATAAAATACTTAATTTGAATTTTTTACAAAGTAAAAATAAAAATTCCCAGAGTCATCTTTCTAATTGACAAATTCTGTTCAATGAATAATAAATAAATAAAAAATTAGTCAAATGACTTTTGATGTTAGTTATTATTCTTGTTCATTTTAATTTGGCATTTTTAGTTTTGTATTATTTTGCAATTTAAAAAAGGCTCAAGAATAAATGTGTTTCGTTGGTTTTTGTTGTGGATGGTCTTTTACTTTTATGGGAGGAAGCTTTGTAGAAAAGGAAATTGAATATAAATATTGGGTAAAAATATATAATTTTGTGTAATAAGAAAATAGAATAAATAAAGTTGTATTAGTAGTGTAGTTAAAAGATTTCTAGAAAGTTTATTTACGGAGAAGATAGATGAAAGAGATTATTTTTTCGAATGTAGAACTAATAGTTATTAAAATTTTTTAAAAAAAATGCATAGATTTTTCAGAAGTGCCGTCAAAATTTTATTTTCCCGCCTAAATACTTTTATATTTAGAATTTATATTTTTTTTCAGTTTCCATAAATGGTTTTTTTAATAGCATTAAATGTTCATTCTTAATACTGCATTTAATAGCTGTCTGATTTTATAATTTTTCAATTGGAGTCCTTCAATCTACCTTCTAATTTAGTTGTCATTAAAAAAAGTAATTTAGTTTTGTTATCATTACAAAATTAATTATCCAAATGCGTTTTAATTTAATTATCTATATTTAAATATTTAATTAATTTAATTAATTAATCTTATCTTTATTTTAGTACAAAAAAATGTATGGATTTTTCAATACTACTCCTTGTGTCCCACAAAGATAGACCTGTTTTTCTTATTTATCTGTCTCAAATTATAGACTACTTACTTTATACAGGATACATTAAATTTTTATTTTTTCTAATATACTCTTATTTAATTTACATTGTTATCAACCAAAATATCTCTCTCTATAAACTTTCATTTATTTTTTTCTTTTTCCCAATATAATTCTCTTTCTAAACCTTCATTTATATTTTTTTTTTCCGTGTAACTCTAACTCTCTCTCTCTCTCTCTCTTTATATATATATATACATATCTATCTTTTTTATTTCTATTCAACCTAAATAGGGATATAATGGAAAAATTGTGTGAAATATTTATAATTTCAATTACATTAAATGAGTTTTCTTAATCTATGTGAAAAAAAAAGTGGGTCTATCTTTGTGAGACGGAGGGAGTGATTAAGATTTAAGATATTACATTTTTAATACATTTTTTAGAGTTTCCATAAATAGATTTTTTTAATAGCATTAAATGTTCATTCTTAATACTGTATTTAATAGCCGTCTGATTTTGTAGTTTTTCAATTGGAGTCTCTCCATCTACCATCTAATTTAGTTATCATTACAAAAACTAATTTAGTTTTGTTATCATTACAAAATTAATTATCCAATGCGTTTTAATTTAATTATCTATATTTAAAATATTTAATTAATTAATCTTATCTTTGTTTTTTGGTACAAAAAATGCATGAATTTTTCAATACTAATTAAGATTTAAGATATCACATTTTCAAGATTATTATAAAAAAAATCAATGCACATTGAAAGAAAAATAAGTCCAACTCTATATTTTTAAAGTTTGTTATTATTGCAAAAATTAATTTTCTAATACATTTTAATTTAATTATCCATATTTTAAATACTTAAATAATTTAATTTAATTAATTAATCTTATCTTCATTTTGGTCAAAATATGCACGAGTTTTTCAATGCTAATTAAAATTTAAGAAATCGCATTTAAACTTTTGTTATAGTTTAAATGTGTTATTCAATTTTTATTAATCCTTACTTTATAACTTTTCATAAAAAAAAAAAAAAAACAACAAAAAGTAACATACATAAGAAAATAGCCAAACATGTTTCAAATAAATTGAATGGTTATATGACTACTAAAAAAGTTGTACTCAACTAAAACACTATTATGACACGATTTAAGAGATTACATTTAAAATATTGCATTTTCAAGATTATTATAGAAGACATTAATGCAAAGTGAAAGAAAAATAAGTCAAAATTCATATTTTTAAAGTTTTGTTATCATTGTAAAAATTAATTTTTCAATACGTTTTAAATTTAATTATCTATATGTTAAATATCTAATTAATTAAATTAAATTAATTAATTATATTCGTTTTAGTCAACGTATGCATGTATTTAATACTAATTAAAATTTAGTGTTTGGTCAACTTGAAATGAATAAATAATAATTTTATTGAATTTATAATGGGTTGAAAATTATATAAAATACTTAATTTGAATTTTTTACAAAGTAAAAATAAAAATTCCCAAAGTCATCTTTCTAATTGACAAATTCTGTTCAATGAATAATAAATAAATAAAAAATTAGTCAAATGACTTTTGATGTTAGTTATTATTCTTGTTCATTTTAATTTGGCATTTTTAGTTTTGTATTATTTTGCAATTTAAAAAAGGCTCAAGAATGAATGTGTTTCGTTGGTTTTTGTTGTGGATGGTCTTTTACTTTTATGGGAGGAAGCTTTGTATAAAAAGAAATTGAATATAAATATTGGGTAAAAATATATAATTTTGTGTAATAAGAAAATAGAATAAATAAAGTTGTATTAGTAGTGTAGTCAATAGATTTCTAGAAAGTTTATTTACGGAGAAGATAGATGAAAGAGATTATTTTTTCGAATGTAGAAGTAATAGTAATTAAAATTAAAAAAAATATGCATAGATTTTTCAGAAGTGCCGTCAAAATTTTATTTTCCCGCCTAAATACTTTTATATTTAGAATTTATATTTTTTTTCAGTTTCCATAAATGGTTTTTTTAATAGCATTAAATGTTCATTCTAATAATCGCATTTAATAATTGTCGATTTTATAGTTTTTCAATTGGAGTCCTTCAATCTACCTTCTAATTTAGTTGTCATTACAAAAAGTAATTTAGTTTTGTTATCATTACAAAATTAATTATCCAAATGCGTTTTAATTTAATTATCTATATTTAAAATATTTAATTAATTAATCTTATCTTTATTTTGGTACAAAAAAATGTATGGATTTTTCAATACTAATTAAGATTTAAGATATTACATTTTTAAGATTATTTTATTATAATTAATTAACTTTCATAGATAACTGTATAAATTATATTTTGTGATTACACCTCCCGTGCATCGCACGGGTGCAACACTAGTTTTTATAAAAAAATAAAAGTATTTGATATATTTGCACATTTTGTAATGATTAAGAATCCACATACAATTTCTTCTAATTAAAAATAAGGGTATATTTGTCTTTTTCATCCCATAAGGACTAATTTCGCATCAAAATATATTAATTAGGGATTTGTATGCAGAAAAATAAACGTTAGGGACCAATTCCATACTAAGGGCAAAGGTTAAGGACCATTTGCGCCAAAATCCCTTTTTATATTGGTTTCTTAATGGTGATGCTTTTTGTAATGGGGATTTAGATCTGGGCTATTGAAGTTTGTTTTCCTTTTAATACTATTGTCAAGATTCTACCTGCGGGACTAAGGATGGCAAAAAACGACCAACCCGCCCGCCCGCCCCGCCTCGCCCCAAACCAAGAGCCGCCCGCCCAGCCCCCACTGAAGCAATAGGGGCGGGTTTGGCAGAAAAAAATCTGCCGGGCCGGGTCAGGGGCGACCCCCCACGACCCCCCTAAAAAAATTTTTTTTTTTTTTTTTTTTTTTTTTTTTTTGAAAAATCATAAAATATAGTAGAAATTATGATTTTCACTAAAAATAAACTAAAGAAGAATCAAACCCGGGTTAAAACTTATAAACTATTAACATTAACCACTTTACCACAACCCAAATCATATAATTTTTTGTTTTGCTTGGTATAAATATTAAAAAAATTGTATATATATATTTTAATTATTTTTCAGTTTAACAAAAAAAAAAAAAAAAAAAAAAAGTTGGCGGGCCGGTTGGCGGGTCCTCGACCGCCCCTCCCCATGACCGTCACGCCCGCCGCCCGCCCTTGCCATAATTGGCATGGGCGGGCTGGGGCGACCGACCATGCCCCGGACCCGCCCATTGCCATCCCTATGCGGTACTCTTTTGAATAGTGAGATTATAATTAGATGCAACTCAATTGAAGAAAAAAAAGATTAATTTTCTTGTATTATTTTTATCTAGCTCTATGTTTTCCCATTGATTTGTGCATACAGTTAGATGTGTCAATCTGGGTTAGACAGGTCGGGTCGGCCCGCTTCCGATGAAGCCCGGTGACAGTCCGCATTAGAAAAAGTCCACGCCATGGAGGCTTGCGGGCCAGGTCAACCTTGCCCACAAAAATTGAATACGAGCCCGGCCCACCCGTCTGCCCATCCTGGTCAAGCCCATATGGGCCGCGGTTCAACCCGGTTCGGCCCATATAAATAAAAATTAATTTTTTTTGAAATTACTAAAAAAAAAATTTAGTTACCTATTGTAATAATTTTTTTTTTACATATATAGCAAAAAATGTGTTAAATTACTAATAAAAAATAAATAACAATGATAAATTCACATTTGTTAATTTTTTAATTCAATTTCTTTTTTTTTTAATATATATATTTAAATACTAAAACATCACACATCTGTCACATCTTTCACTTTAAACGATTTTTTGTCATTTATTAAAAAAAAATCAAAATAGGCCAGCGATTAAAGGTCGAACCGCTCGAATAAGTAAGCAGTCGCCAGTTCACGGCCAATTTACTGTTTCGGGTTGAGGATCAGGCCGATCTTGGGTTCGACCGACCGGCCCATCTTAACACCTCTACATACAGCGGCCACCACAATTTGCATCTCTCTCTCTCTCACTCACACACTCTCTCTCTCTCTCTCTATATATATATATATATATATCCTTACAATACTATAAGAGCCTTAATTTTTTTACTGTAGCTTTTTTTCGTCCAACACGACACCGTTTTGACAATGAAATAGCCGCAATTTTTGAAATTTTTTTACTGTAGTTTTTTTCGTCCGACACCGTTTTGACAATGAAATAGTCTTAATTTTTGACCTTTGTAATTTATACATATGCATGCATAAACACAGAAGCTGAGAATAGAATTCACGGGAGAAATTGGAAAAACTATTCAAATTTGAGGTCTGAATAACTGATAAATTAAATTAGATCCCTGAAACTCAAAACTGTGAATTTTCTTAGGACAAGTAATTCTTCTACCCTCCAAAATAGCCCAAATTTCAGCAAATCAAGTCAACTTATTTCTCCTCGAAATGCAGAGAATTAGTGCAGAATTCAAGCCAAAACACGAATATAAACTCTTGCTTTCAAAAAATCACTTAACCGGTTTCTCATTAAAATTTTCCTTCTGAAAAATGATGAAGTGAGAATTCTAGAAGAAATAATTACTTCTTCCAAGAGAATGGACCACCTATAACCTGCTTCCCACCGTTGGATACATTAAAGTCAATGTAAAGAGCCCCAAGTTCCATCAACCAAGGAGATTGCAGAAGCTCTATGTGTTCAGCACGCATTTTAGTTTTGAAAATCCTTCCATTGACAGAGCAGGCTCGGCAATTGATTGCCGAGGTGGCTCGGCAATCAAATTGATTGCCGAGATGGCTCGGCAATCAATTGCCGAGATTGATGAACAATGTTTAATTTCTTTTTTTTTAAAGGAATAATTGCACAAAAGGTCCCTATTGTTTTATCCTCGTAAGCTTTATATGAGGTTATAAATGTAGTGCCTAATTAAAATACAACTGCATATTTTGTTCTTCTTTCAATGTAAAATTGAATTTATATAATGATAAATTTGTCATTTAGAATGTATATATACCTTTGTATGGTTCACCAATTTTTTTTTTAAGCCCATTTGACACAATAAAATTTTAAAAAAAAAATAAAACAAAAATAAAAAGTGCTCGGAATTTGATTGTCGAGCCATCTCGGCAATCAAAGGCTCGGCAATCAAGTATTTAACTTTTTTTTTTTTTTCAATTTTTAAAGGAATAATTGCACAAAAAGTCCCTATTGTTTTAAGGTTGCCACATTATAAAAAAAAAAAATTCAATTGTGAACAGTTCACTGCCGAGATGTCTCGGCAATGAAATTTTTTTATTTTTTTTATTTATTTTTATTAAGGTTGCCACATTAAAAAAAAAAAAATCAATTGTGAACAGTCATTGCCGAGATGTCTCGGCAATGTCAACTGTTCATGAACAGTATTTTAATGTTCAATTTTTATTTTTATTTTTATAATAATTGCATGAAAGGTCCCTATTGTTTTAAAATTGTTCGAATATGCCCACAACATAAAAAAAAAATTTCTTTCATTTTTTTTTTGCACTTAATTTTCATTCAATTTTTTACTAATCTTATTTTTTTATTTTACCTTTTACAAATTATTCTAAATAAATGCTATTATTTTTCTCCTTTTACTTTTCATTCAATCTGTCACCAAATTTTTTTTTGGTTTGATGATATAAACAAATTGTACACAATTCTTTAATATTTAGCTTTTGAGTCATTAGTAAAAAAAAGCGAAAAAGTTGTAGTGAAAGTTTGGTCCAATTCAAATTCTTGGTGCAATTCAATAAAAATATAAAAATAGTCACTCTACCACATCGTTACTTAATCTTAGTTATTTAATTTAGTATATAAAAATAACCCAAAAATTGAAAGAAAGTTGGGATGTTTATTGTTAAAAATGCCCAAAAAGGTTCAGACAAGACTTTGTGAAATTTTGGTGGCAAATTAAATGTTTTTATATTTTTTACACTTTTTCATTCAATTTTTTTATTAATCTTTTTTATTTTATCTTAAGCAAATTGAATGTTTTTAATTTTTATAATGTTGCCACATTAAAAAAGAAAAAAAACATTGAACAGTAAAATTTTCGGTAATGAAATTTATTTTACTGTTCACCAATTTTTTTTTTAAACTCATTTTCTTTAAAAAAAAAAAAGAAACAATTGTGAGCAATAAAAATCGTTCGCTCACCGACGATATATCTAAGAATGAAATTCATTGCCGAGGCATCTTGGCAATGAATTTCATGAATAGTATTTTACTGTTCCTTTTTTTTTTAAGGAATAATTGGATGAAAGGTTTTTATTGTTTTAAAATCGTTCGGATATGCCCACAACCTAAAAAAAAAAATTCTTTAATTTTTTTTTTTCGACAAAATTTTTTTTCTTTAATTTTTTTTTAACAATGAACATTGAACTATTTTTAATTTTTATTTTATTTTAGGAATAATTGTATAAAAGGTTTGTATCGTTTCAACTTAAAACTTTTCACTACATTTTTCACAAACGTGCAATGCACGTGGCCATGGACAAGATAAGTGGACATTATATGTGGACAAGAGATCATTTCCAAATATATATGTATATATATATATGTGTGTGTGTGTGCGTCTTGTGTGTAGTTTTGTTTAATCGTGTGTATGTGGTTGACAAATTTTTCGGTAGGTGGTGATGGGCAGCTGAAAATTTGGAAAAGAAGAAGTGGTTGAGTTGGAGTTTAGTTGCATTTATTTATTTTTTGTTAGAGGTTTAATTGCAATTTTTATTTTTATTTTTCTTATAATCATTCAATTTAATGGTAAAATAATTTGTTTAACAAAATATCGATCATTTAACGATCAAACTCACGATTTCTATAATAAAAAAACCCTCAAATGCTAACGTTTCATATGTTAGAGACATGGGTGCTAGAAATTAAAAGTTTGAAATTCTATAGTCATAAGATTCAAAAATTTGGGACCACTATTTACCCCTATTCTTTTTTAAAAAAGACAACTTTCTTTGTACAAATCTCAATTTCCACGGAATTCTTCTTGGATGAACAAACAATGCCCCTAAGGCCCCGTTTGTGATTGATTTTGGAGCCCAACTTCTGATTCTCAGACAATCAGAAGTTGATTTAGTCGTTTGGTAAAAATTTTAAAAGTGATTATAAAATAATCGATTCACCCTGCAAAATAGATTTTGAGAAGAAAGAAAAGCAAGCTTTTCGATTCTCGCTTTTAGCTTTTTCATTTATATATTATTAAAATACCCCTTTTACCCCTAATTAATTAAACTAATTCCTTTAATAACCATTTGAGAAATCGAATTGATGCAAGTTGGATAATAAAAAATAATATAAATTTAATTAATTTTTGTACTATATGACTATATTTTTATTTTGTAATTTTATAAAATTTGAAATTTATTAGGTTTTTATTATTTTTATTTCAAAAGAATAATAATGAATGCATTGTCTTGTTAAAAAATATTTGAATAGGAAAAAAAATGAATTTTACCACTCGTGATAATAATAATAATAATACAAAATAACATTATTATAATCAATGTCCTTTTTAGTAGTTTAATACAATAATAATGAATAAATCACTTTTGTTTACCAAACGCTCAATCTTTCTTTTGAAACATACTGTAGATTTTGAAACAAGAGTTTACCAAACACTTATCTCGATTCTTCCCACGGTGATTCTTTCTACAAGACATGCAGTGTTCGATTCTCTTAAAAGACAAAGAATACCAAACCAAGCCTAAAACCAAATAAACTATTGAGTCCCGTTCGATTTGCTTTATAGTTTTGAGTTTTTAAATTTATTTTTAAGTTATAGTTTAGAGTGTCTATTTTAATATTGTTGAAAATACGGTAGGTTTGTTATTTTGAAAAATTGTTTCTCAAAATAAAAAATTAAAAAACACGTTTGGTTTATAATTTTGAGAAAATTATTTTATGATATTTTATTCAATTAATTTGATTACTCAATAAAATAGAACAATTTATGCTAATATTAATATCTAGTAATATAAGTATTTTAAAGTTGGTGAATCTTACAATATTTTTTTTCTCGTTACAAAATTAAAATACAAATAAATAATAAATTGACTTGGAAAAAATAGAAAATAAAAAAATAAAAATTAATGACATGGAGTGAGAATTTTTATCTATTTTCATATAAATAATTTTTTTTACATTTTTTATTTAATTAACTAGTAGTTTGAACTATATTTATTTAAACACTTCTTTCTCGTAAGTATTTTTGGCGTTTTCACAGAAAATATTGAAACATCAAGAGTATGTTTTGAATTTTATATTATTAGTTTAACTTTATTTTTAAAAATACATTTAAAAAAATACATGTTTTGAGTGTGTAAACAACTTAAAAACAGCAAATCAAACAGACCTTAACTTTTACTGTATACTTAATTTAAAGGTATCGTATGTCGATACCTTCCCTTATTCGACAATTAAATCAATCCACGTTATATTTATCTCCTCTTTGATGTCTATAAGTTTTGGCTCTTTCATCAAAACTATTAAGAGCGCAGGCGACAGGGTAAAGGAGAGACAGAAGCAATGTGCATTGCCATCGTCCAAGTAAATGCTTCCACAGCTCTCGTACACGAAAAACAGCCATGATAGCAGTGTAAAAAAGCAGTCAATAACGAAAAATATAACAGTGTTTACACGCAACTACAATAACATACGTACAATTATACCGAGCTTCTGAAAAACAACAGTCTTCCATTTCAAAAACATATTACATTTACACGTACAAAAAGATCACTCTCTATAATACTGATAGTATCCAGAAAACAACACTAGTGAACCCTATTCATGTAAACCTATATGGGAAATAAATGATAACGATAAAAGCTCTGTATGGCAAGTCCATCCAAAGTAAGGGTGAGGGTTTTTAGACCTACTCACTTAAGCCTCGCGGGGCATTATCCCCTACCTTAATATATTGATATGAACAATATTGAAGTACAAAGAAGGGGGACATAACACCTTACCTTTCTTTCTCTAGTTAGTTTATTCAAATCTAGATTATTTTAAACATCCCCTCCATATACCAACAAGCACAATGAGGAGACTCGCAAACACAAGTACCTTTGGCACGTACGGATATGACAATATTGAATGCACAGCTCTGAATTTTGAGCTGACAGAAAGAATGTCTTCTTGATTGTTACCCAGTAACTCACTCGTGGATGTCACTTTTGTGCTCAAGCCGTTGGCTATTTTCTCTTTGTGCTTATTTGTTTCGTTAAAGGTTAAATCCTCCAAATCCTTTGAGGTATGCACAATGGTAGATTTTCCATCCTGCACAACCAAATTCTATTAAATTCAGGATACTACAAAAATTGATACATTTCACAAGGAAATATCTTACCTCAATGATTACCGGGCTTGTGTCAACAGATCCAATTCGTTCATTCATCTTCAGGCGAATTCTTCTAGGGGCAGTTCCGCGTGCTGCAAAATTTTGGACACCTGCTCGATTCGGAGCTTGATGAGTCCTCAATTTATTTCCAGTTCCAAGAGTGTTGCCACTGCCCTCCACATTGCTATGACCAACTGATTCTTCTACATTTGACAAGTTAGGAATCTGATTTCCAGCAGAGACAGGTGAGAAAATATTCTCCATTAGATGCTTGTTATTTTCAAAAGACAAGTCTCTGTGATGGTAATCGTTGCTAGCACAAGGAAGCCTGTATTCATTTTGCTCAGCAGTTGCCATTTCGAAAGTAACACTCATTTCAACCTGGAGGTGAAAAAATTGTCAAACAGATAGTTTTCATTCAACAAGAACTGAATATGCACTCTGAAAGATTGTCACTCATGAGTTCCGTTTACCTGTTCTTGAGGCACCTCCACCTCTGATTTGCTACATGAATTGCCATCCTTAACTAAGTCCAGAGAGTTAAAATACTTGGGAGTTTCTGTTACAAGGGATGACATTTGATACATGCCAGAATCTTCATAGGGATACTTGTCTGAATTGAAAAGAACCGAGTTCAAGAAATCATTAATATCAATATTATCTGTTCCACATTGAAATGGCCTACTACTATTATCATTGCTGATGTTATTAGTGACAGTGTTAGAGAAGTAAGAATTTCCAAACTCCTCTTGCATCTGTAGATGTAACGGGGAGAAGACATTCCAATCCAGTGACTCTTTAGGGCCGTATATATCTTCCAACACTTTTTCCAGATTTGCATCGCGCTGAAGAAAAACACAAACGAAGAATAAGGTTTAACATTTACTAAGCTATTCATCAGTGTTAAGAAGTAGAATTCTTCTGTAAGTCGGAAGTTAGTTGTTTCACTCACCGAAACTGATGCTGTGCCTAAGATGTGGTTTCCCGTCTCATCAGCAACACTGCTATAATTCGGCCAGTCAGTATGTAAAGGAGTGTCAACCACTGTTTTCTCTGAAATTGAAGAGATTCCGATGCTGGAAGGTTTCACTTCAGCTAGGCCATCTGATGCTGGACTAGGTGCTTTGGATACTTCATCTTCAGCAGCAGTATCACCCGTGGTAGGAGAATAGACAGCCTGTTCAGCTTCTTTGCAGTTTGAGCTTTCAGTTATGACATCTTGTTTCGGATCAGTCTTTTTTAAATAAACGGCAAACCACAAAATCACCCTAGATAAATGATACATCTAATCACCGATTAGGAAAAGAGAAAATATAGTAAAGCATTGACACTGATGAATTAATTGAATGCTAATCCACATAACAATACTATCATAAAAAATCTCTACTGCCTTCATTTGAATGTTCAAACAATTTTGTCAATCAACACTGCCTGTTAAGGCAGTTCAGTTCATTACGATATTTTCAAGTCGTTATATCAATTCACGTAATACACTACTGATAACATGTTCTTTCCCACTTTCTTTCTCTGAGCTGAGTGGAATCACAAATTTAAATGATTTTTAAAGAAGAAAAGCCTGAGTTCCTTCATCTAGACCAAAAATCCCAATAACATACAAAACAATTGCACAGTAATCCTAACCTGATTGGGATTGGTTTGATCCAGCAAGTTATCAGTGGCATGATATTCGTGTATAATCCATTTAGTCCTGGTGCCATCAGAAGCACGGCCGATGTGGTAAACCAGAGTCTTTTTTGTCCCAATCATCTCTCCCTTCTTAGAAATTATGTTGCGATCTTTACCAGTACCTTTCCAGTAGCCTTTTTCTGTCGCTCGGTTGAATCTCGACCCAGTCTGATATCTTCTATTCTTGAGGCAGAAAAAGAACCACTCATCATCAATCGACTCTATTACTGATTGATCTGCAAAATTACAAGTAAACACACATTCATAAATATATGTATTACTTATCAAATCTAGCATCCATATTTAACATAAGTTACCAGGCAAGTCCCAGGGCTCCCATTTACACAAATCAAGTTCTCGTATAACACTAACTTCTTGTTCACGTCCCTTTATCTTGAGCCGCAGAAAGTGATCAATCAGCTCCTCGTCTGTTGGCCGGAACCTGTACCCCACAGGTAAATTGTTCGCCGTGAGCACAGACATCAATTAATCTTCTTCCTTTTTTTTCTTTTCCTCTTAATTTCTTGGATAATCACTAAAAAATGAAAATCAAGAAAAAATATAGTGTATACATAGGTGAAGTTAGAAAGAAGTAAATAACAAACAGCTTGCTCACTCGCTCATCTTTGATACTAACGAAGGATTCATACAAATTAATGGGATTGTTCCTATTAATACAAACAAATTGTGCTATAAAAATGACATCAAATAACAAACTATACCCTTCTCTTGGAAAAATCGTTACAATACATTCAAAAATGCAACTCTTTTGTTTTCATTGCCTGATTAACGTATTGGGTGCACAAATAAACTAATTTATATGTCCATTCATATTTGAATTGGAAAAACTATTTAATTCTAACTGACGAGTTTAGGACTATCTACGTACGGGTGATCGTGCACGTCCAAGTAATTAGCCGACTTTGCTACTATATCAAAATTCGTACAAACAATGAAGAGATAGGATATGAGAACATTCTGATGAGAAAATAATATATTTATTAATAAATAAATGGATATTATGAAACAATTAAAATGTAGTGGACACAATTCATCTATATACATTTCCGATTCCAAAGATTCAGCAAGAGGCCAACCCCAGAAATTATTTTTTACGAGTAGGTATAAAAAGACTAAAATACAATCCCTTACTTCACATTGGAACAGAACCACCAGCATACACGAATATTGAGGGCATATTAATTAATGCCTACTCGCTTTGTTATACCCTCCCATGGCTTGCACTTCATCTTGAGAACTGATAAGAAATGGAGATTCAAGAGGAAGTTACGCACTCCACAGATTCAGAATGTGGGAATTCAAGATATAGCAGCATCTAAGCAAGAGAATTTCATATTTTGGATTTTAAAAAGCATCTATAAATTTCAATTTATTTTATTTTTTTCTTAATAAATATTATTACTTCTATATCGCTTACTTGCGCTGAAATCCAACCGTAGAATGAATTATGATGATGGATTGAGGCCGTCAACATATTTTGGAGATGATCGGTGGAGGAAGATGATCGATTGAAAGAAATTGATTGAAGATATAAGCAGATTTTGGAAATGATCGGTTGAGAGAGATTATCGAATCAGGGAGATGGATTGAAACTATCAGCAAATTTTGAAAGAGATGATTTTGTGAAGGAAGAAATTGAAGAAGTAGTGACACATAGACGTTTAATTACTTTTTTCTTTCTGTAGCGGAGAAAACTCCCTGGTCGTGATTATTTCATATATTTTATTTTGACATTTTTTTATTTAATTATTATATAATTTTTCTCTATTTTTATTTATTTATTTTGTATATACTATTTAATTTAGTCAATATATAAATATTAAATTCTTTCAATATATTTAATTATAGAAGTTGGAGAGCCAATTATTATATGTATATATGGTAATCCTCATGGACTTAGTTAATTGTACTAGTAGTCACCCAGCTTTCACCCTAACTATAATTAGATCACTATACTTCAATTTTCACCATTAGTCACTTAAATCTATTTATTTTTATGTAATTATTTTGTACAACTAACTATATTTCTAAGTGAAAAAAAAAAATATTGAAATATGCAACATACGTTTAATATGATTCAATTTGAAGTTTCTCTCTCCAATATACAACTCCACAATCTTCATAATTTCATAATATGATTCGATTTGAGGTTTAATATGAAGCATGTTAATTTGCACCATTAGGCCACTAAATTACAATTAGGCCACATTTTGACTTAAATCTATTTATTACTATCGTAGGGAATTTTCTTCGTTATGGGAAACAAAAAGTACTTAAGCGTCCGTGTGTCACTACGCCTTCAATTTCTCTTCTTACAAAATCATCTCCTCCAAAATTTGCTAACAATTTCAATCCATCTCCCTAATTCGACCACTTCCTTCAACCGATCATCTCCAAAATCTGCTTACCTTCTCAATCCATCTCTGTCAATCGATCATCTTCTTCCATCGATCATTTTTAAAATTTGTTCACTATCTCAATCCATCATCATAATAGAGCCTATGGTCGAATTCCACCGCAAGAAAGCGATATACTAGTTTTTATCACGACCGTAGAGAATTTTCTCCGCCATTAGAATATATATATATATAGTCTGTTTGTCTCTACGTCTTCAATTTTCAATAAAACTCTTTTTCAAACGATGTTCTTTTTGCTCTATTCACTGTTTCAATCATAAAACCATAATCACCACAACTCAGATCGGCATCCTCGTCCATCAAGACACCATCAAGAACAAAGAAATTCAAATCTCAGAGATATCCATTCTCATGTATTCTATTGTCAGATCCTACTGCAAGGAAGTGATATACTAGTGTAATTATTTTGTACAACTAACTATATTTGTAATTGAAAAAAAAAAGATTGAAATATGCAACAAACATTTAATATAATTCCATTTGAGGTTTCTCTCTCCAATGTATTTATACGACGAGATTCTAAGAATTGTGTGATTCTTTCATAATAGCGTCGACTCTCCATAGTCACTTTGAAAGTATTACTTTAAATTTTATTTTTTTATTTTTATGTAATTATTTTGTACAATGAGGCCACATTTTGACTTAAATAACATTAATATGATTCGATTTGAGGTTTCTCTCTCAAACATACAACTCTACAATCTTCCGTATTTTAATGTTTTTGTAAAATCTTCGATTTGAGGTTTTTGTAATAAATTCAGTATTTTAATGTTTTTTATTATTTTTATAGAAATCTAATGGAACGTGAAATACATATGTACTTCTTGAAAATATGGCATGTAAAGTGTAATTTATTCTCTTTATACGAAGAATTAGGAAGTGTTTTGTAAACTTGCACGTGTAATATTGTTCAAAGTAACGTCAATGAATAGAATTTAAAATACATTTTGAAATCCAAACCAACCTATGTAAAATGAAATCCTAGAGAAACTTCATAAGCATCGTTACGCCGGGTAAAAGTTGTAGGACTTGATCAAAAAGTGTTTTAACTTCGAATGCAAATTTCAAGATAATTGTGACATATTTTACATAGACCGAAAGAAAGTATCTTGTGAGTAATGCAATAAGGTAGAACATATTATAAGGGGGATTAGTAGACCAAGATTACTATAGTAATCTAATCAAAATATTTGGTTTTATCGACTATTTTCACACAGTGAAACTTGGGTTTAAACCTATATCTACGTATCTGTTTGCTTTTTCTTTATATTTGAATTCATTTTGATTATATAGTTTTATACCAGTTAATTGCTGTATCATGTTGCAACTGCTGACCATAAATAGGCCAAATATATATTTAGCATGATTTTGATTACTTTTATATTAGTTTTAAATAAACTAAGTTATGATTATTCCAAGTTTTCAAGACATTGTCTAATCAAATAGTTCTAATGAATGATGCCTGATATTAGAATTAGAAATTGTATCATTAATTTGGATTCATTTTTCGTAAAATCTAGTTTCAAGAAAAATAAAATATAAGAGGTTTTTGAATCTTATAATGAAACGACAATAAGATGAAGGAGGATAATTGACAAATTCAAAGTTGTTGTGAAATGCTTTAAACAAGTTTTTGGTTAAATTTGACGACATATGAGTTCTTATTTTAGTTTTTAGTTGTTTTGGAGTTTGAATTTCGGAAGTTACTTTTTGTTAGATTATTAAATTTGCAATTTTTTAAAATTATTTCAGAAAGTTTAACTTTTTATTGTTCTTTACTTTTTATAGTTTTGTTTGTTTTGGATTTTTGTCGTGTTTTTTTACTCGCACTTACTTTTTCTTACTCAAATTGAAAGACATATAAGTTGTTGCTTTTTCTTACTCAAATTGAAGAATTGTACTTTTATAGACTATTAAATTTGCAATTTGATTATTTTGGAAAATATTTCAAATTTTCTTTTATTAGTTTCTTTTTCTGTAAAGTTTGATATTTTTGTTCGTTGAAGACACTTTATAGTTTTATTCAATAATTTTAAAATTAGAAATTTTAGTTTAGTTTTGTTGTAATTTGATAATATTGCACTTTGAGGCATTGTTTAATTTGGAATTTTCTTCTAATTGCTTGTCGTTGAAAATGTATTATCATTTGAAATATTATTTAATTTGAAATTTGGTTGTAATTGAATAATGTTATTATTTCTTGAATTACATGAACTTGGAATGAAAATTGATTGTTTATATATAGGATTTTGAAGTGCAGCATTTTAGTAATGTCTCAACTTATTGCCATTTTCCTTTTAAATATTAATGCAACTCTAGGGTATTATTTCTAAAATTGACTTGTTTGCACATTAGCAATGCAAACTCTATTTAGTGCTTTAGTAATTTGTATTTAAGATGCTATTTTTTACACACGGGTGCTTGTGGAACAATTTTACTTGTAATTAATATGTTTATTGACTTATTTACACTTTTGTAGCCCATTTTTGCTATAATCTCTGATTTGCATCAAATACATACAATTTAAATACAACTTTATTAGCATGCTTAATTAATAACTACAAAGTGATTTATTTACTTTTAGAAATTATGTTGTTTTAAGAGTTTTAATTCGATCATGAAATGATTTGATCAATTAACTTATTGATTATCTCCAAAGCTTCATCTAAAGTAAGAAAGAAGATTTTTATGAACTTTTTATTCTGTCACTAAACATTGTGATGATCGAATTGGTACACTTACCGAAGAAACCCAATTTGTCATTCTTGAAAACTCAAATATTTGATTATGTAAGCTCAATTCAACCATCTCTTTATCTTTTATTTAAGTTAATTCATAAAAAAATTGAAATTAATGTGCAGATGTTGTTGTAAATACTTGTGCCTAGAGTCTTATTCTAGAGCAAATGTGAAATTTCTTAATGCAAATGCATTCAGATTTCTTTATGTGATTAAAATATTATAAAGGAACGGACTTAGGCTTTGATGATGAATGCAAATTCGGAGAAAATTATACTTAAGAATAGTGACTTTTATGAAATAAGTTAAATTAAATTTTATCATATATTTGATTCATCAACTGTAATGAATTTTAATAAACTAAGTTTTAAGTTATAAGCATGCTATTTAGGTTTCAATCGTCTGATTTGTTAATATTTAATTTTTTTCCCACTTATATTACCAATATCAAGCCAAATTGTAAAAAGAAGATATAATAATCACTATTATGTTGTTAATTATTGATACATCACGTGCATTGCACGTGCTCACACTAGTATCTATATACATGGTAATCCACACGGACTTAGTTAATTGTACCAGTAGTCACCCAACTTTCACCCTAACTACAATTAGACCACTAAACTTCAACACCATCAGTCACTTAAAAATGTTTATTTTTATGTAATTATTTTGTACAACTAACAAGATTTGTAATTGGAAAAAAAGACTGAAATATGCTACAAACATTTAATATGATTCAATTTGAAGTTTCTCTCCAATATACAACTCTACAATCTTCATAATTTCATATTATGATTCGATTTGAGGTATAATATGAAGCATGTTAATTTGCACAATTAGGCCACTAAACTAATATTAGCCCACATTTTGATTTAAATCTGTTTATTTTTATTAAGACCGTAGATAGTTTTCTCCGCTATTTTGACGAAACTCTTCTTCAAACGATCTTCTTCTTGCTTTAATAGTGCCTCAATCATAAAATCATAATCACCGCAACTCGTATCTTTAAATTGATACAACTTTTACATCAAAATGGTACAACTTTCACACCAAATCCATATGTCATCTCTAATTCATTACTTCAAATTTTACATCAAATGAGTATTGTATATTCTCGTCTATTTATATTTTTAATTATCAACAATAATTTATTTGAAAAAATATTTAATTATAAATTATAAAATACATTTATTTATCGAAATTATTGCATTTATTAAAAAATAAAAATAAAAAAGGACGATACTCAATATCACATTTAAAAAAAATATTTAACATCACAAAAAAAAAAAAAAACTGGACAGACACAAATATCCAAAAAACAAACATAAAATATAAACTTTTTTTTGAAGATGAATTAATAAGGAGGATTCAGACTCAGTCATCTCCATTGTACTTATGGACTCCCAAGTCGTAATGTCCAAAAAGCCTTCATTTTAAGTTACATGGCCAAGTATTATGCCTTGGTATCTAAAAAAATAAAAATTTAAAAAAGTAAAAAAATAAATAAATAAATAAACTCTACGATCGTACATATGGTACCCATTCTGTGTAAAACCGCAAAAAACTCTTGTAATCGCAAAAGCTTTCCCACCGTAAAATCTCAATGGCGGAAGGTAATTTTTTTCTTTAATAGTGTTACCATTTTCGATGTATTTGAAATGATGGTATTGTTATCGTTGTTATTTGCTTTTTCTTTATTTTTTCTATTTTGATCACTTGATTGTTGTTGGCTTTTTAGTTTTTTTTTTTTTTTTTCATTTCATATGTTTTGTATATCATATATTGTATTTTAGTTGAATTTTTTTGATATAATGTACAATACTCTTACTGTTCGATATATTGTTACTTTTTTGAAGTATTTGGTATATTAGACTTCTTTCAAGTTAAGGTTTTCCGTTATAATACTAGATTTGTCTTGTGAAAAAGTCAAGATACTATCCAAGTTTCATATATATGATGTACTTGTTGTGAGTTAAGGTATCTATCAAACATGTGATTTATGATTGTTTGAGATTGTTTTGCGAGATATTTGCTGAACAGTATCATATATATTCGATACTATCATAATGTAACAATATCTTAAAATATCAGGGGTTGGAGTCATTCGTGATACTGTTTTGCGAGATAATTTTTATAAAGATAATGTTGTATATGATATTGTTCTTCTATCGAGTTGTAATTTGTTGTTTTGAGTGTGCGGTGTCATACAAAACAATTATGATTTTTTGTTAAACAATCATATTTTACCCTCAAGAATATGTATGATATTGTTTGGATTTGAAAATATATTATTCGTAACAAGCATGCTCCACGAGATACCATTTTCAATTTTGATATTAATATGTTTCTGATACTGTTATATTGGTTTAACTTGTTTAATGTCTTTAATCATAAGATATTGTTATATTAAGATAATGTTATCTCTCATACTGTTCTTATTTTGATAATGTTTGAATTTAATAGGATGCTATCATTCTTTCGAGTTATGCTTTTTTGTTAAAGTATAAAATTTTGCTCCTTACTCCCAAGCATATGTTGTCTGAAATATACTTACATAGTAAAAATTTTCATGATTGAGAATAAGAACAACAGTAGAAGACAAATAAATTCGCACGAAATCGTGAATCCGAGATTGCTCACCACAAAAACTATGGGAAAGCTTCTGGTTGTTAGCAGCGAGTCGCGAGATGTCAACGGGAGGTCCGAGAAGACCACGGTTGTGTGTTGTCACTGAAGAAGATTTTAATATGTGTTTATTTTTAATTGTTTTATGTTATAAGAGTATTTATGGGATTAATTGTAATTTTATTGAATTAATGTGACTTAATGACAATTTTAAAAGCTATTTCGACCTAAGATAGAAAAACTCCCATATGATTTAATGACAATTTCTCCTAATTAATAAAATATGAATATTATTATTACTATTATTTTATATAGTATCATTATTTCAAGTAATATCTCCTTTTAATGTGCTCCTAAATTTATGCATTACAAAAGTTACCAATGTAGAAGCAACTTAAATGAAGAACATACCTACAAAATTTAATATTTTCTAACCCACAATTTCTGGTCACATTAAACTAATTAAATGTCACAATGATTAACAAAGTCAAAAGTTATAATCTCCTAATCCTAATAACATATAAGAGTGGGTTTCTGATACTATTCATCCATGGACCAAAACGGCATCGTTTTGGTAAGTGGTAAAACGACACCGTTATATATATATATATATATTAAAAAAATTGGGCTCCTCATAGCACGTGTTTTCCATATGTGTTCCATTGCCCACCAAATTCCAAACCCTAGAACGACGCTTGTGCAAAGAGCCGGCCACGCACAGATCCGGTGGAAGTCAGAAATTATTACTCTATCGTCGACCTCAACTTGTCCGGCATTTGTAAGCCTATTTTTGTAACTATGTTTTCCTTTTGTTTCCTATTTTGTGGTATTTGGTAATAGTGAACTTGGCTAGATATTAGGAAGTTAATATGTTTGTCTCATCCAGATTCATCCGAAATCAAAAGTGTTATGGTTTGAACTCCAGACATGAAGGATTCAAACAATAACCTGACAATTACACAAATGGGTGTCAAATTGAAGCTGAAAATGGAGTGAATATGATAAAACCAGCTGAGATATAACAATTATATGAAAGGATTAAGAAGGAGTTAAGAAAACAAAAAAGAAAAATGAAGAAGATGAAGATCAGAGTGAAATGGAATTTCTACCAATTCTGTCATCAAATCATAATATCAACCCCAAATTGGGCACTCAACTTAATTAATTCCAAATTATAAAAAATAGAATCAAGATGGAAAAGGAATTACAGCACGAGGAAAAGAAAAGAAGAATTGAGGAAGACGAAACTAAATTTGCAGAGCAAACATCCAACAATCTGATTTTCTCTCCCCTCCCTATTCTATTTATATCTTGTTTTAAAAGCGTAAATCCTATTTACAACTTATAAGCAAAAAAAAACAATTTATAAAAGCGTCAATACATTCTGGCAAATGACTGATACGATGCCGTCTTCATTAAGGGATACGTTGCCGTTTCGTTCCATTAAAACCGTGTCGTTTCCATTGTTTCAATTTCAAATGTTAGTTAATTCCGTTGGTTCTTCTTCTTCTCCATTTCCTTATACTCTGCTGCTGCTATTATTGTCTTGATCATAACAACCCCCACCCTTAAACAAACCTTGTCCCCAAGGTTTAAAACCTGGTAGTCCTTGAAAATCTGATCAGAATCCTCGGAACCAATCTGCAAAAGCCTTTTAATAAAGCTGCTTTCCTCTATGTCTGCTGATGATGATACATTCTCAGTCTTCTCTAATTCACTTTTCAGCATCTCTGTTCAATCATTTACTTTTGAACCAATCACATTTTCACTTATCCCCGTTCTTCTTCCGTCTACTAGTGCAAGTTTAGTCCTTAATCCAGAAATTTCTTCTTCTTTCTTCCTAAGCTCTTTCTGGGCCTCATTGCGCTCTTTTTCCTTAAGTTTTCTCTCCATCTATATCGTATAAATAAGCTAGTCCATGGCTTCAATTCTTGATCCCAAAATGACTGACGATGAAGAATCTTCAGCGCCTTTCTCCTTAATTGGTGTATGAGGCCCACGGACTATACATTTTGCTTTGGCACCATATGCTAGAGTAGCAATAGTCTTATGCAACTCCTTCATACCTGGGCTAGCACAAAGTATCATCAGAATTTTGGACTTAACGTCTTCAAAAGAATCCTGAAGAAGCATGGTTAGCTTGCTATCTCTGAATGGCACATGAGAATCACCATTTGAAATGGATTCAACCACTCTTTTTAATGCTATGTTTCTGAAAGTTCTAAAACCTAGATTAATTAAATTAAAAAATGAATTTTAATCTTAATTAAACAAGCAGTGGACATAACGTAGTTAGAACTGGCAAGATATAGAGATAACAGTCCTGACTCGCACAACCGTATTCGTTTACCTAATCTTGTCTAGTGTGGAAATTAAAGGATTAAATACGAACACAAGATGTAACGTGGTAAACTCCTAAGGAAAACATCCACGGGCCTCCATGCCATGGGTAAAAACAATCCACTAATAATCTTGTTCAAAAATACAATAGTATCGATTTTTGTAATTTCGTAAAATTGATATAATAACAATCAAAAGAAAACAGATCAACTCCCTGTGATACTTCTTCTTCTGACTTGTTGATGAAGTGGAATCAAACCCACCGGTCTTGACTTTAACGGCACTTTCCTATTGTACTTGACCACAACCACCACTTGGATTAAGAACCCCCGTTCTTAACTTCACGCCAAGTAGCTTGAACAAGATATGAAATTGTTCGTTGAGTACCAATAAGTTCTTGATTCTTCAATGAGTTTGAAGAAAATCTTTTTGCTTTGAAAGTTGAATCAATGAAGCGCCATGTCTTGTTCACCTTGAATGGATTCGGCTAGGTTGAAGCTTATGGAACAAGAACACAAAAATATTTTTCAAAGCCTTAATTCCTTATTGATTTCCACTCTTACTTATAATTAAAGTAGAAATCAAATTAGGAATTATTTCTTACCTAAGAATATGCAACAAGAATGGTAAGTAAATTAGTAGGAAAGAATATAGAAAGATATTCTTAGATTTGTAGAAGGAAAGAATTTAGGAAACTAAATATTTCCTTCCTAAACAAATCTAAAAGAATAAGAAAATATTCTTTAACCTACAAAAGGAGCTGTCAATAATATTCATGAGATCAGAATATATCAAATATAGAAACAGAATAAAATTGCAGCTTTTACTGATCTGGAAAAATAATCCGCTTATCAAGCCAGTCAATCAGAACTGGCGTTAATCAGACTAGTCAAAAATGCAAACGTTGACCTGCTCTTTTATCATTAAAAATCAGTTATATTTATTAAGTTAGCCAAGATATAAAAAGTGAAAAATATGACACATATTTTTTCAACAGTCTCCCCCTTTAGCGTTGCTTAATTACAAACACATAACTATCGAATTTTTAATGTAAGTGTGATGTGTGTGAATATGTAAAGAACCCATGAGTATCAACATACAAGGGTTATGGCTCCCCCTTAGTGTGTAAACCAAGAACTCCTACAAAGAAGTTAACACCATATGCAAAAACCACACACATTAGCCATAACTTTAAAATTGCTCCCCCTTAGCAAGATATCATCTAAGTGTAATGATCAAACTACCATAATCCTAAAAATACTACTATTAAAGTTTAACCAACAAAGTGTCCATACCAAGAAAAACCTAACAACCACAAAAATTAAAATTAAAAATTACCTAATACTCCCCCTTTTGTAAGAGGAACGCCAAAGGAAGAAAAAAAAAAAGAAAAGTAAAGCAGTGTTTGAAGGAAATAAAACAGAATTTAAGAGTTAAAACAGTCATCCATAGCCAAATAGTTAGAGGGTTAAGAGTTAGAACTGAGAATAGTTAGTGCTGGGAGGATTTGGGCTTCTTTGTATCGGATGCAGATGCATTTGCAGCCCTCATGCGAGCATGGGTATCTGAAGGAGCATCAGCGTGAGGTGTAGTGGCTGGGGCAGTAGTTGGCTCAACAACGGGATCAGAAGTCGGAATTTCCATTGGATCTCCAGGATGTGCAGAGAATTCTGGAGTAACTATTCGGAATGCAGATTTTATATGCTCATCGCCGAGAAATTCCAGTTTGCCCAACACTTTACGCATGAAAGTAACATCATCAGAAAAACCTTTGGTTAGGGCAAAAATTTGATCTACCTGTGTTCGAACCAGCCCCAACTGAGTTTCTAGTGCATCCAGATGTCTAGAATGGTCCAGCGAGGATAGAAAATGCCTGGGAACTCTGGGAGTGGAATGCAGGGCGCTACCCAAATTTGTAAACTCATGAACACCTAGCGATGGAATGTCCTCAGAGAAGTGGTCTAAATCCATTGCGAGCACTTCTTGATGAACAAGAAAGTGATGAATCGAGTGGATGCGGTAGCTCTGCATCGCTTGGCCCTCCTCGGCCCTTCATAAACAATTCTATCAAAACTATTTTAACCTTGATCAACCGGCATTCTCATCCCTAACTTGTATAGCATATGCACCTGTCTCCGAAATGTCTCGATCGATGAGTTAATGGATCGATATTGTTGATAAGAATCAGATGAAGAATTTTGTATTTGGCCAATAGCCGAGAAGCGATCAGTTCTTCCGATTTCGGCCAGTAGAGCCGATCATTTCTTGCGCACGTCGTCCTTGGTCAATTCTTCGTCACTTGTGTACCCACGATGGTCACCCCAAGCTAGTCCCTGAGGGAGTTAGGACTGAAGGCAACATGTCTTCCCCAGACATAAACCTTCCACCTGAATTCATTGCCAGCCTTCCCCAGATTCTTTGGAACATTGGCCATAAATTCCTTCACCAGAGTTTCATTGAACGGCCCAGAAAAACTTAACAGATTATGTAAGTTGTGAAAATCAACAATTTCAACCAAACCAAACGAACTAAATTCGGCAATTGCAACCTTGCACTCAATGATGAACTTACGGTAGATGGTAAATGACATAAATAGACTCTCAGCACTCTTCGATAGAAAACAGTAATTGAGGGGGTTAATAGAGTGTCTACCTCTAGTTAATGTGTCAAGTCCGAACATTTTGGGGTCCGAACTAGGAGTAGGCAAGACTGTAGGCACTCCACGAGGCGTTGATAGGTCCATTTCGACCCGGCAAGCATGGGCTTCTCAAAGAACATCGGCCATTTTACCTTTTCCTTTCTCAGCCCTAGTGGCCCTTTTCGTTGGAGGAAGTGTCGGAGTAGATTTCGAAGATTCATCAAGGGCAACATCAAAATCAGAATCAGATTTTTGAGAAGGGGGCTTACTTGAACCTTCTACGAATGGGAGAGGCTGTTCAGACTCCTCATCACCAGCCCCTTCATCCTCACGAACTTCATCTACAATTTCAGCATTATCAGACCCACTGTTACCCGTTGCATTGTCAGACCCACTGTCACCTCCAGATTCATCATCATCATCTCATTCTTCATCTGGGTCTTGAGCACTTAATGTGACTTTCTTGCTCAAAAAGGTGATTTGATCGTTAGTTGTTGGACGGGGTTGATTTTTAGAATGGCTGACTGGCGGTTGATATGCAACAATGTCCATCGATTGGTCAGCCTGAGATGCAATAACCGCTGGAGAGGTATCCAGGTCTGAACTGGAGGGTTCCAGTCTTCGTGCACTTTGCAACCGGCAGATGAACAGTGTTCTTGGAAGAACCACCAATGTTTTTCTTTGATTTTGGCATCTTGGTTTTCGCCATTGTCTGAATCTGAAACAAAGAACTTAACACAACCCTAGAATCAAATGCAAGAGAGAATTTGATGTTAAGCAATTGAGAATCAAGTGTGAAGGATGAATGAGAAAGCCCTAAATCACGGTTTAATAGGGGAAAATTTTTCAGAATTGCACAAGAGGTGAGTAGTTAATTTTGGACGTGTGTAAAGCAGTTACCAAAAACAGAAGATGGACAATTATAGGCATAGAAACCTTCCTTAATCAGTTATGTCAAATTTGAATTAAACCGCCTAAGATGCTAATTTATGGAAAACAGAAATTTTAAATTAGGAACAAAATACGATTGGATTCCATAAACTACGAATAATTCAGATATTTCTCAGTTAAAGCTGATTGTGCTGCCAAAATTGGATTGTTGATTAAAATTTCTATGAGAAGGCCCACACAAAATAATGAGAATCTTTTATGAGATAAAATTGAATCATTTATTTATGGGCAAATTTCATAGTTCTACAAATTATACAATTAGTCCAAAAATATCAAAATCAACCAGAATCTTCCAATCAGATATATGCGCATAATTAGATACAATTAATTGGTCAGATTTATAACGTGAGTGTGTGATACGACATACTGGATTAATCAATCATAACTTGTTCCACTAAGCCAAATTGAACCTAGTCAAGAAGATCAGTACATAGATGTATTTCAAACCAGTCATCATCTGAATATATCTCTTTGAATAAAAAATATGAGGCGTGCTGCATGAGAGTACCATAGCAATTTTTTTTTTTGAGTACTCGAGTGTTGACTTTATTTGCATATATATATATATATATATATATATATATATATATATATATATATATATATATATATATTGTTTTGTCAAATAATTGAATTTATAAGATCATGGAGTTGACTTTCTCACGCCCATAAAGATAGCCATTTTCTACATGATTTATGTTCATTATCAAGGACGGCTGCACACATTTATGGTGGTAGCCCTCTTCTCCATAAAATTTTCTGTTTAACACAACAACATACTATGGTGCCGAGAGACATAGAATCTCGACCATAGGTCACAACAAAAGTACTGGCGCTTTAAAGATAACAATCTAGTTAGTAGTAAGGTACAATCAAACAAGTCAATATGTCCTCAAAGTGTGTTTATCTGAGCATATTTTACCATAAGTATAATGAGCATACCATACTAATTGGTTAATCCAAGTAAATCTCAAAATTCATAGACCAATCATACATTTATATCATATGCTATTTGTAAGAAAACCCATTCTTCTCCCCCTTCTTTTTGTTTTTTTTTGTTTTTTTTAAATAAACAAAAAAAATAAGCAAATGCAAACAAACACACATAATAAAATCAAACAAAAAGAAAAACACTACTTCTAATTTTTTTTAGCAAATGCCCACTGCCTTCCGTAGAGTCTCAAATCTAGCAGAATCTAAGGCTTTGGTGAACAAATCAGCCAATTGATACTCAGTCTGAATATGTTCCAAAGTAATAACTTTTTCTTCGACCAAATTTCTAATAAAGTGATGTCTAATATCAATATGTTTGGTCCTAGAGTGCTGAACATGATTTTTAGAAATATTGATAGCACTAGTGTTATCACAGAATATAGTAACAGAGTCCTGATCAATACCATAATCACATAGCATTTGTTTCATCCAAAGTAGCTGAGTGCAACAACTACCTGCTGCAATATATTCAGCTTTGGCAGTAGATAAGGAAATAGAGTTTTGTTTCTTACTTAACCATGCAATGAGATTGTTACCAATGTAGAAACATCCTCCACTCGTGCTTTTCCTATCATCTATATTTCCAGCCCAGTCAGCATCAGTGTATCCTACAAGATGAGAGTTAGTATCATTAGTATACCATAAACCATAATCAGAAGTACAGTTAATGTAACGAATAATTCGTTTCACTACCGCAGGATGTGATTCTTTTGGTTTAGCTTGATAACGTGCACAAACTCCAACACTGAATGATATGTCAGGACGGCTTGCAGTCAGGTACAGCAAACTGCCTATCATGCTTTTTTACAAGTTGGAGTCAACCTTCTTTCCCTGGTCATCTCTGGAAATTTTCAGGGACGTGGCCATGGGAGTTCTGACTGACTTGGTTTGTTCAAGGCTGAACTTCTTCACCAGATTTTTAGCATACTTGGCCTGTGAGATGAAAATCCCTGATCTAGCCTGTTTGATCTGCAAACCTAAAAAGAAATTTAGTTCACCAGCCATACTCATTTCAAATTCATTTTGCATAAGTGTCACAAACTCCTTGGATTTTGTTTCTAGTAAAGAGCCAAACACAATGTCATCGACGTAGATTTGTGCAACAATTAATCAGTTTTAAAATGTTTGATGAATAATGTTTTGTTAGCTCCTCCTCTCTTGTATCCCTGTTCCAACAAGAACATAGTTAATCGTTCATACCAAGCTCGTGGAGCTTGCTTTAGTCCGTATAGAGCCTTTTTGAGTTTGAACACATGGTCGGGAGAATAAGGATCAACAAATCCCTTAGGCTGCTCAACATAGACTTCTTCATTAAGAATTCTATTCAGAAAGGCACTTTTGACATCTATTTGGTACAGCTTGAACCTCATTTGACATGCCACTGGTAGTAAGAGTCTAATGGATTCAAGTCGAGCCACAGGTGCAAATGTTTCATCGAAATCCACTCCTTCTAGTTGAGTATATCCCTGTGCAACCAAGCGTGCCTTGTTTCTAACTATGTTGCCATGTTCATCTGATTTATTTTTGAATATCCACTTTGTCCTGATCACATTTGTGTCCTTTGGCCGAGGTACAAGTTCCCACACTTCATTTCTATCAAATTGAACTAGCTCTTCATGCATGGCTAGAACCCAATTTTCATCACTAATGGCTTCATTTATATTTTTGGGTTCAATTTGTGAAGTGTAGCAAACATTTCCAAGTTTATTAGCAAGCCTCCTCCGAGTCATCATGCCGTCTCTAGAATTTGAGAGAACATTGTCCAATGGGTGAGCTTTCTGAATCCAAGAAGGAGGTTGCCTTCTCATGTTCTGTTCGTTATTTGTATATGGTGCGTCAGAAATTCCAAGAGCACGGACAGAGACATCAGAACTTGATGCTGGATGTTCCTTCTGTATATCACTGTCTGGTGCAGGTACATGATGGTCTTGAGTAGGTTGACGTCCAGCAACATGTTCTTCTAAAGTCTGAATATTAGGCTCCTGTGAATAAGATGAAAAGTCATCAGTATCATCGATTTTTACATTGATTGATTCAATGATAGTTTGAGTACGCATGTTATAAATTCTGTAAGCACGACTGTTCTCAGAATAACCAATAAACACTCCCTCATCACTTTTTGAATCGAATTTACCCAAGTATTCCTGATCATTTAACACATAGCATTTGTTACCAAAGGTATGGAAATATTTGAGATTCGGTTTTCTTCCTTTCCAGATTTTATAAGGAGTTTGAGTGGTTCCTGTTCTCAAAGACACACGATTCAAAATATAACAAGCAGTATTAATAGCTTCAGCCCATAATTTAACAGGGAGTTTCTTACTATTTAGCATAGCTCTAGCCATCTCTTGTAGAGACCTATTTTTCCTTTCTACAACACCGTTTTGTTCAAGAGTTTTTGGTGCAGAGAATTCATGAAAAATACCGTTTTGATCACAGAAAGTAGAGAAAGTAACATTTTCAAACTCTTTCCTATGATCACTTCTAATCCTTAATATTTTTATTCCTTCAAAATATTTTTCTGTCGTTAATTTTAGGTGCAAAAATTTGAATCTTTCAAAAACATCAGATTTTTCTCTCAAGAAATCTACTCAAGTATATCTAGAAAAATCATCCACGCAAACAAAAATATATTTCTTGCCCCCAATACTTTCAGTTTGAATAGGTCCCATCAAATCCATGTGAAGTAATTCTAATACATGAGCTGTAGTAAGAAACTTACCTTGCTTGTGAGTGTTTTTGGTTTGCTTACCTTTTAGGCACGAACCACACAATCCTTCATATTTTTCAGTAAGCTTAGGAACACCTCGTACTACATTCAACTTTGTCAGTCTCAACAGATCACTATAGTTTAAATGTCCCAATCGTTTATGCCACAACTCGGTTGAGTCAGTCTTTGAAATATGACAAATAATTTTGGTGTCAAGAAGATAACATTTATCATTAGATCTAGTACCATGTAGAATACAACTACCATCATACTTCAAGACTTTACATAAATTTTTTGAGAACATAACCAAGTGTTTATCATCACATAGTTGGCCTATACTAATCAGGTTAGCTTTTAAACCTACAACAAAAAGTACTTCTTTTAACGGAGAGAAACCATCAATTAGAATAGTGCCTACACCTTCAATTTTACCGTGTGCTCCATCACCAAAAGTAACCAGACCACCTTCATGACTTTTGTAGTTAGTTAGATAAGATCGATTAGCAGTCATATGTCTAGAACAACCACTGTCAAAATACCAAGAGTTAGGAATAAATGATCTATAGGCAACATCAACCATATAACAATTTAAATCACCTTTTTTGAACCAAATTTATCTTACTTTAGTGTTGCTAAGGTGTCTCATTTGTCTATTAGCCAAGTTTTTACTAAACAAACAATGAAAGGAGTCGTGTCCTAAATTACCACAGATGCAACATTTTACAAAGTACTTTGATTTACCTCTCTGTATTGGTTGTATACCTGATGGTCGTGACTGTTTTTGAGTCTTGGCATTGGTCAGAACTTGCATAGGCAGGTCAGCCTTAGTTCTGAAGGTGATGGGAGCAGTTTTGTCTGAAAATACACCAGACTTTGTTTCCTTGATGAAGTTGATCTGATTCCCAACTTTTCTTTCACATTTTCCAACATATCCCAAACCTTCTTTGTCGTTTGGAGTTCTTCCATAGCTTAGGGTTTCACTTAAGCGAGAGGCTCCAATTGTTAATTGCTTGATCCTTTCTTTTGAGACTTTTAATTCATCTAGAAGATTAGCAATTTGATCATCCTTCTCTTTTAAGATGTTGGTAAGAGTATTATTTTGAGAATCAATTTCAGCCTTGTCATCTTCCAAAAATTCTATCATGACTTGAGTGGACAAGTTTTTCTTCTGTTCATCTTGTCATTTTTATTCATCTTCTTTGCAATTATGAATGTACACGATTTGGATCTTGAAGTTGTCGCCAAGAAGTCAGAACCTGCAATTAAGTTTTGCACGGAATCAATACGAGAGGTTAAGTTCACAGTTAAGGACGTTACCTGATCAACAGTCGTTCTGTCATCCTCGTCCTCATCTGAATCTTTTTCATCATCTTCACTCCAAGTGATATTCATGGCCTTCTTGGTATGAGATTTCTTTAAAGTATTTGCACATTCAGAGGCTATGTGACCAAAACCCTCATACTCATGGCATTGAATTCAATTGTCAGATCTATTCACAGAGGTAGTGGGATTTTGTTTAGTGTTGGTCGGAAATCTCTTCTTTTGTTGGAGAGAGGTATTCAAGTTCTTTCCCTTTTGATTTCCTTTTAGAAATTTTTTGAAATGTCTGGTGAGCATGGCCATGTTTTCATGTGTTTCGCTCTCCTCACGATCAACCTCGTCTTCATGGTTGTTAATTTTGAAGGCAATACTGGATCCCTTTTCTTTCTTTCTCCTTTGTAGATGTAGCTCATATGTCATCAATGATCCCACCAATTCTTCAACCTTCATATTCTCAATCTCCTTACTTTCTTCAATTGCAGTTACTTTAGAATGAAAATGATCAAGCAAAGATCTGAGAATTTTCTTTACAATTTTGCTCTCTGAATATTTCTTTCCCAAGGTATAAGCAGTATTAGTGATGTCACTGAGTTTTGCATAGAAGTCTTTGAATTGTTCATCGTCTCTCATGGTTAGTTGTTCAAACTCTAGAGTAAGAATTTGAAGCTTGGATGACTTAACCATATTGGTTCCTTCGTGAGCAATTCGTAAGATGTCCCAAGCATCTTTTGCAACCTGACAAGTAGAGATTAAACGAAATTGATTAGAGTCTACAAAAGAAAATATGGCATTTAAAGCTTTGAAATTCCAATTAGTATAATTAAAATCAGTTGTAGCCCACTCGTCTGTCTTTTTCTCTCTTTCTACACCATTTTCAGTAATGGTGGGAGTTTTATAGCCATGGACAATTGAGTGCCAAGCTTTTTCATCAAGGGATTGGATATACACTTGAATTCTAATTTTCCAATAGGCATAACTAGTACCATCTAAAACAGGTGGTCTAAATGGAGCTCCGTCCATAACTAGGTTTATATGGATCGCACTTAAAAAAATGTACCCGCTTTGATACCAATTGAAAGTTCTAAAATCGAGATTAATTAAATTAAAAAATGAATTTTAATCTTAATTAAACAAGCAGTGGACAGAACGAAGTCAGAACTCGCAAGATATAGAGATAAAAGTTCTGACTCGCACAACCGTGTTCGTTTACCTAATCTTGTCTAGTGCGGAAATTAAAGGATTAAATACGAACACAAGATATAACGTGGTAAACCCCTAAGGGAAACATCCACGGGCCCCCATGCCATGGGTAAAAATAATCCACTAATAATCTTGTTCAAAAATACAATAGTATCGATTTTTGTAATTTCGCAAAATTAACAAAATAACAATAAAAAGAAAACAGATCAACTCCGTGTGATACTTCTTCTTCTGACTTGTTGATGAAGTGGAATTAAACCCACCGGTCTTGACTTTATCGCCACTTCCCTATTATACTTGACCGCAACCACCACTTGGATTAAGAACCCCAATTCTTAACTTCACGCCAAGTAGCTTGAACAAGATATGGAATTGTTCGTTGAGTACCAATAAGTTCTTGATTCTTCAACGAGTTTGAAGAAAACCTTTTTGCTTTGAAAGTTGAATCAATGAAGCGCCATGTCTTGTTCACCTTGAATAGATTCGGCTAGGTTGAAGCTTATGGAACAAGAACACAAAAATATTTTTCAAAGCCTTAATTCCTTATTGACTTCCACTCTTACTTATAGTTAAAGTAGAAATCAAATTAGGAATTATTTCTTACCTAAGAATATGCAACAAGAATGGTAAGAGAATTAGTAGGAAAGAATATAGAAAGATATTCTTAGATTTGTAGAAGGAAAGAATTTAGGAAACTAAATATTTCCTTCCTAAACAAATCTAAAAGAATAAGAAAATATTTTTTAACCTACAAAAGGAGCTGTCAATAATATTCATGAGATCAGAATATATCAAATATAGAAACAGAATAAAATTGCAGCTTTTACTGATCTGAAAAAATAATCCGCTTATCAAGCCAGTCAGTCAGAACTGGCGTTAATCAGACCAGTAAAAAATGCAAACGTTGACCTGCTCTTTTATCATTAAAAATCAATTATATTTATTAAGTTAGTCAAGATATAAAAAGTGAAAAATATGACACATATTTTTCCAACAGTTTCCTTGGTTGATATTTGCTGTCTGCATTTTGGCTTCCATTCCATTTTGACCGGCTTGTTCTATATTTTCAGATCCTGCCATGTCTACAAGCATAAGCCATCCTCCAACAGTTGGAACATCAAGAATTATCATGCAGTGGCTTCGAGAACTTCTCTCGTTACACAGTTTACTTTTAACTATCCTTTTCTTCTCCATCTTTTTGATCTCTTTCAATAGTTTTCCAGCTTCATTTCCAGAAATAAAAATTGCATTTTTTGCTTTCTTTCCCATGATTTCCAGTTCCAGCTTAGAGGCACTGCCTGCCTTAGACCATCCAAGACCAAACATACCACTACTGTTGGCTGATAGCAATAGATCATAAACCTCTTCATTGTAAATCTCCAAAACGGTGAACTGTACAAATCTTCCAATACCTATTTTCTCACCACCCACTCCCCCTTCTTTCCCCAAAATTTTCCTCAATGATCTGTAAATTATCCCAGTCTACTTCGCATACCCAAACATAGTGTGACTCTTGCACTTATATCTAAGTACCCCATTATAATACTTGTATTCCTGGTCAGATGCTGGATCAATTATCATGGATTAAATCTTTTCTGCTGCCATACTATCTCCCTCATAGCTATTCATCACTTCTTGTTCTGTAAGTGCACAAAGCTACCAATTATTCCATAAGCTTGCCGAACGATTAATGAATTCATTTGTGGTCCAGTGATCATTTCGAATTCACTGGTGAGGGTCACCTCAATTCTTTCATTAACAAAGCCGATATACCCTTGAATAAAATCAAAATTAATTGGCCCAAATTGGCTCAGCCAATTAACCCCTAGCACCATATCACTTCCTCCAAGCTTCAATTACCTAAGCTTGTACTGGAACTCCATCCCCTGCATTTGCCAAATTAATGGAGGGTAAATTGAGCCACTTTCTAACCTCTGACCATTAGCCATAGTTACAGTCAAAGGTTTGTTATTATCATTCTGATACCCCAAAGTTTGCACTAGATTATCATCTATGAAGCTATGAGTACTCCTACTATCTATTAAAATAGATATGTTCTTGCCTCTGACTTTCCTAGGAATTTTGATTGTTTTATGGATAATACTCTCCATTAATGCATCAAGAGAAATCTACATGACTCTCATATCTTCCTCCTCAGCTAACACCTCCTCTATTGCCTCCTCTTCTTCCTCCTCAGCCACTAAATCAAATCTCCAGTGGAAAGAAGTCCCCAATCAGCATTTGAGTAACTAGACAAAAATCCATGAAACTAAACATATGCCTTCTCTTCCAAGTACATTTCGGCTATGCCCATATTTAATTCATCAAGTATTTGATGAAGCTGGAAATATTTATTAGCATTTCTTACCCATTCCCTTGGGTTATCTCCTCCAAATATCAGAAATTCAATCTTAGGCAGCTTAGTGTATGCTCTCCATTTTCCATATCCTTTCTGGTTGTTAGTGTTTCTATTTCCCACATCACCACTACCTATCACAGTTCCACTACTGTCTCCTTCAATTTGTTTAAATCCCTGTTCATTCGGGGTTACATTAAGTTTAGCCAACATGGCTACTATAGATTCATATTTAGAATTCATATCTTGCGTCAACTCCTCCATCCTATCTTGTTTACAGCACACATTCTTAAGAGTCTTATAAGAGGAATCAATTTTACCAAATAGTGTTGAATAAGCAAGGCCCAAGTCACTGATGTCTTTTTCCACTTTTCTAAGGTGATATTCGTTAGCTTTCTGTAGTGTATCCATGGTTGGGTTTCCAGAATCTTGTTCGCTTTGATACCAATTGTTATGGTTTGAACTCCAGGGATGAAGGATTCAAACAATAACCAGACAACTACACAAATGGGTGTCAAATTGAAGCTGAAAATGGAGTGAATATAATAAAACCTGAGATATAATAATTATATAAATTGAATAAAGAGTTAAGAAAACAGAAAAGAAAAATGAAGAAGATGAAGATCAGAGTGAAATGGAATTTTTGCCAATTCTATTATCAAATCATAATATCAACTCCAAATTGGGCACTCAACTTAATTAATTCCAAAATATAAAAAATAGAATCAAGATAGGAAAGGAATTACAGAACGAGGAAAAGAAAAGAAGAATTGAGGAAGACGAAACTGAATTTGCAGAGCAAACATCCAACAATCTGATTTTCTCTCTCTTCCATATTTTATTTATATCTTATTTTAAAAGCGTAAATCCTATTTACAACTTATAAGCAAAAAAAAAATTAATAAAAGCGTCAATGCATTTTGGCAAATGACTGAAATGATGCCGTCTTCATTAAGCGATACGTTGCTGTTTCGTTCCATTAAAACTATGTCGTTTCCGTTGTTTCAATTTCAAATGTTGGTTAATTCCATTGGCTGTTCTTCTTCTCCATTTCCTTCTACTTTGCTCCTGCTATTATTGCCTTGATCATAACAAAAAGGTTATAAGTTTGGGTTGTTTTTGTTTGTTTGAATTTTTTGTTTTATTCCGTGAAATGTAGTATGTTTTCGGATTATGTGGTTTGACTTTGTTGGATTTCATATGTTTATTGTGTTTTAATTGTTTATTTTGTTGGATTTGCACTTATGTGAATTGAACCTTCTTGAGTTCTCGATTTTCAAAACTGCTAGTTGGTTTTAATATAACATTAGTTGCATGATTGAGCTATGAAGTGAGTCATATTGATATTTTGTCTTGTAGATCCTGAGATACTAACAATTAAGGCCTGAGGGTGATTGTGCATATGTGCTTTAATTTTTGCATACAATTGAACTTTTTCTTCATGTGCAAAATGAGAAAATGAATCCCAGCATTGCTGTTGTAATGATGCCATTTTTATTACTTTGTTCACTGGTCTACATTTATGGTTTATATATTGTTTTGACATTAGCTAAGTTTGTTTAAGTTTAGTTTTTCACACATGGAATTAAGCAGAATATTTTTTTATGGTTTGCTCCATATTAATTGGTTCGCACCAATCTCCTCCTACCTCACGATTCAAAGGTAATTTCACTTCTTGTTGCTTATAATTTTTTTTTCTATTTTCTATATTTTCTACCAATGGGTATTTTCTTCAGATTACATGTTTGAGGGAGAAATCCATTGTCTGAACATAGAAATTAAGTTGAAACGGGGACAACATTATGAGTTTTTTTTTTTTTTTTTTTTTTTTGTAAAAGAACTATAATTTTGCATGCACAAAGAAAGCTGTGGGTGGGAGGGAGGGAGGGAGGAGGGAATATCATGTGCATGTCTTTCAACCCCAAAATAAGTATATTCTTTCTCCTTTACTTATGTGGATTTGCAATGGACAAAGGATTTCATGATGATTCAGTATTTTATAGTTACAAACTGTATGTTCTCCAGTTGAGTAGCTTGAGAAAGCCCTCGACCTTGTACCAAAGTTGTGAGTAATGAAGATATTTGTTTTCAATATAAAACTGTTGAAGAAAATATCTCAAACTTTTATATGAGATGGTTCAATGTCAAACTTTTATATGAGATGGTTTAATGTGGTATCATAGCTTGATACCACAGCCAATGTCTATTCTAAGTCTAGTTGCCGCCCATATATAAGAATTGTGTGCGGCTTGTTAGACCTTTGAGAAAATGAAAATGCTTGAACATGAGGTTGATGACAAAATTTAAATACTAAATTTGCTTTCCTCTTTCAGATGTGGTTTGGAAAACAGGTTTTTTCATTTTTTTATTTTAATATAGTGTATTATTTTTTCACTACTAAGATGATTAGAAAAGAGGGACGAAGCAAGATCAGGGATTCAAGCAGTTACAGAATCCAATAGATTGTGTTGGGAGGTTAAGCAAATGCGCAAGAAGAAATTCTCATTGTTCTTAATTCCTTTTGGCGTTTAGATTCATATTGAGGTTTTTGTTAGTATCTTGGGCATATAGTTTTTATTTTTTAATAAATGCTTTAAATGAAGTTTTCTGATGATCCTCAGCATGTTCATGTAAGTTCGTTTGCACCACCATTTGGTGCAGACATAATAAATGCTTGAATCCAACGCAATTACAAATGCTCCTTAGGACAGTTGGTAACAGCATGTCCTCATCTTGAGTTTAGATATTGGTAGTTGGCACGTTGCTCAGTTCCGTGTTGGTATGGACAGCACTTGAGAACTTCAGTAACTTGTGATGATTGAGTATGCAAGCAAGTTGACATGAAAATTGGGCTTTACAAATATTTCTGGAAACCATTTCTTCCGTTCAATAAGATAATTTTTTTACGTGTTGGCATTTCTAATAAGTCTTCACAGTGTGGGGGATAACTCAGTAGTTCTGGACATAGAAATTGCCAAAGAAGAGTGGAAAAATGACTTGAAGTTACTCGCGAATTGGATATAAGTCCAGTTAAATTTTACAAAATAAGTTAGCTGATAAAATATTGAAGCAATGTCCAATATATCTTGTGGAATGAGCAATCTGCACGTGATTTTAACCATATGCAAAAGTTAAAGATGGAAACTAGTGAGAGAATAAGTATAACACCTATACTAATTGACACGACTCGTCCCAAGTCACCCTAGTGGACCCAAGATGTGCCGTGCACCGATGATGGATGCCAACTGGATGTCGGGCCCACTATTAAGGCTACTTAGACTTTTTCTATAACTTACTGACTTTTCTTGGACTAAAAAGATCTTATAAAAATTTTGACAGAATTTCCTTTGTAAATTGAACTAAACCAAACCTGAAAAATAATAAGATTTCCCAACAAACATACATAAAATAACCAATAGGGATCACCTGTCCCACAACAAACATAATAACCATGATCAAGTACTGCCAATTCTATCATCTCTAATATCTTTTACAAAATGACCCAAAGGCATATGAATTACAAAATGAGTAGTGAGCCTATCCAACCATATACATATACTCCCAAAATAATCATCAAGAAGACCTAGAACAAGTATCCCAAAAATGAATGATGACATGCTCAATGGAGATGAATCAAACAACTAATCTTCGCGTGGCTCTGGCTCGACAATTAACAGGCTCTTTAAAGGATGCTGAAAACTTAACTACTACCTGAATAAGAAAGTATAGAAAATCTGTGAGCTAATAGCTCAGTGAGGGGAGAGTTCGTAATTAATCATAATTTTCAAGAAACTGATTTCTCATGTTATATATACATACTGAGATCGTAATTCATAAAGAAACTGGATAATTTGATAATTTAGTAAATCTGCAAAGAAGTGCCATCTGATAAAAATATATGTAAACATGTGTTTCTGTAAACTAAATAAGCTGTCATATACTAAAAAATTACACCAGAAAGTGTTATGAATCATTGATAATCTGTAATCTGTAATTTGGTCATACACTGTGGAAACAAATTCATACTAGTGTAGAGCAGGTAAATCACCATAACTAGTCATACACTGTGGAAACACATTCACACCAGTGTAGAACGAGTAAAATCACCATATCTGGTCATACGCGCGTAGACTGGCTGAGCACTCCCGTACACGGCCCAAAGCCCCTCTGTGTACGAAAGTGGGTCCCAAAGACCTCTGAAATAAGCACCCTTATACATGGCCCAAAGCTCCTCTGTGCATAAGAGTGGGTCATAAAGACATCTCATAATATACCCTAGTACACGGCCCAAAGCTCCTCTGTGCACTAGAGTAGATAATAGCATTATCAAGTACTTTCTGGTGGTTTTATAAATTGTATCTAAATTATTGCATTTCTCATAAAACATAATAATAATTTAAACTGATAGAGCTGAATTTATTTATAAAATCTATTGTATTCTGAAAATCATGCTTGTCTTCATAATCATTATGCAGCTAATACACATGGTATTTAAATTCTTATATTTGAGAAATAAGTTTTTTCACTCACTGAGCTTTTGGCTAGGACTAAGTTGGTCGGTATGCAGCACCAACTTCCTCGTCACCTCCTGAAATAAAATAAAATTGCTCGAATAAATAAATAACCATCCCAAGTAACACTAATAATTAAAAGCAAGACTAAGCTTAATCTACCCATACTTAAGCAAAACTTCTCCATAAATCATTTACTCATTTGATCTAATACTTATTCTAATTTACCATTTTCTTCTTGACTTTAACCTCTGTCGATTATACACCACAAAGAATAATTTTCTTAAATTTCGTAGTAAAGTCATCAAGCTAGAAACTCATTTCTATTTATTCAATAACATATAATACTCCTTAACATTCTCCAACATTTCTAAACTTCCATAAGGCTCATAAATAATCTCTTTTACATTACAGTCACTTAAAGAACCTAAATAGAAATTCTAGGGTTTGCTAAAATCATCATTCTAAGCTTTTATCATAAATAAACCAATACAAACCTTAAAATGCTTAAAATAACTTAAATCTCTAATTAAATGCACTAAGTTAAGAACCCTAAAATTTCATCAATTAAATCCTTCATATAACTTGCAAATATAGTTCATAACACTAAAAATAACTTATCTCATTCTATAACATTCACATTTCAACCCATAAGTAAAAATCCTAATTATTTAAGCTTTTCTTAAATAAGTAATTTTTCACTTACCTCTTAAAATTGCAAACGAAAAGGACAACTCAAGCCTTAGGATTGATTTTCCGACCACCTCAAAGTTCGGCCGACACCTTCTTCTTCTTCCTTTTTCCCTTTTCTTTCTTTCCCTTTTCTTTTCTTTCCTTTCCTTTCCTTTTCTCTTCTCTCTGTCACGATTTCCTCTCTCTCTCTCTCTCTCTCTCCCCACTGAAGTTTCTGGAAAATAGTCCCAAATTCATTTTAAAAATAAACCTAATTGCAACCCAAGTCCTCAACTTCCATGTGGTGATATTTAAATCTTCAACTTACCATATTTTACAAAATAACTCCAAACAAAATTATTTACTTAAATTAAATCCAAGTTTGACTATTTGACTTGAACTTGACCAAAAATTCCATTGACTTTGACTAATTTAAAACGGCTCGTAACACTAATAGTATTTTCAATTTCTTCCACTTTTTCTTCTTCCCTATATTTAGCATTTGAAGGTAACTAGACAGGGGTTAGAGTGTATGGTAACAAGTGAAAGAAAATCAGATATGGGATGTGCACAAGATGGATATTCTTTGCTATTCTACTCTTTATCTTCCTTCCTTTTAATTCTTTTATGCATTGTAAATTTCCCGACTGCTTCTTTTGCAGTAGTTTGGTGACGTTGAAAAGCTTACAAGGGCGCTCTTCTCATTTGCTAGCAAGCTGGCTCCTGTCATTATTTTTTTCGATGAGATGAGACCTGCTACACACACACACACTTGAATAAAATGTAATAGTTGATGACATTGCTAGGTCATTTCTCTTAACAACAACAACGCTGTGTATGAGTCTTAAAAATCTAAGAAACTCTGATATGATTAACTTTTATTAAAGGATGTTTTCCTATCTAAAACTACCTGCATAGTGTAGTGTACTGAGAATGTGTTTATGGTTTTCAACATAATATAACGCTTACAGAAAGAGCTATTTACAATAGAAACTTTATTTTAAGCTGCAACAATCCACCTTCTTTGACAGGTTTGGGTGGGGGCTGGAGTATTATTTATTTAGAATATAAAAGTTTTTTTTTGACATATGAAGTCCGAAATTATCAGCAATAGTGTCCAAAGGCAAGATATCAGAGCCGCTTAGAAGCTTAATGGATTATCACAAACTATCAATTCATTCACAAACTAAGGACTTAGAAAATTCAGTTGTATTTATTTAGTTTATTGGATCTCTTGGGTTTGTGATGATGGTATTAAAGTTCAATCACAAGAAAGAAAGAGAAGTAGCTGCGAAAATGATTTTTTTTCTCTTCTATAAAGTGAAAAAAGAATGGTAAGATGAAGGTACTAGTGTATGTCTGTGCGTGAGAGAGAGGAAAAAAATAGAGATAGATAGTTTTCAGGGGCCTTGATCTAATGTCTTCGGTGGACATTGTTATAATGCACACCGAGACACTAGTCATACACTCATCCAATGAGTGCGGGACACTTGTCTCAGTGGGTATTATAACTGTATAGATAATAAGATGGAGAATAATAACTTGTATTATTGATGTACAATGACCAACTATATATACAGACTTGTAGAGATTTACAATTGGTAAGAAAATCGAAATCTTCTAATAACAAGGAAAAGTATAATGTAAGAATATTATATTATAAGAAAAGATATAATTCTTGAGATACAAGAATATCATACTATAAATATAATTATACTAGACTTGAGGACCAAGCAACCGATTGGAATGTTCTAGAGTTGGCTTAACTTGGGCTCCATGAGTGTGACTGGTAGGCGAACCATCATCATCCTTAACATGCTCCTGCAAGACGGAGCTCCTATCTGAGAGTTTGATCTTGGAACGAAGACGACAGAAGACAGTACTAGACAATGGCTTAGTGAAAATGTCGGCGAGCTGGTCTTTACTGAGATGTAGGAGACAGAAAAGGATCCATTGGAGACATGATTACGAAAGAAGTGGTAATGTATGGCAATTTGTTTCATATGAGAGTGAAATATAGGATTGACAGACAGATATGTGGCACTGAGATTGTCACAGAGAATATTGGGCTTAGAGGGTAAGGAAAAACAAAGCTCATGAAGAAGATTGCGAAGCCATAGGACCTCAGAAGCACAAGAAGTGAGAGCATGATATTTAGCCTCAGTAGAGGATCGTACAACAGATTTTTATTTCTTGGAGCACCTAGAGACGACATTTCCACCAAGATAGATGATATAAGCAGTGGTGGAAGTACGATCATCAACATTTTCGGCCCAATCGACATCAGTAAAGGCAATAACAGACAGAGTAGGAGACTGTTTGATAAATAGACCACGATGAATGGTGGATTTAAGATAACGAAGAAGACGTTTGACTGCAATCCAATGAGTTTCAGTGGGTTTGTGCATAAACTGGGACAGTTTGTTAACAGCATAAGAGATATCTGGATGAGTGAGAGAGAGATATTGTAGAGCGCCGACAGTTTGGCGATAAAGTGTAGGATTTGTAGCCGGCGATCCATCAAGAAGCCAAAAAGGTGGGATGGAGGACATGGGAGTAAGGCATTCTTTGGCACGGGTCATGTTGGTGCGATGAAGTAGATCACGAATATATTTGTACTGAGTTAGGAGAGAACCAGATGGAGTAAGAAGTAGTTCGACCCCAATGAAGTAATTCAAGTGGCTGAGATCCTTAATGGAGAAGGTGGCGGACAGAATGGTAAGGAAGGAGTTGAGAGCAGATTGATTATTACCAGTGACGAGTATATCGTCAACATAGACAAGTAGATAAAGGGAGATGGAGCTATGGAAGTAGAGAAATAGAGAGGTGTCGCTTTGAGAATTTTGGAAGCCATAAGAGATTAGAAAATTCTTAAGCGTAGTATACTAGGCACGGAGTGCCTGCTTCAGACCATAAATGGTCCGTTGTAGACGACAGACATGAGATGGATATGTGGGATCGACAAAGCCAGGAGGCTGAGTCATAAACACCTCTTCAGTCAACACGCCATGAAGAAAGGCATTGTTGACATCAAGCAGTTTAATAGGCCAATTACGAGAGAGAGCTAAGGTGAGAATGACTTGAATTGTAGAAGGTTTGACAACGGGACTAAAGGTATTATGATAGTCGACACTGGGTCGTTGATGAAAACCCTTCGCCACTAGACGAGCTTTGTAGTGGGAGATGGACTCTTCGAGGTTTCATTTGATGCGAAACACCCATTTGCAACTGACAACATTTTGAGAAGAATGAGAGGGAACTAAAGACCAAGTATGATTGCGAAAAAGAGCATTAATTTCCTCTGACATGGCTTCGCGCCAAGCAGGAAGTTTGAGTGCTTGAGACGCGCAAGTAGGTTCGACAGAATCAGGTAAATGATGACGTGTGACGAAAGTGAATAGACGTTTGGGTTTAACAATATTGTTCTTACCACGAGTTTGCGTAGGATAAGAATTGACTGGAGGAGGACGAGGAGCAGGTGCAACTGATATAGTACCAGCGGGCTGCTCATTACTGGAACCAGAGTCAGAAGTGGATTGAGTAGAAGAATGAGGATATGATACTATTGATGATCCAGCAGCGTGAGAAGAGGCTGCAGTGAATTTGAAGTGGCAGCAAGTGGAGATTGAGGAGTACTAGTAGATAGAGAGTCACAGGTCTGCGTGGGTGCAACACTGGTCGAGCCCAGAGTTACACAAGAGACATCCATGAATGGCCAAGGCTGTGGGAAGGAGGGGATATGCGAAGAGGGCTGCTGGTTTGTAGAATCTAAAGACTGGACATTGGCGCCTAGGGGCTGATTTAGAGGAAACCAGTCAGGAGACGGAGCTGGTGACTCGACCACGAAAGGTAATACAAAGAGAAATGTATACTCCACAAAGATGACGTGACAGGAGGTGTGAATTCTAGACTTCTTGGGGTCTAGACAGAGACAGGCGTGGATTTGCTTTGCATAGCCAAGAAAGACACAAGGAGTAGATTTATCATCAAATTTTGTGTGCGCATAAGGCTTGAGCCACGGAAAGCAAAGGCATCCGAATGTACGAAGGTTCATATAGCTAGGAGGACACTTAAGGAGAACCTCGAATGGAGACTTGAGATCTAAGACTTGATGGAAGTCTATTAATAAGATATACGGCTGTTTGAAAATCAAACGGCCAATGAGAGTGGGGAACAGAAGAATGACGAAGCATGGTTAGTCCTGTCTCAACAATGTGGCGGTGCCTCCGTTCAGCAACCCCATTATGTTGGGGTGTATGCGGCGGTGTCTTAAGATGTTGAATGCCAAACGACGCAAGAAGAGATTTTAGAGCAGTGAATTCACCGCCACCATTGGTGTACAAGGTCGTGAGTTTTGTGTGTAGAAGATTTTCGACATGAGTTTTAAAAACTAAAAAAGTACTATGAACATCAGATTTTAATTGTAAAGGATAAAACCAAGTGAATTTGGAAAATAAATCAACAAATATTAAATAATAACGAAATCCTTCGGGACAAGGTACAGGACTGGGTCCCCAGATGTCGGAGTAGACGATATCAAGAGGACCACGACTCTGTAAACTGGACAGACTAAAAGGTAGTTTATGACTCTTGACACAAAGACACGACTCACAACAAAAATCTGACGGAAAATTACTAGACGTTGAAAGTAAACCTAGACGACATAAATGTTGAGTAATTTTGTGAGCTGGGTGACCCAGGCGACTATGTCAGATAGTTGATGATGGAGTAGTGGTGGAGCAAACTAGGCGAGAGTTGGAGGAAATGGATGTTGGCCATTCATAAACATCATCGCGATTCCGACCTCGAATGAGCGGTGCCCTCGTGCAAAGATCCTGGACAAGAAAGTGAGATGGAAAAAATTCAATAGATGTTCGATTTGTATGATAGAATTTAGAGACAGACAATATATTATGCTTTATGGAAGGAACAAAAAGAACATTTAGAAGACGGGAAATTTGGTGAGAGAGACGAGTTACCTTTGTGAGAAATAGAGTGGATGGAGCCATCGCCTAGAATAATGTCATCTAGGCCTTCATATTGTGTGGAGAACGAAAGATTGGACATGTCCGAAGTAAGGTGATGAGAGGCACCCGAGTCTACAACCCAATTAGGCTGAGTAGATGAAGCATATGTAGTATTAACAGAGTCACGACGCAACTTAAGATATGGGAAAAGGTCCCAGCATTCTTTAGCCGTGTGGCATCTTCGGGTATAATATTAGCAATACACGGGTTTGGCATGAGGAGGAGTGGCGGCGTTTGGATGATAGGTAATGAGACCTAGCGGATGATGAGGTGGCGGCTGCTTGTGAGCGGCCATGTGCTTTTCTCTGATTTAACGAAGATGGACGGTAATTTGATGGTGTTCGGTTATTAGAGAAAGGCCGAGCAGTAGTAGCATTAATTTCAGCGGTTGAATGGACGGAAACACTATCAAGGTCTCTAAGATAAGTCTCATGATCGATGAGCTTATCATAGAGTTCTTCAAATGGAACGGAATCATCTTTAGAGCGTAAGGCTGCGATTATTTCTTTATAAGTGTGGCCTAAGCCACGCGTAAAATATATGAGAAGATCTTCATCAAAGGGAGGAGCTCCAAGAGTACTGAGCTCGTTGGCTATGGTTTTGACTTTTAGGAGAAAATCTGTAACGGTTTGGTTTCCACGAGACATTTGGGAAAGCTTATCCTTCAAGTGAATGATGTGTGACTTGGACCTTTTTGCAAAGTATTGATGAAGTGATAAATGCGTTTTATGCACTTATTTTAGCCTTTTAATTAATCATTTATGTCGTCATATAGTTGTTTTTCTACTTAATCTAGTTTATTATCATTCTATTTCAGTTTCGGACTTGTTGGTGAACAATTGGAGAAGAATGGGTGAAAAGAGCAATAACTTAGAAGATATCTCATAAGGTCGAGGACTCAATTGCACTCAACCCAAAGTTGAGGGACCAAACGGAGATAATGCAAAGTTGAGGGACTAAAGCTGGCGATGATGTAAAGTTGAAGGACCAAAGTTGAGGTCATGAAAAGATGGAAGACCGAAATGATCAAGACTTAAAGTAGAAGGACCAAATCGGTGACCGTTGAAACATGAAGGACCAAAGTGCAAATCTTTAAAGAAGACAAGTCGGGCGATCGCTCGGGCTTAATCTTCAAGCGAGCTTGAAAGAACTCAAATCAAACAGAGACCCAAACGGCCTCTGGCGATCGCCGCAGAATAGCTCAGGCGATCGCCAGCCAAATTGGTCATGATTTTTCGTTTTATTTTCTTTCCTTTTTGAGTCCCAATTCAACTTGGAAACGTTTTGAACGAGTTTTTAGGTCTTTTGGGATATTTTGTGGGACAATAAGAGTAGTATAAATATGAGATACATTCTCATAACACGGGTTGGATTTTTTGGGAGCAAATCAAGAGAAGACATCAAGAGAACAAGAGATCAAGATTTCTCGACTATCAAGATTTCTTCGAAGATTTCTTCTCCTAAGATCCATGCCGGGTTTTATTAATTCTTTTTTTTTTTTCTAGTTTAATCATGTTCTTCTAGTTTTCTTTATCCAAGGTAGACGATGAAACCTTGTTTTAATTAAGTGATTATTCCGTTATTCGTTTAATTCCTTCTTAAGAGCTTTAACGTTCATGGCTTGTTCTTAATTAGATTAATTAAATATGATTTCTTTCATCTTAAATATCATGTATTTTTGATAGTTAGATGTTGATTTAATTAATCCATGCTTGGTGATATAATATGATCTATTAATTGCTTTTGATTTTTCGTCATCTTCTATTCGAATTGGGATACATAGAATGCTTAGAACTTCTTTGATTCTTTGTTTTCTTTCAATTGAGCTTGATACTGAAAAAACGCTTAAGTGGTTTATATTTGAAGCCTAAGGGAGCCTATTTTTGATCTTCTTCTTACGGACTTAAGCGATAAATCTTTAGGGTCGACAATAGATTGAATTCGTATTGTCGTATGTGTTTTTTTTCTCGTGAATTAATGAATGATTGGATAATTGCTAAATTAGACAATGGTGGATTCTAAAACCTTGGTGTCTTTTACACAACTTGAATTCTCAAATCATCTGTTTAGCATATTTCTTTAGTCTTTTAGTTAAACAATTTCAACAACAAAACTCTTCAACTCAACTAGCCTAGAATAACAGTTAATTTGGATTAAATTACACCTTCCTCATAGCAGTCTCTGTGGGATCGACCTCGTTTTTACTTATTTATATTCCAGTAGATTCGTACACTTGCGAGTTAATTAAAATTTGACATCATGAAGCCGATTCCAGGCTATTGAACTGGTGGTAAAAGAAAAAACGAGAGGTATAATTGACTCAGACAAGGATGGCAAGATGTCATGTAGAATTAGTTGGTTTTGGCATTTCCAAGACATGGCGGCTGGATTTGGGGACGAGGTGCCGGCAGTTGGAATAGTTTCAGATGGACAAGGGAACGTTCCATCGACATAGCTAACAGATTGAGATCAAAGAGAAGAGATGTGAACTGAGCTTTCCATGAAAAATAATTTGAAGATGTAAGTTTAAGAGAAATTTGTGTGGCCGAGTTTAGTTGTACAAGCGGCTGGACGGTGGCTTGAGGAGCAAGATTGGCAGTCTTGGTAAGATCAATTTCTTCATTGATTTTGGTTGTGTCTGCCATTGTTGAAGTAGCAGAAAGGACAACTTGTTATTGAAGAAAGAAGGGATGACTTTTTGGAGGAAGGGAAGAAGACGACTCGTTAGAAGAAAAGCTCTGATACCATGTAAAGATAATAAGATGGAGAATAATAACTTGTATTATTGATGTACAATGACCAACTATATATATAGACTTGTAGATATTTACAATTGGTAAGAAAATTGAGATCTTCTAATAACAAGGAAAAGTATAATGTAAGAATATTGTATTATAAAGAAAGATATAATTCTTGAGATACAAGAATATCATACTATAAATATAATTATACTAGATTTGAGGATCAAGCAACCGGTTGGAATGTTCTAGAGTTGGCTCGACTTGGGCTCTATGAGTGTAACTGGTGGAAGGACCATCATCATCCTTAACAATAACAATGCCCACCGAGAACAATAGATCAAATCCGTAGTTTTCAGAGCTTGATACTTTGCAATATAGATTTAAAAACAATTTGTAAGGTATTTCAAGGCTTGTGGGTCCACTACACCTAATGCTAAATAAAAGGTGAAAAGTCATGGACTAAAATTGAAGAATTTCAGACCATGATTTTTGTTGTAATCATTAGTCAAAACAGAACTCCCTTTAAAACTATCAAAACTGGAAGCAAAGTATGAACAGACGGTTATCTTGGCCTGGAAGTCATTGAGCAGATACGTTCTTATTAAATTGAATTTGAGCATATGCATATGTACTTCGTACTTCCTAATGTCACACGACTCTAAAATAGCCGTATTTGTTAACTCTATTTTACAAACTAAACTTAATTATACATGCTTTTACAAAAACAATTATCTGCCCTTTTATCATTGATAAATACACGTACTCCCCGGGTGATAGTGCAAATAATATGGAGATATGACATTTGGATGAAAAAATTTGCTTCACTAGCTTGTGTTTGGTTTAATTCAAGAAAGGCTATTGCGTTGTATGAATTGCTTTGCCTAATCTTAAATAGTTAGATTTTCTTGAACGTATTTCTTTGTCAGTGTCTCTATGACACGAGATTTCGATGTTTTTTTGGGTATTTTTTCCATCTCTACATTATTAATCTCATATGAAGATACATACAATTGTTGTTGGAGCTGTTATAGGCCAGCCATGCCTCTTACTAGCTGTAGGAACCGAGGTCAAAATGTTAATGATGACATGCCAAGGTATCTTGTAATTTCTTGCTTCTGGTTTCAGATATCCTTTTTCCAATTTTAAATTGTTATGTTTAGCTTAGCACTGATGCAACAACCTCTATCCCATTTTCTGAATTAATGCCAGCTAATGATGTCACATTCGTACAAATGAGGTAAGCTTTAGCATTTTTGGTGGATCTCCTTTTTTATTTTGAAAAGACAACCCTCAATTGAAACGGAATTGATCTCTTGCCCCTGAGGGGCAAGAAATCCTTGTCCAAGTCAGCATGTGGACAATTGATGTAAAAAACTACTTTTTACATCAACTACTCACATGCTGACAAGGATTCCTGTCCACCTGTGTGCAGGAGATCAGGACTCTCAATTGAAATCCTCGATGAAATATATTTTTAGCATCTCTCCGTGTTTTATATGGATGGTTTCACTGTCTGGTTAGATGTGCCATCTATAAATTAGAATTGTGTAATATTGTTGAGTTGATATTTTTACACTCACATTGTCTTTATTCATATAATTTTGTTTTTATTTTTATTTTTATTTTTATATTGTGAGATAGCGTCTCTATTTGGATTGCTCTGGGAGGGGAAGGAGCTGGAATGGACATTTCGTATTATAGTTGCGATAGAAATATCCTTTTTTTGCTTTATGTTCCATTGATTAGTTCCAAGACTACTTCCATTCTCAATTCCAATTATCTGTCAAAATTCTAAAAAATAAATTAAATCCAATTTCCAAATTGAAATATCTGTTCAATTTATTGGAGAAATGATCCTCGTATTCAATGAAAATACATTTTATATCATTTTGAATAAACCAGACTTTTTCTTTCGTCCAACTATTTCTTTGGAATAAAACGTCCTTGAGTCTGGGATTCATTACTCTTTTCTTACATTGTTTGTAGAATGTGGTTTCGTTAAGCTGTATATAGTTAAAGTTAATATAGATCAAGAACTATTCTCTGAATATATTTGAAAGGTTAAAACAGGATTACTTGCCTCATTATTAATCTAATTACTAAATTAACAGTTTAAATATAATTCCACATTTCCTCTTTACTAAACAAATTTTTCATACATTATTTCAATTATATTTATCCAATTGTACTTAATAAATAAATCATAACGGACACTTGACGTGCATCACACGTACACAAACTAGTATCTCAATAAAAAGTTGTGCAAAACATCTCCATTTTAACGCATACAAAAACAAGATCACATGTACCGTGATAACATTACGGAACACTTAAGTCACAATTTTCTGAAAATATGACGACTTCCAATTTGAATTACACTATTTGCAATTAAAGATCAAATTGGAGTATCTAAGAGTCACACTAATACTGAAATTTAAAATTATAGTCACAAATCAAATTCATAAATAAGTAATCAAGGACCACAACATCATAAATGGCCTCGGTTTGATTCTAGGTCACATTAACCATAAACCTCGTAAAATCTTTGTATACTATTCATTGGAGTCACGGGCTAGCATATACATGATCTAATGTTACATTAATAGTCTAATACTGATACGATCCGTCCCAAGCAATATTTATATATCCGAGACGTGACGTGCGCCGATAGTGGATACCAACTAAGGGTTGGACCCACCACCAATGTTACTATAATTACAACTCATTATTGCTTATTTTTAAGATGTAGTGGACACAATTCATCTATATACATTTCCGATTCCAAAGGTTCAGCAAGAGGCCAACTCCAGAAATTATTTTTTACGATTAGGTATAAAAAGACTAAAATGCAAACCCTTACTTCACATTGGAACAGAACCACCAACATTCACAAGAATATTGGAGCATATTAATTAATGCCTACTCGCTTTGTTATACCATCCCATGGCTTGCACTTTATCTTGAGAACTGATAAGAAATGGAGATTCAAGAGGAAGTTAAGCACTCCACAGATTCATTCTGAGATATTAGAGAATGATTCAGAATGTGGGAATTCAAGATATAGCAGCATGTAAGCAAGAGAATTTCATATTTTGGATTTTAAAAAGCATCAATAAATTTCAATTTATTTTACTTTTTTCTTAATAAATATTTATTACTTCTGTACTTCTTACTTGCACTGAGATCCAACCGTAGCATTAGGGATGGCAAAAAAACTCACGACCCGCGACCTGCCCCGTCGGACAATAGGGGCGGGTTTGGGGCAGAAAAAATCGCCCCTGGCAGCGGTCCGGCGGTGCGACCCGCCCCTAGATTTTTTTTTTTTTTTTGAAAAATCATAAAATATAAATATATAATAGAAATTATAATTTTCACTACAAATAGACTAAAGAAGAATCAAACCGGGTTGAAATTTGTAAACTACAAATCTTAACCACTACACCATAACCTCAAATTTATAATTTTTTGTTTTGTTTAGTACAAATATATATATAAAAAATTTATTTTTTTTTATTATTATTTTTCAGTTTCAAAAAAAAAAAAAATTTCATGAGGGTTGGCGGGTCGATGGGCGCCCGCCTCATGACTCGCCCCCCCCCACGAATCGCGGGTCATGCGGAAAATTAAAATTGGGGGGCGGGCCGACCGCCCGGACCGCCCCATTTCCATCCCTACGTAGCATGTATTATGATGATGGATTGAGGCGGTGAGCAGATTTTGGAGATGATCGGTGGAGGAGATGATCAATTGAGAGAAATAGATTGAGGAGATGGGCAGATTTTGGAGATGATCGGTTGAGAAATATGATTGAATCAGGGAGATAGATTGAAACCATCAACAAATTTTGAAAGAGATGATTTTGTGAAGGGAAAAATTGAATTCGTAGTGACACACGGACGTTTAATTATTTTTTTCTTTCCGTAGCGGAGAAAACTCCGTCGTGATTATTTTATATATTTTATTTTGACATACTTATTATTTAATTACTATATAATTTTACTCCATTGTTATTTATTTATTTTGTATATATCATTTAATTTAGTCAATATATAAATATTGAAAGTTAAAATTCTTTCAATACATTTAATTAAAGGTTGGAGAGTCAATTAATATCCATATACATAGTAATCCCCATGGACTTAGTTAATTGTACTAGTAGTCACCCAACTTTCACCCTAACTACAATTAGACAACTAAACTTCAACACCATCAGTCACTTAAATCTGTTTATTTTTATGTGATTATTTTGTACAACTAACTATATTTGTAATTGGAAAAAAAGATTTAAATATGCAACATATATTTAATATGGTTCGATTTGAAGTTTCTTTCTCCAATATACAACTCTACAATCTTCATAATTTCAAAATATGATTCGATTTAAGGTTTAATATGAAGCAGGTTAATTTGCACCATTAGGCCACTAAACTAATGTTAGCCCATATTTTGACTTGAATCTGTTATTTTTATCACGACCGTAGAGAGTTTTCTTCGCTAGTGGAAGAAAAATATATATATACGTCCGTGTGTCTCTACGTCTTCAATTTCCAACGAAACTATTCTTCAAAGGATCTTCTCCTTTCTCTACTCACTGTCTCAATCTTAAAATCATAATCACCGCAACTCATATATTCAAATTGGTGCAACTTTTACATCAAAATGGTGCAATTTCACACCAAATCCATATGTCATCTCCAACCCATTACTTCAAATTTTACACCAAATGAGTATTGTATATTCTCATCTATTTATATTTTTAATTATCAACAATAATTTATTTCAAAAATTATTTAATTATATAGTGTGTTTATATTAAATGTATAAATTATAAATTACATTTATTTATCGAAATTATTGCATTCATTAAAAAATAAAAAGCACGATACTCAATATCACATTTAAAACAAAAAATTTTAACATCACAAAAAAAAAAAAAATTGGACAGGTACAAATATTCAAAAAACAAACATAAAATATAATTAATTTTGTCATTTAATTCTCGGAATTAGTATATTCATCCCACAAATGATCAATCAATGTATTTCGAAGTGCAATGTAAGCCTCTTTATTTTTTATTTGCCGATGTCGAGTTGGGAATTCTTGAAATCGAGTATCTTCGTCTACAACCATTTCAATTTATGGAGATGGCACTTCCACCCAATCTTCAATTGGCACTTCAACATCATCCTTGTTAATCATGTTATGCATAATAATGCACGCAGTCATTATATCATGTAATATATGTTTATTCCAAAACCGGGATGGTCCTGCGACTATTGCAATCATTAATTGAAGAACGCCAAATGCTCGTTCTACATATTTTCTACAGTTTTCTTGTTTCATCATAAAATATTTTTTTTATGAGTACGTGGATCATGATAAATTGTTTGTACAAGAGTAGACCATTTGTGGTATATACTATCAACTAAATAATAGCATGTATTATGTTCTTGTTCTTGTATGACATAATTAGACGAATGAGCAATACCTTTAGCTAGATTGGAAAACAGATGTGATACCTCTAACACATTGATGTCAGTATTTAAACTTAACAAACCAAAACGTGCGTGCCATAACCACATATCTTAATCAACTATAGTTTCGAGAATAATTGTTGGAGATCCACTACATCATGCATATTGTCGTCCTGCCCAAGCTATTGGATAATTTTTCTACTTCCAGTGCATACAATTGAGACTACCAAACATTCCTAAAACCCCATGTTGCTTACCAATATGGAGTAGCCTCGCGACGTCATCAGGGTTTGGTGACCTTAGATATTGCAAAGCCAACACCTCCACAACCACACGAGAAATCTTTTCAAACTTTCAATTGCTATGGATTCTCCTATTTTAATATACTCATCAGTAGCATTTGCCGCTACACCATATGCCAACATCAGAAACGTAGCAGTTATCTTCTGAAAAGAAGACAATTTGATTCTACCAAGCCCATCTCTTTTCTATACAAAGCAGTTGTCATGACCTTCTATAGCCTTTCAGTATACGTAAAAATAACATTTGTAACATTTGAAAGCTTCGGCGGAACATACCTTCATTGTAAAGTGGGTTCTTGGCAAAGTAATCGTTGAATAGATTTGCATCAGCATTTTGTCGATCACGATTGATCACTATATGACAAGGAATTGAGCCTCCATGGGTCACTTGGTGTTGTTGTTGATCGATATAGTAAGCGATAATCATGTTGTTGTTGGAAACAATCTGAGTTATCGATTCATGTCTTGCATTAACTGGTGCAATGTTATTTAGTAGTTCAACTTCGTTCTCATTATCTCCGTCGAATAGCAAAAGTGAGGAAGAAGAAGAATCAGATGAATCTCCCATATTGAAATTTATTTTTGTTATAAATTGGTGTAGTGAGTTTTTATCGACATGTAAGGGTAGCATTTTTTTCATTGTTCCCGAATATCAAATCTGACTGTATGTTATCCTACTTTATCATATTCTACATTTTTAAAATCATGTGCAACCTTATCATACTTTATCTGATCTTACTATATATATATATATAATCCTGTTCTTACTTTAATTAATCATATTTTATGTAATCTTACTTTATATAATCCTAACTTTATATAATCATACTTCATCTTATCCTATTTTAACTAACCATATTTTATATAATCATACTTTATCTAATCCTACTTTAAGTAATCCTACTCTATCTAATCTTAATATATCTAATCCTAACCTTATCTTATCCTACTGTACCTAAACATGCTGAATCTTATCCTACTTTTACTTTATCAGACATCAGCTACAACATTATCTTATATTACTTTCATTTACCCTATAAAATAGTATACAACCCCTTTATTTTGACTTACCTTCAATTACTACGAGTTCAAATAAATGAACAGCTTCATACAAAAATAAAGAAGACATACACTTGTGTCGTATATATCTGGATATTTCTCAAAATTCAATTATTGGTATTAATCAATCGGTGAATACATTTTGGACTCGCGTTGAGGGTGAGTACAATAGCTACTAGAATATATAACGCACTTTTGAACTCATAGATCCTTGCAATGTCGGATGTCGATTATGATTGTTGCTGTTGTCAAATTGAGAGGATGCATTCGACGAGTTGAAAATCTAAATCCAACTGGAGCATCAGAACAAGTTATTATGAGTATTATTTATAACGTTTTGATTATAAATATTATATTTATTAGACATTAACACATACATTTATATCAATTTGCTGATGAATCAAGCAAAGGCGTTAGTGACTTGGTGTTATATGATGATAAATTCAAGAAATGCTTCAAATTTGATCATGTTTGGCCCATCCTGAAAGATACCGAGAAATTTGGAAATGACGTTAACACTGCAATACCAAGCTTCTTCAGGCACAGTGGTTACTTTGCATCATCACAACTAGAGTCTCCCACTTCAAAGTCTCCCACATCAGAACCCTGGATTGTCTTCATTTTCTCCTAATACAAGTGAAGAAGATATTGGTGGCACTTCGAATCAACAACCTATAGGGGTAAAAAAAGAAAAAGGAAAAAAAGAAAAATTATGAAGAAAATACAAAAATGATTACAGAAATGAGAGAAGAGAATCGTTAATTGGTTGAAATTGCCAAATAGGATCACGAGGATAGACAAGAACAGTACCAAACCAAATGCTTCGAGCTCAAACCGAGACAAAAAAAGTGAACATGGTAGAATATCGAGAAGAGAATAAAATCTTATTTAAGGATTTGAGTTCCATACCAGATCCAATTTTGTGTGAGTCTGTTCGAAATGAACAAATGAGAATTATCCAAAAAAGAGCTCAACAAGCTAATGAATCTCAAAGTAGCTCAGGTCTATTCGGTCAATATTTTGATGGTCTTGGAGGATCTGAAAATGATTTACCAGACTATTAAACTATAGTTTTTTAGTTGATGTTGTATTTTACTTTTATTTTTCCTTTTCAATGTCTATCTAGTCATAGTGCTAATATTCTATCATCGTTTTCAATAATCGAATTTGTTATTTTTTAATTTTAATGAGTAATATTATTTTAATATATTCAATAGTTGTTATTTATTACTTGTAATACAATTTATTGTGTTAATAAAAATAATAATCAAATTATTTTTATTGATAAATCACTTAATATCACTAAAATAATAAAATGATAATCAATAAGGATACAAAATAAATTTTTGTAATATAATAGGAGGGCAAAATTAGAATTAAATTTCAAACCATTTCAATTTTCAAATGGTGCGTAGCACAATTCACAAAACCAAATTGGCACAAGATTATGGCATGTGGTTGGAGAATTTTCAGTATGGTTGGAGATCTCTGAAACAATTAAAATATAGTGGACACAATTCATCTATATACATTTCCGATTCCAAAGGTTCAGCAAGAGGCCAACTCCAAAAATTATTTTTTACGAGTAGGTATAAAAAGACTAAAATACAAACCCTTACTTCACATTGGAATAGAACAACAACTATTCACAAGAATATTGAGGGCATACTAATTAATGCCTACTCGCTTTGTTATAAGCTCCCATGGCTTGCACTTTATCTTGAGAACTGATAAGAAATGGAGATTCAAGAAGAAGTTAAGCACTCCACAGATTCATTCTGGGATATTAGAGAATGATTCAGAATGTGGGAATTCAAGTTATAGCAGCATGTATGCAAGATAATTTTATATTTTGGATTTTAAAAAGCATCTATAAATTTCAATTCATTTTACTTTTTTCTTAAATATTTATTACTTCTATATCGCTTACTTGCGCTGAAATCGAACCATATGATGTATTATGATGATGGAATGAGGTGGTGAACAGATTTTGGAGATGATCGGTGGAGGGAGATGATCGATTGAATAAGATGGATTGATGAGATGAGTAGATTTTGGAGATGATCGGTTGAGGGAGGTGATCGAATCAGGGAGATGGATTAAGTATTTATTATTATTTCATATATTTTATTTAATTATTATATAATTTCCTCTATTTTTATTTATTTCTTTTGTATATAATATTTAATTTAGTCTACATATAAATATTAAATTATTTCAATACATTTAATTATAGAAGTTGGAGAGCCAATTAATATATGTATATGTGGTAATCCACATGGACTTAGTTAATTGTACTATTAGTCACCCAACTTTCACCCTAACTACAATTAGACACCAAACTTCAATTTTCACCATCAGTCACTTAAATCTGTTTATTTTTATGTAATTATTTTGTACAACTAACTATATTTGTAAGTGAAAAAAAAAAGATTGAAATATGCAACATACGTTTAATATGATTCGATTTGAAGTTTCTCTCTCCAATATACAACTCCACAATCTTCATAATTTCATAATATGATTCGATTTGAGGTTTAATAAAGCAGGTTAATTTGCTCCATTAGGCCACTAAACTACAATTGGGCCACATTTTGACTTAAATCTGTTTATCACGATCGTAGGAAATTTTCTCCGCTACAGGAAAAAAAGTACTTAAACGTCTGTGTGTAACTACGTCTTCAATTTATATCCTCACAAAATCATCTACTCTAAAATTTGCTAACAGCTTCAATCTATCTCCCTGATTCGACCGTCTCCCTCAACCGATCATCTCTAAAATCTGCTAACTTCCTCAATCCATCTCTTTCAATCGATCATCTTCCTCCACCGATCATCTCCAAAATTTGTTCACTACCTCAATCCATCATCATAATAGAGCATACGGTCAAATTCCACCACAATGAAGCGATATACTAGTTTTTATTACGACCGTAGGGAGTTTTCTCCGCTAGTAAAAAAAAAATAAAAAAAAATATATATATGTTATGATACTAGAGAAATAAGGTAGAAGAATAAAAGAGATGCGAAAGGAATTGTCTGTTTCATTATAACTATGGACCTATATTTATAGGATTCCAAAGTAGGTTACAAAGAGATTTGGATACAATTAAACAAGGCTTATCTAAATATACTGATAAGACTAAGTATCCTGATAAGTCTAAATAGTTATCAATAATTATCTCATAATTTACAACACTCCCCCTTTGATGACTATTGCTACAATAACTGACTCACTAAAAACTTTGTTTGATAAAAACCCAATGGGATAAAATATCAAACGAAAAGAAAAAAAAGGATACAGTAATTGTTAAAATTTTGGAGTATTAAGAAAATGCTGCCTCATTAAAAACTTGTCCGGAAAACCAGTGGGACAAAACCTGGACTAAGGAAAAAGAGTACAACTACTCCCCTAATATTAATAATTGAAGATCTTTGAGTCAACGCATCCTAATCTCGTGCACCAATTTCTTGAATGTGGATGTCGGCAATGCTTTTGTGAACAAGTCAGCCAAATTGTCACTTGAGCGAATTTGTTGAACATCGATGTCACCATTCTTCTGAAGCTCGTGCGTATAGAAGAATTTTGGAGAAATATGCTTTGTCCTATCCCATTTGATGTAGCCTCTTTTGAGTTGTGCAATACAAGCTACACTGTCTTCATACAATATTGTTGGACTCTCCTTTGTTGAAGGTAATCCGCATGATGCTTGGATATGATGTGTCATGTTTCTCAACCATGCACATTCTCGACTTGCTTCGTGCATTGCAATTATTTCAGAATAATTTGAAGATGTTGCTGTCAATGTTTGCTTCACAGAACTCCATGATATAGCTGTTCCTCCACGTGTAAACACATATCCTGTTTGTGATTTAGCTTTATATGGATCGGAGAGATAACTCGCATCTGCATATCCCATTAAAGACGAGCCTAATTTTTGTGAATAAAATAATCGCATGTCAATAGTACCTTTTATGTAACGAAAAATGTGTTTAACACCATTCCAATGTCTTTGATTGGGTGCAGAGCTATATCTTGCAAGGAGATTTACAGAAAAAACTATGTCCGGTCGAGTGCAATTTGTAAGATACATTAATGTACCAATTGCACTTAAGTATGGTACTTCAGGTCCAAGAGTTATTTCTCCATCTTCAAGTGGGCGAAATGGATCTTTTTTCACTTCAAGTGATCGAACGACCATAGGCGATGTCAATGGATGTGCTTTATCCATATAAAAATGTTTTAAGACTTTTCCTGTATAAGAAGATTGGTGAACAAATGATCCTTCTGGAAAATGATCAATTTGTAATCCAAGACAGAATTTGGTTTTTCCCAAATCTTTCATCTCAAATTCATTTTTTAAATAATCTGCAGTTTTGTTGAGCTCTTCAGGAGTTCCTATAAGGTTTAAATCATCAACATAAACTGCCACAATTGCAAATCCAATATATGTTTTCTTTATGAAAACACAAGGACATACATCGTCGTTTTTATAACCTTCTTTCAACAAATATTCGCTAAGACGATTATACCACATTCGTCCAGATTGTTTTAATCCATACAATAATCTTTGCAATTTAATTGAGAACATTGTTCTGGAGAATGAATCATTTGCTTCTGGCACTTTAAATCCTTCAGGAATTTTCATGTGTATGTCACTATTAAGTGAACCATACAGATATGCAGTTACTACATCCATAAGGTGCATATCGAGCCTTTGTGACACAGTCAAACTTATTAAAAATCTAAATGTGATGGTGTCCATTACGGGAGAATATGTTTCCTCATAATCAATCCCAGGTCTTTGTGAGAAGCCTTGGGCCACGAGTCGGGCTTTGTATCTTATAATTTCATTTTTTTCATTCATTTTTCTTACAAAGACCCATTTGTATCCTATAGGGATTATATTTTTAGGGGTTCGAACTACAGGTCCAAACACTTTTCGTTTTTCTAAGGAATTCAACTCCGCCTGTATGGCTTCTTTCTATTTTGGCCAATCATTTATATTTTAACAATCTTTAATAGATTGTGGTTCAAGATCCTCATTTTGTATGATATCTGTACCACATTAAAGGCGAAGATATTGTCCACGACAATATTATTTCGTTCTCATAATTTATGAGATAATAAATAATTTATTGAAATCTCATTGTTTTCGGACACTCGTGGTTCTTCAAGAATCACATTATTAGTGTTTGATTGATCAATCGTTTCTACCATTGTTTCATTAAAAGTTTTTAGTTGGGTTTTCTCTTGTACCTTTTTCTTTCGAGGTACAGAGTCTTTAGCATCAACTGGTCGACCACGCTTCTGACGTATTTTAGATTCATTTGCTTTGGCAGATTGTCCTACAGGGACATCAATTTTTGTAGGGATATTTTCTGCTGGAATATATGACTTTGTCACTTTTCTTGTATCAACGAATACATCAGGTAATTGGCTTGCAACTATTTGCAAGTGAATGCTTTTCTCAACTTCTTGCTCACATTGATTACTGCGGGGATCAAAATGAGATAGAGTGTTTTCATTCCAAGAAATTTTATCTTGTTTTTCAGGATGCAGTTTTTCCCCTCCCAAAGTTGGAAAATTCATTTCATCAAAATGACAATCTGCAAAACGTGTAGTAAATAAAGCACCCGTTAAAAGTTCAAGATACCTAATAATAGATGGTGAGTCAAACCCAATATAAATTCCAAGTCTTCGTTGGGGACCCATCTTTGTACGTTGTGGAGAGAGAATTGGGACTTGGACATCACAACCAAAAACTCGTAGATGAGAAATATTAGGTTCGTGACCAAATGCAAGTTGTAAAGGTGAGTATTCATGATAAGCAGTTGGTCTTATACGAACTAATAATGCAACATCTAATATAGCATGACCCCAAACAGATGTTGGGAGTTTTGTTTTCATAAGTAAAGGCCTAGCAATCAATTGAAGATGTTTGATAAACGACTCTGCTAAACTATTTTGTGTATGGACATGAGTAACTGAATATTCAATGACAATCCCGATTGACATACAATAATCATTGAATGCTTGTGATCTAAATTCACCAGCATTATCAAGACGGATTGTCTCGATTGAGTAATCGGAGAATTGAGCTCGTAGTTTTATAATTTGAGCAAGTAGTCTAGCAAAAGCTACATTTCTAGTAGAAAGTAAGTAGACATGTGAACATTTAGTAGAAGAATCAATTAATACCATAAAATAACTAAATGGTCCACATGGTGGGTATATCGACCCACATATATCTCCATGAATTCTTTCTAAGAAAGTTGGAGATTCCTCACGAACCTTCGTAATAGAAGGTCTAATGACTAACTTGCCTTGTGAATAAGCAGCACATGGATAATCTTTAGGTAAAAGAATCTTCTGGTTGTTTAGAGGATGTCCATATGAGTTATTAATTATTCGGCGTATCATTATTGCTCCTGGGTGTCCAAGTCGATCATGCCAAAGCATAAAGTTTTTTAGTTCAATGAATTTCGAGTTCGTGACATTGTTTGATTCAAATGTTTTTATGAATGTACAATACATGCCAGATGGGAGTACCATGAGTTTTTCTTTTATCTGCTTCTGGCCAGATACAAAAGAAATTATGCAAATATATTCATAATTATTTTTTTGCATCGTTTCAATGTGGTATCCATTGCTGCGGATATCTTTAAAACTAAGCAAATTTCTTCTAGACTTGCTAGAATAAAGTGCATCATTTATATGCAATTTCGTATTATTTGGTAAGATAATACTAGCTCTTCTGGAGCCTTCAACGATATTTGATGTACTAGATATCGTATTAACATTATTTTCTGCTAATGTTAAGTCCAAAAAATATTTTTTATCATGAAGAATTGTATGAGTAGTTGCACTATCAGCTAAACAAATATCTTGGCAATTCATCATGAATCTATAAACATGATCAAATAGATAATTTTAAGAATGAGTTTAAAACTAAAAAATTTAAACGTAAAGAAACATTTCAATCAACTAAAAACTAGTTTAACAACGCAAAGTTTCAAACTTTAAAGGAACCTATTTAGAACTAAAATTTTGAATCAAAATAAATACTACTATATCGAAAGTAAACTAGTTTATCTTTTCTATCACACCTCCCTCAATCAAATGATTGATATTTCCACTTTGATCAGCAAAAAAATCAGAGACGTCTAGATGAGTCACATCAATTGGACCATCAAAGTCAGCAAAATTTGTCTCCACTTTTTCTTTTCCCTTGATTGATCTTTGGTAGAGATCCACAAGATGTTTTGTAGTGCGACAGGTACGTGACCAATGTCCTTTCATTCCACATCTAAAGCAATTTTCTTCGTGCTCTTTTTTGGACGAGTTATTTTCATTTATTTTTTGCTTTTTAAAGCTGTCACCTTGTGGTTGATAATGTCCATTTTTTCATCCAAATCCGCGTCCTCGTCCTTGCCCACATCCGCGCCCATTTCAGTTCGTGTCGCGTCTGCGCCCGCGTCTCGCGCGCCCGCCGCCCACGCCCACGTCGCGCCTCGTCGCTTGATATTGCATTTGCTTCGTGCAATGCAATGCGGTACATTTGCTTCGAGCAATGTTGTGGAACCAGTTGGACGTAGCCCATGATTTTTCGTCAACAGTTCATTATTTTGTTCAGAAACTAGCAGGCAGAATATGAGTTCTGAGTATTTTTTAAAACCACACTCAAGATATTCCTGTTGAAGAATCACATTGGAGGCATGGAAAGTGGAGAAAGTCTTTTCCAACATATCTTCATCAGAGATTTTTTTTCCACACAGAGTTAGTTTTGAAGTTATTTTGAATAGTTTAGAATTATACTCACTAACTGTTTTAAAGTCCTGCAGGCGAAGGTGCATCCATTCATACTGGACTTTGGAGAGGACTATAGTCATCTGATGGTCAAACCTTTCAGTCAAGTTTTTCTAAAGTATAGTAAGGTATTCAATTTTCAATCCATCGTGGAGATGGTGACGAAGGAAAATGAGTGCTTTTGCGCTATCCTACAGGGATGCTACGTTTCCTTCTTTTATTGTCTCTCCCAGACCCTTTGAGATAAGATGAATCTTAGCATCGAGGATTCATGACAAATAGTTTTTGCCAGATAGATCAATTGCAACAAACTCAAGTTTTGTGATATTCGTCATTTGAGTAACTACACAATGAACAAGAAAATATAATTAATTTTCTATTAGACATTGTATAATCATATAATTCACACTAATCAATGTCAACATAACATGATTTATATACTTTTCTTCAAGAATAAGCATTAGTTGATTAATTACTCATTTATATCACAATTTAATTATGTGATATGATATTCTTCAAGACATGTGCTTCTTCTAGAACACAATAAAATATTATTTCGAATAATGCTCAATATTCTTCTGGAATATAAAAATTATAACGTCATATTTTCATAAAAATTATATCGTAATAAAAATTAATATTCTTCTGGAATATTTAAATTGTAACGTTATGCTCTTCAGGAGCAGCTAATATTTTGTCAGAATATTATAACGTTATGCTTCTTCAGGGGCAACAACAAATTATTATTCTGAAGTAAAGATTTGCTCTTCGGGAGCAATATTATAATATTCTTATAAAATATTATAAAATTAGGCTCTTCGAGAGCAATTAATATTCTATTGGAATATTAATATATAATATAAATATTTGCTTATTATGATGCAACAAAAAAAATATTCTTCTAGAAAATTTATATGTTAGATTGTGACATTCTGTCAAAATATTAACGTTGTGTTTCTTCAAGAACAACAACATATCATTATGAATATATGCTCTTCAGGAGCAATAGTGTGATATATATCAATTTAAAATTTATAAATGAATATCGAAAGAAAAAAAATTATTCAATTTAAAGATAAATAGTAACCACAACAATAATAAATTAATGTAGTTATGATATTATTAGATTTATTCACAACTATCAATATATAGATAAAAATAAAATAACTATCAATATATAGACATGAATTAATATGTAAAAATATAACTCCTTGTATACAAAAGTGATAAGTCTCTTTGCGCTACAAAAATTGTTATTTTGAAACCAAAGGAGATATTGGTATCAATTTTGTTAGTTCAATTCACTTTCTAGCTTTTCGTAATTCCAGGAGTGAAAAATCGTGAGGTCATGCATGTATAAGATTAATTAATTTGTTCACAAATAGATTAAGTTACATGGATTCTTATTTTATTATTCTTATTTTTTTTTTCACTATAGCCAAGATCCAATAACATGATTTAGATTTAAAACACTAAAAGATTTCAACTCCTCCTCATGCATATAAACATAAAGAAAGAATGGTATAATACCTGTCACCGGAAATACCCGATTAAAGATTCCAATTTGTGCAATATTGGAAGAGATGCTGACGTGAATGATTTACAACTACCGAGAATATTGCATAAAGAATAAACTGTGCTTAATAAAGTTGAAATATTTTTCTTTGGGATATAGAAAGACAACTACTATTTCGTTAAGAAATAATAAGTTGCACTAGATAATAACTTATTTGATTTGTACTATGATTTAAAAAATTAGAGTTTCGTGCTAATAACGTGTTATGAAACTAGAGAAATAAGGCAGAAGAATAAAAGAGATGCGAAAGGAATTGTCTGTTTCATTATAACTATGGACCTATATTTATAGGATTCCAAAGTAGGTTACAAAGAGATTTGGATACAATCAAACAAGGCTTATCTAAATATACTGATAAGACTAAGTATCCTGATAAGTCTAAATAGTTATCAATAATTATCTCATAAATTACAACAATATATATATACACGTCCGTTTGTCTTTACGTCTTCAATTTTAATAAAACTTTTTTTCAAACGATGTTATCCTTGCTCTATTCACTGTCTCAATTTTAAAACCATAATCACCGCAACTTAGATTGTAATCCTCGCCCATCAAGACACCATCAGGAACAAAGAAATTCAAATCTCAGATATCCATTCTCATATATTCTATGGTCAGATCCCACCGCAAAGAAGCGGTATATTAGATGTAATTATTTTGTACAACTAACTATATTTGTAAATGGAAAAAAAAAGATTGAAATATGCAACAAACATTTAATATGATTCCATTTGAGGCTTCTCTCTCCAATATACTTATACGACGAGATTCTAAAAATTGTGTGATTCTTCCTTAATAGCGTTGACTCTCCAGAGTCACTTTGAAAGTATTACATAAAAAATTTGTTTATTTTTATGTAATTATTTTGTACAATTAGGCCACATTTTGACTTAAATAACATTAATATGATTAGATTTGAGGATTCTCTCTCAAATATACAACTCTACAATCTTCATAATTGTACATTTACTTATATGAAGAGATTCTAAAAATTGTGCGATTCTTTTTCAATAGCCTCACTACAAGAAATATGACATTCAACCACCATACAAATGGTCGTAGAATATACTTTTTTGGTTGTTAATTATATTCAACGACCAAAATCAGTTGGTCGTTCGTTGGTTGGCAAAGGGGTGTTGGTGATTGTATTCAACGACTACAAAACGATTGGTCGTTACATGTACTGTTTCAGCAACTAAATTAATGGTCGTACAAGGTATGTATTGACAACCGATTATATTTATCCCAACCACTTATTTGATTGTTGCATCAAATATTTTAGTCGTTAAAATACAATTAAAGTAACCAAATTTTAGTTGTCTTTTATTTTAACAACCAAATAAATAGTCGTTAACATTTAATAGTGACAATCGATTTTTATTTCCCAACCACTTATTTGGTTGTTGTATCAAATATTTTTGTCGTTAAAATATAATAAAAGCAACCAAATTTTAGTTACCTTTCATTTCAACAACGAAATAAATGGTCGTTAATATGTAATAGTGACAATCGATTTTTATTTCAACAACTACTTGATTTGTCGTTGTATTAATTATTTTTGTCGTTAAATTACAATGAAAGCAACCAAAGTTTAGTTGCCTTTCATTTCAACAACAAAAGAAATGGTCGTTAATATTTATATTGAAAACCGATTTTTATTTCAACAACTGTTTGATTTGTCGTTATATTAATTATTTTGGTCGATAAATGAACATTGAAGCAACAAGAATTTAGTTGCCTTTCTTTTTAACAACGAAAAAAGTGGTTGTAAAATGTTTACATTAACAACCAAACTATTAAAATAGCGAGAAATATGCTTGGCAACGATAATATTCTCGGGTCCATAACTTTCACACATTCACATCATATTACAAGCAAATCTTACCCACAACCATAAATAATTATAAGATTAAAGGAAATAAATAAGATTAACAAAAACTAAAATTTCTATGGGCCTTCAATCAATTAAAATATCACAATATCAACTACAACTATATGTCAATATCAAATGTTATGACTAAAACAAAATATTACACCCAGTTCAGACATTGGTGTTCTCAATATAAAAACAAAAAATATAGGGATGCAGACTATTGTCTCGATCGAAGAAAAATATGTATCTATTACCACCATCACAAATAATAAAGTCAAAAACTCATTAATTATCACCATTTGAACCATTAGACGGAGACACGTCAGGTTGAATAGGCTGCAGAAGAAACTCTTCAGGAATGCGATTTAAGAATGTCTACATAGATTTCAACTGAGAACGAAGATCTTGAACCTCATTCTGTAAAGCAGCATTCTCTACAGAAATACCACAATTTTCCAACCTTGTATTCTTTGGATTTTTCTGTTGATCAACGTAGCTAAATCTCTTGCCCAAAACTTGCTCACATATTTCAGATTCTTTCAAAGGTATAAGGTGTTCATTCGGGTCTAGTTGAGAATTCTGTTCTTGTAAAAGGTCCAGCATTTGATTCTATGGATCAATGTAAATTATAAATAAATGATTATAATTTTGAAATATATATTATACTATTGCTATAAATAAAACTACTTATATAATGGGACTCCGCTTCTTTGGTTGTCCACCCACGTTCACTACAGTTCATGTCATAGAAAAATTTGATCTCACCAGGTAGCTCTTTTGTAAGCGGATCCCTCTGTTCAAAAAAAAAGAATTTGATGTATGAAGTTCATGAAATATAATGTTGTATCATTATTTATGACTTACCATTTCATGTGCATGTGCAGCATAAGATTTCGATCCTTGAAGAGTTACCAACTTTTTTTTTTGCACGGTTTGCTTTGCTCACTTTAGATTTTTTCTACAATGCGTATGTATCACAATTCTAATCAAAATGCATAATTAGAAGCATTGTTAACCACAAGTGCAAAGTGTTTATACAACAAGAATTATAGAGAATGAAAAGTGACAAAATACTAGTCAAGGAGTTGCACACAAGAATTAGAGTTGCAATTCATAGAATTTATTCAATATCAAAGAAAATAGAATAAATTAGAGAATGGTAATAATTAATCTAAGAGTCCATCATATGCAAGTTTTTATTTTTAATTGAACGTCATTGAAATAGAATAAACAATCGAAATGGGTCCTTAGTAGAAACACAAACCATACAACTTTTCCACGGTATTTGTACTAAGATTTTGAAGCATTTGTATTTACTTTTATTTATAGAAACTTTTGCACATGCTGCCATTTGTTTTGCATAAAAACATATGAAAGAGTAAAAGAAAGAAATGGGACAAAAATCATAATCAGTAATATACCCATCACAACCATGAATGCACCGTTTACCATATTAAAAAAACTAGATTGATCATTTTAAAGTCATCATCATACTTAAACCAACAGACACGAGCCTCATGTTTTTGCATACAACAAATTTGACAAGTGGGTTGAGCATTCGTTCGACCACTTGACATGCATCATCTACCACAACTTCTTCCACCCTTCGTCCACCCTTGTTATGATATGTTACTTAAAGTCTTTCGAGTGAATATGATAAAACCTATAAAACAACGAACTTTTTCACTAGCCACAATACTGACGGGAATAGATGTGACCTAATTGTGACGATAGTATTAGACTATTAGTGTAACATTAGATCATGTATATACTAGCCCGTGACACTCCAATGAATAGTGTACGAAGATTTTACGAGGTTTATGGTTAATGTGACCTAGAATCAAACTGAGGCTGTTTATGATGTTGTGATCCTTGATTGCTTATTTATGAATGTGATTTGTGACTAGAATTTTAAATTTCAGTATTAGTGTGACTCTTAGATACTCCAATTTTACCTTTAATTGCAAATAGTATGTGATGTTCGCGTAAAAAATTAAATTCACATACATTTGAATCTTTGAAATAATTGTGATTCGACGATTGATAATTGAAAATCGTTCATTTTTTTTTATTAATGGCCAATTCAAATTGGAAGTTGTCATATTTTCAGAAAATTGTGACTTAAGTGTTCCGTAATGTTATCAAAGTACACCTGATCTTGTTTTTGTATGCGTTAAAATGGAGATGTTTTGCACAACCTTTTATCTAGATAGATTATAACTTTTACTTTGTTAATCATTGTGACATTTAATTAGTTTAATGTGACCAGAAATTGTGGGTTAGAAAATATTACATTTTTTAGGTTTGTGCTTCATTTAAGTTGCGTCTAAATTGGTAACTTCTGTAATGCATAAATTTAGGAGCACATTAAAAGGAGATATTACTTGAAATAATGATACTATATAAAATAATAATAATAATAATATTTTATTAATTAGGAGAAATTGTCATTAAATCATATGGGACTTTATGTATTTTAGGTCCAAATAGCTTTTAAAATATTAAGTCAATAAAATTCCAATTAATACCATAAATACTCTTATAACATAAAACAAGTAAAAATAAACACATGTTAAAATCTTCTTCAGTGACAACACACAACCGTGGTCTTCTCGCACCTCCCGTTGACATCTCGCAACTCGTTGCTGACAACCAGAAGCTTTCCCATAGTTTTTGTGGTGAGCAATCTCAGATTCACGATTTCGTGCAAATTTATTTGTCATCTACTGCTGTTCTTATTTTCAATCATGAAAAACAGCATGATTTTACTATGTAAGTATAAACATACAACATATGCTTGGGAGGAAGGGGCAAAATGTTATACTTTAAAACAAAAGCATAATTTGAAAGAATGACAGTATCGTATTAAATCCAATATTATCAAAATAAGAACAGTATGAGAGATAACATTATCTTAATATAACAATATCTTATGATTAAAGATATCAAACAAGTTAAACTAATATAATAGTATCAGAAACATATTAATATCAAAATTGAAAACGGTATCTCGTAGAGCATACTTGTTACGAATAATATATTTTCAAATCCAAACAGTATTATGCATATTCATGGGGACAAAATATGACTGTTTAACAAAAAATCATAATTGTTTTGTGTAACACGCACACTCAAAACAACAAACTACAACTCAATAGAAGAACAATATCATATACAACATTTTCTTAATAAAACATTATCTCGCAAAATAGTATCGCAAATGACTCCAACCCTAGTATTTTAAGATACTGTTATATTATGATAGCATCGAATATATATGATACTGTTCAACAAATATCTTCCAAAACAATCTCACAAACAACCATAAATCACATGTTTGACAGAAACCTAACTCACAACAAGTACATCATATATATGAAACTTGGATAATATCTCGACTTTTTCACAAGACAAATCTAGTATTATAACAGAAAACTTTAACATGAAAGAAGTCTAACATATCAAATACTTCAAAAAAGCAACAATATATCGAACAGTAACATTATTGTACATTATATCGAAAATTTTCAACTAAAATACAATATATGATATACAGAACATATGAAGTGAAAAAAAAAAAAACTAAAAAGCCAACTACAATCAAGTGATCAACAAAGAAAAAATAAAGAAAAAGCAAACAACAACGATAACAATACCAACATCTCAAATACTTTGAAAATAGTAACACTATTAAAGAAAAAAATTACCTTCGCCACGCCATTGAGATTCACTACAACAAAGAGGGTCTATAGCGGCGACATATATTGCGACGACAAAAAGTCGTCTCTATTGATTCTACATAGTAGCGACGACCAAGAAATGTCGTCGCAATACAAACAAAGCTTATTACGACGACATATGTCGTCGCTATCAAACATAAATCGTCGCTGTTACGTAGAGGCTATAACGACGTCTTTCCGTGTCGTCGCCACTCAGATTCGGAAAGGGCGGGAACTAATGGCGGCATTTTGATGCATAAATAGCGACGACAAATGTCGTCGCAATTGATTTACGGATGATGATGTGGTCACGTGAATCATGAATTTTCTCGTAAAGTGTGATGGGGTCTATAGCGACGACATATGTCGTCGCTATTTACCAACCTCATTTTAGGCGGGAAAATTGGCGCCCAATTGTTATATATAGCGACGACATATGTCGTCGCTATACCTATGTTGATCAAATGTTGCAGGCGCGTGACTAATTACTTTCCTCGTAAAATGGGAATGCTCCTTTAACGACGACATTTATCTATAGCAACGACAATGTCGTCGCTATAGACTCTTCTTTATCTTCTTCTCATCTCCGCATTTCTGTATTGCATACTACACACAAAATAAATTCTTCTCCATCTCCGTTTCTTCATCTCCATTTCTTCATAATCATCTCCATTTCTTCATAATCATCTCTATTTATTATCAGTACTGTATTTGTAAGAATATAGTATTTTACAAGTATGGATATTGAAAAAAGTTGGACAACAATTAGAAATTGCACAAAATCTGCAGATTTTCGGAACAGTTTGCAAGCATTTATAAACATGGCGAGGCCATACGTTAACGACAGAGGAAGAATTAAATGTCCGTGCAAAAAATGTTTAAACGGTCTCACACATCCATTGGAAATTGTCGAGGCTCATATATTTCGTAATGGTTTTGCGGAGAGTTATGTCACCTGGATATATCATGGCGAGATCGATGTTCGTACTGCGAATGTGTATAGACAGAATGAGCGAGATGGTGTGGAAGATGAGATGATGAATGTAATAGACGACGTAGTTGGTGATGAGCATGCAGGTACAAGCACCGATGGTTACTATGATTTAACTGTTTCAAAGCTTTCCATTCGTAAGCTGCATGCGGAGTTTCATCATTTTCATCCCTAAATTTTTAGTCAAGTTGATGCATATTAAAGTTATGAACAAATGGACAAACAAGTCATCGATGATCTTTTGAAATTCTTTGAAGTTAGCATTCCCAAACATGAACTGGTTGACTCTCACCACTGAAGCTAAGAAGTCGATGACGAAGCTTGGTTTGGGTTACAAATCCATTCATGCTCGCAAGAACGATCGCAGACCTTTGTTTGGGGTGAACATGCCGATAGACAAACTTGCCCGATTTGCTAGGAAAGTCGTTAGGTGCACACTTCTGGGAAAGTGAACGGGAAGAATGTTCCGCATAAGGTGTTGCGATATTTTTCCTTGGCCCCCAGACTAAAACGTATGTTCGCGACGAAGGATACTGCAAAACTTATGAAGTGGCACAGTATAGGAAGGTGTAGGGACAATGATGAAATGCAGCATCCCGTTGATGGAAAGGCATGGCGGGATTTTGACATGAAACATCCAATGTTCGCAAGTGAGATCAGGAATGTCAGGTTAGGTTTGGCCGCAGACGGATTCAATCCATTTGGTGACATGAGTCTCGTCAGACAAAGATGTGGCCGATGGTTGTATGATTTACAACTTGCCACCTGGTTATGCATGAAGCCCGAATACCTCATGCTTACTCTGTAGATACCTGGTCCTAAAGCACCGGGTAAGGACATTGATGTATTTTTATGACCACTAGTGGATGAGTTGAAGGAATTGTGGGCCGATGGGATTGACACGGGAGACTGTGGAACCAACAGCAAGTCGGTATTCAGACTGCGTGCAGCTTTGTTGTGGACTGTTAACGATTTCCCAGCGAGAAGTAGTTTGTCCGGTTGGAGTGGTCAGGGGTACAAGGCATGTCCGACGTGCAACGAGGATACTCCTTCAGTCCGTGTGATAGGTAAGACAGCTTATGTGGGTCATCGTCGGTTCCTACCATCCGTGCATCATTTTTGAGCAATTTAGACTTCGATGGGAGGGATGAGATGGCGACCACCTCGCGTCGGTTAACGCCTCTGAGACATTTTAGCACAGTTAAGTCGTGTCAGATATAGAAGTCCAGGAAAGCACCCAAATTACGGTGGCGCTACAATTCGGAGAAGTGATGACGAGCTCAATTGGAGAAAAAAGAGCATTTTCTATGAGTTGCCGTATTGGACTTCTACAGAGCTCAAACATAACATCGATGTCATGCACGTAGAGAAGAATGTTTATGATAGCTTGCTCGGCACAATTATGGACGATCCATTCAAATCAAAAGACACAGTCAATGCGAGGCGAGATCTAATGCAATTAGGGATCAAAAGGGAGTTGCACTTGTATCAGAACGGGAATAAGTGGATGAAGCCTGCCGCATGTTACACCATGTCGTCTTCAAATCGTAAGAAATTTTGTCAATTTATCCAATCGGTTGAGTTTCCGGATGGCTTCGCTTCTAATCTTCGGAAGAATATTGCTCCAAAAATGACAGTAGTATTATCGGGTTGAAGTCAAATGATTGCCATATTATCATGCAACGGTTATTACAATCGGATGTCGGGCGTTCTTGAATAAAACAATTTCTACGGTCATTATTGAATCGCAGACACGTTCTTAAAGCTTTGTGCAAGAACACTAAAGGTTAGCGACATGATAGCATCCCACGATCACCTTGTACTCATTCTCCGTAAGTTGGAAAGGATATTTCGCCAGCCTTCTTCGACATCATGATTCACCTCGTAATACATTTACCAGAAGAGACAATCCTTGGAGGTCCAGTGCACATGAGATGGATGTATCCATTCGAGCGATACCTGAAGAAATTGAAGGGTTACATCAGAAATCGAGCTCGGCCCGAGGGATCAATAGCTGAAGGGTATGTTGTGGACAAGGCATTGACCTTTTGTTCGAGGTACTTCCAGGACATAGGGACAATGTTCGATCGACCGCACGTAAGCGAGGATGCTCTCGTTCCACGACACAACTTTACTTTTTTTCGATCAGCGATGTCACCCACTTGGAAAGCAACACCAACGACGCGTTTCCTACTCAAGTTCGAAATCAAGCAATTTTTTACATCCTGAACAACTGTTATGAAGTTGAGCCATTCTTGCAGGAAGAAGGCGTTAATTCTTGATTATTATTCTTTTATCTCGAATTAACTTTATCATTTGAAACGAACTAATGAACGTTGATCTTCAATACTTTGTTCAGGGGAACATGGCGGGAACTAATGAGCAGTGGTCGTCCAAACATCGAACTAGTGCATAAGAAGAGACTTTCACGGTTGGTTCTACGTAAAGGTAAACGAACATCAACTGAATAAAATTGCAAGTTTTCAACATAATTGCTTTCAATAACTGAGAATAATTCTTGTCATGCAGCTATATGCAATGCGCCAAAGCCACAACCATCAAGTTTCTCATGAGTTATTTGCGTTGGCCAGTGGATGTTACCAGCAGGTTATGTCATACACGGCTTGTGTTGTCAAAGGAGTTCGGTTTGTGACATATGATCGTGATATTCGAAGAAAAACTCAAAATAGTGGTGTGTCCGTCCCAGGGACTGGGGGTGAGATTTACTACGGGCAGCTGCAAGATATACTGGAGCTACAATATGGACCGAAACTTTCGATCTATCGTTCGATGCAAGTGGTTTAGGTGTGATGGGAGACGGATGGTGGCGAGAATAACGTTACCGAGATTGACATCATCAGTGCAGAGGCGTTCAAGGATGATCGGTTTATACTTGCTAGCCAAGCACAACAAGTGTTCTACATTGAAGATCCATCTCGTGGTCGGGCGGCGAGTAGTACAAATTGTCCATCACAGAGCACGTGGGACACGGTGGGAGCTAACATCACGTAGATTGACACGCTCCACAATAACTACTCTTCCGGTTTATCTTTAGTCGTTGATCTTGGCAACATAGAGCATGTATCCTTGCACCACGATGATGATGAAGGCGATGAGATCAAGCATCGGTTATCGGAGAGCCTCGTCGACATCTTGCAGGAGAAACTTCGTTTATAAACGGCGATGATGTTGAAGACGATACAAATGCGTAATACGAGGATGAAGAAACTTGAGTGAAATCAATGAGGACGCGTCGATGGCGATGATGTGGATCAATCGTATCATGATAGTGAATCGATTGAAATGTTATTGTGCGTCACTAAATTTACAATGTCAAAGTTACTTTAAAAAATGCATGTTCAAATTGTTGTTTCTTGTTTTCGGCTTGAATGTTTGTCATTCATACTATCATTGGTATTGGTCAAAACGTGAGTTTGGATGGAGTTTCAACATTTGTGTACATAATGTAGAACAAAAAGTTCTACAATTGTACAAAACATGATTTCATTTTCCCATTATATCTTCAATCGTAAAACTTGAAGGACTTAAGTTGCAAATAAAATTGAAGGAAATTGAAATAAAAGAAAAATTAAGAGGATCCAAATGAAAAATGTTTAAAGTTGAATGACCCAAATAAATATGAAAACATAAAATTAAATATTAAATATTAAATACTAAAAATTATTATTGATAATATTAAATCTCAATAAATATTAAATATTAAAATTACAAATTAAAAATTCAATATTAAATACTAATAATTTTTATTGATATTATTAAATATCAATAAATATGAAAACATACAAATTAAATATTAAATATTAAATACTAAAAATTATTATTGATAATATTAAATCTCAATAAATATTAAATATTAAAATTACAAATTAAAAATTCAATATTAAATACTAATAATTTTTATTGATATTATTAAATATCAATAAATATGAAAACATACAAATTAAATATTAAATATTAAATACTAAAATTATTATTGATAATATTAATTCTCAATAAATATTAAATATTAAAAATTACAAATTAAAAATTCAATAATAAATACTAATAATTTTTATTGATATTATTAAATATCAATAAATATGAAAACATACAAATTAAATATTAAATATTAAATACTAAAAATTATTATTGATAATATTAAATCTCAATAAATATTAAATATTAAAAATTAAAAATTAAATAATAATAATTATTATTGATATTATTAAATATCAATAAATATTACAAATTATTGATGATATTAAATATTAAAAATTAAATATTAAAAAAATTATTTTACTGAACAAATCCCTTTGAAATGAGATATCAATATGTCGTCGCTATTTTCATGAAAAATGGGCGCCTCTTTTTAGGCGCGAGTTATAAAAAATCTGAAAAATATGTCGTCGTTATTGAACCCTAAGGCGACGACATATGTCGTCGCTATAGAGCCAGTCCTTCTAATTCACGCCAACCCTTCTTCTTCTCCATTTTGGCTGCGATTTCCTCCTCCTCTTCCAGTAGCCGCCACTTAACTTGTCCGATTGGTAAGAATTAATTACGAATTTGAATTATACTCTACTATGAAATACTTTATTTGGTTCAAATTTAGAATTTTTCGAAATGTTTTGTAGCCGGTTCTACTAGTAAATTTTGCAGCCGGTTCTTTCAATATTACTTCACCATTTCGTCAGCTCCTCCATGACTCGAATGTAAGAATAGTTCTCCAATTTTTACTGTTTTTCCTTCTCATTATTTTTATATTCCAAAATAGAACATGAATAGGAGTATTAATCGGTTTGTTATTGGTTTATCAATAATTGCTTCAACTATTGTAGAATATTTATCTGCAATTGTATTCATATTCATTTATCTGCAATTGTATTCATATTCATTTTGTATTACTTCTGTAGTTCTGTGGAATGAGTTTAGGGACTTATTATATTTGTAAATTCATTTTTTAATTTTCATCAAAGTGTGATGCACGGGATATTATATTTGTAAATTCATTTTTTAATTTTCCTTTTTTAATGTTGGTTTTTCATTTTTGTTTTCGTTGCATTTGTTGAGGTTAATTAAGTGAATGCTACGTAAATATTATTTCTTGTTTTAAAACTATATATGAATTAGATGACAAATACAAATAGGTGCGTTGTTTGCCATATGGACCGGTCTGTTAATTTTGATCGACAAATATTAATTTATATATAAATGAGAAAACAATTTTGTAAATTCATATATGCATTTGAAATAAAATTGAGTTCATGCTTAGTTTTGGAACAAGGGGTATAATTCATATACCATTTGTGTAATTAATTCCATATGATGTGTGTTTTGAGCAATTTTTTTCCAAGAAGAATATATCTATCTCTTAATTTTTAAGAACTTGTTTGGTAGAGCTTAAAAATTAGCTAAAAAGTTGAAATCAAAATAAATCTATAATTTTTATGAATTTTTCAAACATAAATTTTATCAATCTTTTATCAAAATCTATTAAAATACTTCACAAAACAAGCGCTAAATATGAAAAAGTTAGAAAAATATATCTGCAATTTTACAGTAGTTTAGGGACCAATTTATAAAAAAATAAAATAAATTCAAATTTTTCCATAAATTCAAAGTTTAGGGACTTATTTGAAATAAAAATTAGTTTAGGGACCAATTTATAATAAAATAAAATAAATTCAAATTTTCCCATAAATTCAAAGTTTAGGGACTTATTTGAAATAAAAATTAGTTTAGGGACCAATTTATAATAAAATAAAATAAATTCAAATGTTCCCATAAATTCAAAGTTTAGGGACTTATTTGAAATAAAAATTAGTTTAGGGACCAATTTATAATAAAATAAAATAAATTCAAATTTTCCCATAAATTCAAAGTTTAGGGACTTATTTGAAATAAAAATTAGTTTAGGGACCAATTTATAATAAAATAAAATAAATTCAAATTTTTCCATAAATTCAAAGTTTAGGGACTTATTTGCAATCAAATAAGTTTAGGGACCAATTTGAAATTAAATATAATAAATTCAAAAATTCACATTAATTCAAAGTTTAGGGACTTATTTGAAATAAAAATTAGTTTAGGGAGCAATTTATAATAAAATAAAATAAATTCAAATTTTCCCATAAATTCAAAGTTTAGGGACTTATTTGAAATAAAAATTAGTTTAGGGACCAATTTATAATAAAATAAAATAAATTCAAATTTTTCCATAAATTCAAAGTTTAGGGACTTATTTGCAATAAAATAAGTTTAGGGACCAATTTGAAATTAAATATAATAAATTCAAAAATTCACATTAATTCAAAGTTTAGGGACTTATTGGAAATAAAAATTAGTTTAGGTACCAATTTATAATAAAGTATAATCAAGTCAAATTTTTCTATAAATTCAAAGTTTATGGACTTATTTACAATTTTACAGTAGTTTAGGGACCAATTTGAAATAAAATATAATAAATTCAAATTTTCCCATTAATTCAAAGTTTAGGGACTCATTTGCAATATAATAAGTTTAGGGACCAATTTGAAATAAATATAATATATTCAAAATTTCCCATAAATTCAAAGTTTAGGGACTTATTGGAAATAAAAATTAGTTTAGGGACCAATTTATAATAAAATATAATAAATTCAAATTTTTCCATAAACTCAAAGTTTAGGTACTTATTTGAAATAAAAATTAGTTTAGGGACCAATTTATAATAAAATATAATCAATTCAAATTTTTCCATTGCTTCAAAGTGTAGGGACTTATTTGAAATAAAAATTAGTTTAGGGACCAATTTATAATAAAATAAAATAAATTCAAATTTTCCCATAAATTCAAAGTTTAGGGATTTATTTGAAATAAAAATTAGTTTAGGGACCAATTTATAATAAAATATAATCAATTCAAATTTTTCCATAAATTCAAAGTTTAGGGACTTATTTACAATAAAATAAGTTTAGGGACCAATTTGAAATAAAATATAATGAATTCAAATTTTTCCATAAATTTAAAGTTTAGGGACTTATTTGCAATAATATAAGTTTAGGGACTAATTCGAAAGAAAATATAATAACTTCAAATTTTTTCCATAAATTTAAAGTTTAGGGACTTATTTGCAATAAATTAAGTTTAGGGACGAATTGGAAATAAAATATAATACATTCAAATTTTCACATATATTTAAAGTTAGTATGGGCGTGACGTGATGTTCACAATTATGTCACGTGTGTTAATATGGTCGACGTGATGTCAAGACGGAGGTGATGGTGCAGAGATCCTCCACGTGACCATCTTACCGGCTCCCTTCTAAGATGCGAGTGCGGTAAGACTTTTCGTTCAAATTGTAATTATTTATTATTTTATACATATCGTTGAAAATCGTATGATCAATACATTTTACAATTTCTTCATTTTCAAAGACCCCTACCAAAGCGACGGGGTATCTCTCGAGACATCAACCTTGAGATGGTTTGGCGGTGAATGGGAAGATGCCACTTTTCTATCGCGTTCGACAATGTCGAACGCACAATGCAGCCGATCGGGAATAACGAAGTATTTCACGCCGCTTGGTTGGGAACCAAGTGAGATTCATCGTGCCCCCGTGCTACCCTTCATGGACAGAGGTTCCAGAGGAGCAGCGAGCACGGTTACGTAGCATTATCGAGGTATGAACTTAAATTAGTTTTGTTATTAGTACACTTAATAAATACTTGTTTTACGACTTCTACAGTAACGTATTCTTTTTTCACTCTTGCAGAGCTACTTCGATCTGCAGGGCGATCGGTCGCCCGACGCAGCACGGGCAAGATGTATGTGTCATAAGAGATCGTCTGGCGGCCGATCGTTATCGCGATTACAAACTCAAGGCGCATAATCACTTAAAAGCGCATGGACCAAGCCGACCATACGGCGAGATGTCCGCCGAGGACTGGCAGAAGTGCATTGACTTCTTCACCAATCCTACTTTCGTGGTACGTATTATTTATATATTGTTTACGATATTTTATATACTCTTTTAACTAATACATTTTTTGCTAATCAATTATATGTTATACCTTCAGGAACGGTCCTCCAAAAATAAAGCCAATCGGGGTAAGGCTAAATACCCGAGCGTGCAGGGGTCGAAGAGCTTCTCTGCCACGCGTTACGATCAGGTACAACATATAAATTTTCAATATCATTATAAATATCTTCACTACATTACGTAAAAATGTATACTAAATTTCACGTTTAAATTGTCGTAGCGGGACCCCGAGACCCAGAAGTGGCCGGAGATTATTGATTCGTTCCGGACGTTTCACACCTTCCGGGATGACAATTGGGTCAACCCGCAGGCGGCTGGTGATTATGTGAGAATTTTTAAATTATGTTAATATAATTTTATCTGACATGCATGATATTATTATTTATTATTATTTTTTCACTGAACAGGATAAACTTGTTGAGTTGAGAGAGACTCAACAGACACAAGTCGCCTCCAATAGCGCGTCATTAGACGAGCGTGCTATTGCAAAAGAGGTTCTAGGAGAACGACGAGGTCACGTCCGTGGGGTTGGTCGGGTTAGAAGGGCACCTCTCCTCGCTAGATTCAAGCTGCCGCATCGTTTGCCCCACAAGGAACTTCCCATCGGTCCTCTCTGCACCCCGAATAATGATCTTGGTTTGCCATGTACGAGGATCAGCCACGCCAAATGTAGCGTGAAATTGAGTTTCTAAAAGTAAAATGCCATTGCGCTGCGGAGGAGCGGGGCGGGGATGGGGATGGGGATGGGGATGGGGATGGGGGACGGGGGGACGGGACAGGGGCGGGACGACGGTTTAGAGGGTTCAGAGATTTTTTGAATTTTTATATTATTTATATTATTTGCAAAAAAAAAAAAATTTTAAAAAATTCAAAACGTTTATAGCGGCGACAATGTCGTCGCTATAGTAAATTACATAATTTGTATTAGCGAGTCGTCGCTGTAATGGATGCACGTATAGCGACGAGATAATGGTCTCTATAATTTTGTAAATAGCGACGATTTTTATGACGACATCGTGTCGTCCTCCCTATAAGTCGGCCGAGATATGGCCATGACGATATTGCGACGATATTGTCGCCGCTATAGATACAAATTTATATAGAGACGACGTAAAGTCGTTACTATAACTCTAGAGACACTAACTTGTTGCGACGACATATAGCGACGACTATGTCGTCTCTAAAACATTAAAGAGACGACTTTTGAATATTCAGCGACGACAAATGTCGCCGCTATTGCCCTTATTTCTGGTAGTGATTTTACAGTGGGAGAGCTTTTGCGATTAAATAGAGAGTGGAAGTGTATGTTTACGAGAGTTTTTTGCGGTTTTACACAAAAAATGGGTAGCGTATGTACGATTGTAGAGTTATTTTTTTATTTTTATTTTTACTTTTTGAAATTTTTATTTTTTTAAATACCAAGGCATAATACTTTGCCATGTAACTTAAAATGAAGACTTTTTGGACCTTATGACTTGGGGGCCCATAAATTCAATGAAGATGACTGACTTTGAATCCTCCTTATTAATTTATCTTCAAAAATAGGAAAAATTGCCTATAAGTCACCTATAGGTGACTTATTTCAAATTATGTCAAAACATTTTTCAAAATTATCATTAAGTCATACTTCATCAATATTTCAAATTAATTCCAAAATTACCCCTTAAATCCCAAAAGACACAAAAGAGAACACATGGATGGATCTTCCTGTAATGGTGGTCATGAGGAGCTTGAAAATGGTGAACTTGGCGAGGATGGGAGATCCAGTAATTCAGGTGACCAACTTTATCTTGTGTGTTATTCATTCTATTCTATACTTTTGGTGACTAGAAATATGAATTTTTGGTCGCTGGTTCTGTGGAAATTTTTGGGAAGACTTGGTAGAAAAGATATAAAAGGAAAGAGGGTTGATGGCGTGGCATATCCACTTTATTTTTTATTTTTTAAAAGTAAATGGACTAGTCATAGTAGCAAATAGTGTATAATATGTAGAGTCAGCGTATCTCATGTAACCTGTACTTCTCGACTTTTACTAGTGAGCAGCTGATCTGGCCACTGCTTGATTCATTAGATCATTGGGGAAGCATTTGAAGTTAGTAAGAAAAGCAAAAGTTCTAAATGTTAGCTTCAGATCTTTGCACTATTGTTTAAAGTACATATCACATATACTGACTAGAATTCCCTTATCTTCTTTGATTTGTATGGTATGATTAAATTTTGTTAATAGTGTTTGTTTAGGAGCAGAGACGAAATTTGAAATCTAAATTAAGAGAAGCTCCTCGTTATAGCTCAATTTTATTTCTCTTTAAGAAATTCAGCTATTGTAGCTCATGAGGTGGGAGAGTAGATGTAATAAAATGGAAGGGCTTTAAAACTGATGCAACCAAAAACCTTAGATACGAAAGTCTATCAGTTTTTGACTGGAAAAATAGACAAAATCTCGATTGGAGAAATAGATAAGATGTTGATGGTTTTCTGTTGAGAGTAAAACTTATGTAGAACTTAGTTATATTAACTCTAATAGTGGCGGAGCCAGCAAATTGAACTTGGGGGGTCCCAAAATTACATAAAAAAAAATTTGAAACAACATAATAGTGATTTTTTTTTTTTGATAATTCATTACAAGCGTTCTTTACGAGTTCTCATACTCTGATAACATTGTATAATTACATCATCATCAATCTTGTCAAATACATCCTTCTCAATATACACAATCAAGCTATCATTCAACCATTTATCACCCATTCGATTGCGTAATCGATTCTTGACATAATTCATTGTAGAAAATACCCTCTCTACCGTAGCAGTTGCAACTGGAAGAATTAATGCCAATGTCAAAAGCTTGTATACTAACGAATATATTTCATACTTTTTTGTCTCAACCAACTTTCGTGCAAGTTCACCAAGACCTTGTAATCCTCCAAAATTTTCATCGGAGCGCATGTCAATGATATATGTGTCAATTTGATCATCAAGTTGCAAAATATCTAATCCTTGAAAATCTTTCGGATAAAACTTACACATTTGAATTACTTTGCTCTTGTTAAAAGCAACAAATGAATTATCTGGACACAAACATGCTATACAAAGAAGTAACTCACTGTTCACCTCTGAAAACCGATCATTCAACTCTTGTAGTTGCATATCGATTACTGCATAAAATAAATCCACACGGAAGTGATGTAAATTTGTCACAGTGATACGTCGTTAACGACCCAGAGGTGTATACATATCGTTCATGTTTGGGACACTAATGTTGTGCTCTCCACATAAGATATCAACCATTACCAAAAAAGAATCCCATTCATTATCCTTGAACTCTTGGAGCCGTTGTTTACATATTTTTACCAATTTCATGGCGTTGGCAATATCCTGATCTTTCCTTTGTAATGACTTTGACAATTCATTTGAAATTTCTAACACCTTCTTCATGAGATGTAGACCAAATACGAACTCAAATGTAAGAATTGTTGCCAACAAAACACGCGCTTCACCTTTTTTTCCACAATTTGTACTATCATTAACAATTGTATCAATCACTTCAATTGTAGTTGAAAACATGAGCATCAAATTACATAAACAACCATAGTGAGATCCCCAACGTGTATCACCAGAATGCTTGATAGCAGTTTCTTGATTAAGGCCTCGTCCACTTGATATTTCACCAACATTGAGCGCTCCAAGAATTTTGAGTCTTTGTTTCTCACGAATAAGATCACACCGTTTTGCCGATCCTCCAACAACATTCACTACACTATCAGCCAAATAATAAAAAGATTGGATATCCACATACTTTTTTGCCACAGCTAGAAGAGCTAGCTGAAGTTGATGAGCAAAGCAATGAATGTAGTAGGCACTCGGGTTATCTTTTAAGATAAGTGTTTTGAGACCATTGTACTCACCTTGCATATTACTAGCTCCATTATAACCTTGCCCTCTCAAATTAGACAAACTTAAGCTATATCTAGAAAACAAGTCGTCAATAGCAACCTTAAGTGAGAGAGCCGTAGTACTTGAAACATGTTGGATGCCAACAAAACGTTCCATTACATACCCATCCTTCACATATCGCAAAACAATTGACATTTGCTCCTTAGTTGAAATATCACGAGATTCATCAACTAGAATAGAAAACAACCCATCACCAATCTCACTGATAATAACCCTAGTCGTTTCAAAAGCAATGGCACTTACTATATCTTTTTGAATATCTGGTGAAGTCAATTTCAAATTTCCAGGAGCATTCTTCAAACACACAGCCTTAATCTCAGGATTATGGTCACACAACCATTTTAATAGTTCAAGAAAATTTCCTTGATTAGTTGAATCTTCAGACTCATCACTTCCACGAAAAGCAAGCCCTTGTCGTAGGAGATATCGAACACAATTGATTGATGCAGTTAGACATATTCGATACTCACTCCGTGTTTGTTTTGATTGCTTGAAAAGACTAGTATCAATACTTTTTTCTTGGTTGTTGAATGATTCAAACTTAACCCTAGCTAGATTGTGTGCACTATGGCATTTTCCAATATGTTTTCTGAGACTATGTTTCTTCTTCCAATTTGAAAATCCACCGACAACAAATGAATCACGACTTAAACTAAAAAGATAGCAATACAAGCAAAATACGGCATTTTTTGCTATACTATATTCTAACCAACCCGGATACTCATCATACCACTTAGTACTAAATCGTCTTTCCTTGTTTCTTTTTTTTGTTGACACAAACTCATGACTGCGAGGCTGACAAGGACCCCTTTGCACATACTCTCTTTGAATTATATCTCGAACATTAACATCATATTTATTGATTGGTTTTCTTAATCCAGGGTCTGAAGGTAATTGTTCAACATTAATTTCACCTCTATCTTGTCCAACATTAATATCATTCATTTCATCACAATCATCCCCGACATCAATCTCTTCAATGTCATCACTGTCATTCAAAATGTCAATATCATTCATTTCATCACTGTCATCCTCCGATCCCATATCAATTTCTTCTCTAACATTCTCATCATCATTTCGGACATTTGTTTCATCAATAGTTTGCTGACTCGAAGAAGGATGAGATTTACACAATCTTTTGAAGTGCTTCTCCATTACTGTTAAACATTTAATTCAGCAGTCAACATAAAAAAAAAAAGCAAAGGCCACCTAAATACACAATCATACAAGGCCGGCAAGGCCACAGGCATACAACTGATACAAGGCCGACAAGGCCACCCAAATACACAATCATACAAGGCCGGTAAGGCCACAATCATTTCCAATACTTCATTAAATGAGTAAGGGATAGCCATTGCTTACCTTAGGTTAGGGTCGTTCGATAACTTAAACTGGAAGCCAAGGTGAATGATCTGCTTCTGCTATGGAAGTCTCCAGCAGAATGCCCTTGCCTAAAATGTTGATTTGCTATTCAGATTTTACTCAGCCAGCCAACCAATAATATCCTGTTAAACATGAAAATACAATGACTCAATGAGGGCTCAAAGTCTCAACTTATTGAATATTTGAATATAATGTATAACTAATAAGTAATAACTCTATTTATTAATCAACAAAAGAAAGAAAAATATGTGAAATGGAAGTAAAATGTAAAATAAGCGATTGATTCCATTTACATATTTCATCATGCATTCAGTGGAAAATTGGAAATATTTGATCTCCCAACCAAATTACATTTTCAAATTGTGTTAATAATAATACGTACCTCACTGTGAGTCTGTAAATTGTGACTTATACGTAAAGAAAATGTGAAATGGAAGTATGGAACTGTAAGTCTGTGAGTTTGTTTGGCTGAATTTCAATGAAGTAGCAGTGATGCGGGCCACGAACCAGACACGAACCATGGTTCGGTCAACCATGGTCCAGTTGGAACACTAACGAGATCAAGGACCAAGAAGATCAAGGAAGACATACAAGGCCTCGTTAAAACCTTGTGGGCCGATGCCGATATCAAATACACGAGTCGACAAGCGAAGTACCAACTTGGATACACTTGATCCAAGCTAAAGAAGGGATGGAGGAACAATTCGAGGATAAAACAAAGTTGAGCAGAGCAGACGACATTGCGATCGCATTGTTATCAATACTTGCGATCGCAATACGCCAGATTCGTAAGCGAGCGTAATTACGCAAAGACATGCGATCGCGTGTATTAACCCCTATGCGATCGCAAGGATTTAACCCTATCGCGATCGCATAGTTATAAATTTGTGCAATCGCATGAAGGCCGATTTTGGCGAGAATGTTTTTTGGGCCAAACCATGCGATCGCAAGCGGTTTGTACCATGCGATCAAGATAGGTATGCCAATGCAATGATTCGCCGATTTAGTTTCCTTTTCAAATTAGAACTCTTAATTTAGTTGCTTTTAATTATGGCGGTTTAGATTCGAATTTTATTCTTGTTTACTATATAAACAATTCTACATTGTAACGAACTCGTTTACGATATTTTGAGATTAATTAAAGTGAGATTTCGCTTTTCTTACGAGTTCTTAATTGGACTAAACGAACTTATCAAAGAATTCGCACTCTTTGTGGCGTTCATAACTTTGGTTCTTGATTCAAGTAATCAACGGGTCAAGTTTCTGCTGGCCGATTTTAGCTTTCTTGGGGTTCGAGATCAATCTCTTGTGGGTTCCGAGATTCAATTCTCCATGGTTCGCATCGGTTGGTATCGAGCTTTGGCTCTAAAATCGAGTTCTATCATTTAATTTCTTGTTCTTCATCGATTCATCTTGAATCATATCAAAAAAAAAAAAAAAAAAAAAAAAAAAAACGAAAATTCAAGAAAAATTCAAGAAACGTAATCCTTTGATATTCGATGTTCTAATTATCATCTTGGGCGAATTCCTAATTCTTATTTTTTTTTTCTGCTCACCCTTATTACATTATCGTCCTTCCCAATTCTTGTCTTGAACCCTTGTTTTTGATCCTCATGGGGTCGAATTCTTTTGATTGAGTTCAAATAGTTCTTTAGAGAGCTTGGTAAGAAAGCAAGAGAGGAAAAAGGCAGAGTGGTGAGATTCTTATCGGGTAAAAGCCATATTGAGCGAAACACGAGTGCAAACACGTGAGGCACATAAACTTTTCAATCTTTCCTTTAATTCTCTTTTTTCTTATTTTACTTGCATTTAATGTCTAATCATGAAGAAACCGCACCTGGGGATGAAAGTCACCAGTTCTTTCTGTTAAGGGCTATGCAGCAACAATTTGAGCGTATGAATATGGTGTTTGAAGAAATGAGGGAGAGTAATAATACCTTAAGGGTTAAGATGGATCAACATGATACTTTATTTACCACATTACTAGGAGAACAACAACCCGGAGTTGCTCAGGGTAGGAGATATGATAGGCATAATCTTAATCCTATTGCTGATTTGGAGAATGAGGCTGTAGTGGGTAGTGACGATTATGATGTTGACAACTATGGGGCTGAGATGGGGAGGATGAGGCGTCGTGGAGATAGGCGTGAAAGACCACCTAGGGCAGTCGATTACAGGGGCCACGGTGGGGTAGATAGGAACTTTGGGAATATTAAGATGAAAATTCCTTCCTTCCAAGGTAAAATAATCCGGATGCCTATTTAGAGTGGGAGATGCGTATGGAGCTAATATTTGATTGTCATAATTATTCGGAGGAGAAGAAGGTCAAACTAGCGTTGATTGAGTTCTTTGAATATGCTATCATGTGGTGGGATCAATTAGTAAGCAGTAGGAGGAGAAATCATGAGAGACCGGTGGACACTTGGGATGATTTAAAGGCTCTCATGCGTAGGAGATTTGTACCTAGTCATTACTATAGGGACCTCTACCAAAAATTGCAGGGTCTTACGCAGGGCTCCAATAGTGTAGAAGATTACCATAAGGAGATGGAGATGGCTATGATTAGGGCTAATGTCGATGAGGATAGGGAAGCAACTCTAGCCAGATTTTTGGGTGGATTAAATAGGGACGTAGCCAACATAGTTGAGTTACAACATTATGTGGAGTTAGAAGACATGGTGCACATGGCTATGAAGGTAGAGAGACAGTTAAAACGCAAAGGAGCAGCTCGGTTTTCTTCGGGATCTAACCTCCCCGGAAGCCACGGTGGGATAATAGTGGTAGAAATGAGAAAAGCGGATTCAAGGCGAGGACCGAACCACCTAAAGTCAACAATGTAGTACCTACCTCCAACAAATCCAAACCAGATTCCCAACCCTCTAGAAATAGGGACATAAAATGTTTTAAATGTTTGGGTGTTGGGCACATTGCTTCACAATGTCCAAACAAACGAGTAATGATTTTGCATGACAATGGAGAGGTGGTATCTGAGGTTGAGAGTGAGAGTGACAGTGATGAGATGCCTGAATTAGAAGATATTGGTGTAGAATACCCGGTAGAAGGTGAGGCTCTAGTGGCGAGACGTGCTCTTAACACACAAATTAAGTTACCTGATATGGAGCAGCAACGAGAGAACATATTTCATACTAGGTGTTATATTAATAACAAGGTGTGTAGTCTGATTATAGATGGGGGGAGTTACACCAATGTAGCTAGTACCACACTAGTTGAGAAATTGGGTTTGTCGATGCTAAAACACCCTAGACCTTATAAATTGCAATGGTTGAACGATTGTGGGAGATCAAGGTTAACAAGCAAGTTTTAGTGAGTTTTAGCATTGGGAAGTATAGTGATGATGTGATGTGTGACGTAGTTCCTATGCATCTTTGGTCATCTTTTGTTGGGTAGGCCGTGGCGATATGATAGGAAGATTATACATGATGGGTTTAAGAATAGGTACAGTTTTGTCAAAGATGGAAACCGGTTACTCTTGTTCCCTTAACCCCAAAACAGTCTATGAGGACCAATTGAGATTAAAGGTGAGACAGATCAAAAGAAAAAAAGAGTGAGTTAGGGGCACAAGAGCATGCGAGTGGTGAGTGAAAAAAATTGAGAGTGTTCCTAAAGCTACTTGAAATCACGAGAGAAAAAAAAGTGAGCTTCTTTGCAAAAGAGAGCGAGGTTAGAGGGCTTTCAAGGAAAATCAACTGTGATTTTGCTAGTGTACAAGGAATCCCACCTTGTACTTAGTGACAACAACCAATCCCTCCCGATTTGGCTAATTCTTTGTTGCGAGGAATTTGAGGACGTCTTCCACGATGAATTGCCTAGTATCTTACCACCCATTCGAGGCATCGAACATCGATTGACTTTGTACCGGCTCGGTCATTCCAAATCGACCGACACATCTGAAGCAATCCGGAAGAAACAAAGGAGCTTGAGGCAAGTTGAAGAGTTGATGAGCAAAGGGTGCGTGAAGGAAAGCATGAGTCCTTGTGCGGTGCGGTGCTACTTGTACCCAAGAAGGATGGAACTTGGAGAATGTGTATTGATTGCAGGCGGTCAATAACATTACGATAAAAATATCGTCATCCCATACCTAGATTAGATGATATGCTTGATGAATTGCATGGATCTTGTATTTTTAGCAAAATTGACCTTAAGAGTGGATATCATCAAATAAGAATGAAAGAGGAGATGAGTGGAAGGCGCTTTTAAAACTAAGTATGGTTTATATGAGTGGTTAGTTATGCCTTTTGGTCTAACAAATGCCCCAAGCACTTTTATGAGATTAATGAACCATGTTTTACGTGCTTTCATAGGAAAATTTGTGGTAGTTTACTTGATGATATCTTAGTGTCTGAAGAAGAATTTGGATGAGCATATTGACCATTTGCGTTGTGTGCTTATCGCTTTAAGGGATGAAAAATTGTATGCTAATCTTAAAAAGTGTACTTTTGCATGGAACAAGTTATTTTTCTTGGCTATGTTGTTAGTGCAAATGGTATTGAGGTTGACGAAGAAAAGATTAAGGCCATTAAAGAATGGCCAACACCGAAAAGTGTCACCGATGTGAGAAGCTTTCATGGCTTAGCTAGTTTTTATAGACGGTTTGTTAAAGATTTTAGCACACTTGCTACGCCACTTCATCGCTATCATAAAGAAAAGTGTTGAGTTTAATTGGGGATCGAACAAGAAAATGCTTTTAATATTATTAAGGATCGATTGTGTTACGTGACTGCCTCTTGGCATTACCTAACTTTAACAAAACTTTTGAGATTGAATGTGATGCGTCGGGAATAGGTATTGAGCTGTGTTAATGCAGGAGAAAAGGCCAATAGCCTACTTTAGTGAGAAACTTGGTGGGCTGCCTTGAATTATTCGATCTATGACAAGGAGCTGTATGCATTGGTGAGATCCTTGGAAGTTTGGCAGCATTACCTATGGCCGAAGGAGTTTGTTATCCATACCGATCATGAGTCGTTAAAGCACCTGAAAGGGCAAGGTAAATTGAATCGGCGGCATGCCAAGTGGGTTGAATTTATTGACACTTTTCCTTATGTCATCCACTACAAACAAGGTAAGGAAAATATTGTGGCTGATGCATTATCTAGACGGTATGCTCTCGTTGCTACTTTAAATGCTAGATTGTTAGGATTTGAGTATGTTAAGGAGTTATATGCTAATGATCATGACTTTGCTTGTGTGTTTGAAGCATGTGAAAACAACGCCTTTGGGAAATTTTATAGGTTAGATGGCTTCTTATTTCGGGAGAATAAATTGTGCGTACCTTTTAGTTCTCTACGAGAGCTACTTGTGCGTGAAGCACATGGTGGGGGTTTAATGGGACATTTTGGTGTAAGGAAGACCTTAGACATACTACATGAACATTTCTTTTGGCCTAGAATGAGGCGTGACGAGAGAGATTATGTGCAAGATGTGTTATTTGTAAGAGTGCCAAATCTAGGGTCTTACCTCATGGTTTGTATACTCCTTTACCCGTACTCTAATGAACCTTGGGTTGATATCTCTATGGACTTTGTGTTAGGTTTGCCTAGGTCAAAGCACAATAATGATTCAATCTTTGTAGTTGTTGATAGGTTCTCGAAAATGGCACATTTTATTTCTTGTAATAAAGCGATGATGCAACTCACATTCTTTGAATTATTTTTTCGAGAAATTGTCCGCCTACATGGTGTTCCTAAGAGTATTGTGTCGATCGAGATGTTAAGTTTCTTAGCTATTTTTGAAAAGTTTTATGGGGTAAGTTAGGGACTAAGTTACTGTTTTCCACTACTTGTCACCCCCAAACGGATGGCCAAACCGAGGTAGTCAATAGAACTTTATCTACTCTATTACGCTATTTGTGATACAAAAAGAATCTAAAGAAGCTGGGAGGATTGTTTACCTTTTATTGAATTTGCATATAATAGGAGTGTTCATTCTACCACGAATATGTCCCCATTTGAAATTGTTTATGGTTTTAATCCACTAACCCCTTTGGATTTGATTCCTTTACTGTTGATGAAAGGACTAGCTTAGATGGACACAGGAAGGCCAGATATGGTAAAACATATCCATGATAGTGTCTGACAAACAAATTGAAAAGAAGAATGAGCGAAGATGAAAAAAAAGCCAATAAGGGCCGTCGACAAGTTATCTTGGAACCTGGTGATTGGGTTTGGGTACATATGAGGAAGGAAAGATTTCCTGCGCGTCGACGTTCTAAACTACACCCTAGGGGGGATGGACCGTTTCAAGTCCTTGAACGAATCAATAACAATGCTTATAAACTTGATCTTCCAGGTGATGTTAATGTTTCTGCTACCTTCAATATATCTGATCTTTCTCCCTTTGATGTAGGTGATGATTCGAGGTCGAATCTTTTTAAAGAAGGAGGGGATGATGCGGGCCACGAACCAGATACGAACCATGGTTCGGTCAACCATGGTCCAGTTGGAACACTAACGAGATCAAGGACCAAGAAGATCAAGGAAGACATACAAGGCCTCGTTAAAACCTTGTGGGCCGATGCCGATATCAAATACACGAGTCTGACAAACGAAGTACCAACTTGGATACACTTGATCCAAGCTAAAGAAGGGATGGAGGAACAATTCGAGGATAAAACAAAGTTGAGCAGAGCGGACGCATTGCGATCGCATTGTTTTCAATACTTGCGATCGCAACACGCCAGATTCGTAAGCGAGCGTAATTACGCAAAAGACATGCGATCGCGGTATTAACCCTATGCGATCGCAAGGATTTAACCCTATGCGATCGCATAGTTATAAATTTGTGCGATCGCATGAAGGCCAGATTTTTGGCAGAATGTTTTTGGGCCAAACCATGCGATCGCAACGGTTTGTACCATGCGATCGCATAGGTATGCCGAACAAGAGATTCGCGATTTAGTTTCCTTTTCAAATTAGAACTCTTAATTTAGTTGCTTTTAATTATGGCGGTTTAGATTCGAATTTTATTCTTGTTTACTATATAAACAATTCTACATTGTAACGAACTCAGTTTACGATATTTTGAGATTAATTAAAGTGAGATTTCACTTTTCTTCTGAGTTCTTAATTGGACTAAACGAACTTATCAAAGAATTCGCACTCTTTGTGGCGTTCATAACTTTGGTTCTTGATTCAAGTAATCAACGGGTCAAGTTTCTGCGGCTAGATTTTAGCTTTCTTGGGGTTCAGATCAATCTCTTGTGGGTTCCGAGATTCAATTCTCCGCGGGTTCGCATCAAGCAGACACGGCACATTAAGGCTGAAGCTTGTTGAGGAAGACAACATGTAAACAAACCAAATTGGGCCATTCTTTTTGTTGGGTAATTGGGTTGGGTTACTTAGGTACTTGGGTTACTTACTTGGGAATTGGGTATTTTCTTATTTGGGCCATTTTTTTTTTTTTTTTTGGGTTTGGGCAGATTTTAATGTTACAAAAAAAAAATAATAAAAAAAAAAAAAAAATTATACCCTTAGAAAATTAGGGGGTCCAGGACCCCCCCAGGACCCCCCCTCCGCCCCTGGTCCAAATCCACACTGGAGGCAACCGTCGTGGATGCCCACGCCTGTGCTAGTTGAGACACCAGTGTTAAGTTTGGAGCAGCGATTAGAAGAAATGATGGATCGTAAAATAGCCAAGGCTATGTCTAACAAAAGTAGTAGGCAGCAATCTATGATGTTGGAAGAAGATCATTTTTCTCTAAAAGTGATGGTAGTCCCCTTGCCAAAAGACTTCAAACAGCCAAAGATGGAGAAGTACGACGGATCCTCCGATCCTGTCGATCACCTTAGGACTTTTGTTGACTTGATGAGGTTGCAAGCCACTCCTGATGTGATTATGTGCAAGGCTTTTCCGCCAACACTTAGGCGGGAGGCCAGGGACTGGATAGCCACTCTTCTCCCAAAATCGATCTGTACATTTGACGATTTTTCCAAGAGTTTTGCTGCCCACTTTGCCAGCAACAAACGTGTTAAGAAAACTGCTATCAGTCTTATGCAATTGACATAGGACAAAGACGAACTGTTGAAAGATTTTATTGCCCAGTTCAATAGAGCAACGCTGGGAATCAAAGATCAGCAGATGTCTACTGTGGTCACTGCCATGATGAGTAGAACTAGCAGTCGTCCTTTCAAGATGTCACTCTCCAAAAACCCGCTGGATACGATGCATGAGTTACTCAATAGAGAGGATAAGTATGTGGACGCTGAATAAGCATATCTCATTACCAAAAGTATGAAAGATCGAAATAAACATGAGTTTATCAAAAGGAAGATTTAGGACGAGCTCGAACCTCGAAATAATAGAGGTAAGCTCACCCGAGACGAGGCGAGCTCACCCAGAGAGCCAAGCTGAAAAAAAAATTCAAGGTGAGGCGAGCTCACTTGAGGCGGGCGAGCTCACCAAGAGAGCCAAGCTAAAAAAAAAAAAAATAATTTAAGGCGAGGCAAGCTCACCCAGAGAGCCAAGCTGAAAAAAAAAATTTCAAGGCGAAGCGAGCTCACATGAGGCCGGCGAGCTCACCCGACACGAGAAGAGCTCACTTGAGGCGGGCGAGCTCACCCAGAGTGCCAAGCTAAAAAAAAAAATTCAAGGCGATGCGAGCTCACCTGAAGCAAGTTGAGCTCACCCAGAGCGCTAAAAAAAAAAAATTTAAAGATGAGCATGTGCGTTAGATTACTTCTACTTCTCATTAACGATAGTCTATAAAAAGTAGAGGGTTTTATGAGGCCAGAAATAGGGCCAGCTGCTACTATCTGAAAAACAAGGTCAGTTGCTATTTCTTGAAAAACAAGGCCAATGAGCCTCTATCCAAAAATCAAGGTGATGAGCCTATGGTTAAAAATCAAGACGATAGCTACTATTTAAAAATCAAGGTGATAGCCACAATTGAAAAATAAGGCGATGAGCCTATGTTTAAAAATCAAGGCAATAACCACTATTTAAAAAATAAGGTGATAGCCACTATTTAAAAATCAAGGTGATAGCCACCATTGAAAAATAAGGTGATGAGCCTATATTTAAAAATCAAGGTGATGAGAACAATGATAACTGCTACTGTCTGAAAAACAAGGTCAGCTGCTATTGTTTGAAAAACAAGGTCAATGAGCCTCTATCCAAAAATCAAGGCGATGAGCCTATGTCTAAAAATCAAAGCAATAGCCACCATTTAAAAATCAAGGTGATAGCCACCATTCAAAAATAAGGTGATGAGCCTATATTTAAAAATTAATGCGATAACTACTATTTAAAAATCAAGGTGATAACCACCATTGAAAAATAAGGCGATGAACAGTTTTTTTAAAAATCAAGGCGATGAGCCTCTGTCTGAAAAATAAGGCGATGAGCATATGTCTGAAAAACAAGGCGATGAGTATATGTTTAAAAATCAAGGCGATGAGCCTTTGTCTAAAAAAAGGCCAATGAGCCTCTATCCGAAAATCATGGCGATGAGCCTCTGTCCAAAAAACAAGGTGATGAGCCTATGTTTAAAAATCAAGGCGATGAGCCTCTGTCAGAAAAACAAGGCGATGAGCCTCTGATTAAAAATCAATGGGATGAGCCTCTGTTAGAAAAACAAGGCGATGAGCCTATGTTTAAAAATCAAGGCGATGAGCTTCTGTCTGAAAAAGTTAGAGAAGAGCAGATGCAGTAGATTATTTTTACTTCCTATTGACAACAGTCTATGAAAAGTAGTTTATGGGAAGTAGAGGGCTTATAATGATATAAATAATGACAGTTGCTATATTTTATTTAGCTATGGTGGCACATCTTGGCACGCCCTCCTCAACAAATTTCCCGCCTCACCGGCACGCCTGTCTCATTGGTCTCATGAGCACGCTTCTGACAGATAGACTACAATAACCCAATTGTCTTCAGATTAGCCAGGCAGGCGACCCATGGAATGACAGCTACTACCAGTTATCGAGAAAACGAAGCATCCCTCATTAAATCCTAATAATGAGAGAGATGAAAGGACACCCGTTATCAAATGATGGAAATAAAGGAACACCCATCATTATAACTACAGACCATCCCTATAAATAGAGGCCAATCCCCTGGTAAAAACAAAAGACACAATTCTCATACACTTCATATTGTTATTCTGCATATATGTTTTAATCATATACTGATTATCACACCAGAGTGGCCACGGGAGAAAAAAGTTCCGCCACCTTTTGTAGGTCTCCATCACTGTCGCAGTCGTGCTCGGAGGAGGAGGAAATTATTTATCATCAGTTTATAACGGATTTTTAACGGAATCTGTAAAAAAAACCAATTGTGCACCCAACAGTAGAAGGTCAGGGATCATTCTGCCAAAAATTAAAGGTTATGGACCATTTGCGCCAATTTCCCTAGATTGAAACATTATCATAGGTTAAAATATTGTCATAATAAAATAGTATCAAAGATAAAAATATAGTATAAATATACCATAGCACATTATTTAGATAAAACAATATCATAGATAAAACTAAGTACAAGATATTTTACTGATTAAAGTAATGATATTTTTTTTAAATGCTTCATTAGTAGTACAAGATCATTGATACTATTTGTATTCAATAACAGTATCATAGATTGAGACAGGAACATATGTTGAAGCATTATCACAATAAAACAGTATCAAAGATAAAAGCATGGTATAAGTATACCATATCACATTTTTTAGATAAAACAGTATCATAGATAAAACTAAGTACGAGATGTTTTAATAGTTGAAGTAATGATATTATTCCTAAAATACTCTATTAGTAGTACAAGATCATTGATAAAGTTTGTATTCAATAAAAGTATCATATATTGAAACAGTATAATAGGTTGAAACATTATCATAATAAAACAGTATAAAAAATAAAAACATGATATAAATATACCATAGCATATTATCTAAATAAAATAGTAACATAGATTGACAAGCATTTTTAAAGAAAACAGTATCAATGATCTTGTACTACTAATAGGAATATTTTGAACAGTATCATTACTTTAATCATAAAATATTTAATTTTGAATGTGTGTTTGTTTGGTAAAGTTTAAAAGTAGGTCCGAAAAAAAAAGAGTTAGTAAACATTGCTAAACATGCTATGCCGTAATGAAAACTAGTGTATAATAGTAAAAGTAAAACAATATCAAATATTTTTTGCAAAACAGTATCATAATTAAATAGTATAATAGAAAACAATATCATAAAAAAGTATCATTGAATTAGCAATTTTTTGTAATTGCAGGGGCATATTTATCTTTTAGTGTTAAAATGTGACTTTAATTAAATTAAGTTTGGGCCATATGACTTAAGAGCCCATAAGTACATAAACAGTGACTGACCCTGAATTTACCCTATATTTTATGTTTATTTTTTTGGATATTTGTGTCTGTCCAATTTTTTTTTTGTGATGTTAAATATTTTTTTTAAATGTGATATTGAGTATCGGGCTTTTTATTTTTATTTTTTAATGAATGCAATAATTTTGGTAAATAAATGTATTTTATAATTTATACATTTAATATAAACACACTATATAATTAAATAATTTTTGAAATAAATTATTATTGATAATTAAAAATATAAATAGATGAGAATATATAATACTCATTTGGTACAAAATTTGAAGTAATAAGTTGGATATGACAAATGGATTTGGTGTGAAAGTTGCACCATTTTGATGTAAAAGTTGTACCAATTTGAAGATATGAGTTACGGTAATTATGATTTTAGGATTGAGACAAATTGAGTAGAGTAAGGAGAAGATTGTTTGAATAAGAGTTTTATTGGAAATTGAAGGCGTAGAGACACACTGCGGACGTATATATATATATATATATATATATATATATATATATATATATATATATATATATTTTTTCTTCTACTAGTAGAGAAAACTCTTTGTAGTCGTGATAAAAATAAACACATTTAAGTCAAAATATGGACTAATATTAGTTTAGTGGCCTAATGGTGCAAATTAACATGCTTCATATTAAGCCTCAAATCGAATCATATTATGAAATTAGGAAGATTGTAGAGTTGCATATTGGAGAGAGAAACTTCAAATCGAATCATATTAAATGTTTGTTGCATATTTCAATCTTTTTTTCCAATTACAAATATAGTTAGTTGTACAAAATAATTACATAAAAATAAACAGATTTAAGTGACTCATGGTATTGAAGTTTAGTGATCTAATTGTAGTTAGGGTGAAAGTTGGGTGACTACTAGTACAATTAACTAAGTCCATGTGGATTACCACATATATAGATATTAATTGACGAGTAATGTTAGATGAATATCATGTTGGACATAAAGTTAGACCATCATATGTAAAATGTTAGATCTGTCGTTTAAAAAGACATAATTCAAATTCCTATTTATGTCTTTTCAAATGATAGATTTGATATTTTACACATGGTGGTCTAACTTTATGTCCAAGTTGTTGTTCATCTAGCATTTTCCTTAATTGACTCTCCAACTTTTTAATCTATTGAAAGAATTTCAATTTTCAATATTTATATATTGAATAAATTAAATAATATATACAAAATAAATAAATAATAATGGAGTAAAATTATATAATAATTAAATAATAAGTATGTCAAAATAAAATATATGAAATAATCACGACCGTATAGAGTTTTCTCCGTTATGAAAAGAAAAAAAAGTAATTAATCGTCCGTGTGTCACTACGTTTTCAATTTCTCTATTCACAAAATCATTTCCTTCAAAATTTGTTGATGGTTTCAATCCATCTCTCTGATTCGATCATCTCCAAAATCTACTCATCTCCTCAATCCATTTTTCTCAATCAATCATCTCCATCCATCACCGATCATCTCCAAAATCTGTTCACCGTCTCAATCCATCATCATAATACATTCTACGGTTGGATTTCAGTGCAAGTAAGCAATACAGAAGTAATAAATATTTATTAAGAAAAAAGTAAAATGAATTGAAATTTATAATTGCTTTTTAAAATCCAAAATATAAAGATTCTCTTGCATATATGCTGCTATATCTTGAATTCCCACATTCTGAATCATTCTCTAATGTCCCAGAATGAATCTGTGGAGTGCTTAACTTCTTCTTGAATCTCCATTTCTTCTCAGTTCTCAAGATGAAGTGCAAGCTGTTTGTTATTTAATTAATATGCTCCAATATTCTTGTGAATGCTGGTGGTTCTGTTCCAATGTGAAGTAAGGGTTTGCATTTTAGTCTTTTTATACCTACTCGTAAAAATAATTTCTGGAGTTGGCCTCTTGCTGAACCTTTGGAATCGGAAATGTATATAGATGAATTGTGTCCACTACATTTTAATTGTTTCATAATATCCATTTATTTATTAATAAATATATTATTTTCTCATCAGAATGTTCTCATATCCTATCTCTTCATTGTTTGTACGAATTTTGATATAGTAGCAAAGTCGGCTAATTACTTGGACGTGCACGATCACCCGTACGTAGATAGTCCTAAACTCTTGTCAGTTAGAATTAAATAGTTTTTCCAATTCAAATATGAATGGACATATAAATTAGTTTATTTGTGCACACAATACGTTAATCAGGCAATGAAAACAAAAGAGTTGCATTTTTGAATGTATTGTAACGATTTTTCCAAGAGAAGGGTATAGAGTTATTTGATGTCATTTTTATAGCACAATTTGTTTGTATTAATAAGATCAATCCCATTAATTTGTATGAATCCTTCGTTAGTATCAAAGATGAGCGAGTGAGCAAGCTGTTTGTTATTTACTTCTTTCTAACTTTACCTATGTATACACTATATTTTTTCTTGATTTTCATTTTTAGTGATTATCCAAGAAATTAAGAGGAAAAAAAAAAAAAAGGAAGAAGATTAATTGATGTCTGTGCTCACGGCGAACAATTTACCTGTGGGGTACAGGTTCCGGCCAACAGACGAGGAGCTGATTGATCACTTTCTGCGGCTCAAGATAAAGGGACGTGAACAAGAAGTTGGTGTTATACGAGAACTTGATTTGTGTAAATGGGAGCCCTGGGACTTGCCTGGTAACTTATGTTAAATATGGATGCTAGATTTGATAAGTAATACATATATTTATGAATGTGTGTTTACTTGTAATTTTGCAGATCAATCAGTAATAGAGTCGATTGATGATGAGTGGTTCTTTTTCTGCCTCAAGAATAGAAGATATCAGACTGGGTCGAGATTCAACCGAGCGACAGAAAAAGGCTACTGGAAAGGTACTGGTAAAGTTCGCGACATAATTTCTAAGAAGGGAGAGATAATTGGGACAAAAAAGACTCTGGTTTACCACATCGGCCGTGCTTCTGATGGCACAAGAACTAAATGGATCATACACGAATATCATGCCACTGATAACTTGCTGGATCAAACCAATCCCAATCATCCCAATCAGGTTAGGATTACTGTGCAATTGTTTTGTATGTTATTTGGATATTTGGTCTAGATGAAGGAATTCGAGGTTTTGCTTCTTTAAAAATCATTTAAATTTGTGATTCCACTCAGCTCAGAGAAAGAAAGTGGGAAAGAACATGTCATCAGTAGTGTATTACGTGAATTGATATAACGACTTGAAAATATCGTAATGAACTGAACTGCCTTAACAGGCAGTGTTGATTGACAAAATTGTTTGAACATTCAAATGAAGGCAGTAGAGATTTTTTATGATAGTATTGTTATGTGGATTAGCATTCAATTAATTCATCAGTGTCAATGCTTTACTATATTTTCTCTTTTCCTAATCGGTGATTAGATGTATCATTTATCTAGGGTGATTTTGTGGTTTGCCGTTTATTTAAAAAGACTGATCCGAAACAAGATGTCGTAACTGAAAGCTCAAACTGCAAAGAAGCTGAACAGGCTGTCTATTCTCCTACCACGGGTGATACTGCTGCTGAAGATGAAGTATCCAAAGCACCTAGTCCAGCATCAGATGGCCTAGCTGAAGTGAAACCTTCCAGCATCGGAATCTCTTCAATTTCAGAGAAAACAGTGGTTGACACTCCTTTACATACTGACTGGCCGAATTATAGCAGTGTTGCTGATGAGACGGGAAACCACATCTTAGGCACTGCATTAGTTTCGGTGAGTGAAACAACTAACTTCCGACTTACAGAAGAACTCTACTTCTTAACACTGATGAATAGTTTAGTAAATGTTAAACCTTATTCTTCGTTTGTGTTTTTCTTCAGCGTGATTCACATCTGGAAAAAGTGTTGGAAGATATATACAGCCCTATAGAGTCACTGGATTGGAAAATCTTCTCCCCGTTACATTTACAGATGCAAGAGGAGCTTGGAAATTCTTACTTCTCTAACACTGTCACTAATATCATCAACAATGATAATAGTAGGCCATTTCAATGTGGAACAGATAATATTGATATTAATGATTTCTTGAACTCGGTTCTTTTCAATTCAGACAAGCGTCCCTACGAAGATTCTGGCATGTATCAAATGCCATCCCTTGTAACAGAAACTCCCAAGTATTTTAACTCTCTGGACTTAGTTAAGGATGGCAATTCATGTAGCAAATCAGAGGTGGAGGCGCCTCAAGAACAGGTAAATGGAAGTGCTAAGGTTTCTTTTGGTTTATCATTTTTCAACTATACTAGACAATCAAACTGCATTAGTGACTATCTTTCTGGGTGCGTATTCAGTTCTTGTTGATAGAAATCTGTTTGTCACATTTTTTCACCCCCAGGTTGAAATGAGTGTTACTTTCGAAATGGCAACTGCTGAGCAAAATGAATACAGACTTCCTCGTGCTAGCAAGGATTACCATCACAGAGACCTGTCTTTTGAAAATAACAAGCATCTAATGGAGAATATTTTCTCACCTGTCTCTGATGGAAATCAGATTCCTAACTTGTCAAATGTTGAGGAATTTGTTGGTCATAGCAATGTGGTGGGCAGTGGCAACACTCTTGGAACACGAAAAAAATTGAGGACTCACCAAGCTCCACATCGAGCAGGTGTCCAAAATTTTTCCGCATGTGGAACTGCCCCTAGAAGAAGTCGCCTGCTGAGGAAACTTCAAATTGGATCTGTTGACACGAGCCCGGTAATCATTGAGGTGAGATATTTCCCTGCGAAATGTATCAGTTTTTGTAGTATCCTGAATTTAATATAATTTAGTTGTGCAGGATGGAAAATCTGCCATTGTGCATACCTCAAAGGATTTGGAGGATTTAACTTCTAGCGAAACAAATAAGTGCAAAGAGAAAATAGCCAACGGCTTGAGCACAAAAGTGACGTCCACGAGTGAGTTACCGGGTAACAATCAAGAAGACATTCTTTCTGTCAGCTCAAAATGCAGAGCTGTGCATTCAATATTGTCATATCCGTACATGCCAAAGGTAGTTGTGTTTGCGAGTCTCCTCATTGTGCTTGTTGGTGTTGGAAACTGGTACGAGAATTAGCCAGAAAATAAAAATTTTCTTTAATTCGATAAAACCAGGATTTTTCTAGGCGTTCACGTATTTATTATAATTAAAATACTAATGGATTAGTATTATACCTGAATCAATAAACAATATTAGTTTGGATCTGATTCACGAGCTTGCTGCTTCTGATTCACGAACTTGGTGCTCCCAACGTTCAAACCTTCTATAGTATTCTCCAAGTCTGAATTACATCAGCATGTGGGCACCTTTTAATTAAATCAAAAGACTAATTTTTGGACTGGTCAGATCTGAAAAACAAAGAAGTTAAATTTCTTCTCTTTTCTAACTGATCGAATTGTTCGAATGAATTTATGTCACAAGCAATGTGATATAAATAAGGGTAAGTGATCTGATTGCGAACAACGACAAGAGTCCTGATTGCATTCAAGTCCAATTAGTTTTGGATTGATTTAATTACATATGTAATTCCTGAACTTATATCACAATTACAATTAAGTCCAAAACTTTCATAGTAACTATGATTAAGTCCAAAACTTTATAGAGCTACCACATGGACCTGTCCGGACATATATTTTCCAAGCTCCAATAATTTGATTGTCTAGTCGACCCTAGACTGCCTGATCTAATTATTAGTCTTTTGCTTTTATAACTAAAGGCGAGAGACTGCACTCTCAGAATATATAAAATTACAGAAGCTGTAATACTTTCCTTTGACCTACCGTATATATATATCATTTCTGTCTGAGATTCGATAATTAGGTATGAGCATAAATGACCATTTTACCCTTCTAATTATTCTCACTAACTTTAAGTTACATTTTCTTCAATGGTCCTGTGAACTAATCACATTAGTCGAAGTTTAGCCGTCGCTGAACACTGAGCTTAGATTTATAACCGTTCAACAGAAAATACTTAAGTTGTCACTCGACCCATTTTTTAGGGCGACACTTCCCGACACGAATTCGTGTTCTCTACTTCGCTCATTCTCAAGCTCCCAACTCACCGTGATATTTGATCAATTAAATTGATCTCATCCATTGGTAAATCAAAGAACCATCAAACTAACGAAAAGATATACACAATCCTGTCAAGGGATTTAGATGAAATATCCGATGATCAAGTGGAACTTAATTATTCACACGGTCATGCTATATAATTAAATTTGACACGTGGTCCGTTCAATACACACCAAGTGTACTAGTGTCACCATTAATCCATTTCTGCGATAAGGACAAATCGCAAACCCGAATGATTAAATAATCAACACTACAACCTTCTAGTATAAGATGCCAACCCTCATACATTGGTTGTGAACATTTTTATTTATGATCAAAATATAAGTTCTGTCACACTATACTTCTCAATGCAAGCATCCAACTTATATCATCACAAGTGATCATTGACACTTTATTTACACACTTAATATTAAACAAATGCAATAATAATGAATGAATATAAACCAAAGTTTTATTCAATATAAAATTGTCATTCCATCATAGCAAAATTATACTATCGGGGTTGGTAGGTGGGGTGGGGTGGGGTGGGGTGGGGTGGATGTTTAAAATAATCTAGATTTGAATAAACTAACTAGAGAAAGAAAGTAAGGTGTCATGTCCCCCTTCTTTGTACTTCAATATTGTTCATATCAATATACTAGGGTAGGGGATAATGCCGAACCCCCCCTCCGAGGCTTAAGTGAGTAGGTCTAAAAACTCCCACCCTTACTTTGGATGGACTTGCCATACTGGGCTTTTATCGTTATCATTTCTTTCCCAGATAGGTTTACATGAATAGAGTTTGCTAGTGTTGTTTTCTGGATACTATCAATATTATAGAGAGTGATCTTTTTGTACGTGTAAATGTAATATGTTTTTGAAATGGAAAGCTAATGTAATATGTTTTTGAAATGGAAAGCTGTTGTTTTTGAGAAGCTCAGTATAATTGTACTATTTCTCTTGTTTTCTCAGGGAGTATGTTACCGTAGTTGCGTGTAAACACTGTTGTATTTTTCGTTATTGACTGCTTTTTTACACTTCTATCATGGCTATTTTTCATGTACGAGAGCTGTGGAAGCATTTACTGGGACTGTGGCAATGCACATTGCTTCTGTCTCTCCTTCACCTATCGCCTGCGCTCTTAATAGTTTTTAATAGTTTTGATGAAAGAGCCAAAACTTACAGACACCAAAGAGGAGATAAATATAAGGTGGATTGATTTATCGGCACATGATACCCTTAAATTAAGTATTATAGTAAAAGTTAATTAAGTATATATTAAAAGTTAAGGTCCGTTTGGTTTGCTGTTACTCAAAACTTGTTTGATCTAGTATTTTTTAAAATGTGTTTTTAAAAATGAAGTTAAACTGATAACATAAACTTTAAAACATACTCTTGACGTTTCAATATTTTCACGCCAAAAATACTTACAAGAAATAAGTATTTAAATGAAAATTCTAAAAAAATAAAAATAGTTCAAACTACTAGTTATTTAAATAAAAAATGTACAAAAATTATTTATACGAAAATAGATAAATAATTCTCAGTCCATGTCATTAATTTTTATTTTTTTAAGTCAATTTATTATTTGTTTGTATTTTATTTTGTAGCGAAAAAAAAAATATCGTAAGATTCACCAACTTTAAAACGCTTATATTACTTGATAATATATTAGCATAAAATTGTTTTATTTTATTGAGTAATCAAATTAATTGAATAAAATGTCATAAAAATTTCTCAAAATTCTAAATCAAACGTGTTTTTTTATTTTTCTATTTTGAGAATCAGTTTTTCAAAATAACAAACCTAACGTATTTTCAATAATATTAAAATAGACACTCTAAACTATAAATTGAAAATGAATTTAAAATCTCAAAACTAAAAGGCAAAACAAACGAGACTCAATAGTTTATTTGGTTTTAGTGGCATTGTTTGTTCACCCAAGAAGAATTCGATGGTGTTTCGCGCGTTTCTTGATTTGGATTCGTGCTAACAATTAAAAGATTATTCAAATGATGTGTAAGGAACAAAACTTTTGAGACAAAGTTTCAACAAGGGGTGTTTAAATTGAAACATTATATTACACAACTTACCTCCAAGAGGCGCAAGCATACAAAATTACTAGATTCGAAAAATAAAGAGCAAAAGACTTGAATGTAAATTCACATATTTCTTGTGAGATAGGTGTTTCTTCTTCTTTCCAGTGCCTTTCTTTGTTTATATATTGATCACAATTTGCATAATTTTTGCCCATGACTGCCCGTTATATCATAGCACTTCTTCAAAATAACTTCTTATCACAATCATGGCCGTAATAACTTTCCATAACCTCCCATGATACTTTGTTTACCTCTTAGCAGTTTACCTTGGATTGTGGGTCATGTAAAAACCGCTTTATTACCTGCGCGATGCAGTTATCATCTTCCTCGCCCAAACCCTTCTCTATTCGCTTTATCCAGTATATGTTTTGGTGATTCTTTTCTTAGAAATTCGTCCAAACTCTGTGTTTGGGCTTCTCTTTTTGGGCCTTTGTTTAGGTCCTTATTTTAGGAACATTTTTTGTATCAAAAATTATCCCAAAATATAGCTTAATTAATGTTAATAATTAATTTTGCTATATTCAAGACTCCATACTCTTTCCCACATTCCTTGGAATTTCAAAAGGTAAAAAACTCATTGGTATTCTCTTCTAGGCGGTGCTGACGTGCATTCCCCTTTTTAGCAAAATTTCACTATGTTGCTCACCTATAAAACCCCATTATCCATTCTTCTTCTTCACATTTTCATTTCTATTTACCATTTCACCGCGAAAACACCATTGTTATCCTTGTCCTTTTTTGCAATGGCATCAACAAATTCTATTTCTTTTGAAGACTATTAGACTTTTCTTTCTCAACCGTTCATCACTCCAGGTAGTTTACTACCAGCAAACACTCGACGTCATGAGTTTCATTTAGGCCCAACATTCAACGTTGCTGACGCAGTTGGGTGTTCTCCTGTCGTCCAGATTTTTTCCACATCTTATACTTTTCCTTTTGTTGAGCCACTTCCATTACCCTCACTCCGTAATGCTGGCATACGTACATGGCCCAAGTCAGATACCATTTTTCGTGCTTGGCATAAACGTATGGTTGGTCACGGCCCTACCAGAGAGCTTTTTGACCGAGCTAGAATTTTGGAACTTTTAGAGCCCACCCTTGATATTCCTGCCTTTGACCCCACCTTATTCTCCGTCGCTCTGTGCTTTTGGGCTTCTGATTAAAACACATTTGTTTTTTCTTTAGGCCCAATGTCTATCACCCTAGAGATATTAGTGCTTTAACTGATTTACCCGCAATGGTTGTTACTCATACACCTCCATCGATTGAGAAACAATTTTTTGGCTCCTATAAACAACTTCTAACCCTTCACGACAATACTGCAGCTGAGCGCAACCATGTTGAGCGTATAGCTTTTATCTACTACTTGTTGTGTAAGTTTGTTAGCTGGGTTCCTAGTATCAAGCCTTCCATAGGTTACCTGCCTATTTCTAATAAACTCGCCCATGGTAAACTTTTAAACCTTGGCTCTTTTGTTCTGGCGGGTCTTTATAGAGGTATGGCCACCCTTTAAGACCAATTGCGATAATCTTCTTCTCCTACTGGTAGTGGGCTCATTTGGCTCGCTCAGTTATGGCTTAGAGTGTACTTTCCTTACTTTGGTGCTCTTTCTTCAGCTACTCACCCAGTGAGATGTTACGGGTTAGTAGTTAATCAACTTAGTCCAACAACTCAAAAGTGGGGATATTTTTACTTATCTTTATACTTTGAACTCTTTGCCTTCATACTTTTCCTTTTCTATACATCAAATCCCTCTATATGTTCAACGCCTTTCAAACTTTAATGAAGTAGAAGCCTCTGTATCTATTTGGGCTCAGTTTTTTGTTTGGCGAGAATTGTTCCATGGTTTGATTACTGAACCAATGCGAACGCTGGAGTTGAAGTTTATGCTCCTTAATTCTTTGCCTGTCAATTTGGTTTCGGCCAAACTTGGCCCCTTGCTATTCAAACAATTTTGAGAAGCGTTTTCATACTATTACTCGAGATGAAGCGAGAATTATTGAGAGTCGTAATAATTCTCTGATGACTGGTTTTTATCTTGTACATTTCAATCCTAAATTTGCTACTCATGCTATTTTCAACGAATTTTAGCCCAATGTTAGGCGTAGGTTTTTTGTTTCTAATGTTCACTTTATGTTTCACACTCTTGAATCCAATCCTCCATCAAAGTCTCTTAGAAAAACTTTTTCTTCTTCTACACCCAGTTCTAAAAAGGGCGTTACATCCCCTTCGGCTGACCTCCCATCAGTTCAACCTCCTCCAGCTGGTCCCAAGGCGACTTCAGGCAGCAAATGGCCAAGTCCACATCAGGCCGATGATTCAGATGAAGAGGATACTCTTTCTATTACTAGAAAAAGGGTATTGATCTTTTGATGATTGTTTCTTATTTGACTGTATTACTATGCATGTTTAACATACTAACCTGTTATTTGTTTCCATCAGAGGGGACCCATTCCTCCATCCATTGCTTCACAGCAGACAATAATCCCTGAGTCTTTAGTAATTCCTACAACTGAGGAGCCTCAAAGCTCAGAATTGTCCACTCAGACCGCTGATAGACCTCCATCGCCCTCCATTGAAGGTTTTGCGATAGTGATTTACACTCTTCAATCCCAATTTGCTCGTCCAATAACTCTGGAATCAGAAGGTAGCATCTTTTCTAATACCATCTTTTTGTGTATATGAAATTTTCATATTTGACCCTTGCTTTCTCAGAACCCCTGTTGAGATCCCTATAGTGGAAGAGCCTCCTCGTTCGGTTGACAAATGGAAAGCTCCTGTATCATCTGAAAGCCAACCTCAAGCTGACATCCTTCCCAATCTACCTAGAGAAGTCCCTCTCTCGTCCAAAACTTTCGATGAAGTAATTTCGTTTCTTTTCTATTTTTGCATCTTTGCAATGACTACAACGAGAATAATGTGAACTACTCTTTTTTCATAGGATGTTGACTCTGTTTTGTGGTCTATTCAAGCATTATTTACCTCTTGGGAGCAAGTCCAACCGAGTTCCATCCATCGTACTTCCTCTGCAACTCGTCCTTCAACTTTTTCTATTCCTTTTGCTGAGGACATGGACGCTTTAAAGAGGAAAGTTTTAGCATATACCTCTTTCATGGATAAAGACATATCTAGAGCGAGCGCTGACAGTCAAGCAGAATTGCTTGTACGTCTTAGTGAGGATTTGTCTACTGCTCTCGGATGTCCTTCCCTTAATCTTTCAGCTTCCACCATGTTGACTTTGAGGAGAATCCATCATGAAGTGAGCCTTTTGCTATTCGAGAATGTGAAGTTGAGGGCCTCTTTCGTTCAAACTTTAGCTGAAAAGGAATCTTTGAATATTAACATTAATGCAGCCAAATCCAAATTGAACGAGCTTTCTTCTGAGGTAATGATCGAAGATTCTTTGCTGATTAGTCTAAAATCTGAGATGAAGGAACTCCAAGCTAGAATTGATGATTGCAAGATGAGGTTGGATGCTAAGAAACGCAACACCTCTTTAGAAATTGAGCGAACTAAGGCTATGATGGCGAGCTATTCAGAAGTGATAGCTGATAACTCTGACGCTGTTATGGAGGCTTTATCCGCTGTTGATACTCGTCAATGCTCTAAATGGGCTAAACTCAGAGATCAAATGCGGTCTCTACTAGATGTGTTAGATGGCTAGTAATGTTTGTCACCCTGCTATATAATAATGGACGAAAACGTCCTGAATTTTGTAATGTTCATGGTCTTTTAATGTTTTTAATGGAATAATTTATTTTTTGGCTTATCTGGATTCGTATTTTAAATATCCAATTGTTCACTTTTCCAAACAGATGGAACATATTTCTTTAGGTATTTATCATTTATAAATCTCACATGTTTTGTATCATCCAAATCCTCTAAATGATAAGCTTCATTGTGCAATACATTTTTCACCTTATATGGCCCTTCCCAATTGGGCGACCACTTTCCATACTTTGGGTTCTTATTATCCAAAGGCAATATAGTCTTCCATACTAACTCGCCTATCTTAAAATACTTTGCTATAAATTTTTTATTATGGTACATGACCATTTTTTTTGTTTTTGAATCTGTAGTTTATTTTGGATGTTCATCTTCACTTCGTCCAATTCTAACAAATTTTGGACCAAAGCTTTTGTGTATTGCTGTCCATTCAAATTATTTTGCAAAGCCACTCTAATCGATTGTACATTAATTTCCATATGCAATACTGCCTCTTGTCCGTAAGCAAGTTGAAACGGAGTAACCTTTGTACTTGAACGTAGAGACGTTCTATGCGCCCATAAAGCTTTGTTCAAACATTCATGCCACATCCTGGCATTTTCATCTATCATCTTCCTTATAATGTTTTTCAAGACCTTATTTGTGGATTTTGCTTGGCCATTGGCCTGAGCGTAATAAGGCATGGAATTCACCAATTTGATGCCGAATTAGCCCAAAAATTGCTTCACTTGATCTTCATTTAAAGAAGTTCCATGATCTACTACTAAGGTTTACGGTATCCCAAACTTATAAATTATGTGATCTTGGATGAATTTGATGACTTCCCTTTGCGAGATTTCTTTCAGTGGGATGGCCTCTACCCATTTGGTGAAAAAAAATCTATAGCCACTATGATGAAATTATGTTGGTTGGATGAATGAGGGTATATTTTCCCTATCAAATCTATGGCCCAACCTCTAAAAAGCCAATGTTTTATGATAGATGTCATTTCTCTTGTTGGTACCCTTTGAATTGGTCCATGCCTTTGACATACTAAACAGCTCTTTGCATATTGGGTGCATAGTTTGCCCATTTTTGGCCAAAAATATCCACTCCTAATGATTAACCATCTTATTTTTTGGCTAGCTTGGTGTGCCCCACATATTCCTTCGTGCACTTGTGCCATAATTGTTTTGGCATCGCTCAAATTAATGCATTTTAACAAGACTCCATCTACGCGTTTCTTATATAAGTCTTTGTCTATTAATATGTAATTTAGGGCGCGCAACCTAATTTTTCTTTCATTCTTTTTGTCAGATTTTTGTAGAAAGTCATTTATTTCTTCCCTTCAATCTACCACATTTCCATCTTCTATGTAATGGATGTCGAATCTTTTTGCCCTTTGTTGTGATGCAGGCATTATCACTCCATATTCGTACACAGATTCCACGTTTAATACTTTGGACTATCTTGAAGCCATTTGAGCAATCTCATTAGCTAAATCATTATATATTCTGTTTACATATTGAAACTCTACTTGGTCAAATTTTTCTAATAATCCCTGTGCGATCTCATATAGACTTATAATGGAGCTGCTTTGACATTTAAATGTGCTACTCAATTGGTTAATTACTAGCTGAGAATCACCTTTAACGATCACGTTTTTTACTTCCATTTCTAGTAATAACTCTAGGCCCACTATAAGTGCTTCATACTCGGCTTGATTATTGGTGCATAAATGATTTAATGTAAAGAAAAACTGATAGTCTGCACCAAAAGCATCTATTAATACTACACCTACTCCAGCTCATTTGGCTGTTTTTGAACCATCAAAATATAAAGTCCATAGTTTTACTTCGCACATATCGATGTCTAGTTCCATTTCATTTGGGATGTTGACACATGGATGATCAGCTAAAAAGTCAGCCAATGCTTGATTTTTGATGACTTTTTGTGGGATGTATTGAATTTCGAATTCATACATAGCCAAGTCCAAAGACCAATCATTTGATGCAAAATAGGATGAGAAACATGTGCTTGATTAGATTTACTTTACTAAATACACAGTCACAGGCCGAAGATATGTCCTTAATTTTGTACATGTAAAATAAAAAGTTAAACATAACTTTTCTATAGCTGTGTAATTACATTCACATTTGATCAACTGTCTATTGAAATAATAGACTGCTCTTTCCTTTTCTAACTGGTCTTCGTGAGTGACCATACCAGCTATAGATTCTTGCTCAGCTGATATATATATTTTCATTGGCCGTCCTTGAATAGGTGACACCAAGACTGGTGGATTTGATAAGTAAGTTTTCAGGCTATGAAAAGCCTTTTGATGTTTTTCGTTCCAGATAAATTCGTCTTGACTCCTAAGCTTTAGGAGAGGCGAAAATACTTTTGTTCACCCTGCACAATTAGAGATAAAACACTTTAAAAAATTGACTTGTCCCAAAAATCTTTGCGACTCTTTTTTATTGTTAGGAGACTTGGCCTCTAAAATAGCTTTTGCTTTATTTTTATCAAGCTCAATTTTCCTTTTGTGCACCAAGAAACCTAGGAAAATTCCTGTGTTAACACCAAATACACATTTTAAAGGATTCAACTTCAATTTGTATTGTCTCATTCGCTCAAATGAGCATTTCAATTGGCAAAGATGATCTTCTTCTTTAAGTGATTTGATTACTATGTCATCCACATATACTTCGATATATTCGCCAATCATATCGTGAAAGATTAAATTCATTGTCCTTTGATAAGTGGCTCCAGCATTTTTTAGGCCAAAAGGCGTTACTGACCATTCATAACACCCCAACGCACCTGGGCATCTAAAGACAGTTTTATGTATGTCTTCTTCGACTATGTATATTTGGTTATACCCATAATAACCATCCATGAATGAGTATGTTATGTGTCTTGCAGTGGAATCGACTAAAGAATCTACCGTTGGCATTGGGTATACATCTTTGGAAGTGGCTATATTCAAATTTCTAAAATCTATACACGCTCTTATTTTTCCATTTTTCTTTAGTACATGTACCATATTGGATAGCCATTCAACATATCTGGTTGTATTTATAAAACCCACTTTCAACAGTCGTTTAATTTCTTTCTTTACTTCTGGTAACACATTAGGTGCAAAACGTCTAGGTTGTTGTCTATGCAGTTTAAAACTTGGCTTAGTGGGCAATTTATGTTCTACTAGATTTCTATCTAAACTAGGCATTTGTTCATATTCCCAAGAAAAGCAATCCTTATATTCTTTCAACAATGAGATCAATTTAGTATTTACCTCTTTGTCGAGTAATTGGCTGATAAAGGTTGGGAAGTCTTCTCCTTCATCACCAAGATTTATCTTTATCCAGGAGTCTTGCGCTTGTCTATATCCCAGTTTTGCAATCCTCTCCAAGTTGCCCTCCAATTTTTTGCAAAATCTTCTTCTTCTCTACCTTGTTGATTTTGCTCTGTAACTCCTGTTCCAGGCCGAGCACAGCCAATTTACCCCTTGACAACATCACTGTTCTTTCTTTTTCAATTTTTTCTTTGCTTTCTTTATTATAAGCCATGAATCTAGCTTTAAGGGTTGTAATTTCAGTCAAATTCTTTTATGATTGTCTCTTCATTAATCTTCTTTAACTATCTTCTTGCCAATTACTAGCTTGGCCTCATTTGATTGAATAGCTCTGTGAAGGTGTCTATTGAGAATGGCTCTTTGCTCTATGCCACTATTTACGTTTTTTCTCCTTCTTAAACCACCCTAATTGGCCCATAATCTCCCTCATATATGTATCGTTCTACTGAATTAGCTTCTGCGAGGAAATGCCTATGATCAACTTGCACGACTTCTGCTTCACCATTTTCATTCTAAAAAACCAAACATTGATGGATCGAAGAAGGGACGCACCGGCTCCCATGTATCCAATATCTTCCTAACAGTAAATTTTAACTAGTAGGACCATTTATTATAAAGAAAATCGTGGTCCTCGTTGTACTTTCCACTGTTATGTCTAACGGCATTACCCTCTTGGTCGAAGTAGCTCCTCCATTGAAACTAGTCAAAATTACACCTGTTGGAATCATGCCTTCTCAGATTTTGCAAACTTTTTTACCATTCTGTAAGAGATTGTATTAATTTCCGTCCCATTATCAACAAGAACTTTGGCAACTGGAATGCCATTAACCAAAGCTTTGACATATAGGGGTCTGAGATGCTTAGTCAATTTTATTGATGGTTTTTTTAATATAACTTTTTCCTTCACGTTTACTTCTACCTTTTCATTATTTTCTTCTGTCTCAACTTCGTCAGATAGGTCCATCTGCAATATTTCCTCACCACGGATTTCTTTTATTTCTTCAAATTGCACGATATCCCATGATGGCTCTTTCCAATCTGTAGGTGGATGTACTATCACAGGAGGTGACCCATATTTCTCTGTCCGAGATACCATTTTCTTTCTTGTAGGATTTCCATACAGAACATGATAATCGAATGATCTCTCAGATGGTTTGCCCAATAAGCCTACTACCGGATTACCTTCTTGGTATAACTGTTTGAGTAGATTGTTGTACGAAGTTCCTCTGATTCTTCGCTTTGTTTCCAAATCAATTTCTTCTTCTATGTCTTTCATTGCATCATCTTCCTCTTTGTCATTGATGTGATTGAATTGATTCTCAGCGGATGTACCTTATCTACATTCCAACGTGCAAACAACTTCTTTATTTTCTCTTATCGCCTCTTCATCATGTTCTTTATTCATCAAGGTTATTTTTTAGGAAGGCCATGAGTTGACATTTTATTGGTTCGTTGAGTTCTTTCCCGATGCACAGGACATTCTCAAAATGGTTGAGGTCGACCTCGATTAGCTCCAGCTCTTCAACTGGCTCTGTCTTCTGCACTTGTTGGTACGACCTTGTATCAAGGCGTTCGAGCTCTTCTACTTGTTTTTCTTTTAGTTTATTTTGGTCCGACCTTGGGTCCGAACATCGGGGCTCTTCGTGAAGCATGTCTACTTCCACCTAGGAAAAGGTGATGTTGCAGCTCCTGGCCACTGTCAGACTTTTTCTGACTATTCCAACTCCACGGAGAGTGGAGAATTTCATAACATAGTGGTAGATGGATGCAGCCTAAGATGGTATTGTAATTCGATGGGAGGTCTACGATCACAAAGTCTGCGATTATCCTTCTTTGGCATGGAGATAGTCCGAGATCTACCATAAGGGTGACCTGTCCCTTTGGATCTACGAAGTCCCCGATGAATCCTTGAAAGGGCATTAGGAAAGGCCTGGCGTGCTGTTCGTCAATCTCCATTTACTTAAATATTCTAAAGTATAGAACATTCACAGAGCTCCTGTCATCCACAAGCATTCTATGAATATTGATTCTGGAGACTGGCATAGTAATGATAAGTGCATCTGAATGTGGCTACAATACGTGGGACGCATCTTCTTCAGAGAAAGAGAACTTCTCCGTATTTGGGCTAGCTAGGACGTTTGACAATATCTGATAGCTGGTATGAGCTTTCTAAGAGAGTTTGCAGCATTGTCTTCTCGATCTTTTTAGGTGTTGACTTCCTTCCACTATCAAGTAAATTTCAGCGCGGGGTTGTTCTCTTCGGCCTTGTTGAGGTGGAGGTGGGAATTCGGCCTGATCATGGGGTAGAGGAAGCTCAGCTCCTTCTGCTGGACGTGCTAGGAACTCTCTCAGCTGACCTCATCTAATAATGCTTTCTATTTCATGTTTCAAGTCCCAAAAGTTGTCGGTATCGTGCGTAGCGGATCGATGATATCGGCAATACTTTATTTGGTTCAACTCAGATGAGTTTTCTCTCAAAGGAGCGAGCTTTTCAGGGATTTTCTTGCCTTTGGTTTGCATTAGATCATTCTCGAGTGATGTATTGAGGATGTGGTATCCCTGGAATCTTTTGATAATGGGTCTTTGCCGATTTGGGTGCTGAAAATCAGGTGTTTTCTTGGGACTTTCTTTCTTCTCCAACTTGTAATCTTTTTCTTTGCCCTTGACGTTGTCTTTTCGATTGGACTTTTCATTCTCCTGGTCAGAGGTTACCTCCTCAGCACTGATGTACTTCTCAGCTCTAGATAAGAATTCCTGGTACATTGCTGGTCCATCCTCATGAACAAACCACCAGAATTGCGTTTTGGAATGTAGTCCTGATAAGACAGCCATCAGAGTGACGTCGTCAGAGATTTTGTCCACTTCGACTATCCTCTTACTAAATCTATCCATGTAACTCCTCAAAGATTTAGTCCGTCCTTGCTTGATGCTGATCATGCGTTCTTTGGGAGTAGACCGAGCTCTTGTGCCCATGAAGGTGGAGGCGAACTGAGCTAATAGGTCATTCCAACTCCGAATAGAACACTGTGGTTGTTTTTTGAACCATCTCATTGCTCTATTTTTTAAGGTCAGGGTCCCTGCACATGATTGCATCACTAGCTCCCTAGAGTTCCATCCAAGAGGTATATATCGAGGTGACCGACGGGGTTGTTGCCATCCTTACAGCTAGTTAGCTGTGGCATTTTGAGCTTTTCTGGTAGTGGTTTTACTAGGATGTCATCCGAGAATGGAGAGTGTCAATCAGTTATGTACTCCTCCAGGATGTTCTTTTGCTTAGCTTCCAATTCGGCTAGATGTCGCTTCATTAGCTCTAGCTCGTCCAGGGTGTTTTGTACACTCGATGCTACTGCGAAAGGGACTTCTTCTTTCTCTTTGCGTGGCGCAGTTGGGATATGAAGGGGGTGACCTATAAGTTCAAAGACGCTTGCCGATCATTACGATATAGCTTTCTTAGGGGGACTATGGCGTCTGTTCTCACCCTCCTTGCTGCCCAATGGATTTTTCTCACTGAATTCGAACTATCTTTTCACACGACGATCTTCAGGTCGGTCACGTGCTGGCAACTCTACTTTTGAGTCAGAAATGTGTCTAGTGGAAGCTTGATTCTTCTCAAGTCGTTCAATGGCGTGAGTTAGGTATTCCAATTTTTGGAAAACTACATCCCTTTCGGGAACATGTGTTCGAACTGAAGTTTCTACTGGATGTCTTCGACAGAAGCCCTGGGGGAGATCAATATGTTAGCTCTCCGTTCTCCTGTGGCTTCGGGCTCTGGAGTCATGACTACGGCTTATATTGAAGGTTAGGGGTAAAGGTGTTTAAGTATGATGATTAATGATGGATCTTTGTGGTGAATTTCTGGAATATGGAGATCATTTTTAGGGGAAGCCCTCCTTTTAGCGCCAAACTGTTGACGTTGGAAAATGGCAATTATTGTTCCCAAGCCAACTTGGTGTTTAAGTATTGAGGTCGGCTATGGTCAAAGTAAGTGATAGATACGTGAATACGTAATGGAAGATCTGTTTAATCTTTCTAAGTGTGCTTTCTATTTTCATAATTAATGTCTGACCTCTAGGACATTTATGTCTCATATTTATAAGAAAATATGTGATGATTACATTTATTTAATGCCAAACTGAGCATTAAATGCTTACAAGACATCCTCTTTTTGGATATTTAATGTGAAGTGACATCCGTATTAATTACGGCGGCTAGTCTGATGTCTAACATTTGGAAAAACGTTTCATTGATGGCATGAACATAGTAGTAGGTGATTGCTGCATGACTTCCGACCTGAAATAGGTCGGGTAAGAACTGGTGAGGTAGGACCTAAAGTGGTAGGACATCCATAAGTAGGGAAACCCTTCACCATATTGGATTGATAGGACCTCTATGGCGAGTATGAAGAATCATCTGGCTGCCATGACTGCCATGACAGGTTAGGTCGGGTATCAACAACACTCACCACTTCTTTTAATAATTCATTCTGAAAAGTACTGTCCACTTTATTTTATTTAAAAAATATTGCCAATAATAATGATTCTTAAAAAAAAATCCCCAAATTAGAACCCCCAAAAATCTCTATCAAATCCATTCAAATTTGCCTTCAAAATCGATCGTTCTTTAAACCACAAAACTAGAACCCCCAATAATCTTTGTAAAATCCCACAACATTAAATCCTTCCAAAATTGTCAATTAATCGAAAAAAAATAATCTACCGAACAACATTTTTAAACACTAATTTAAAATAAGTGTTCTCAAAGCTCATAAGATTGTGTTATTAATTGTGTTTATAATCCAATATTAAAAATATGGACACCTCTTGTCGTCCACATAGTTGTTCGTGTTCGAAAAATGGCTCATCGGAGGAGTAACAGGCAAATAGGAATAATTTTGGTTGACTTAGTTGTTTGATTTTTCAATATGAAGAGCAATATCTCAAAGTCTGATATGGTATTTTATTTGATTTTGTTAAATTTAGCATAGAAAATAATGTGATCTGTCATATTAAGGTGGAAATTCATAAAGGTCTAACATGGTATATACATCTAGAATAGAAAGCAACATGATGTGTCAAATTATAATAGGTTTTATGTGAATGTCTGGTATTATATGTGATTTGTTACTTTTGGATTAGAAAGAAACACGATCTCTTATATTGCATTTGGCATGTGCGAAGGACAAGTATGATTTGTTACATTAAATGTTACATCTGAATTAGAAGTAACATGATATGTTACATGATCCGTATCACGATCTTGTATCATTGCATTGGAAAGAAACCTCATCTGTTACGTTAATTGTTGCATTTTGATTAAAACTTGGGTAATTTGTCATTTTGGTCACCAACCTTTCAAATCTGTAACTAATATATCACTAACCAATTTTTTTAGCATCATACGTCCCCCACCTTTCAATTTTTTCAAATCACGTCCCCATTGACATATTTTAACGGTTTCCCTCCTCTTTAAATAAACAAAAATAGAAAAAAGCTAAAAAAAAAAAGAAAATTGCAAATAAAGTCTCATAACTTTTAAATAATACAAAATAACTGCATCTTTCCCAAATCTTTTGGTGCCACTAAAACACTGTCACCTATCAATATTGCAACCACCTTCCTCGTGGTAGGCCGACGGAGAGGGTCTTGATGACAACAAGCCAACCCTATTTTCAATACCGCCTCCATCTCCTCCACTTCATATTGTCCTTTAATCCTCTCATCTGCTGCCTCCAACAACCTGCCCTCTATATACTTCTGTCTCACCCAGTCAATCAATACTTCATCTTCTTTCCTCTCCACTACCGTATGTAATGTCTTCCATCCACACTCTACTTCCAACACCACTGGCACTGTAATAGCCAATTATTTGTGTAATGACCGACATAATGTTGTTGAAGTCTATGCTCACATGATTTTCGTCTGAATCATTGAATTCTGAGTTTCTGTGTCGAATTCAATAGCCAGAACCGGAGCTACAGTTGGGGTTGTGGAGCCAGAGAAAAGCCCAAAATATTGACCCAATAGCACGTTGGCGGGGAAGTAGAGGCGAAGAGGACAAAGGCAAGGCCAAACCCCGGACTTGAGAAAATTTCTGGCAAAACGGAACACAAACTGTGTTGAAAACAAGTTAGTGATATTAGTATAATTGGAGTTGGATTTAAAAGGAATTCTTGAGAGGGAAAATGTGCGGCTGGGGGTTAACTTGTTGGAATCATTAGTGAGGCAGATAACCGACGGTTCAAGGTGCGCGTCGTCGGTGAGGATGAGTGGTGGAGTGGCGAGGGAGGTAGAGGCGATGAAGGAGTTGTAGAGGAAGTCAACAGTTGAAGTTGGAGGGAGAAACAATGTAATTAACACTGCAAAAATTACCAAGAATGGAGAGCATAATTACTAGTTTTGGATTTGAGCATATGAATGCCAAATTGGGATTGAATTTTGGGATTCTGGGATCAATAAATTTCTTGAAGATGTTTTATTTTACGATGAGATTATGTGCATACACAAACAAAAATATGGAAGATTAATCAAGGTTGGAGGTTGGATTGAATAGAAAAATGATGGATTTTTTTGGGAAGATGAAGTTATCATGTGCTTTTTAAAAGTTATGGTACTTTATTTGTAGTTTTCCTTTATTTTTTTTTTGTTGTTTTTAACTTTTTTTTTATATTTTTTTTATTTAAAGAGGAGGAAAAAATTATCAAAATATGTCAATGAGGACGTGATTTGTAACAAATTGAAAGGTTGGAGATGCCTGGTGCTCAAAAAATTAGTTATGGATAGATTAATTATAGATTTGGAAGGTTGGAGACCAAAACTGCAAATTACCCTTAAAAGTAACATGATATGTTATGGGAATTTTGTGGGCTAATTTGTTCATGTGTATATAATTTGTACATATATGGCAATTTTTTGACAAATTTTTCCTTCCCAGTCGGGCATGGAATATTTGGTATTTTTCGTCACTAGAATCTTTGATTTTGCAATTTTTTTTGTTAAGATTTAAATATAATTAATGTTATGATAAGCTATTTAGATTATGTTGATTTTAATGGGATTCAATTTTCTAAATTCTGGCCGAATATGTGTTTGATTTGCATTTTTTTTTCTTGCTGAGATTGATTTGTAATTAATGATAGTTTAAGTGATTTAGATTTTCTACCAAGTCGGCATGGCAGCTTGTTCGCACTGGGAGTTCTCTTCAGGCCTTTTGTCGTATGATTTGGAGCCCGATCATCCCATGAGACTATCTCTTTTTTTTTGTTGGAGATTGTGGCGGGGTTTGGTGCCGATGGATGTGATTATTCGAGAGGAGGATTTGGGCCCACATGACATCAAGGTGTCGGTCTTTGTTCGAGAGATTGAGACCATCCAAAGATGTCTTTATTGATAGCCCTGTGGCTCACCAGGTATGGCAGCACTTCTCAGCTATTTTTGGCATTCCCCTCAGGGTTGGAGAGATGCTACAGCATAGATTTCAGACTTGGAGATTCTCAGGCCAGTTTGTCAGGAGTGGCCATATTCGCACTATCATCCCTTTGCTGGTCTTTTGGTACATTTGGACAGCTAGGAATGATGTGAAGCATCGTAGGATTGGCATGGAGCCCAATCGTATCATCTGGCGGGTCTATCACACTATTTCTTTACTACATATGGGAAGACTCTTTCGATTTGTGCATTGGCGTGGGGACCTTGATCTTGCCCCACATTTTGGTTTTACTCTTACTTCTCCTACCCCCAGCCCCCCTACGTTGGTTTATTGGCGTGCCCCATTGGCTGGATCTACCAAGATCAATACTGATGGATGCGTCAAGGATGGATTTGCAAGTGGCGGGGGTGTTATCAGAGATCACACTGGGCGTTGTATCAGGGCCTTCTCTACTGGCTACGGAGACATACTTATTTTGGAAGCAGAGTTGAGAGCCATTTACAGGGGCATTGAGCTTGCCCGACGGATGGGTCTTGTGGACTTATGGATTGAGACCGACTCTACACTCATTGTTCATTGCATTTCACGTGATGGGGGCCGTGGGTGATTCGATCAATACTCGACGCATCCGACATCTTCTTTCATTCGATCGAGACACAATTTCCCATATTTTTGAGAAGGAAACCAGTCGCCGACTCTTTAGCTTCCGAGTGTCCGGGACCAACGACATTATCGGGAGTATGGATCTTCGGACTTGCCACGTCGTTCGCGTGGACTACTTTGACCGATGAGATATGGCCTTCCATCAGTTAGAGGTCTTTAGTTTTTTGTTAGTTTGGTTTTCATTTGCTTTTGCTTTTGCTTTCCAGAATTATGCACCGGAAGTAGTATCTCTTTATTTGCTATAGTTTGAGGAATTTTTTTTTTCATTCGTTGTATGCTTGGAGGTCAGGTTCATATCCCCCTCCTGTGTACTACCATTTTTATATAAATACAGTGGTAGGGGCATCCAAACCCCAACCAGCCTGTCCTGGTAGAGGCCTAAAAACCATACTGGGACTGTGCTGGTGCTTCGAATAAAAAAAAAAAGTGATTTAGATTTTGCCTATTTTTGAGGAGTTTAGTTTCCAAATTTGACATGGCAATCTAGCAACTTCAAAATCAACTAAGACATCGAATCGAACAAAGTAAAAGATCAAGTGTCAAAACGTTCAACTAGATCAAACTAGAAGCTTATAAATAACTAATTATATTAGAAAATTTAATTTTCATCAATATACAATTAAATTATCATATCATTGATTTCAAAATCAATTCAGAAAAATACTAATATTCTTTGTCTTTGATATTTGAGCATTGTTCTCAATTATAGTCAAACTAGTGTTTAACTTGTGTGATGAACGGAACTGTGTTCCATGACAGTGATTTTGAAAAAAATCTAAGAAATTTTATAGATTATAATCAAAATAAATACAAAAGCATCATATAAATGACATTTTATTAGATATTATTACTAAAAATTTAAAAAACAACATAACTAATCCAAATTTTGGAAAACTTCTTTGAATACCACATTTCTAGTTGAATTGGCTGGTTCTCCACCTCTATCACAAATTAGTATCTTCAATCGTATATGATTTGTAACTCTAAAGACTGCAACATAAAGTTCTTCATGAATAAAAACTAGTTTTTTTAGATAAAGTCCAACATGCGAAAGAGATTGACCCTGACTCTTATTAATAGTCATAGCAATGCTAAATGAATTTGAATATTATTAAAAATAATTTGGTCTTCAATTTCATTTTGAATCTAAAATCAGCAATTCAAAAGGATATATTATATAACCATTAAAGATTAAAGATAATATTCATTCAAATGGAAATGAAGGGACAATAGATTTAAATAGACAGATAACACAAATGAAGTCTTTGAAGTGCCAATAGAGTTAAAAGTTTTTAATAAAATTTAATATTTTTTCTCCTTCAAAATCTTTCTCATCTTGTTGTTTGATATCTGAGTAGTTGGATCGCCATCTAGTATATCTTTACTGGAACCGCTATATTCAACTATCAATGGATTAAATCGTTTGGCATGTGTTTTGTTTGGTGTACTAACCTCACTGTCAGACACATAGTCCTACATACAAATAAAAGTTTATTGATTATGTATAATTATCATAAATTACGTTAATAGTAACAACAAAAACTACCTCTAGTTCAGTAATATCAGCGTGTTCAAGTCGTGAAAGCACATCAGATTCCTGAAAATAGTAATTTTTAAAAAAAATTAGATCTATCACAGACATGATAAACATGGAAGATAAATATTCATCAACAACTAAAGTTAACACACTTTTATACTAACCTAATTTTCGATATAACAAGTTTATACATATTTTGATATTAGCTCATTATTGTCAGTCAACATCATAACGGTGTAGACTTCATTATGCTCACTAATATTCTGAAGTTTAATTTGAATTTTGAACAATAGCTTCATTAATTTGGCAAAATTCAATAATGTATAAATTACTTTAAAAATAACATTATTTGTTATAATGTCGAGATCACGTAATATGGATTACCTACCATAATTTTGTTAATCATGTACCAAATATTGACAAATATCTATTTTAATTATTTTTAGCCATATATTATACATTAGAAAATGAACGAAAAGAGAAAGAAAGGAAAAAACAAAGATGTACATTCATGAAAACCATCCCAATGCTATATGTTTCTGCCTTATCTTCAAAACATGGAATCTCCCAAAGCCCATGACTCGAACCTTCAACATCCAAAGCATCTTCGTAGAGTTGATTTGATTGATAAAATTAAATCTTTCACCCATATTTTGAATAGTTATTTTAAAATAAAGTTTGCATATATTTGAATTGAACTGACATATACTCGCATAAAGTAGAAGAGAAGCCTAATATGATGAATGGTATTATATTATGTATTAGGGTAGAAGTGCCGAATTTATGGACTCAGTCGTTTTTTTGCACACATGAAAATGAAATGGATCATGACTCTAGAGTAAAAAATGAATCATCAATTAATAACTATATATTAAATTATTAAAACTAATCACACTATTTCAAATTGATCATGGTTTTTCATTAATATTGAACGACTTTTCATCTTACCCTAAACTGTAAACCATCTGAAATAAATAAATAACTTTTATTTAATGACCTAATGATACGAACCCACGAAGAATTGAATTTTGGAACCCACAACCAAGAATGATATGAATCCCAAGAAAGTTAAAATCAAGCCGCAAGACTTGACCCGATGATTAATTGAATCAAAGAACCAAGTTTGAATGCCACATAAATTTGCGAAAATCTTTGATAAGTTTTGATTAGTTCAAATAAGAACATGGAAGAAATAAGTAGATCTCACTTAATCTGAATCTCTCAATAAATCAAAGTTAAAGTTGTTTAGAATCAGAAGTGCTTATATAGTAAAATTAATAAAAACCTCTTCTAATTTGAAAGTATAACTAAAAACTTATCAAAATAGAGTTCTAAACGAAAAAGAAAACAAAAATACAAAAATAAAAAAATTTCTCCGAAAATGCCTGGGCGACACTTGGCATTCTGCCTATAAAAAATGGCCTTGGGCGATCGCCCAGGCTATTGCCTCCCGTGTTTTGACCTCCAAACTTTGTTTCATGCTTAGTTTGGCCCTCCAATCTTTCATTAGTCTCCAATATACTTTCAATATGGTCTTTAGTTTGAGTCAAATCTACCAAAGGTCTATGGCTCGCATGGATTGCATCATCCCCTCATTCCTCAAAAGGATTCGACCTCGAATCATTACCAGCATCAAAGGGATAATGATCACCTTTCGTCCTCATATGCACCCAAACCCAATCACTAGGCTCAAAAAGAATCTGCGGCCTTTGTTGGCTTTAATTTGATGTCTTTGAAGCTCTTTCGTCTCATCTGGATTACTTCTATAGGTTGGTCGTTTTGGAACAACAGCTCCATGTACAAAGTGTAGTTGATGTGCAATGTCTCGAATATGTGATAACTTATTAGACATCTCCTCTGAAGATACGTCCTCAAATCCATGTAGTAAAAATTAGGCAAATTGGGGAGGGATTGGTTAGTTTTGCTAATTACAATCTTGTTTTTTTCCTCCCTTATTTTTTTTTCTTGTGCTTCTACCTCACCTTTTTTTTCTCCTGCTCCAAATCATCTACCATAATTTGTGCATGAAGAGCATGCCTCGCAAATAGGACTTCACCTTCTACAAGGTACTCTACACCATCATCCTCCAACTTAGGCATCACATCACTATCACTATCATCCTTAGTCTCCACTTCTCCATTATCACGCAAAATCATTACCCTCTTGTTTGGGCATTGTGATGCAATGTGCCCACAACTAAAACATTTAAAGCATTTGATATCCATATTCTTAGAAGGTTGGAAATCTGACTTGGATTTATTGTTGCTAGGTACCTCCTCCTTTTCCTTAGGTGGTTCGGTCTCCCCTTTTGAAACAGCCCTATTACTCACATCATTACTATCCCACTTCAGTTTCAAGGAGGGTTAGATCTCTAAGAAAACCTAGCTCCTCATTTTCTTTTCAATTGCCTCTCTACCTTCATAGCCATGTGCACCATATCTTCCAACTCCACATAGTATTGTAATACCACTAATATGGTTATATCCCTATTTAACCCATTCAAAAACTTCCTCCTCAACATTGGCCCTAATAATAGCTATCTCTATCTCTTTATGGTAATCTTCTACACTATTTGAATCTAGAGTAAGGCTCTGTAATTTTTGAAAGAGGTCCCTATAGTAATTACTAGGTACAAATCTCCTCCTCATGATAGCTTTTAAATCAACCCAAGTTTCTATAGGCTCTCATGATTTCTCCTCCTATTGATCCCACGACATTATAGCTTAGTCATTGAACTCAATTACTGCTAATTTCACATTCTTTTTTTTCTGAATATCTATGAAAATCAAATATTAATTCTAACCCCATTTTCCACTTTAAATAGGCTTCATGATTATTCCTACATTGAAAAGAATATATTTTTATTTTTATATTCTCAAAATTTCTATCTACCCCATCGTGGCCTCTATAGTTTCCTTCTCTAGGTGTCATTTCACGCCTATCTCCTCTATGCCTCATCCTACCCATCTCAACCGTATAATTATAATAATCATCATTATCAAATTCAACCATAGGGTTATGATCACGCCTATCCCATCTCCTATAATTAGGAATCCCGTCTTGTTGCTCCCTTAGTAAGGTTGTAATCATTGTATCATGCCTATCCATCTTACCCATCATCTCTTTATTACTATTCCTCATCTCGTCAAACACCATGTTCATCCGCTCAAATTGTTGTTGCATGACATTTAACAAAAACAATTGGTTGTTCTCTTCCCTATGTGTTGTTTCTTCATATTAGACATTTTAGGATAAAAAAAAAAATAGAAACTAGGATTGAAAGAAAAATTTAACCTCACATATTACACACGCGTTTCACTCTATTTGACTTTTTTCTCGATAATAATTTCACCACTCTTGTCTTTTACCCCTCTTTGTTTTTCTTGCCAAGTTTTCTAAGGAACTAGCTAAACTCAATAAAGAATTCAGTCTCCGCAACGTTCAAGGACAAGAAATAAGAAGGACAATGAGAATGACTAAAGAAGAAAAGAACAACAAGAATAAGATATAAGCATCGGATGACAATATGACAATGGAATCTCAAAAGAATGTGTTTCTTGGCTTTTCTTGAAATTTCATTTTTTTTTCAACACAAGAAACTTAAAAAAAAATTAACACAGGACAAGAACTAGAAAAGAATTAGTTTTGATGTCTTACTGGATCGTGCCCAAACAATTCTTGAATATTTTCAGTGCAAGAGAAATATTATTATTATTATTATTATTATTTGAATGATTCTAGGATGTGATGAATTTAAACAAGAAAATAAAAAAAGACTCTATAGAAGATGATGAATAACGAAAGATAATTTTTTTGTTTTGATACGATTCAAGATGAATCTGATGGAAACAAAAAATAATAATAAATAAAACCTAATTTTAAAGCCAAAGCTTTGATACCAACTGATGTGATCTCACGAAGAATTGAATCTCGGAACTCATAACCAAGAATGATATTGAAAGTTCTAAAACCTAGATTAATTAAATTAAAAATAAATTTTAATCTTAATTAAACAAGCGATGGGATGTAATGCGATTAGAGGCGGCAAGTGATAAAGATAATGATTCTAATCAAGACAACATTGTTCGTTTACCTAATCTTGTTAAATGCAGAAATTAAAAGATTAAATACGAACACAAGATGTAACGTGGTAAACCCAGAAGAGAAACATCCACGGGCTCCCATGCCATTGGTAAAAATAATCCACTAATAATTTTGTTCAAAAATACAATAGTATCAGTTTTTGTAATTTCGTAAAATTAACAAAATAACAATCAAAAGAAAATAGATCAACTCCCTTTGATATTTCGTCTTCTGACTCGTTGATGAATTGGAATCAAACCCACCGGTATTGACTTTATCGCCACTTCCCTATTGTACTTGACCGCAACTACCACTTGGATTAAGAACCCCCGTTCTTAACTTCACGTCAAATAGCTTGAACAAGATATGGAATTGTTCATTGAGCACCAATTAGTTCTAGATTCTTCAATGAGTTTGAAGAAAAAAAAATTTCTTTGAAAGTTGAATCAATGAAGCACCGAATCTTGTTTTTCCTCCAATGAATTCGGTGGTTTGTGCTTGGAGAAAAACAAGAGCAAAAATTATTTTTCAAAGCCTTAATTTTTTATTGATTTCTACTCTTACTTATAGTTAAAGTAGAAACTAAATTAGGAATTATTTCTTACCTAAAAATTTGCAACAAGAATGGTAAGAAAATTAGTAGGAAAGAATATATAGAAAGATATTCTTAGATTTGTAGAAGGAAAGTATTTAGGAAACTAAATATTTCCTTCTTAAACAAATCTAAGAGAATAAAAAAATATTCTTTAACCTACAAAAAGAGCTGTCAATAATATTCATGAGATCAAAATATATCAAGTATAAAAATAGAATAAAATCGCAGCTTTACAGATCTGGAAAAAATAATCTGCTTATCAACCTAGTCAGTCAGAATTGGTGTTATCCAGACCAGTAAAAAATGAAGACGTTGACCTGCTCTTTTATCATTAAAAATCAGTTATATTCATTAAGTGAGCCAATATATAAAAAGTGAAAAATATGACACATATTTTTCCAACAATCTCCTCATTTGGCGTTGCTTAATTACAAACACATAACTATCGAATTTTTAATGTAAGTGTGATGTGTGTGAATAAGTAAAGAAACTATGAGCATCAACATATAAAGGTTATTGCTCTCCCTTAGTGTGTAAACCAAGAACTCTTGCAGATAAGTTAAGAAAGTATGCAAATACCACACACATTAGCCACAACGTTAATATTGCTCCCCCTTTGCAAGATATCACCAAAGTGTAATAATCAAACCACAATCAACTTAAAAATACTACTATTAAAGTTTAACCAACAAGGTATCATCAGCAATGTATAAATAATAAGAAAAACCTAACAACCACAAAATTTAAAAATTATCCTAACTACTCCCCTTTTGTAAGAGGAATGCCAAAGGAAGAGAAAAACAAAAGTAAAGCAGTGTTTGAAGGGAAGGAAAGCAGAATCTAAGAGTTAATACAGTCATTCATAACCAAATAGTTAGAGAGTTAAAAGTTAGAACCGAAAACAGTTAGTGCTGGGAGGATCTAGGCTTCTTTGTACCGGATGCAGATGCGTTTGCAACTCTCCTGCGAGCATGGGTATCTGAAAGAGCATCAGCTGGAGGAGCATCAGCGAGAGGTGCAGTAGCTGGGACAGCAGTTGTCTCAACAACTGGATCGGAAGTCAGAATCTCCATCAGACCTCTAGTATGCGCAGAGAATTCCAGAGTAACTATTTGGCATGCATACTTTATATGCTCATCACCCAGATATTCCAGTTTACCCAACACCCTACCCATGAAAATAAATTCATCAAAAAAACCTTTATATAAGGCAAAAAGTTGGTCTACCTGTGTTCGAACCAGCCCCAACTAAGTTTCCAATGCATCCAGACGTCTAGAATGGTCCAACAAAGATAGAACGTGCCTGGAAACTTTGGGAGTGGGATGCGGTGCGCTACCCAAATTTGTAAACTCATGAATACCTAGCGCTGGAATAGCCTCAGAGAATCTGTCTGAATCCATGGCAGGCACTTCTTCATGAACAAGAAGGTGATGGATGAGAGCTGGATGCGGTAGCTTGTACTGTTTGGCCCTCCTCAGCCCTTCATAAACAATTTTATCAAAAACTATTTTTACCCAATCAATTGACATCCTCATCCCTACTTGTATAGTATAACAGCCATGTCTCCCGAAATGTCGGATCTATGAGTCAATGGATTGATATTGTTGATAAGAATCCGATGAAGAATTTTGTATTTGGGCAGTAGTCGGAAAGTAGTCAGTTCTCCGGATTCTGGCCAGGTAGAGCTAGTCATTTCTTGTGCAATGCTATCCTTAGTTAATTCGTCATCACTTGTGACAGCCACAGTGGTTACCCCAAGCCAGTCCTTGAGAGAGTTAGGACTGAAGGTAACATGTCTTCCTCGGACATAAACCTGCCACCTGAATTCATTTCTAGCCTTGCCCAGATTCTTGGAAACATTTACCATAAATTCCTTGACCAGAGTTTCATTGAACGTCATAGAAAAACTTAACAGATTATGTAAGTTGTGAAAATCAACAATTTCACCCAACCCAAACGAACTAAATTCGAGAATTGCTACCTTGCACTCAATGATGAGCTTACGGTAGGTGGTAAAAGACAGAAACAAATTCTCAGCACTCTACGATAGAAAATAGTAATTGAGGGGGTTAATAGGGTGTCTACCTCTAGTTAATGTTTCAAGTTCGAACATTTGGGGGTCTGAACTGAGAGTAGGCTCTGTAGGCACCTCCAGAGGCAATGGGAGGCCTGTTCTGACTAGCAGGTGTGGGCTCTTTAGCAACAACACCGATTTTACCTTTTGTCTTTTCAGCCCTCGTGGCTCTTTTCGTTGGAGGAGGTGTGGGAGTAGATTCCGAAGATTCATCAAGAGCAACATCAAAATCAGAACCTGATTTTTGAGAAGGGGGCTTACTTGAACCTTCTATGAATGGGAGAGGCTGTTCAGACTCATCATCACCAGTCCCTTCATCCTCACGAACTTCCTCTTCAATTTCAGCATTGTCAGACCCACTGTCACTCGCAGATCCATCATCTTCATCTCCTTCTTCATTTAGTTCTTGAGCACTTAAGGTAACTTTCTTGCTCAGAAAAGTAATGGGGTCTTTAGATGTTTGATGGGCCTGTGATTTAGAATGGCTAACCGACGTTTGATATGCAACAATGTCCGTCGATTGGTCAGCATGAGATGCAACTGCCGCTAGAGAAGTGTCCGGGTCTGAACTTCTCGTCTTCTTGCACTTCGCCAAAGAGTCCTTGTCGGCGACATTTGTGGCCCCATCGCAGTTTCAGCAGCAGACACCGGAGCAACAGTGTCCTTGGATGAATTTCTTGGATGTTTCTTCGATTTTGGCATTTTAGTCTTTACCATTGTTTGAATCCGAAAAGGAGAACTCAACACAACTTCGAAATCAAGTATAAGAGGCTTCGGAGTTAGAAAATTGAAAATCAAGTGTGAGAAGATGAAGAAGGAAACCCTAAGTCATGGTTTAATATGAGAGATTTTTCAGAATTGCATAAGAAGGGAACATTTAATTTGGGACGTGTGGAAAGCAGTTACCAAAATTAAACTGATTAATGGCAGTTATTGACAAAGAAACCTTCCTTAATCAGATAATTTAAATTTGAATTAAACCGCATAAAATGCCAATGTATGGAAACAGATCAATTTAATATTCAGTACAAAAAAATTGGATTCCATAAACTAAAAATCATCCAGATTTTTTTCAGTTAAAGCTGATTGTGCTACCAAAATTAGACTGTTGATTGAAATTTCTATGAAAAGGCCCACACAAGATAATCACACAAAAATAATGAGAATATTTTATGAGATAAAATTGAATAATTTATTTATGAACCAATTTCATAGTCTACAAATTATACAATCAGTCCAAAAATATCAAAATAAACCAGAATCTTCCAATTAGATATATGCGCATAATTAGATTCAATTAATTGGTTAGATTTATAACATGAGTGTGTGATAGGATATACTGGACTAATCAATCATTACCTGTCCCACTAAGCTAAATTGAACCTTGTCAAGAAGATCAGTACTAAGATGTATTTCAAACCAGTTATCATCTGAACATGTCTCTTTAAATAGAAAAATTTTTGTGCGTGCCATATAGGAGTACCATAGCAATTTTCTTTTAAGTACTGAGAGTGTTGACTTTATTTGTTTATATATTTTTTTGTTTTGTCAAAGCACTGAGTTTATAAGATCATGGAGTCGACTTTCTCACAGCCATAAATGTAGCTATTTTCTACATGATTTATGTTTATTATCAAGGACGGCTGCACACATCTATGGTGGTAGCCCTATCCTCCATGAAATTGTTTGTTTAACACAACAACATACTATAGTACCGAGAGACATGGATACTGACCATAGGTCACAACAAAGTACGAAACTACTTTAAAGATAGCAATCTAGTTAGTAGTAAGGTACACTCAAACAAGTCAATATGTCTTCAAAGTGTGCTTATCTTAGTATATTTTACCATGAGTATGATGAGCATACCATACTGATTGGTTAATCCAAGTAAATCTCAAAATTCATAGATCAATCATACATTTATATCATATGCTAATTGCAAGAATAACCCCTCATTCTCTCTCCTTTTTTAAAAACTAAATAAAAATAAAAAATAAGCAAATGCACACAAACACACATGATAAAATCAAAAAAAAAAAAACACTACTTCTACGAAGTAAAATTTTTTTTTTATTAAAAAAAAACTAATGCATCAAGCAAATGCCCACGGCCTTCCGTAGAGTCTCAAATCTAGTAGAATCTAAGGCCTTGGTAAACAAATCAGCCAACTAATACTCAGTCTGAATATGTTCCAAAGTAATTATTTTTTCTTCGACCAAATTTCTAATAAAATGATGTCTAATATCAATATATTTGGTCATAGAGTGCAGTGTAAGAAATTGAGTATACATGCACAGCAGAAATTAAATGCTCAATTCCTATAAGCCCGGATCAACCTCGTACTTAGATAGGATTCGTGATAAAATATTACCTTTGATGAATGTCTTGAATCTGATTATCTGATTGGTTGGAGGTGCGATCTTCAATACCACAGCTGTCCAATTGTCCAGCCTCCAATGGTGATCCATACAGCAAGAACAAATCTGAACTCCACAATCAAGAACAGATGAAAGGAGAATTTTGGGAGAATTTGATTGGGTTGTCTTTTGTTTGTGCTAACAAGTAATGGAAAAACAACTCTTAACCCTAATACGTTGCGCCTATGTATTTATAGGCGGGGCTAACCCTAACCCTAGTTCTAGTCCAACTAGAACTCATCAACAATCAGACCCGATTAAATAATCTTATTAATTAATTTGGCCCAATGAGTAATTAAGTCCGACCCAACTAATTGGACCTTGGACATTAATTCTTACAATCTCCCACTTGGACAAGGTCCAACTCCAGATGCTCAATTCTCGCCTTATGTGTGTGACCCATTAGGTTCTCATTCACGATGGCAAACACAGTGATATTCTCATCTATTCACCGAGATCGATCAATTCACGTCGCCGTCCAAGATTGACATCTAGCAATGTGTCAAGGCAATCCATGTAAAGGAAAATGTCATGTGGTATGACAGAACCAATATATGTGCGGTTACCGTAGAAATATAATCCCTTCATCAATATGACCCAATTGGTTAAGAGATATGAAAAAGCGTCAATCTCATTTCAACCAATCATATTATTCACCTTAACTCTTTGTTGATCTAATTTAGTTATGATTGAAATATTTTCAACTCATAACTCCACCCCGGCCGAGGAAATTTATATCAACTTAAGTAGGCAAAATACAGGTTATAATCTCCTACTTTCCAGGAGTGACGAATCCTCATATTGGACATTCACAACCTTCATATGATTCTCATAATACCTGTACGACGTCTTCCTGGTGACTCAAATCTTCGAGCCCCATCAAACGCTCGCCAAAGTATAGTGGTCCTCACATAAGATTCTATGATGTCCTCAAGTCAAAGGACCAAATTCACAATCACAAGATTAGAGATTTACCACTGACGCTTGGATAGTTATTCATGTGGAATCTCTAGGCGGATCATCCAATGTCATGTTCTCATAACAATGCATTCATGTGTTCATTCATATGTCCCTCTACATCTTAGCTTGTGAGATCAGCTACTTTCTTCAAAAGAAATACAACACATGCTAGTCTATCCGTAATAATGATATCCGTATCTCATTATTGCTATGACTAGGGATATATCAAGAATAAGTTATTTATAACTTATATCTCACAATCACAACACCTTATGATTAATAAGTTACTATGAACTTTTCTTCGGACTCTATTATTTTAAATAATAATAATAATAATAATAATAATAATAATAATAATAATAGATCTGCCATTAAAGTGTAGACAAAATATTTAATTAATAAAATTGTTCATACACTTCGATGTCTAACAAAGAGTATATAAAACGTCCCATACAAACTAGATCCAATCACTCATGTATCTAATACCAATAGATTTAGCATGACTATCATGCTTGTGCTGGGACAACGGCTTTGTCAAAGGATCTGCTACATTGTCATCAGTTGGGACTCTTTCTATCTTTATGTCATTTCTCAGGATTATCTCCCTAATGAGATGATATCGCCTCAATATATGTTTGGATCGTTGATGAGACCTTGGTTCCTTCGCTTGTGCGATGGCTCCATTGTTATCACAATATAGAGATATTGGATCAACAATGCTAGGAACTACTCCAAGTTCTGAAATGAACTTCTTGATCCAGACTGCTTCCTTTGCTACTTCTGAAGCAACTATATATTCGGTTTCTGTAGTTGAATTAGCAGTCGTTTCTTGTTTGGAACTTTTCCAACTAATCGCTCCACCATTTAGAGTAAATACATATCCAGATTGAGATTTGCTATCGTCTTTATCAGACTGAAAGCTGGCATCGGCATAACCTTGAACTCTAAGTTCATTTCCTCCATACACCAAGAACATGTCCTTAGTCCTTCTTAAGTACTTAAGGATGTTCTTGATTGCGATCCAATGTTTCTCACCAGGGTTCGCTTGGAACCTGCTTGTGACACTCAAAGCATATGAAACATCCGGTCGAGTACATAGCATGGCATACATGATAGATCCTATTGCTGATGCATAAGGAATTCTATCCATGCGATCTCTTTCAATTTGTGTCTTTGGACACATCTCTTTTGAGAGATAGATCCCATGCTCGATGGGACAGAGTCCTCTCTTGGACTCTTCCATGCTAAATCTTCTCAAGATTTTATCTATGTATGTAGATTGAGATAGGCCAAGCATTCTTTTAGATATATCTCTATAGATCTTTATTCCGAGAATGTACGCTGCCTCTCCCATATCTTTCATGGAGAAATTTTTGGATAACCACAATTTTACTGATTTTAGCATCGGGACATCGTTTCCTAATAATAGTATGTCATCCACATACAAAATTAGAAATACGACTTTTCTCCCACTAACCTTTTTATACAAACATGGTTCATCTTCATTCTTGATAAAATCAAACATTTTGATTGTCTCATCAAAACGAAGATTCCAGCTCCGAGAGGCTTACTTTAATCCATATATGGATTTCTGTAGTTTGCATACTTTGTTTGGCTCTGTGGATTCAAAACCTTCGGGTTATGTCATGTACACATCCTCACTAAGATTCCCGTTAAGGAATACAGTTTTGACATCCATCTGCCATATCTCATAGTCATAGTATGCTGCTATTGCAAGCAGAATCCGAATTGATTTAGACATGGCTACTGGTGAGAAAGTTTCATCAAAGTCAATTCCTTGTCTTTTTAGCATACTTGGCCTGTGAGATAAAAATCCCTGTTCCAACCTGTTTGATCTGCAAACCTAAAAAAAATTTAGTTCACGAACCATACTCATTTCAAATTCATTTTGCATAAGTGTAACAAACTCCTTGGATTTTGTTTCTAGTGAAGAGCCAAATACAATATCATCGACGTAGATTTTTGCAACTATTAATTCAGTTTTGAAATGTTCGATGAACAAAGTTTTGTCAGCTCCTCTTCTCTTGTATCCCTATTCTAATAAGAACATGGTCAATCGTTCATACCAAGCACGTGGGACTTGCTTTAGTCCGTATAGGACCTTTTTGAGTCTGAACACATGGTCGGGAGAATATGGATCAAAATCCCGTAGGCTGCTCAACATAGACTTCTTCATTAAGAATTCCATTCAGAAACGCACTTTTGACATCCATTTGGTATAGTTTGAACCTCATTTGACATGCCACAGATAGTAAAAATCTAATAGATTCGAGTCGAGCCACAGGTGCAAATGTTTTATCAAAATCCACTCCTTCTAGTTGAGTATATCCCTGTGAATCCAAGCGTGCCTTGTTTCTAACTATGTTGTCATGTTCATCTGATTTATTTTTGAATATCTACTTTGTCCCGATCACATTTGTGTCCTTTGACCGAGGCACAAGTTCCCACACTTCATTTCTGTCAAATTGAGCTAATTCTTCATGCATGGCTAGAACCTAATTTTCATCAATAATAACTTCATTTATATTTTTAGGTTCAATTTGTGAAGTGTAGCAAACATTTCCATGTTCATTAGCAAGCCTCCTCCAAGTCATCATACCGTCTCTGGAATCTGAGAGAACATTGTCCAATGGGTGTGCTTTCCGTATCCAAGACGGATGTTGCCTTCTCATGTTCTATTCGTTATTTGTATTTGGTACGTCAGAACTTCCAGAAGCGGGGGCAGAGACATCAGAACTTGATGCTGGCTGTTCAATAGTTTATCACTGTCTGGTATAGGTACATGATTGTCTTGAGTATGCTGACGTCCAGCAACCCGTTCTTCTAAAATCTGAATATTAGGCTCCTGTGAATAAGGTGAAAAATCATCAATATCATCAATTTTTACATTGATATTCAATGATAGTCTGAGTACGCATGTTATAAATTCTGTAAGCTCGGCTGTTTTCATAATAACCAATAAACACTCCCTCATCACTCTTTAAATCGAATTTACCCAAGTATTCACAATCATTTAAAACATAGCATTTGCTACCAAAGGTATGGAAGTATTTGAGATTCGGTTTTCTTCCTTTCTAGGTTTTATAAGGAGTTTGAGTGGTTCTTGTTCTTAAAGACACATGATTCAAAATATAACAAGCACTATTAATAGCTTCAGCCCATAATTTACCAGGGAGCTTTTTACTATTTAGCATTACTCTAGCCATTTCTTGAAGATACCTATTTTTCTTTTCCACAACACCATTTTGTTCAGGGGATTTGGATTCAGAGAACTTATGAAAAATACCATTTTGATCACAAAATGTAGAAAAAATAGCATTTTCAAACTCCCTCTCATGATCACTTCTAATCCTTAATATTATTCCCTCAAAATATTTTTCTGTTGTTAATTTTAGGTGCAAAAATTTAAATTTTTCAAAAACATCGTATTTCTCTCTCAAGAAATCTACCCAAGTATATCTAGAAAAATCATCCACGTAAACAAAAATATATTTCTTGCCACCAATATTTTCAGTTTGAATAGGTCCCATCAAATCCATGTGAAGTAATTCTAATAGATGAGATGTAGTAAGAAACTTATCTTGCTTGTGAGTGTTTTTGGTTTGCTTACCTTTTAGGCACGAACCACACAATCTTTCAGATTTTTCAGTAAGTTTAGGAATGCCTCGTACTGTATTCAATTTTGTTAGTCTCAACAGATCACTATAGTTTAAATGTTCCAATCGTTTGTGCCACAACTCGATTGAGTCAGTCTTCGAAATATGACAAGTAATTTTGATGTCAAGAAGATAACATTTATCATTAGATCTAGTACCATGTAGAATGCAACTACCATCATAATTCAAGACTTTACAAGAATTTTTTGAGAACATAACCAAGTGTTTATCATCACACAGTTGGCCTATACTAATTAGGTTAGCTTTTAAACCTACAACAAAAAGAACTTCTTTTAACAGGGAGAATCCATCAATTAGAATAGTTCCTACACATTCAATTTTACCGTGTGCTCCATTCCCAAAAGTGACCAGACCACCTTCACGACTTTTGCAGTTAGTTAGATAAGATCGATTACCAGTCATATGTCTAGAACAACCACTGTCAAAATACCAAGAGTTAGGAATAAAAGTTCTATATGCAACATCAACCATATAACAATTTAAATTACCCTTTTTGACCCAAATTTGTCTTACTTTAGTATTGATATGGTGTCTCATTTGTCTATTAACCAAGTTTTTACTATATAAACAATGAAAGGAGTCGTGTCCTAGATTACCACAGATGCAATATTTTACAAAGTACTTTGATTTACTTCTCTGTATTGGTTGTATACCTGATGGTCGTGACTGTTTTTGAGTCTTGGCATTGGTCAGAACCTGCATAGGCAGGTTAGCCTTAGTCCTAACGGCTATGGGAGCAATTTTGTTTGAAAATACAGCAAACTTTGTTTCTTTGATGAAGTTGATCTGATTTCCAACTTTTCTTTTACCTTTTACAACATATCCCAAACATTCTTTGACGTTTGGAGTTCTTCCATAGCTTAGGGTTTCACTTAAGCGAGAGGCTCCAATTGTTAATTGCTTGATCCTTTCTTTTGAAACTTTTAATTTATCAAGAAGGTTTGTAATTTGATCATCATTCTCTTTTAAGATGTTGGTAAGAATATTATTTTGAGAATCAATTTTAGCTTTGTTGTCTTCTAAAAATTCCATCATGACTTGAGTAGACAAGTTTTTCCCCTATTCGTCTTGTAACTTTTTATTCATACTGCTGCAGTTATAACAAACACAGACCCGTTCTTCAGATATTGTAGTCAAGTTTTGTACATAATCAGTACGAGAAGTTAAGTTCACAGTTAAAAAAGTTACCTGATCAACAGTAGTTCTATCGTCCTCGTCCTTATCTGAATCTTTTTTATCATTTTCACTCCAAGTGATATTCATGGCCTTCTTGGTATGAGATTTCTTTAAAGTATTTGCACATTCAGAGGCTATGTGACCAAAACCCTCACACTCATGGCATTGAATTCGATTGTCAAATCTATTCATAGATGTAGTGGGATTTTGTTTTGTGTTGATCGAAAATCTCTTCTTTTGTTGAAGAGGGGTATTCAAGTTCTTTCCCTTTTGATTTTCTTTTAGAAATTTTTTGAATTGTTTGGTGAGCATGGCCATGTTTTCATTTGTTTCACTCTCTTCACAATCAACCTCGTCTTCATGGTTTTTAATTTTGAAGGCAATACCAGATCCCTTTTCTTTCTTTCTCCATTGTAGATGTAGCTCATATGTCATCAATGATCCTACCAATTCTTCAACCTTCATATTCTCAATCTCCTTACTTTCTTCAATTGCAGTTACTTTGGAATGAAAATGATCAGGCAAGGATTTGAGAATTTTCTTTACAATTTTGCTCTCCCAATATTTCTTTTCCAAAGTATAAGTAGTATTGGTGATGTCACTGAGTTTTACATAGAAGTCCTTAAATTGTTCATCGTCTCCCAAAGTATAAGCAGTATTGGTGATGTCACTGAGCTTGGATGACTTGACCATAGTGGTTCCTTCGTGAGCGATCCGTAAGATGTCCCAAGCTTCTTTAGCAATCTAACAAGTAGAGATCAAACGAAATTGATTAGAATATACGAAGGAGAATATGGCATTTAAAGTTTTGGAATTCCAATTAGTATAATTAAAATTAGTTGTAGCCCACTCGTCTGCCTTTTTCTCTCTTTCTACACAATTTTCAATAATGGTGGGAGTTTTATATCCATGGACAATAGAGTGCTAGGCTTTTTCATCAAGGGAATAGATATAAACTTGAATTCTAATTTTCCAATAGGCATAATTAGTACCATCTAAAATTGATGGTCTAAATGGAGCTCTCTCCATATCTTGGTTTCTTTGGATCGCACTTAAAAAGTGTACCCGCTCTGATACCAATTGAAAGTTCTAAAACCTACATTAATTAAATTAAAAATAAATTTTAATCTTAATTAAACAAGTAGTGGACAGAATGCAGTAAGACCTAGCAAGTGATAAATATAACAGTTTTGACTCGCACAACAGTGTTCGTTTACCTAATCTTGTTAAGTGCGGAAATTAAAGGATTAAATACGAACACAAGATGTAACGTGGTAAACCCAGAAGGGAAACATTCACGGGTTCCCATGTCATGGGTAAACACAATCCACTAATAATCTTGTTCAAAAATACAATATTATCGATTTTTATAATTTCGTAAAATTAATGAAATAACAACCAAAAGAAAACAAATCAACTCCCTTTGATAATTCTTCTTCTGACTTGTTGATGAAGTGGAATCAAACCCACTTGTCTTGACTTTATCGCCACTTTCTTATTGTTCTTGACCCCAACTACCACTTGGATTAAGAACCCCCGTCCTTAACTTCACGCCAAATAGCTTGAACAAGATATGGAATTATTTGTTGAGCACCAATTAGTTCTAGATTCTTCAATGAGTTTGAAGAAAATTTTTTTTTTTAAAAGTTGAATCAATGAAGCATCGAGTCTTGTTTTTCCTCCAATGAATTCGACGGTTTGTGCTTGGAGAAAAACAAGAGCAAAAATTATTTTTCAAAGCCTTAATTCCTTATTGATTTCTACTCTTATTTATAGTTAAAGTAGAAACCAAATGAAGAATTATTTCTTACCTAAAAATTTGCAACAAAAATGGTAAGAAAATTAGTAGGAAAGAATATATAGAAAGATATTCTTAGATTTGTATAAGGAAAGCATTTAAGAAACTAAATATTACCTTCCTAAACAAATCTAAGAGAATTAGAAAATATTCTTTAACCTAAAAAGAGAGTTGTCAATAATATTCATGAGATCAGAATATATCAAGTATAAAAATATAATAAAATTGCAGCTTTCTTCGATCCGGAAAAATAATCGCTTATCAACCCGGTCGATCGTAATCTGGCGTTATCCAGACCAGTCAAAAAAGAAGACGTTGACCTGCTCTTTTATCATTAAAAATTAGTTATATTTATTAAGTGAGCAAAGATATAAATAGTGAAAAATATGACACATATTTTTCCAACAGATATGAACTCTAAAAAAGCTAAAATCAAGCCGCAAGACTTGACCCGATGATTACTTGAATCAAAGAACCAAGTTTGAACGCTACAAATGTTTGCAAAATCTTTGATAAGTTTTGGTTAGTTCTATTAAGAAAACGGAAGAAATAAGTGGATTTCACTTAATCTGAATCTCTCGATAAATCAAAGTTAAAGTTGTTTAATGTTTACAATCAGAAGTGCTTATATAGTAAAATTAATGAAAACCTAGTCTAATTCAAAAATATAACTAAAAAATTATCAAAATAGATTTTTAAAAAAAGGAAACAAAAATCCAAAAACCCAAAAATTTCCACGAAAATGCATGGGCGATCGCCCAAGCTTAGCACTTGGCATTTTGCCTTTTAAAAAATGGTCTTGGGTGATCACCCAAGCTTAGCACTTAGCATTCACAGATTTATTTTAGTGGATACAATGTTGATGCGCCAAATTCTATGAAATTAATGTATGCTGGTTCAAATTGACAGTCTAAATTCATAGATTTATATTAGTGGATACAATGTTGATGCGCCAATTCCCATGAAATTAATGCAGCCAGTTCAAATTGAAAGTCTAAATTCACAATTGATTGCCACTTGGTAAAATACTTTGTAGACTATCATACTTTAATATATTATATAGATTTGCTCATTTCCAAAGACAAATATCCACATATATAACTCTTTCTCTCTCTAATAGGAAAAGTGCTGAGACGTGGAGTCTAATTTGTTGTGTTACGCAGAGCTGAGCGCGGATCAAATTTCACGATAAGGTTGCCGTGGGGGTTGGAAGGGGGGCAGATGACCCCATCCCGGGGGCTCGGGGTAGTACCGCCGAAAGGTCCACGATATTTCTATTTGGGGTAAATAGCACAAAACGTCCCTACCTATTGAGGGTATTGTGGAAAACGTCCCTACCTTCTAAATTTTGGCAATTTTACCCTTACCTACTGGATTTCTTGCGCAAAAGGTCATTCAGTCCAAAAATCAGCCATTAACTAAGGGTAAATTAGTCCAACCACTTTTTTCACACATATATTACTTCTTTTAAAATTGGAGAACTTCCCATGCAATTTCCAAAATTGCACAATGAGGCCCCAATCCATAAAAAATTGGGATATGACTTGCCTCTCGTTACTTAATTAATCGAAAAGATTTCAAAAAATCGTAGTAAGATCGGATCCCCAATTATTGTTTCATCAAATTACTTGGAGAAATTGATTTCTGTTCCCAATTTAGAGTTCTATTCACCACTCCTTTTTGGTTCCTAGTTCCTTGAAGCCATCCCCCATCTATGGACTCCATACTCCCACTCAATCCATCATCAAGAAAATCACCAACCATTTTAACTTTACCCTTTGGCTCGATTGGATATTTCCCAGAAAAGCAAGCATAACAAAAGTTCGACGATTCATTGCCCAATAGCTTCTTCAAGCTATCCAATGGCAGAAAGGCAAGTGAATCCAAGCCAATGAACTCCCGGATCTCCTCCACATTCATCCTATTCGAGATTAACTCCTCTGCGTTAGGTGTATCGACACCATAGTAACACGAGCCTATGATTGGAGGACTCGCGATTCTCATATGGACTTCTTTCGCTCCGACTTCCTTTATCAATCTAACAATCTTCGATGAAGTGGTTCCCCAACAATGGAATCATCCACCACCACCACTCGTTTTCCCTCCAACATCGCCTCTCACGGAGAAAGCTTTAGCTTCACTCCAAAGTCCCCGATCTTCGAGGCGGCTCAATGAATGTCCTCCCTACATAATGTGACCTAATCAACCCTTGCTTTGAAATGCCACCCCTGCTTTTCTTGCATAAACAAGTGCAGCCACAACCCCCGAATCAGTGCATGCAATCATGGTGAGTCGGAGAGAGAGGCGTTATTTTGCTGATCCTGATGGGTAATACTAATAATGTGCTTGTTTCTCAGGAGTCGGGAGAGAGAGGCGTTATTTTGCAGCGAACCCAATTTCTGGACGGGGCCTGCTGTGCAATTTTAGAAATTGCATGGGAAGCCCCCCAATTTTAAAAGAAGTAATATATATGTGAAAAAAGTGGTTGGACTAATTTACCCCTAGTTAATGGCTGATTTTTGGACTGAAGGACCTTTTGCGCAAGAAATCCAGTAGGTAAGGGTAAAATTGTCAAAATTTAGAAGGTAGGGATGTTTTCCACAATACCCTTAATAGGTGGGGACGTTTTGTGCTATTTACCCTTCTATTTGCTTAAGTAAGGGTGTTTTCAAGATTTTCCTTTGAAATTATGTTGTCATAGAATTTTATTATAACTAGAAAATCTTCATTGGGTTGTCTTAGAATTTCATTATAATTAGAGAACTTTCATTGAGTTTTTATATATATGACTGATTTGTTGTAAACAAAAATCATGATTCATTATAGTGAAAATACTAAAGCGGCTGAAGACATGACGTAGTCTCATATTAATGCGAACCTGTATAAATCTTCGTGTTCATTATTTTTTATCATTTATTTATTACACTAATCCTAACAAAAAATACCTAACACCATTATTTCTTTATCACCTGAAGTGAAAATCAAAGAGAAATTCTAATAGCACCATCAATTCCCTAATTCCACTACTTCACCATTCACCTCTACATTTCTATTTATTTTTGTTGTTATGCAATACCCAACATTTGCCCTTTCTTTTTAACTTTTTTTGTTCTCAACATATACTCACAATGTGCATTCAAGAAGATTATAAATCTCTTGAGAAACTAGCACATTAAGACAGTTGAGGACTGAAGAAGAATGAGATGATTCGATGAAATTTCTTTTTGTTTTAGGAAGTGAAACTTAGGGCCTGCTTGAGAAATTTTTTTCCACCGATTTTAACCGATTTTAAGTGATACCATTTATGAAGCACCAATTTAACTATCTAAAAACTGACGTAGTGCAATTTGAAGTATATATTCCAATCTCCCAAATCAGTAGTTTTTTACCATTCTTCAAAATTTCTTCCAATTTTATCTTTTCTCAAACAATTATTTTCAAAACTACCATAAACTTAATATTTGTAAAAATGAAAGAGCATATGCAAAAGAAAAAAACATATGTAAGAACATACATTTAATTTTATATTTTTAATGACAGGTGGATATATAAAATTTTTAAAATTTAGTTTTTTTTATATATGGATATATGTAATTTTTTTTTAAAAAAACTTTTAGAACTGCTGAATAATAAACTCTCAAACATGGGTTAGACCATTTCAAAAACTGCTACTAAAAACAACCCAAATCCGCTCCTTTCATAAATGCCCAAAATTGGTACTTTAAAAGATCCTCATAACTGGTACTCTAAAACTCCCAAGTAGACCCTTAATATTGCCCTATCCAGTTCATCATATTCATAGTTGAACCAGGCGATTTACCATTTTCTTTCTAAACAGTTTTAACCATGTAACCCCATTTCCTAGTTTCGGTCGATTTTGAAAACAAAAGAAATTATATATAATATCTTTATAAATAAATTCCATTTTTTAAACATTACACTAAAAAATTACAACTATATTTTTTCAAACAAAATAATGCTCCTATTAAATCGAAAAAATTAAGAATAATATTAAGAGATGAGAAAAAATGGAAAAAATAGTTTAAACATTGTTCAATAATAGTTTTGTTACTGCTTGGATTTGACGAAGATGTCACATCAGCATGCCCAGTGAGGGCTACTTGGCACCCAGACATTTCACACATGGAAGGTGCAATTCCATATTGTACTAAAGGCCCTTGCTTGTCCAGAATATGTCGAGCGAGTCTCTGTATGGTATTCATTATCGCAGGGAACCCACCCCTTCAGCGATAGGCTTCAGACGCCTTATAAATTTTCGAGCGATCCAACATATGAGGCAAAGTCCCACCGACAACCAAAAAGATAATTTGGGAGAAGATAATCATTGACTAGTAAGACAATCCCCAGTCAATCATTAGAATTCAGTAGCGCAATCCTAAGGATAGAGGAAGATAAGGATGAAATCTTGGGGATCACGATGGTTATAGAATCAATCTCATCCCATAAGGAAATAGAATTCCATTAGGTAGCTAATTAATTAATGTCCATAATCGTTTAGGGTTCTGATCCTATAAATATTCAACTCACCTTCATTCAAATGTAATCATTATTTCGTACATTGTTCTAGTAGTTGACTTGACCGTCGGAGTGCCAACAGTGGTCGACCCATTTTTTCTCGGTGATCTTGGGGCATAATGGTCGTCTAAGTGTGCAAATAACATACAAGCTACAAGAATAATGATTGGAGATATGTTGACATGTGGATAGTGCAGTTTTGGAGGTCAAAAAATTGACACCGTCTGTGGGAAACAAAATATGTTGCACAACCAATAAATTCATGGTATAGCGTGTTTTGATTCTTTACTGGAAGAAGATGATGACTGAAAACTCCTAGGAGGGTGGTGAATCCCACCAACTTGAATAAGAGTAGGAGAACATTCCTGATCTCCAGAATGTAACTCGCTTTAGAAGAAGTAGGCAACATCATTACAAGATATTCTTGAGTTGAAGGATAAAAATGCCCAGATGAGGGCCACAATTGAGTGACTGGAAATAGGAAGCCCAGTCCGGGAGCAAGAATAGCCACAACAAGAGAAGCCCTTCGAGGTCCAACTCCGTGGAAAACCATCGATCTTGAGATGATTCGCTAGCATCTGGTAGGCGTAGCTCTTGAAACCAGTATGCAAGGCCCTCGCATAAACAACAATGGGAGAAGGACTTTCCATTACAAGAAAAGAAACCTACAATGTCTGTTAGTGTCTTCGACATGCTCAGAGTTGGATCATACATGGCACCGCTCCAAGCTTCGGGTAGCCACTGTAGTGAACATAACGAGGCTTGTCCAGAGAAGAAAAGAGATTATCGTGCCATAGATGTCAAATCCGAGGATGAGAGATTGGTATGTTCATGCGACTTGGATGATGACGATGAGAATCTTCCATTCTCCAAATAACTGAAGGCTAAGAAACTACTGGTTGGATTCAAAATGCCCCCATAGAAAAGTACAATGGGCGAGATGACCCTACATACCATATCAATGTTTAAAAGACGAGGCTACATAGTTATATCCTCGTGGTCAAATACAGGAATTTCTACACCACCCTCGTTTTGGATGCGAGACAATGGTACAATAACTAAAATCGGAGAGTATCAGGAGTTGGCCTCAGTCGAAATAGGAGTTCATCAATGCCTATATAGGCAATCGGACAACAACAGACATGGCGCAACTCAATAATATCAGACAGAAGGAGGGCGTGTTTGTGAAAAGTTATTGTATAAGGTTCATCAAGGTAATTAACAAGATCAAAAACATCTCCGATGAACATGCGTTAGATGCGTTGATAACCAGGCTTCACATGCACACCTATTTTGGAAGGATGTCTAGAATAGAGAACCCAAGACGTACACTCAACTGGTGGACCTCATTCTGAGCTTGTACATCCAAGTCGTACACTAGGCTTCTCCATCTTCACCCAGAATAGAGCTTGTCCAGAATAGATAACCTAAGATGTACATCAGGCTTCTCCATCCTCGTCCAAAAAAGTCCAGAGCTTGATAGCCCTGAATCGATTTGTATCTAAAGCAATCAAACGTTGTTACCCATTTTTCCAAACCATCTAGGGATTAAAGAAGTTTAAGTGGACAGAAGAATGTAAGGATGCCTTCTAGGAGCTCGAATATTATCTTGGAAGAGCCCCGCTACACTCCAAACTGAAGTCGGGATAGAGACTGCTGACATACCTAGCGGTGTCGAAAAAACTGCTAGCTCAATATTGATCTGGGAAGAAAGTTCCAATAGCTCCTAGTATACTATGTTAGTAAAGTCTTACAGGACCTAAGTCACGGTGTCCGGACATGGAGAAACTTGCCTTATATCTCATTACTGTACCATGAAAACTTCAACCCTATTTCCAGGACCACAATATTGATGTACTCACCAACCTCCTATTGAGGTAAATGCACCAAAAACCAGATGTCTCCGGATGCTCGATGAAATGGTTTGTAGAGCATAGTCAGTTTGAGATCGCCTACAACCCATACTGTCGGTTAAGGGCCAAGTCCTGAAAGATTTTGTAGCAATGTTTGTCAATTCTTCCATCTCCCAGAACGATTATTGGTTCACAAGCCCAATGTGGAAATTATATGTTGATGGATTGTAGAGCAAGGTTGGAGCTGACACTAGGATCTGCTTATAAGTTCAGACGGACAAACCTCAATTGCCCTAGGTCGAAAATTGATGATCCTAATATAATTAAAAGTCTCTCTCGATGGTCAATTAAATCTATATCTCCATATGAACCTAACTATCTCTAGCTAAATTTCAAACACAAAGACATGCATTTAAGCACAACGATCATCTGAAATGATTTCATAAAACGTAATAGTAATCTATATCTATTATTGGACACTATGTTATTTATTACCCCATACTCATCTAAATTGAATCTCATAAAACGTAATAGTAATCTATATCTATTATTGGATACTATGTTATTTATTACCCCATGCTCATCTAAATTGAATCTCTCAAAACTAATCTAGACCACAAAAACATTTCAATGATGATCAAACATCAAAACAGAAATAATGAATAATAAATAATCAATTCGGAATCAATACATTTTTGAAAACGAATAACTTCTAGTTAATAAAAAATGTGAGGTTTCATCGTTCATTCTAGTTATAAAAGATATAGACGGACATGATTCCTATGAATATAGCAATATTAATGAAAGAATTCATGAACATGAAGAAAAAGAAGAAGAATAGATACAACCCTTAATCTTGAATTAATCCAAAATCTCCGATTGCACCGTGATGAATGTTGCCCAAGAATTCTTCTTTTTTTTCTTGAGCTTGATCTATATTATTTCATCAATTGTGTAATTCTCTCAAAAGACCTAGAAGAGGTCTCTTTATAGTCCCTGGGAAGCCTTGAAAGTTGGCTCTTAAAAGAGCTCTAATCCCACTTAACCTTAGAACACTGCACTTATGACATTCATTCAGAGTAGGTCGCACCTAGGTTGCACAATGTATTCTGCTACGTATGTGTGACCATTAGTAAGTTTTTCACAACTGCACCTAGGTCGCACAATGCTTTGTGCTACCTATGTGTGACCTCTAGTAAGTTTTCACAACCGCATCTGGGTCGCACAATACTTTGTGCTACCTAGGTGTGACCTTTTCCCAAAATATACAATTTGGTCCTCGATTTGGCTTTTGATGTGCGGTTTTTGTCATTTCTTCCTTAAATCTTCTCGATTCAATCCAAAGCTTCCAAATGCATTCTAATTGGTCCTCACCCTTCTAAATTCTTCGAAAGTGGTTTTTTAAATATTGAACAATGTGCAAATTAGTCCCTGAACTTTTCTAAATCTGATTCATGCTCTCGAAACTTTTGAATTCACCACAGTTGCTTTCTAATGGCTTCAATTTATGTCCGTGCCATCCGATAAGTATCCATTAAGCCTCAAACTCTTCTTATTTGCTCCAAACTCATCTAAATTGGGTTTTGTACCTACGTACACAATAATTGAATTGATTTAAATAGAAATCTGCTCATATAGTGAATATATACTAAGTTTACAAGTATAAATAAGCGTATAAAATATACTTATCAAACATCCCCAAACTTAAATATTTGTTTGTCCCGAGCAAGATTATCTACTCAAAACATTTAAAAGAAAAAAAAACTAGGAAAAAAAACTAGATTCGTCAGATAGCATGTTGTATTCGCCTCAGGATTTGAAAATGTTCAACCAATTCATGAAAAATTTATAAATAATGCTACCAAAATTAATTTTTAACTTATCCATTATTTGACTGGTGTGTGTGTGTTTGTGTAGTCACACCCATCATCATAAGGCTCTAAGTTGGTTCCTTCCCGACCTTCAATGGTCAATTTTTTTTTTAATCACTCACCTAGGGTGTTAAGTCTAAGGTTGCTGTCAAATCACTCATTATTTTTTTGTTCAAGTTTGATTCGGTCTAACTAATAAAAACAATTACATAAATTTATGATGATTCTCCATAGATTTAAGTGCTCCGACCTTCAAGCTTCTACTAGGCAATTTAAACTCGCTAGTTGTCTAAATCTCCATGTTAACTCCGCAAAGGACACTTCTTGCTTGCTTTACATATATATATATATATAATGATCTTATGTATAAATCTCAGTCCATTAATCTTTCTAAATGACCATCGTAACACTTTAGGTCGATGACTCTCAGATTTTACAAACCTTAGGGCACTAGGTTATTAGAACCTGTACGTGATTTTTCACTAGAGTCAAAAAGGCTACGAAGAGAGGTGTAAGATAGAGCTATTGCCAAGTTCTTTACGTACAAGAGTTTATATGTGAGGGTTAGATTTATAACATCCGATCATCATCTAGATTCATTTTTTTAGCCACAACACTCCACACCAATATTCAACATGCATGGAATCAACATATCTCCAAATAGTTACTCTCACGAGTTCTACCATGTCCAAATAGTCTCACCCACGGTCATATGGTATTTTTGATTTATGTGGTATATGATATATTTTTAACTTGGCAACCTAACTCTCACAATTACACAAATACGGCCAGCTTGCATAACAACGGTAGTGACTATAGTGCTCAAAGATATATAAGTCTCACTTGGATAAGTAATTAAACAATATAAGCATATGTAGCATCACCTAATCACCCGTCATGAATTGATTACACTTTTTAATATAAATTTCATCATCATAAGCTAGCAAGGCTATCCAACATCACTCAAGCATCCACTAATTTTTTATATCAAACAACATACTCCAAATATATTAAACTTAACAGTCAATAAGCATATAACATTACACCACTCACAATCATTCAAAACAAAAACAACGCACATAAATGGAGTACACCCCCAACTTAGACACTACATTGTCTCAATGTAAAGAAGAAAAACAAAGGAGAAGAGTAGAAGAATTTACTATACTTCACGTGGAGGTGTTGTAAAATTTGGCTATTTTCTACTCATAAATCATCTGGAGACGGTGGATGAGCATGTGGAATTTGGAACAAACGAACTACAATTGACACCAAATTTCAACCACTATCTCATTACACCATAAACTTCATGTTGTCCAATAAAAATTGGAGAAACGGACTATGGTGACCTCAATTAAAATTGATCGCAAATCCTAGGAAAAAAGCTAGAGGGTGTAAAAATTTATCATAAGCTAAAAATAAAGAAATAAAGTAATAAGTGAAAAAAAGAAAGAAATAAAAATAGCTAAGGAAAGGGATAGAAGCTTGGCTTGCATCCCAATAAGCGCTTCTTTAAAGTTATTAGCTTGACTTTATCCAACAATCGTTTCATGACGTTTTGATTAGGTCTTTGGAAGACTTGCTTTGCTTGTATCGATTGAATTTGCACCATTTTTCGTTTATCTTCTAGAATTTGATTTTACCCTTCTTATAAAAATATGATTTTATTTTACTACCATACTAGAACTCAGCTATGAAAACTTCAACTTCACCATCGGCTTTGATCAAAAAATCAATTTTAGAAGAAAGATGGAAGTCAGAGAATTGATTGATAGGTGCAATATTATTAAATGTCAAATTTTCATTTTGCTCATTTAGGGATAACTTCTCCTTCTTCACAAGCTCTTCTTCTCTAGTTGGTGCTTCCTCAGGTTGGATGACCGATCTGTTATCTAAAATCTCGGACAGTTACTCATTACTTTTTGTTTTAATGATTGGCATGTGTTCCATCGGGTCTGACAGGTTTCCAATGTGAAAGTTTTGGTTAGCTCTTGGTCAATGCCATCAATATGGAAACAAGAATCTGAAGAGCTTAGAAATTTAGTTTCTTTAAACACATTGAATGTAATATGTTCGTCATTCAACCTCAGTATTAGTTGCCTTTTTTGCAAATAAGTCAATACCCGTCCAGTAGCCACGAAGGATCGACCCAAAATAAGTGGTACATCCCTATCTTTGCACATATCCAAAATAATAAAATCAGCAGTGAATATGAACTTGTCCACTTTCACTAATATATCTTCAACGATCCTCCGTAGATGTTTGATGGACCAATTTGCAAGCTGCAATGATATTGTTGTTGGTTTTGCAAACCGAACTGCTTGAAAATAGAATAAGGCATTAAGTTAATACTAGCACCCAAATCACACAATGCTTTTTCAAAAAAAGAACTACCAACAATGCAATGAATCGTAAAACTCCATAGACCATTTAATTTTGGAGGTAGCTTGTTTTACAAGATAACCAGCATTTTTCATTAAGCATAACTGTTTCGTGATCTTCTAACTTCCATTGAATTGAAAAAAATTTCTTCATAAATTTTTCATAGCTCAGCATTTGAGCTAAAGCATCGGCAAATGGTATGTTAATTTGAAGTTTTTTGAATACATCGAGGAATTTTTTTAATTGCTTGTCTAGCTTATGTTTTTGCAACATTTGAAGAGATGGAATTGGATAAACGTAAGCCTTGATCAATGGTGGAATATTATCTGGTCGAGAGTTCTTTTTTTCTTGTTCAACTGCTTGTTTAGATTTGTTAGACTCGTTTTCTTTCTCTTTGCAGGACACAATTTCTTTTTCTATACCCGGTCTCTTTACATGAATTTTTGGCAACTAAACTCCGTTTCTCGTGGTAATTGTATTTACCTAATTTTTTAGATTTACCTCAGTGTTGCTGGGCTATGTGCCTGGTTGTCTCTCAGTAAATAGCTTAGTCAACTGCCCAATCTGATTTTCCATAATCTCCATCGAGACATCTTGTCTTTTTTGCACTTCATTGAATTCAAATTCTATTCATCCCAATAATTTATTGAAAGCCTCTTCCCATCATCATTTTCTTTCCTGTGGTCTTCCCTGATTTGGTAAATTCTGAATATTTTTTGTATTGCCATATGAGAAATTTAGATGATTTTTTCATCCGGGATTATAAGTCTGCAAGTATGGATTATTCTGCTGTCGCTGAAAATTCTGAGCATATGCGCCTTGTTTAGGTATTTAGGTGATGGCAGTTCAACAGTAGCTAAAGAGCACTCTGATGATTGATGATTTGCCCCACAAGTTGCACATATCGAAAAGGACATCTGAACCATATTGGCTGAATGAAAATGTTTCAGTGTTTCCATCTGTTTTGCCAATAAATCAATTTTTGCAAGTAGCAACGAATTGATTTCCACCTGTACATTCATATTGCTTTCTTTTGTGACCCTCTGTCCACTTTCACTTATCATCTCAAACAAGTTGTGAAGGTCTCCAACGGATCTATTTTGGATAGAGCCACCTACTGCAGAATCTATTGAAGAACGACTGCTCGGAGTCAATCCAGAATAAAAATAATGATTTTGAGCCGCTAAAGGAAAACCATGACTTGGACACTTTCAGAGCAGTTCCTTGAATCTTTTCCATGTCTCGTGAAAATTTTCCAAGTCAGATTGTTAAAAATTGGGTATTTCATGCTTTAGTGTTCACTCTGGTGGGAGGAAAGTATTTCAGTGTGAATTTCTAGACCAAATCTAATCACATAGTGATGCTTCATGACGGTAATAAATCTAACCATTCTCCGCTTTTATCCTCTAGAGTGTTTGAAAAAAGTCACATCCTGAGTGCATCTTTGTTAACACCTTGATATTTGAAATTTTGCAGTATTCCATAAAGCGAGAGAGGTGGTAGTGCAGATTTTCGTTGGTTCTCTCATAGAAAGAAAGATTATTCGAGAACAAATTTATCACATCCGGTCTCAACTAGAAGTTATCGTATCTATAAGGTGGATAGATTATGCTCGATTGATTCTCAACAATAGGGGCATCATGTATTTGTCCATAAGATTATCCCTTTCGTTAACTTAGCTGCTTGCACCATAGGCCTAATAATATTAACCATATCTGTAGGTGGTGGATCACGGATCCGGTTGTTGTCACCCATTGTATCTTTTTGCTGTTTTCTTTTTTTCCTTTGTTCACATTGTCCTTGGTGAAAACTCCGTTCGACTTCTGGGTCGAAATCAACTAGTCAAGATCTTTCGAACGGTACATGCACGATCAACACATGAAACAATGAAGAATGGTTGCATTTACACAAAAAGAATAAAATAAATTAAATTAAAGTTATTTGTTAAAACTAAAAATCAATTAACGTGATAAATAATAAAGCCAGTCTCCGGCAACGGCGTAAAAAACTTATTGTCGATTTTAATCCCGCAAGTGGATGGATCGTTAACAAGTAAAATAATGATGAGAAAAGTGTCAAACTCATAATGACTGATAATTAATTACCAAATTAAATGTAACTTCGCTTTAACAAAATTAACACAAAGTTTGTTTATGATTTCAATTTCTAAGATTATCCTATTCTAATTCAACTAAGTCTAAATTATCACGTAAACGAAAATATAATATTTATCAAATTCATGTTTTAGGGCCACTAGGATTCACAAATCCACCATCACGTTCAAATAATCAATTATCCATTACTCATCTTCGCAAATTAGTGTTATAGGTCGAAAATCGACGATCATAATATAATCTAAAGCCTTTCTCGATGGTCACTTAAATCTATATCTCCATATGAACCCAACTATCTCTAGCTAAATTTTGAACACAAAGACATGCATTTAATCACAACGATTATCCGAAAAGATTTCATAAAGTATAATAGTAATCTCTATCTATTATTGGACTCTATGTTATTTATTACCCCGTACTCATCTAAATTGAATCTCTCGAAAATAATCTAGACCACAAAAATGTTTCAATGGCGATCAAACATCTAAACAGAAATAATGAATAATAAATAATCAACTCGGAATCAATAAATTTACGAAAATGAATAATTTCTAATTAATAAAAAGGTGAGGTGTCATCGTTCATTCTAGATATAAAAGATCTAGCCAGACATGATTCGTATGAATATAGCGATATTAATGAAAGAAATCATAAACAGAAAAAAAAAGAAGAAGAATAGATATAACCCTTAATCTTGAATTAATCCAAAATCTCCGATTACACCGTGATGAATGTTTCCCAAGAATTCTTTTTTTCTTTGCTCTTGATCTCCATTTTTTCATCAATTGCGTGACTCTCTCAAAAGACCTAGAAGAGGTCTCTTTATAGTCCCTAAAAAGCCTTGAAAGTTGTGTCTCAAAAGAGCTATAATCCCACTTAATCTTAGAAAATTGCACTTATGACATTCATTCACCGTAGGTCACACAATGTATTCTGCTACATAAGTGTGACCTCCAGTAAGTTTTTCACAACCGTACCTAAGTCGCACAGTTCTTTGTGCTACCTAGGTGTGACCTCCAGTAAGTTTTCACCACCGCACCTAGGTCGCACATTTCTTTGTGCTACATAAGTGTGATGTTTTCTCAAAACATACAATTTGTTCATCGATTTGGCTTTTGATGTACGTTTTTGGTCATTTCTTGGTCCTCGCCCTTCTAATGTTTTCCCAAGTGGTTTTCCAAACATTTAAAAATGTGCAAATTAGTCCTTGAACTTTTCAAAATCTAATTATTGCTCTTGAAACTTTTAAATTCATGACAGTTGCTTTTTAATAGCTTTAACTTATGTTTGTGCCATCCGATTAAGCGTCAATTAAGCTTCAAACTCTTTTTTTTTTGCTCCAAACTCATCCAAATTGGGTTTTGTACCCACGTACACAATAATTGAATTGATTTAAATAGAAATATTCTCATATAGTGAATATATACTAAGTTTACAAGTATAAATAAACGTATAAAATACATTTATCTGTAAACAAGATGAAGGTGAAGAGGATCTAGTTTCACAATAACTCGCAGTTGGTGGTGAGTCGGGTTAATAGCACTTTCACGGCCCTAGAACAAACAGTGGTGGCTTACCTTAGGAAGGTTACTCATTTCTTGCACATTTCAAAAAATTTGAGTTGCTACAAATCCCAAGGCTAGAAAACAGTTATGCAGATGCTTTGTCAAAATTAACAAACTGCAAAGATTCAAAACTGATGAGAATCATTATAGTCGAACGACTCAACAAGCCTACGATCAAAGACGCTCCATCACCAACAACCATATTGGTCAGAGAATCTTCTAATTGGATGAAGAAAATCATGGTAAATCTAAATGATCAAGTGTTGCCAACAAACAAAGGAGGCTCTCAAGTTTTGTAGGAGAGCCACAAAATTTGTCCTACATGATGGGATATTGTACAAATGGGGATTCATCTTGCCTTTTCTGCGGTGTATAGTTAAGGATGGGGCCAATTGCGTCATGCGTAAAATCTACGAGGCCGTTTGTAGCAACCACACAGAGAGACTAATCATTGTCCAGAAGACATTGAAGCAAGGGTACTACTGGCCAACGATGAAAAAGGATTCTCACGAGGCTCACTGCCATGACATCATCCTTGTCACTAGCCCCTGGCATTCACCAAGTAGGGGGTCGATTTTATTGGCCCACATCTAGTAGGCAATGAAGGTGTCAAGTTGGCGATAGTAGCAGTCGACTATTTTACAAATGGTGTGAGGCAGAGCCATTAGCCAAGATTACGGAGGCTAACACTTGGAGATTCGTGTGGAAAAACATATTGTGCCGCTTCAAAATTCTCCATTCATTTGTGTCTGACAATGGGACCCAATTCGCTGGAAAGATGTTTAACTCCAGCTGCGAAGAACTCGATATCCGACGGGATTTTGTCATCCCTTATTACCCACAGTCCAACGGGCAAGTAGAAGCAATTAACAAGATCATTAAACACAATTTGAAGAGGATGTTAGATGCCGTAAAAGGCATATAGGCTGGTGAGCTTGATGAAGTACTTTTGTCTTACAAGACAAACACTCAAACATCTACTGAGAAAACCCTCTTTGCCATGGCTTACATAGCAGAAAATGATCACTGTGGAAGTATGGATACCCTCCAAGGACGTTTTCATTTTGACGAGGATCTCCACAGGGTGAAAGACTTGCAAGATGAAAGACATGTTAATTCACATATTCACCTGAAAGTTTATCAAATGAAGATGACCAGATATTACAACTCTAAAGTTAACTGCAAGAGTTTCAAAGTCAGTGATTGGGTTCTTAAGAAAGTCTTCCTCGCTAGCAGTGAGGTTGGGAGTGGAACCTTAGGACCCACCTAGGAGGGACCGTACAAATTATTGAAGTGATTCGGCCTGAAATTTATAGATTAGAATATTCTGAAGGGAAAGAAATAAATTATCCATGGAATATCACACACCTTCGTCCGAATTATCAAAAGAAAATTGTGTTATCTTTGATTTTCTAAGGACGAAGATAGGTTTGCATTTGTATTGATTTTAGATAACCGGATGATTATACCCAACATTGTTTGTTATTACAAGCAATACAACTTTCTATTGCAATTACACTCTTCAGATCCATGATACGCTGATGGAACATAGTTTGGAGCCATTTTCTAAACTTGCTGGGTAAGACACTTAATGCGTCGAAACATCAACATGATGACATAAAATGTAGCGAGAGACTATAGTTCATGGCCATCTCCTTGCACTAGCTAGGTAAATATCCTTATGCGTGCGATGAATTACGTCCTAACGTAGTATACCGATGGAGTGCGATTTTGCGGTAGTCTCTTTAAGACTTGTTAATCAATTGATGCGGATACATTTTATAAGTTTTACAAGTTCGATCAACTTAAAGGCAGCGATGGAGGATAGTTAATCAATCAACGTGGATAAATTTTATAAGTTTTACAAGTTCTCTCAACTTATAGATAGTGAGGGTGGATGGTTCACGATCGTCTGCTCAAACTCATTGGGGAAGAATAGACTCATTGTCTTCGTCTAAAGAATAGGTGAGGATGTTTCCGAAAGAGTATTTAGCTACATAAATAAATCAGAATGATTAGTAACAAACAAAAAATACGGCCAAGGACGGAAAAAAGGATAAAACTACACTCACCCATTAGCCCGAAACGGATCAGGTAGTTATTGTCTTTCAACAAATTGCCCAATCTCCATAACTCGTTGCTGAGGCCACAAATTTTATCCCACTTCACTTTAATGGGTCCTTTTTCCCTCCTAGGGATCGGAGGTTTTTTGTAAACTGCAAGAAGGAAAAACATGATTAAGTTATGAACATCAGGGTTATATGCAAAAAAGGAGACAACGCTCACCAAGTTCCTCGAAGCAGCGAAGAACTCTAACATTCATTTAGGGATCATTCGGCCAAAGCTCTCATTCATCTCCAGCAATAAAAAATGCCCCTTTCTAGTTGGGGACCTTATTTGTGCTGACCGTAGCCATTCTCCACTTCTGGCCAGGCATGGGAAAAATATTGAACCAAGTCTTGGACTGACAAGACCGGTAGATAGTTTCAAACATCTCCGCTAGTATATCCCATTCGGCCTTTGTTATCTTCCATAGAAGGAAGGACGCCACCATCTACCTCAATCCATTCGACATTATCTACGACGGCGTAAGATTGAAATCCCGTAGAACCTCGCAAAAGAAAGGTGAAGAGGAAAGAGGAGGCCCTATTTCACGGCGTGCTCATAGATGTCGATGAATTCCTTCGGCGGATGGTTCACGCTCATGAGGGAGGGACTCAGAGTTCGACTATCGTAGGGACGACATATGCGAGCCTCACTATTTCCAAGTCCATCTCGATCATCTTGTTTTTGAACAACTAAGTAGAAGTGGCCGAGACTGTCAATTCCTCGTCCATTTGACGGGTCAAAGGTGCCATCATCTGGTCTAGTGAAGATCTCATCTCAGGTAGCCCAATGTTCTGTTTATTCTTATTTACGTTTGCCTTTGGCGGGGCTTTCTCTTTTGCTGGCCCTTTACATGAGGCTTCGCTGGTTGAGGCTGGCGGATAGTAGGTAATGGTGGGCCCATCCATGACCACCTTTTCATGATCTGGCGAAGATGGAACCTCTCCAATGATTTTGAGATCTATCTGAATGTCCCCTGACTGGTTTTGAGAGTCATCCTTATCAGAAGTCTTTTTTTTTTTCTTTTTTAGGTCAAGTTGGTGGTAAAATGTTCGAAGTTATCTATCTGGGAAGACCGGAGCCGGCTGTTGAAGGAAACAGACGACTACGGCGGTAGTAGAAAACAGTAAAAAGAGAAAAATGGAAAGACCGGAGTCAGTTGCTAGAGGAATGTACATTTCATGTGTAGGGAGTGATTCATTAATTTTGTAGATGTTTGTGGGGTCAAGTGCAAATAGGAAATGATGTGAGTTGTCAAATTAAGAGAATTCAAAAACTTACATTGTTCTTAACCAACAACTGTATTTTAAAGTTAAATAAAATTAGATTTGTTCCTGATCTTAAAAGAAATTTGGTTTCATTAGGAGGCTATGCCAAATTGTTCTTGAGTTCCCTAGAAGTTCTAACCACACTTCAAACAAATGGGATTAAAGATAACTGTTTAGTTCACTCCAAAATGTGTCAGCTCAAATGTATTGAAGGATTTATTAGACCACTTGAAGAATTTAACGTACCGTTGGGTTGTTGCTTAGAAGCCTAGTGCATTTGACCCGTTTAAGACTTGACTAGTAGGTTTAAAGTTATAATATATTATGGGTTAATATATTTTATATATCACTAGTGTGAGCACGTGCTATGCACATGGTGTATCAATAATTAAGAACGTAATAGTGTTTATTATATCATTTTTTACGAATTGGCTTGATGTTGGTAATCTAAGTGGAAAAAAAATTAAATATTAACAAATCAGACAATTGAAACCTAAATAACATGCTTATAACTTAAAACCTTGTTTATTAAAATTCATTACAATAGATGACTCAAATATATAATAAAATTGAATTCAATTTACTTCATAAAAGCCATTATTCTTAATTACCACTTTTCTTGAATTTGCCTCGAAGCCTGAGTTTATTCCTCTATAATATTTTAATCACGTAAAGAAAGTTGAATGCCTTTGCATTAAGAAATTTCACATTGGCTCTAGAATAAGACTCTGGGATAACTATCTACAACAACATTTGCACATTAATTTCAATTTTTTTAATTAACTTAAATAAAAGATAAAGAGAGGGTTGAATTGAGCTTACATCATCAAAGATTTGGATTTTCATGAACGAAAAATTAGGCTTCTTCGATAAGTGTACCAATTTGATCATCACAATGTTTAGTGGCAGAATAAAAAGTTCATAAAAATCTTCTTTCTTACTTTATATGAAGCTCTAGAGATAATTAATAAGTTAATTGATCAAATCGTTTCATGGTCGAATTAAAACTCTTAAAACAACATAATTTCTAAAAGTAAATAAATCACTTTGCATTTATTAATTAAGCATGCTAGTGAAGTTGTATGTATTTGATGCAAGTCAGAGATTGTAGCAAAAATGGGCTACAAAAGTGTAAAAAAGTAAACAAGTCAATAAACATATTAATTACAATTAAAATTATTCCACAACCATTCGTCTGTAAAAAGTAGCATCTTAAATACACATTTCTAAAGCACTAAGTAGAGTTTGCATTGCTAATGTGTAAACAAGTCATTTTCAAAAATAATACCCTAGAGTTGCATTAATATTCAAAAGAAAAATGACAATTAGTTGAGACATTACTAAAATGCTATATTTCAAAATCCCATATATAAACAAGCAATTTTCATTCCAAGCTCATGTAGTTCAAAAAATGATAATATTATTCAATTACAACTAAACAAACCATATTCTAAATTAAACAATATCTAAAATGATAGTATATTTTCAACGACAAGCAATCAGAAAGAATTCCAAGTTAAACAATGTCTAAAATGATAGTACATTTTCAACGACAATCAATCAGAAAAAATTCCAAGTTAAACAATGCCTCAAAGTGACATTATTATCAAATTACAATAAAACAAAACTAAAATTTCTAAATTTAAAATTAATGAATAAAGCTATAAAGTGTCTTCAATAAACACAAATCTCAAACTTTACAGAAAAAGAAACTAATAAAACAAAATTTGAAATATTTTTCAAAATAATCAAATTGCAAATTTAACAGTCTAATAGACTATAAAAGTACAATTCTTCTAAAATTCAAACTCTTAAACAAAAAATAAAATAAGAACTCATATGTCTTTCAATTTGAGCAAGAAAATGTAACTACGAGTAAAAAACACGACAAAAAATCCAAAACAAACAAGACTATAAAAGTAAAGAACAACAAAAAGTTAAACTTTTTGAAATAATTAAAAAAATTACAAATTTAATAATCTAATAAATAGTAAAACTACAATTCTTCTGAAATTCAAATTCCAAAACAACTAAAAACTAAAATAAGAACTCACATGTCGTCAAATTTAACCAAAAAGTTGTTCAAAACATTTCACAACAACTTTGAATTTGCAAATTATCTTCATTCATCTTATTGTCGTTTCACTATAAGATTCAAAAACTTCTTACGTTTTGTTTTCCTTGAAACTGGATTTTACAAAAAATTAATTTAAATTAATGACAATATTTCTAATTCTAATGTCAGGCATCATTGATCAGAACTATTTGGTTAGACAATGTATTGAAAATTTGGAATAATCATAATTTAGTTTATTCAAAACTGATATAAAAGTAGCCAAAACTATACTAAATACCTTTTGCCTATTTGTGGCCAGCAGTTGTAACACGATGCAGCAATTAACTAGTTTAAGCATATATAATGAGAATGAATTCAAATTAAAAAAAAAAAATAGATATGCAGATATGAGTTTAAAAACACCCAAGTTTTACTGTGTGAAAAAAGTCAATAAAACCAAATATTTTATTTATTTTACTATAGTAATATTGGTCTACTAATCCTCCTTATAAAGTGTTCTACCTTATTGCATTACTCAAAAGATACTTTATTTTGGTGTATGCAAAACAAGCCACAATTATCTTGAAATTTGCATTCGAAGTTGAAACACTTTTTGATCAAGTCCTACAACGGGTACCCGGCGTAACAATGCATATGAAGTTCCTCTAGGATTTTATTTTACATATGTTGGTTTGGATTTCAAAATATATCTTAAATTCTATTCACTGACTTTACTTTGGAGAATATTACACGTTCAAATTTACGAAACACTCCCTAATTTTTTGTACAAAGAGTGTAAATCACATGATATATTTTCAAGAATTACATATGTATTTCACATTCCAATAAGTCTCTATAAAAATAATAAAAAATATTAAATACTGAATTTATTCACATAAACCTAATTTTTAAAATTACAATTTACATATCATTATTTTAGAAACGTGAACAATATTATATTTAATTAGGATGAATTCATTTGTAGATTCTTATAATTATTTTGTAAATTTTTTAAACCAAATAGGTAGGAAACAACTTTGGTTGACCATTTTGAATAGTAAACCAAATATTCACACTTTTTATATAGGTAGGACAAATAGGTAAGAAACAACTTTGGGTGACTATTTTGAATAGTAAACCAAATATCTACACTTTTAGGTAGGAAACAACTTTGGTTGACCATTTTGAATAGTAAACCAAATATATCCACATTTTGAATATAAGTAGGATGTTATATATATATATATGTGGTCTCTTTTAGGTTAGCAGCCAATTAATACAACACACGCATTCATTCCCGTTCTCAATTGAATTTTGGCAGAAAGCATACAAGTAGCAAAACCAAAACAGAACTTAAGCCTCCATATATTTCCAAGTGAAATTTCAGCCGCCATTCATTTTTCTTATTCCTTGATGAATAATTCCAGTTAGTGAAACCGTTCTTCTTCTCCTCCTTCAATATTGGAGTTCACATTTGTGGAGTTTGGACAGTATTAATCATGAGTTCAGTTTGTTTATCTTGCAATTATAATAAGAATCCGATAAACTATTTTTCCAACTTTGGGCAACTTGCAGCATCCTTATTGTCATCATCATGCTCGACAAGGACGTCGAGGATATTATCCCTGTCATCCTGTCAACCTCATTGTTCGCAACAAGTGTATTCTTTAACGAGTACATAATATACGTAAGATTGATTTTAACTTGTTTTTTATTCTCTACAAGTCATCTAACTTTTTATGTTGTAATAAAACTTTTTAACAGTCATGTCTTCTTTTTCTTCTTCAGATAATAATATACACCCCAATAAAAATGAACTAGGAACATGGAAGATGAATTATTTACATTACACAATATAAAATATTCACTTCAAGCACAACCAAATATGAAAGAACATGGAAGGAAGGAAGGTGAAGATCAGAAGAAAAAGAGCTCGTGAGTATTTTTGGAATATGGTTGATTCAGATGACAGAAAGAGGAAAAGTGAGGCCATTGAGTAAGTTGTAAAATGGAAAATGGTTTTGGAAAGCACAAAACAGTAAGTTAGTTCAACATTTGGTAAGACAATTGATAGTGGAAGAGTTGAAGCAATAAGAGCATTTCCAAATGCTGCTTTCTATAATGTTCAGTTGATATGACGATGAGGTGGGGGGACAAAATTCATGTGGCAACATTTATTGTAGAAGATCGTCCAACAAGCCATCCAATTAGACATCCTGTTAGACGGCATTCCACCTATTTTTTTTTATTAAATTGTGTCTATCTCTCTCATCTATTTTCCCTTTTCTTTCCTCCTTCCATTCTCTTTCTCCTCATTTCTTTTTTCTCTCTTATTACATAGATTTTCTAAAAGATGTCTAACATTGGAGATGCTCTAATAGTACTTTCCTCGTATGAAGTAAAGTTTAGCCGTTTCGTAATTAATCTAGAATGTTGAACATTTTTTGCTGTTTCATTTTTCTACAGTCCTCTTACCCAAACTTTCGCGTAAAAAGATGTGTAAACTAGCACGCAATGTCAATATTTTGGGAACTTTACACAACCACAAATTGAGTCGACTATCTAGGTCTTATTGTTTTTTTCCGTCACTTTTCTTAGAAATAAAAAATATTAAAAAGCAGTCCACATAAGCAGCCGACTTTCGAAGCCGTGAGTTGGGTTGTGCTAGCCTTGGGTGGCTTATGCAAGAGGCATAATGAAGTTATCATCGTGTGTAAAAATAGTAGCATTTGATATGTAGGAAAAAGGGCAAAAAAAAAAAAAAAAACTAAGAGCATCTTCAATCTATAGATTGCTATGTAGATGGTACAAAAGTTGAAAAATTTCAATTTAAATATTTATAGAAAATTTAAATTTTGTTGAATCAGCATATCTAATAGAGTTTTTGAAATTAGACAGAGCTCTAGACAATATCTATTTTTTTTTCCTCTGCCACATTAGCTTAGTAGAGTCCGTTAGGAGATAATTTTTTTTAAACATAGTCTATTTTGTTTATGAAAAATCAATGTAGAGTTGCTATAATGATTTCATTAAATTAAGGATTTGATACCCAATTGAAACCCCCATTGGTTACTACTAATGTATTGGAGCGTGATGTCTAGTTCTTGATTAGTTATATTTAAAGCTACTTTTTAAAAATTAGATAAAATAGGAGCTACAATTATTGTGCATGACTCATGATGCTATACTAGAAATAGATTAGAGTTAAATTGTGCCAGACTTAGTAGGCGTTCTATGTGAGTGGCAGTCAATTGACTGCCCTAGGCGGCAGGCAGTCGACCAGTTGTTGTAACGAACGGTAGCTGATTGATTATGGCATCGGACCAGTGGACCACCAGCCACTGAGAAGGGTAGTCAGTCGACAACATCAACGAGCGACTTGTTGATGTCACATAACAGTTATGTGGATGATAAAGTAACCGCCCCACGTCCCGAAGCCAACTGGCGCACTATTGAAACCGCTGCTACGTGACGATAACCATCAGTATGTGGGCAACAACTGCCCAGCAGTCTAGAGGAAACCGCATGGCGTGTAGAGGAAAATCGCACCTCAAAAGATGAGCCAGGTAAATCATGACAAAAAAACTTTATAATTGCTACACTCATTTTTCGCTTAATTTCGGTCACTCTGTCCCATTCAATATCTAACTTTCATGCCAAAGGATAAACCGGGGGAGAGTTCCCCGCCTCTTTTTCAAGTATCGGAGCAACCAAAGAACTTGACTATTGAAATGCTTCGAACCATCTCCATCAAGATAATATTTCATTGGCACCGTCTGTGGGAAGGATTTGACATAAAAGCTATGACGGGTCGACAAACTAGAAGTGGAACACGAATTACAACAACTATGCAGGAATCAGAGTCTGTAGCTCGAGATGACCAACTGCCGCCGCTCTCGTACGTTACTCAAACACAGTTCAACTTATTGGAAACAAAAATAGAAACTCTTATGGCCATTTTGCACAATCAAACTCCAAAAGTCGTTGAGCTAGCTCCAAACTCATCGGAAAATCACAAAGGGCCGTTGCATTTGGTGGAGCATCAAAACGCACCACCAGGCATTCAACCAACTGAGAGGGGGCAAGGATTCTCTCTGCCTGACGCCATACCACAAATGGGAGCAACAGTCACACTCCCGGTGACGGTTTATGGAGAGGAAGATCCGCATGAGATGCGACCAATGGTATGTTTGGAAAAGAAGATAGAAGAGATGATGGCGCAAAAGATTGATGATGCCTTGTCAAAAAGAAAGGATTGACGTAGGTAGATGGTTTTGGAAGAGGACCCATTTGCACCAGAAATCATGGCGGTCCTCCTGCTAAAAGGTTTTGAGCAACCAATGATAGAAGGATACGATGGAGTAACAGACCCCTTAGATTTCTTGTGGACTTTTGTAGACCTGATGAGGCTGTATGCGGCGCCAGACGCAGTAATGTGCCGGCCTTTTCTGCCAACGTCAAGGAGAAGAGCTAGAGACTGGGTAGCCACTCTCGCTCCGCGGTCTATCAAAACATTTGATGAACTTTGTCGAAGCTTTGTAGCATACTTTTTAAGTAGCAAAAGGAAGAGAAAAACTGCCATCGGGCTAATACAAGTAGTCTAAGAGAAGGATAAATCACTGCAAGGATACTTGGCAATGTTCAGCAGAGCTACTTTTGGCATCATAGATCTCCAAATGTCTGCTGTTGTCATGGGTATAATGAATGGTACGCGAAACAAGGCTTTCAAAATGTCCCTCTCAAAAAATCATCTGGAGTCAATGCATGATCTGTTGAAAAAAGAATATAAGTACGTAGACGCAGAAGAGGCAGACATAGTAACCAAAAGCCTACGGGAAGGAAGGGAGCTAGAGACTCACAAGTGGAAATCTCATGATGACTGAAAGATGTTTGACAAAGGAAAACAAAGAGTTGTACACACGAGTAAAGACAACACCCGAGACCAATCGACTAGACAGAAGTATAAAGATACCCAAATATATACCCCCCTGAACACTCCATGTACAAAAGTGTTTATGAAAATACGAGATATGAAAGACCTTGAATGGCCTAAACCAATGGCCGCGCCTTCCATGAAAAGAGATAAGAGAAAATATTGTCAATTCCATAGAGATCATGGGCATGTCACAGAAAATTGTATTCAACTAAAAGAAGAAATCGAATGATTGTTAAAAAGAGGATCTTTATCCAAGTATGTGAGAAATGATCGCGGTAAGGAGAAAGTAGAGGAACATCTCCAGCCTCGAGCGGGAGTAATTAATATGAGTAATTAATATGATCGTTGGCAGAACAGTAGTAGACGGAGATTCCAACTCTACTAGAAAGATTTATGCCCGCTCAACTGGAGTCTGCTCAATACAGAGGAAAGAAAAGTTCGATCAAGACATCATTTTTGGAAATGGAGACCTGGTAGGCGTGCAATGCCCCCATGATGATGCTCTTGTGGTGGTAGGTGATATTGCAGATTTCGACGTCAGATGGATATTGGGTGATGGTGGTAGTGCAGCGGATGTCCTCAGTTGGGATGCCTTTTTGGGCTTAAAAATCTTCCCGAGTCAACTAAAATTAGTAAATACTCCCTTGGTGGGTTTTGGATGAGCTACTGTTGTCCCGGAAGGAACCATAGAGTTACTAGTGACATTAGGGACTTACCCGACGAGCGTGGTTATTATGACGAGCTTCTTGGTAGTCAAAGCTCCCATGTCTTACAACACAATATATGGATGACCTATCTTGAATACTGCTTGAGCAGTCGCCTCCACTTCTTAGCAGGTGTTAAAATTTCCTACCAATAGAGGGATTGGATGTATAAGAGGAGACCATAACGCCTCCCGAAGGTGCTATGTTGAAAATTTTCAAATAAAAAATGCTTCAGTGATATTGATGTTGGACTTCGAGCCACCAATAGGAATGATTCAACCATAAGATATGACCGAGAAGATCCAAGCGACGGATGGAAAAATGTTTAACATTGGGTCAGATTTACCACCGGAACAAATGGCAGATTTGATAAAGTGTCTGATGGACAACATGGATGTATTCGCCTGGACTCTTAGTGATATTCTAAGGATCAGTTCATCAGTTGCTCAGTACTAATTGGGTACTTTGCTAGAAGCCAAACCAGTTAAGCAAAAGAAAAGAAACTTCGCTCCAGATAGACAAGCTACCGCAAAAGAAGAGGTCGAAAAGTTGCTGAAGGAGGCCTTCATTCGAGAAGTTCAGTACCCTGAGTGGCTAGCAAATATAGTCTTGGTAAAAAAGTCGAATGGAAAGTGGCGTATATGTGTGGACTACACAGGGTTGCACAAAGCCTGTCCAAAAGATTCCTACCCGCTACCCAGTATCGATCACCTGGCAGACGCCACATCCGGCCATGAGCGACTCAGCTTTCTTAATGTATTCTCGGTATATCATCAAATCTCCATGGCAGAATTGGATCAGGAAAAAACATCATTTATTACTGATTTCGGGACGTACTGCTACACAGCTATGCCATTTGGATGAAAAATGTTGGGACGACCTACCAAAGGATGGTAAACAAAGTTTTTGGTAATTTGATAGGAAACGTAATCGAAGCCTATGTTGATGATATGGTAGTCAAAAGTGCTAAGACATGCGATCATGTATCTGACTTGCAGCAAGTGTTTGACATCGCCAGGTAAAACAAGTTAAAATTCAACCCAGATAAGTGTGTATTTGGAACAGCTAGTGGAAAATTCTTGGGATTCATGATCACGTAGAGACGAATCGAGGCCAACCCAGATAAGATCCAAGCAATCTTAGAGATGAAAAGCCCGACTACAAAAAAAAGAGGTACAAAGGTTAACTGGACGGGTAGACACCCTAAATCAATTTATGAGTAGGGCAGCTGACAAATGCTATCACTTTTTTAAGGCAATTGGGGGTTCAAACAACTTTGAATGGACCATAGAATGCGAGGAGTCACTCAAACTATTAAAACAATCGCTACAGGAACCTCCAATCCTAACTCGACCTCAACCCAGAGATGTGTTATCTTTATACTTGGTAGTATCACCACGCTTCGTCAGTGCAGTGTTGATAAGAAAATTTACAAAAATTCAGAGACTAGTTTACTATGTAAGTCAGGTTAAGAGGAGCAGAGACCCGCTACAGCCTAGCGGAACAATTGGTGTTTGCTCTGATAGTGGCAGTCAAAAAGTTGAGACCATACTTCCAATCTCATACCGTGCAAGTCATGACTAATCAACCTATCAAGCAGATCCTCCATCGTCCAGAGACGTAAGGAAGGATGCTCAAATGGACAATCGAGCTAAGCTAGTTCGATATCGAGTTTAAACCAAGGGCAGCCATAAAGGCACATGTATTGGCAGACTTCATTGCAGAGCTTACCATGCCGCCTAGCATACCCGACGACAAGACAGCAGACTGGAAAATTTTTGTAGACGGATCGTCACATAGTGAAAGATCTGGCGCGGGATCATCATGATATGGCCAGAGTCTGAAGAACTAGAATACTCTCTTTGCTTTGAGTTCTCAGCCACAAACAATGATGTTGAGTATGAAGCAGTAATCACATGGCTAAATCTGGCTGTCAGACTGGGGTGTCATTGGTTGAAATAATTAGTGACTCACAGCTAGTAGTGGGACAAATAATCGATGATTTTGAAGCAAAAGGCATTAAAATGGCCGCATACTTAATGAAAGTGAGAGATTTACAGAGAAAATTCTCCAACTTCAAGATAACCAAAGTCCCGAGAAAAGATAATTCATAAGCAGATGCACTATCCAAGTTAACGTCGGCAAATCTGAGAAACCTACCTAGCACAACAAGCGTGCAAACAATGAAGCAGCCGAGCATACTGAATGTGAAAGAAATTACAGACATTGAATTCAAAACAAGTTGGGTTGATCCGATAATGAATTATCTTGTAAAAGACACATTGCTAGAAAACCTGATCGAAGCAAAAAGAATGAAGGTTAGAGTCGCCATGTTTACCATGATTGACGGACAGTTATATAAACGGGGCTTTACTTTGCCTTATTTGAAATGCTTGCGACCCACCAAGGCCAAAGAAGTGTTGTTTGAAATACATGTCGAAATTTGCGGTAATCACCAGGGGGCCGCGACTCTTGCATTCAAGGCCTTGCGGTAAAGATATTATTGGCCTACCTTGAAAGAAGATGCTAGAGACTTGGTGAAAAAATGTGATGCTCTATGGAAACTTAATTCATGTACCTGCTGAGTAGCAATGTGCCATTTTCAGAGTTTATCCTTTTTTCTAATGGGAGATGGACATCCTGGGACCTTTTCCTGTCGCCAGGGGTCAAAGAAATTTTTTTCTAGTCTCCATTGACTACTTCACCAAATGGGTGGAAGCGGAGCCTTTGGCAACGATAACCACAGCTAAAATCCAAAGTTTTGTATAGAAAAACATAATTTGCAAATTTGGGATACCGAGGGTGATCGTGACCGACAATGGCAGACAGTTCGATAACCATAGTTTCAGAACTTTTTGTGAAAGTTATAACATCAATCACCGATTGACTTCGGTGGCACACGCGCAATCAAATGGGCAGGTTGAAGTAATGAATTGAACAATACTTTGGGATCTAAAAACAAGACTAGATAAAGAAAAGGGATTATGGGCGGACGAGTTACCCAATATGTTGTGGGCATACCATACAACGCCTAGAGAGCCAACAGAAGAGATGCCTTTCAAAATGTCTTTTGGGATGGAAGTAGTGGTACCGGTAGAAATCTTAAGCAGGACTGGCTGGCTGAATGTCGAGCAGCTCGACCCAGTAGCGACATGCTTTGAGCTCGACCTCCTCGAAGGGGTCAGAGAGATCATCAATCAAAATGACAGCTTACAAGTAGAAAGCTGCAGAACATTTCAACCGACGAGTAAAATCAAGGATGTTTCAGCCTGGCGATTTGGTGCTCAGAAGTTCTGCCGCAGTTGGGTGTCCACCATCCAAGCTTGGGCCAAATTGGAAAGGACCATATGAAGTGTTCAGAAGCCTGGCTTAAAGATCTAAAAGAGAAGCCGATGAGCAGACCATGGAACACCGAGCATCTTAAAAAATACTACCAATAGAAATAAAAACACAGGAAGAAGTTGGTACTTATCTTTGTAAATATGGTTAAGACTTTTACTATTTTCCTTTTCATTATTCTAGGGCTCTTGTTGTCTTTATTCAATGTAACGCCGATTGTTAGTCCTCTTAAAGGACATCGGTGCTTTCTATTTTCTAGACTTGTTTATGCTCATTTTTTTTTGTAATGTTGTTTGCTTGGACACTTTCGTAGTCCTAAGAAATGTTTAATAAAAAGCCTAGGTGGCGGCAGATGATGAGGGTACTAAAGAAGGGCCAGCCTAGCTGGGACGTCCCAGTGCGCCTACTGAGTCCACCATTCTAGGTAATCTTTTGTGTGAACAAACTGTCTTGATCTACAAGCCATAAAGGAAAAACAAAAAGATGCTTGGCGGTGAGCAATAAAACCAAAATTTGGTTAAGTCTCTAAATCGCCTTATAGCTAGACGGTAACCACAAAGTGATCTACTATACAAAAAGTGCCCAAAAGTAGCTTGGCGGTGAGCAATAAAACCAAAATTTGGTTAAGTCTCTAAATTGCCTTACAGTTAAGGTAATAATCACAAAGTGGTCTACTATACAAAAAGTGCCTAAAAGTAGCTTTGCGGTGAGCAATAAAATCAAAATTTGGTTAAGTCTCTAAATCGCCTTACAGTCAAGGTAATAACCACAAAGTAGTCTACTATGTAAAAAGCGTCCAAAAGTAGCTTGGCTGTGAGCAATAAAACCAAAATTTGGTTAAGTCTCTAAATCGCCTTACAGCCAAGATAATAACCACAAAGTGGTCTACTATACAAAAAGTGCCCAAAAGTAGCTTGGCGGTGAGCAATAAAACCAATATTTGGTTAAGTCTCTAAACTACCTTACAACTAAGGTAGTGACCACAATGTGGTCTACAAAAAACGCCCTAAAGGCTTAGCACTAAGCAATAAAACCAAAATTTGGTTAAATCTTTAAATTGCTTTACATAATTTGGATTGCCCAAAATTATACGATAAACTGTTCACCATACTACTCTGCACGTCGATAGTCGATTGTGTCACATGGTCGATTAATTGAAAAGATAAATTGTTACTAGAAAAAATGATGATCTAATCGCATAAACACAAGCATACAAGAACAAAATAAAGTCGTTCAAGCGCTAGGGGCTGTATCGTAAAACATGAAAATAAAAAGTGAGAGCTAAGGAAAATGCCAAAGTCAAGTTATTAAAGATAAGTCTAGCCCACGTCTCGGACTAGTGAGACAAAATGTTAACCAAAAAACTAAAAGCCTGTCTGAACAAAAAATAAAGATAGTGACATGCTAAATCAATCCAGCTGAGAAGCACCGTCCTCACCCTGAAGAGGATCGTCTGCCTGATCATCTGCCCCATATTGCTTAGCATCCTGCCCCTGCTCGGCAGCTTGCTCCAAATCTCATCGTCGAGCCAAGAAACGGTCAAAACCCTGTGGGTTGACGCCTGGATGCTCGGTTGATATCCATTCTTTGGTCAATAAAATGGAAGCTCTCATAGACTCAGCTCTGTACGCATACAAATCTTGCTGGTATTCTGAAGAAGCCTTATAACTCTCCACGGCATCATGCTGAGTGCGAGCAACAGCAGACCAAAGGTTATCAATCTCCTCTTATCGTTCCTTGACCCGAGCCTCTGAAGCCTCACAAGACTTCCTCAAACTAGAATTCTTCTTTTTCAAATGACGAATTTCCTTGGATTTCTCATCCTCCACAACTTCCAAGTCAGTGACCATACGCTTGTAGGCTTTAACAAGAGAATCCTCAAGGGTCAAAACCTGGCAGGCATAAATCAAATTATACATGGTTAAATAAACTGCTAACTTAAAAAAAAGGGCGTGTAAATAACTTACCTTTCTATTGTAGACGGCTAAAACCTTTTCAATATCCTCAATTTTTCTTCTCGATAAACCCTCAAACATGTGTGATATAACACAGTTCCGCATGACTTCCATATCTTGCCTAGCATGAGTGGGCAGAAAATGCAAGTTGGGAACAGGAGAATCCCTAGCAGTGTGGTCATCGTCCGCATGCATTGGGTCAGCACCCCTATTCAGATCGATGTGGTCATCCTCCATAGCTCTGCCAGTAGACACTAAGGCATTTTTATTGCCTGCCACTCTTGTTGCCTTGGTTGCAGTTTTTCTTCTCTTGGCCTGTCCAGGAGAAGAAGGCCCCTTGTCGTCGGTAGCAAGAGGTACAGAGCCAAGCACACATGCCATATTAAATTTCATTCCTGTATGAAAAACAAAACTCATCAACATCATCATATATAAAAAAAATTATTATTACAAAGACAACAAGGCAAGGTATAAACACAAAACCTACCAGTAGGCTTGAAGAGCCCCACAGATAACATATTCTCCTCCGTTAATACATCGCTCAGCCTAGAAGCAGGAGGGTCTAGACACTCCAATATTTTAACTTGGCTTTCCACAAGAGGGGTCACCTCAAAGGGGCTGTTGAACAGGTGAACCTGAGGATGTCTCCATTTGGTACTAAAAGGAAATTGGCCTTTGGAGGGTCGAACAAAGAAAAATCGAGACTTCCACCCACAATTGGAATTTCTATAGCGAGGTATTTGCATACTAATTTTTGAAGTAAGGTAGACATAAGCCTTACATTGGGACAGGTGATGCAATTCGAAAACATGCCTAAATAAGTCTACGCAAGGCTCAATATGTTTAAACAAACATATGTATAGAAAGTATAAAACAAGCCTCCAAGTTTGGGTTCATTTGACTAGGACTAAAGTGAAATTCATTAAAATTTGAGATAAAGAGTGGGTGAAGTGGAAACCTTAAACCCCGGTCCATACTATCCTTATATACGGAAATTTCACGAAGGTCTGACCCGGGAAGTTGCTCGATGGGAAAGGGAGCCCTATACACATAATCATCATAAAAGAAAAATTTTCCAAGCATCCTATTCAATTTTTTTTTGTGAACTATAAAGACTATATGCTTTGGGAATCTCAAGTGCAACTATGTTACTAACCGGACTTCTCTTGATTTCAATATTCTCACAAATATGATGGTCAGCCAAAGAGTTACCGTCGACCACCTCAAAGGGAGCAGTCGGCCGACTGCTCTTCGGGAGGCTGTCGACCGCTCCCAAGGGAGCAGTCGACCGACTACTCCCAGGTGGCAGTCGACCGTCCCTAGGCGAGTGGTCGGCTGCTCTCATGGCGGGCGATCAACTGCTCCTAAGGAGCAATCGATCGACTCCTAGATGAGCGATCGACTGCTCCCATGGGGCAGTCGACCACTCTCAAATGGAAAGTCGATTGTCTCCAAGGGAGCAGTCGGCCGACTGTTTTCAATAGGGCGGCCGACCACCCCAAATGGTCGGTCGACACTTAAGTGAGATCCACTCAATTTAGGCGTAAAATTTGAAGAATGTGAAGAATTTTCTTGACTATCGGACGAACTTATAACTCTAGGCATTCTCTAAAAAATAAAAGTTAGGGAGGATTGAAGGATTACCTTTGATTGCCCAAGGAAAGTGAGGGACACTATGATGTGGGAAAAGAGGAAAGTGAAATAAATGATCATCACACCCCTTTATATAGATGTGCATTTTGGAAGGATTTTTACCTCCAAAAAATTTGAAATCCGATACGTGAATTTAATTTCAGATGCGATCAAAACTCATCAAAATAACTGAAAAAAGAAATAGGAGAGAGAAAAAAAAATCGAGTAATCAGAATTATTCAAAGAGTGGAAGAAAATTTCGCTACCTCTTAATGACAAGAATCTTTAAGAGGTAGAGGGACTAATGATGATATACTAGAAATAGACTAGAGTCAAATTGTGCCAGACTTACTTGGCGCTCTATGTGAGTGGCAGTCAGTTGACTGCCCTAGGCGGTAGGCAGTCGACCAGTCGTTGTAACGAATGGTAGCCGACTGATTATGGCATCGAACCAGTGGACCACCAGCCACTGAGAAGGGTAGTCATTCGACAACATCAACAGGCGACTTGCTGATGTCACATAATAGTTATGTGGATGATAAAGTAATCGTCCCGTGTCCCGAAGCCAACTAGCGCACTATTAAAACTGCTGCCACGTGACGATAACCGTCAGTACGTGGACAACAGCTGTCAAGCAGTCTGAAGGAAACCGCGTGGCGCATAGAGGAAAATCGCCCACCTATAAATACCTCAGAAGGTGAGCCTGGTAAATCATGACAAAAAAACCTTATAACTGCTACACTCGTTTTTCACTAAATTTCGATCACTCTTTCTCCTTTAATATCTAACTTTCACGCCGGAGTATAAACCGGGAGAGAGTTCCCCCCCTCCTTTTTCGGTATCGGAGCAACTAAAGAACTTGACTGTTGAAACGCTTTGAACCATCTCCATCAAGGTAATATTTCAACTTACAATTTATTTATTTTGAACTACAAAAAGTAATTGATCCTAATACTTATAAGCACTTATAAATATATCCTAACATATACCTAGTTGATTACCACAACTCATCAATGTCATTGTTATCTTCCTCGTCACAATTGTAATCATCACTAAAAATACGTAGTAGTCATTCGTATCTGATATGTAGCAACTAAGAGCATCTCCAATGGTGGTTTCTATTTTGAATGTCCAGCTGATGTGGTGATGAGGTGGAGGAGACAAATTAATGTGGTATCATTTATTGTCGAAGGTTGTTCAACAGGATATCCACTTTTAGACAGCTTGCTAGATATATTCTACAATAAATACTGCCACATTGTGTCTATCTCTCTCATATATTTTTTTTTCTCTTTCTACATTCCACTCTCTCTTGCCACGTAGACTTTTTAGAAGATGTTTAGCATTGGAGATACTCTAAGTGGGCACAACAGTGGATCATAATTAGGAATGGCAATGGGGTAGGTACGGGACGGGTCCCTGCCCCACGAAAATTTTGGCTAGTCCCGCAACCAGCGAATTAGCGGGACGGGGCGGCCCTTTGACCTGCCAATCGCCCCGTTTTTTTTTTTTTTAAACTGAAAAAAGAATTAAAAAAAAAAATAAATACAAATTTTTTAAATATTTGTACCAAATAAAACAAAAAAATTATAAGATTTGGGTTGTGGTTTAGTGGTTAACGTTGGTAGTTTATAAATTTCAACCTGGGTTCAATTCTTCTTTAGTCCATTTTTAGTGAATATTATAATTTCTACTATATTTTATAATTTTCAAAAAAAAAAATTTGTTTTTGAGGGGGCAGAAAATTCTGCCCCAAACCCGCCCCTATTACTCGGTGGGGTGGGGTGGGGTGGAGTGGGGTGGGATGGGGCGGGCGGGCGGGGGGGGGCGGGGCGCGGAGCGTGTCTGGATCGACGGATTTTTTTGTCATCCCTAATCATAATAGCTCACTTAATCATCATCGCTGCCTGGCATATAGTAGTTTAATTGTTTGTCACTATCTGAATCATAGGAGTTCACTTGCTCTTCGTCACTATCTGGCTTGTAGTAGTTCACTTTCTCACTGTCGCTATCTGATTCGTAGTAGTACAGTTGCTCGTCATTACTACCTGAGTTGTAATAGTTAACTTGTTCATCGTCACTATATGACCTGTAACTATTTACTTTCTTGTTATCAATAGCTAGCTCGTGAACTTTCTTAATGTTCCCCCTTTTTTCACACAAAAATCTGATCTCAAAGAAAAGTCATTGTGCTTATACACAGACTCGTCTATTTATGTCACTTGTCTTCCTTTCTCTGCTATTAGTGAAACCTCCACTACTTTGCTTTTGGACTTCCTTCCACTTTCTGTTCCACTACTCTACTGAGCAACTATTAATAGTAGAAGTCCAGGAAGGTGAAGAGTACTTTTACTTCGTGAATAGTGATTAAAATGGATGATGTGTTGATTCAGAGTTTCATGTATTGGGTCGAGCAGGGAAGAAGAAGTGAAAGGAAAGCCTTGAATTAATTATTAATCCACGAAAAGGAATAAATTGTCCTATTAGTTATTTTAAGAATAAAAATGAGAATTTTTTTAGAAAAATAATAACTCTTTTTCTAGATAAGGAATCATATAAGAGCATCTCCAACAAGTACTTTAAATATAAATTACTCTTTAATTTAAAGAGATAACACTTAAAATTCTGTTCTAATAAACTTTCCAATTTAATAATTTAATTTAGAGAGTGGCTCTTCACATTTGGAGAGCCAAACTCACTCTCTATTATTGAATGCATTGAAAATGGTTTCAATTTACAATACTTGATATGTTGCTTTTAATTAAATAATATATACAAATTGTATGATCAAAAAGAGAGGAGAGGAAAATATATTAAATGCTTCTTGAAAAAAGTAAAATAAATGGTATCGAAATAAAAAAGCTATTGAAATATTTAAAAAAAATTGTTCTTTAAATTTAATGATGCTTTTTAAAATGCTAAAGATACTTTTTAAATATACACAAATTGTTGTAGATGCTCTAAGAATACTTATTTATAGTTTGAAAACATAGTCAATGGCTAAAATAATTTTCGTGTGTCAATTGACAACATTGCCTCAATCTTCACGGGAAAGTACTTTCTACATTTTTTGTATATATTTAGACTAATATAACCACGACCTGCAAGCAAAGTTTATTATAAGTTGTGTTGAGCATGACCACATAACCAAAATTTCTAATAGCATTTAGAAAAATAAAAAACATCAATTCCACTCAGGGTCTTAACAACCATAATATACATTAGGTCCAATCCATATTACTTGAAGTCAACTTAGTGTTAAGTATTTATGTCGGCTATGATCGTAGTAAGCAGTTGATACGTAAATATGTAATGAAAGATCTGTTTGTATAATTTTTCTAAGTGTGCTTTTTATTTCAGCAATTCATGTCCGACCTATTAGACATTTATGTCTCCTATTTATAGGAATATATGTGATGATTACATGCATTTAATGTCAATCTGAGTATTAAATACTTACAAGACATCTTCTTTTTGGATATTTAATGTGAAGTGACATCTGCATTAATTACGGAAGCTGGTCTAACGTCTAACACATGACATGTCATACTGATGACGTGAGCTTAAATGCAATGGAATGAGGTTCGACCTCAATTAAGACCCGTCAGGAATGAGGTCCGAACTGGATCGAGACTTGTAAGGAATGAAGTCCGAACTAGATCGAGACTTGTAAGGAATGAAGTCCGAATTGGATCAAGACTTGTCAGAAAGGAAGTCCGAACTGAATCGAGACTGTTAGCAATGTGGTCCAAACTGGATCAAGACCCATCTTGGACTGAGGTCCAATCTTAAATTGCGTAGCCGACGTGGCATATCAGATTTAGATATCAACAATTGCCCTCCAAGACCTGTCTTTGAGTTAGTCAAAGGTGGTCTTCAGTTCGTACCGCAACTTCTATCCGTACTGATCTGAACCACGGGTTCCTAAGTGGTTGACGTGGCTTTTCTGGTAGTCCACTCCGTTTGTTGACAAATGGCATAGGCTTAATGGGATGTCAGCTTTTGCATGGCTCAAGGGCGTTGTTTTATTGGAGCACCATTATTGTACTAACACCTCATTATTGTGGCAATGATTGTGCTGACTTTTCGTATTCTTCCTTTATAAATAGAGGAAGCTGAAATTTATTTGGCAATCTTGCCTTAACGATTTCCACATTCCAATTGCTTTGTCTGAGCTGAGGATCAGAGCAGTTTACAAAATTCGAGCTGAGGGTCAGAGTGGTTTTCTAAATTCGAGTTGAGGGTCACAACGGTTCACTTGGGACTTCGCACTCCGTATTCTAAACTTAGGTACCCATTCTTTTTTCTTTGACGTTATTCCTTTTCTATCTTCTTCGTCTGGTCAGTAGGATGTCTTGTGAAGTTGGAAGTGAGAGTGTAAAAGAAGCTATGTCCTGGAGAAGTGGTCAGGAGGAAGAAGATATTAGCTCGGGTAGAATAGTTAAGGGCATAGACGAGGATGAGGTCTTTAGTCCTACTCATTTGATAGCTGTTCTTCCACCAAGTAGTTCGTCCCCACAGGCCGGAGTAAGTGGTGATAGGGAGGAAGGGTCTGGGACATTAGGTCGTAGGGGAAGAGAGGTAGAGTCCATTTATCGGATTGCTCCGATCTGGAAATGTAAATTATTTCCTTCCGAGGTCAACCAAAAACAACTTAGGGATTGACATAGGACGTATAGGATCCCAGACAATGTAGAGTTTATCATCTTTGTTCCTGATGACCGAGCTGATGATCCACCACTGGGTGCGTGGTGGCTTGAATCAGTCGTCTTTGGCGATTGGACTCAAATCTTCCCTTCCCTAGGATAGTTAGGAAGTTTTTTTGGGAGTGGAGAATAACTGCAACTCCGCTCTACTCCAATGGTTGGAGGATTATGATAGGTTTCCTTACTCCAGCTCGGCTTCTCTCGTCCTTTTGTTGGAGAATTTAATAGTTTGTACTCTTTTAAGTCGGACAAGAAGAGGTCAGGCTGGTGGTATGCGTCTGTGAAGGCCAAGACGGGATGTAGTGTCGTCACCCAGACCTCGGATTCTGTAAAAAACTAGAAGAAGTTTTGGTTCTTTATCCAAGGTTCTTGGTAATTGTTTGAGAACGACACCAGGCCTGATGTAAACATTCGAGTTCATTATTACGAACTAAATAAGCGTTGATTCTTTGTTTGTGTAGGTCAGTCCAACTTATTACATACTGACCTATTTTTGTTTGTTTCTTCTTTCAGGGTATAGCTCTTACAAGCCAACAGAAGAGTCTTCAGAACGAGCTAAGAGGGCACGGGGTGTGAGCGAGGACTTCCGATCTTGCAGCGAGTTGATAACCGAAGAAAATTTAATATTAGCTCAACTCTCTCCTGCTAGTTCAGATCGTTCCCAACCTCGTGAGTTAATTTGAATTCTGAGCTTAATACTTTGTTATTGTTTAATGCAATTTATCAGTTCTAACTTCGTTCGTTTGTAGGCTAATCTGGAGAAGAAATAAAAGACATCTCTGCACTACTGAAGAATAAAAACCAGGCCAGGAAAGGCAAAAGAAAGGCTCCGACTGAGGACCACAACCAATCAGGTTGATCGAAGCTACCATCAGAGAATGTGCCTCTACATGTTCCCAGCCCGGTCCACAGTGTCGAGGAGATAACATCGTTTTTGGTTCATGGAAGACCATCTTCAGGACAACCCTCCCGACCTCCTCCGTCTTCATCCCAGATTCCTACAACATACTTCGGCTCGACTTTAGAGAAGGACGATGAATATTTACGGCTTTGGGAATTCCTTCTGAAGCCAGTCCGTGACTTCTTTAGGTTGAACTCTCTGTCTAGGAAGGAAGTCGCTGGCCTCCTCCCTACTGCAAAGAGGGCAATACGGATTGTTGCGAAGAGCTGGACCCAGTCCCGTAAAAGTATTTGGACAGCATGGGGGTAGTGGAGTCCGTCATCGCAGCATCGGTGAATTCTTCCAGGGTGGCAATTCAACTTACTTTGGTTGTCGAAAAGATGGGAAGAATTTTATCTGATGTCCAAGTCATGAGGGAGGAAGGTCGGAAGGTCTTTGCTGAGCTGGCCAAGGAGAAGAGGGTCCGGGCTAAGGTTGAGGAGGGACTGAAGAAGAAGAAGGGGGAGTTTAGAGGAAAGGAGTCCGAGCTTCAAGTTCTGGCTGAGCAACTAGCGGTCAAGAAGATGGGAAGGAATGAATTGGAGGCCTTCTTTGAGAAGAGTCAGGCTGACCTTAGAACCACCTTGGAGAAGTCGGTGGAGAGGGACGAAGTTATTGCTGAATTCAAGTCCTCGGATGCCTACCTCACTGATCAAGAGAAGATCTATTTCTTTACTATAGATGATCTGATTGAAACTGTCAGTGAGAAGCGTCCGAACTGGGACGTCCAATTCTTGAAGGATGAATTGGCTGAACTGAAGAAAGGCTCCAAGTTCAATCCTCATTCTCCTGAGGATGAAGGCTAGTCCCCGGGCCAAGAATAGTTTAGGTGCTTTGTATTTCTTCTTGTTTTCTAGGGCTTCTTTCTTTGAAATGTACTGAACTTCATGATTAATGAAAGTTTTCGTTTTGTTAAAATTTTGACTTCGAACCTTTGACTTCTGACTTCTTTGATATTTAGATGGTGTTAATGCCTCCAAATTTATAGCTTGGTCAAAATGGACGAGTTGAAACTATTGACTTCAAACTCGGATATATGACATTTGACTTCTGACTTCAGACATCTTTGACAACGAGGTGCTGGCATATGACATTTGACTCCTAACTTCAAACGTCTGGTCTTTTATATCTAGATAGATGATTCAATTTTTTCCCAAAGTATTTAGATCTATTTTGTAGATGAACTGTTTTATTGTAGGATTCGTTTTGGCATCCTAGGTCGGCACAATGTACGATCTCTCTTTTTTTTATATTCTTGGGTCCGATGTTCGCAGACCTTGGTGCCCAGAGTTTAGGGCTGACGTCAGAAGAATAGCACACTTACACCATCCGATGTTATTCCTGACTTCAAAAAAATGTTTCTTCATTTCATAGAAGTGTGGAAACTTTTTTACAAGGTAGAAGCCATGTCTTCTTTAACAAAAGTATTTCATGCTCGTGGGTCGACGTTGATAAGTTCTACTGGTAATACTTTTTTAGATGTTCAACGTTCCAGGAGTGCATAAGCGAAAGACCTTCTGCATTTCAGAGCTCGTAAGCCCTGTTTATAAGAACTGTGACGATTTTCTAAGGTCCTTCCCAGTTTAGAGCAAGTGTCCCCGACTTGTGTTCTCTTGTTGCAAGGAAGACCTTTCTTAAGACGAAATCTACTGAGAAAGGTGTTTCTCCTATGCTGGACCAACATATTGTATGGTAAAACCATAATATACTTCACAGCTCTTCTACCCAGGCTCCTTTTAGTTTATCTAGCCATGTCTTCAAGGTATGCTTGATGATTATATTAATAGCTTCGACTTGTCCATTAGCCTGAGGATGGTTTGGCGTGGAGAAGTGCTTCCTCATTTTCAGTTCTTCACAGAATGACCTAGTTTGGAATTGTCAAATTGCTTGCCATTATTTGTGATAATCAAGTAGGGCACTCCAAACCTGCATATGATCGATTTTCATATGAAATCGGTGGTTTTTTGTTCTATTATTTTGGCCAGCGGTTCTGCCTCTGCCCATTTGGTGAATTAGTCGACAGCGACTATGGCGTACTTAGTTCTACCTTTTCCCGTGGGCATTGGACCGATTAGGTCAATCTCCTATTTTGAGAAGGGCCATGGGCTAAGAACTGAGGTCAGTCCTTTTGGAGGTGCTCTAATGATAGAGGCAAACCTTTGGCATTTGTCGCATTTCTGAATGAATTCGATGGAATCTTTATTTAGCGATAGCCAGAAATATCCCTGTCTCATGATTTTGTGTGCTAATGACTGCCCCCAGTATGGTTGCCACATACTCCTTCGTGAACTTCACTAAGAGCGTATTGGGCTTCGTTTTTCCTTAGACAGCCTTTCTTGAATAAGACATTGTCCAAGATTGTGTATCTGGCTACCCTAGTCCTTAATTTTCTGGCTTTTGTGCTATCTGGGGGCACCATACCATCTTTAAAAAATCGGATGATCTCGTCCATCCAGATAGAGCCCAAGTAGACTGCGGAGAGCATGTGCTCAGACTGGTTGATTACTGCATTGCTGATTCTTCTGATTGGAATATTCTCCAGCTCTTCTATTCCTTCGCTGGTAGAGAGTCGTGCTAAGGCATTAGCGAGTTGTTTTGTGTTCTTAAGATTTGTTTAACCTTGACGGCACTGATTGATTTGAGTTCCTGCTTTACTATCTATGAGTAATACGCCATCCTTTCGTCCTTATCTTGGTAGGACTTGTTAATTTAATTGCCTACTAGCTGGGATTCGCTGTATACAAGTAGTCTGAGTGCACCCAATTCCCTTTGCAAACCTTAAACTAGCGATTAGGGCATCGTATTCAGCCATATTGTTTGAAGCACAGAAATCAAATCGTAGGGACTAACAGAATGGTTCGAAGTCTGGGCCCATTAGGACTACTCTAGCTCCGGCGAGTGTGTTTCTGTTGACGATTCATCTATGAAAAGATTCCAACTTTCTTCATCTTTGGTGCTAGGCTCATGTTCCAGACTGAACTCGGTAATAAAATCGACCAGTGCTTGCCTTTGATGAAGGTCTAGGGTCCGAAGTGGAAGTCAAACTGGCCGACCTCTACTACCGATTTCACGAGTCTTCCAAAAGTATCTGGCTTTTGGAGGACTTGCCTCAAGGGATAGTTTGTCAAAACTTCTATTGGATGCTACAAGAAGTAGGGTCTGAGTTTCTTTGCTGACATGATTAGAGCATAGGCCAGCTTCTCCATCGGGCAACGCCTGGCTAACATAATACACTAGATGTTAGATTCTTTCATCCAACCTGATTAGTACAGAACTGATGGAGTGTTTCAAGACTGCCAAGTAGAGAGTTAGGGTTTCCTCGGTCATTGGTTTTGACAGCAATAGAAGTTGTACAAGTTGTGCTTTCAGTCCTTCGAAGGCTACTTGGTACGTCTCATTCTACTTGAACTCTTTGCCACCGCGCAGAGCATCAAAAAAGGGTTTGCATTTATCCGTCGATTTTGAACCAAAACAGCTTAGCACGGCTATTCTTCCAGTTTGGCTTTGTACTTCTTTGATTTTAGTAGGATATCTCATTTCTTGTAAGGCTCTGATCTTCTCCGAATTGGCCTCGATACTTCTTTGGTGGACCATGTAGCCTAAGAACTTTCCCGATCCGACGCTGAAAGAACATTTCAAAGGATTGAGCTTCATCCAGTACTTTCGAAGTACGGAGAACATCTCAACAAGATGTTGCATGTGATCTGTTGCCTTGGTGCTTTTTACAAGCATGTCGTCAATGTATAACTCCATGGTCTTCCCGATGAGGCCAAAAAACATGGTGTTGACTAATTATTGATAGGATGCTCCAGTATTCTTTAGTCCGAATGGTATAACTCGATAGCAGTCAAGACATCGGTCAGTTATAAAGGAGGTAATCTCCTGATCACTTTCGTGCATTGGGATTTGATTATAACTGAAGTATGCATCCATAAAGCTCAAGAGTTCGTGACCGGCCATGGAATCTACCATTTGATTGATTCAGGAGAGTGAGAAGCTGTATTTAGGGCATGCTTTATTTAGCTCGGTAAAGTTAATGCATACTCTCCAAGCTCTGTTGCTCTTTTTTACTAGGACAATGTTGGCCACCCATCGGGGATATAGTGACTCCTTAATGAAACCACACTTGAGCAACTTGTCAACTTCGTTGGCAAGAGCTTCGTATCTCTCCAGATTGAGAAGGCGTCAGTATTGTTGCCTTGGTTTGACATACGGGCTTGTGTTCAACCTGTGACAAGCGACCTTGGGGTCTATTCCTTCCATATCCGCATGCTCCCATACAAAGACGTCATGGTTGTGTTTCAGGAAGGGCATGAGTTGAGATTTTATTGGTTCATCAAGTTCTTTCCCTATGAGCAAGACCATATCTGGATGGTTGAGGTCGACCTAAATCAGTTCCAACTCTTCCACTGGCTCGGCCTTCTGTTCATGTTGGTCCAACCTTGAGTCAAGTCATCCGAGCTCTTCGAATAGTTCTTGTTTCAGTTCATTCTAGTCCGACCTTGGGTTTGGACATCCGGGCTCTCCATGAAGCATGTCTACTCCTACAAAGAGAAAGGTGATGTTGCAGCTCCTAGACACTGTCTGACATTCTCTAACTATTCCTACTCCATGATGAGTGAGAAATTTCATAGCAAAGTTATAGATGGACGCGGCCGCTTTGAGTTCATGCAGTATTGATCATCCCAAGATGGCATTGTAATTGGACGAGAGGTCCACAATCATAAAGTGTACGATTATCCTTCTTTGGCATAGAGATAGTCCGAACTTTACCACAAGGGCGACCTGCCTCTTTGGATCTACGAAGTCCCTGGTGAACGCCTGGAGGGGCTTTGGGAATATCCTGACATGCCATTCGTCGATATCTATTTGCTTAAATGTTCTTAAGTATAGAACATTTATGGAGCTCCCATCATCCACAAGTGTTCGATAAATATTGATTCCAGAGACTGGCACAGTAATGACGAGTGCGTCCGAATATGGCTGCAATATGTAGGACGCGCCTTCTTCGAATAAAGAGAACTTTTCTGCAGCTGGGCTAGCTATGGTGTTTGACAGTATCTAATAGCTGGTATGAGCTTCCTGAGAGAGTTTGTGGCGTTGTCTCTTTGATCCTTCCAGGTGTTGACTTCCTTCCACTGTCATGCGAATTTCAGAGCGGGGTTGTTCACCTTGGCCATGTTGTGGTGGAGGTAGGAGTTCAGCCCGACCATGGGGGTAGAGGGAGCTCAGCTCCTTCTGTTGGACCTGCTAGAAAATCTCTCAGATGACCTCGCCAAATGAGGCTTTCTATTTCGTGTTTCAAGTCTAGACAATTGTCAGTGTCATGTCCAGCAGATCTATGATATCTGCAATACTTCCTTTGGTTCATCTTTGATGAGTTTGCTCCTATAGGGGTGGGCTTTTTTAGGGTGCCCTTGTTTTTAGTCTGCATGAGGACATTCTCGAGCGAAGTATTTAGGATGTGGTATCCCTAGAACTTTGCCAACCTGGGCGCTGAAAATCGTTTGGTTCTTAGGACTTTCTTTATTCTCCAACTTGTAATCTTTTTCTTTTCTCTTGACGTTGTCTCTTCGATCAGATTTCTTATTCTCCTGGTCAGAGGTCGCCTCCTCAGCAATGATGTATTTCTCAGCTCTATATAGGAATTCTCAGTATGTTGCTGGTCCATCCTCATGAATAGACCATCGTTTTGGTGCGTAGTCCTGACAAGACAGCCATCAAAGTAGCGTCTTCAGAGATTTTGTCCACTTATACTATCCTTTTACTAAATCTGTCCATGTAGGACCTCAAGGATTTAGTTCTTCTCTGTTTGATGCTGACCAGGCGTTCCTTATGAGTAGACCGAACTCTTGCTCCCATAAAGGTAGAGATGAACTGAGCTGATAGGTCACTCCAACTCCGTATGGAACGCTGCGGTAGTTTTTTGAATCATCTCATTGCTCTGTTTTTGAAGGTCAGGAAAAGCTCTGCACATGATTGCATCACTGGCCCCTTGGAGTTCCATTCATGAGGTATACCTATTGAAATGTTTGACGGGGTCGTTGCCATCCTCATAGCTAGTTAGACGTGGCATTTTTAGCTTTTCTGGTAGTAGTTTTTCCAGGATGTCTTTCGAGAATGGAGAGTGTCGATCAGTTATGTACTCATCCGGGATGTTCTTCTGCTTAGCTTCTAGTTCGGCTAGTCGTCGCTTCATCAACTTTAGCTCATCCGGGGTGTTTTGTATACTAGATGCTGTCGCGGATGGGGCTCCTTAATTCCTTCGCACTTTCTCTTTGCGTGGTGCGGGTGGGATCTGAGAGGGGCAACCTAAATGGTAAAAAACGCTTGTGGATCGTTGCGATACAGCTTTCTTAAGGGGACTAGGGCGTCTATTCTTGCCTTCCTTGCTCCTCGATGGATTTTTCTTGCTGGATTCTAACTTTCTTTTCACACGACGATCTTCAGGCTTATCACATGATGGCGACTCTACTTCTAAGTCAGAAATATGTCTAGTGGTAGCTGGATTTTTCTCCAGTCGTTCAATGGCGTGAGTTAGGTATTCCAACTTTTGTAGAACTACATCCCTTTCGGGAACATGTGTTTGAAATAAGGTTTCTCCTCGATGTCTTCTACGGAAGCCCTGAAGGAGATCAACATGTTGGCTCTCCGTTCTTCCGTGACTACGAAACTTTGAGTCATGACTATGGCTCATATTGACAGTATTTTTAGGGGTAAAAGTGTTTAGGTCCAATCCATATTACTTGTTGTTGATGTTAAAAAATGGTAAGTACTGATTCCAAGCCAACTTAGTGTTAAGTATTTAAGTCAGCTATGACCGTAGTAAGCAGTAGATACATAAATATGTAATGGAAGATCTGTTTATATAATCTTTCTAAGTGTGCTTTTTATCTCAGCAATTCATGTCCGACCTCTTAGAAATTTATGTCTCCTATTTATAGGAAGATATGTAATTAACATTGCAAGAATTACCAAGAATAGAGTGGGCATAATTACTAGTTTAGGATTTGAGTATATGAATTGCCAAATTGAGATTGAATTTTTGGATTCTGGGATCAATAAATTTCTTGAAGGTGTTTTACTTTACGATGAGATTATGTGCATAAATAAACAAAAATATGGATGATTAATTGAGGTTGGAGATTGGTTTGAACATAAAAATGATAGATTTTTTGGGGAAGATGAAGTTATTTTGTACTTTTTAAAAGTTATGGGACTTTATTTGCAATTTTTTATTATATTTTGTTGTTTTTAACTTTTTTTCTATTTTTTTTATTTAAAGAGGAGGACAAAACCCTAAAAATATGTCAATAGAGACGTGATTTGCAACAAATTAAAAGGTTGGAGATGCCTGGTGCTAAAAAATAGTTAGGGGTAGATTAGTTACAATTTTGAAAGGTTGGGGACTAAAATTGCAAATTACCCTTAATAGTAACATGATATGTTATAATGTGTGTTACATGTTACATTAAAGTATGGGAATTTTGTGGGCTAATTTGTTCACGTGTATATAATTTGTACAGATATGGCATTTTTTTGGTGAATTTTTCCTTCCCAATTGAGGATGGAATATTTGGTATTTTTCGTCACTAGAATGTTTAATTTTGCAATTTATTTTGTTAAGATTTAAATGTAATTAATGTTATGATAAGCTATTTAGATTATGTCGATTTTAATGGGATTCAATTTTCTAAATTTTGGCCGACTATGTGTTTGATTTGCATTTTTTTTTTGCTGGGATTGATTTGTAATTAATGATAGTTTAAGTGATTTAGATTTTGCCTATTTTTGAGGGGTTTAGTTTCCAAATTTGACGGGGCAATCTAGCAACTTCAAAATCAACTAAGACATCGAATCCAAAAAAGCAAAAGATCAAGTGTCAAAAATAGGGGTGGGCAAAAAAACCGCCAAACCACCACCCGACCCGACCCGACCCAAACCGACTCGGGTCAGTTTGCGTCGGTTTTTAGCAAGAAAATTGGGTCGGTTCGGGTTCAGAAAACTAATTTTGGTAATCGTGTCGGGTCGGGTCGGTTTGTCGGGTCGGTTTGTGAAACCCGAAACCGACCCAAACCGACCCGATATATATATATTTTTTTCATTTTCTGACTTATTAATGTAGTTTATAACCCAAAAAAAAATCAGAATAAAAAAAAACGCAGCCAAGGAAAACTTTCAACCCAAACCCAACCCATGGCCCATTTCCATAATCCATTCCTACCAATTACCAACCCAAATCAACAGAAAACCTAATACCACCCATTTCGTGATCTTCACTTCTTGATAGCGACTCCACTCTGAATCTGTGATCTTCATTCTTCAGCCGCACTCCACAGCACTAATCACTAACCAAAGTCCATACTCCAAAGTAGTGGATGCGACGCATCTCTTCTTCAAACTCGCAACCGACTCAAATCATTGTCTTCGATTTAATTTTGCCCTAATTTCTTCGATCTCTCGGTCTCTCCTTCATTATCTCGAATAACACAATGGACCCAGGTTATTAACGCACTCCGTTTATGTTTTTTTTTTTTTTGGAATGTTTTTGTGTTGTTAAAAACTTAAAATTTATATAAAATGAAGGTTGTTTGTAGATGTTAATTTTATAAAATGAAGGTTATTGGCATAATATTATCCAAATTTTAGAACCATTTCCAGCAAAATCATGTATTAATTATCATGGTGATAATGTCAACCATTTCATCTCTATCACTGTGATTCATCTCTATAATGTCAGCCATTTCATTCTGCAAAATCATGTATAAATTATATCAGTATAATTTTAGAACCATTGCCAATAATTCTGCAAAATTTTAGAACCATTGCCATCTGCCAGTTGTTTTGCTTAAATCTATTTTTTTTATTACTCATTATATCAATTTTTGATTGAATCTGTTTTTTTTTTAGAAACCATGTTTTTTTTTAATCTGATTGTATATGTTAATATGTATTTTAGAACCTGATAGCCTAGAATGCATTACCCCTTGACATTGTAAAATCTTTGGTCCTATATCTGTCAATGACTTGAGTCCTCCCTTGATTCTGATGATTACCAGGGTTGTTTCTTATTTTTGTAATAGTTGTGTCCTCTCTTTTACCACAATTGCAGTTTCTAAATCTTTATCTGGAAGCATGTAAATGAATGGTTTATGTATATTTAGTTCTAGATATTCAGAGAGTTTGAGAATATTATGTCCATCTTCCATTTACTAATGCTTCTAATTTCTTCATTCAACTTCATGTTAATATGTAGATTTGAATATGGACATGGACGGCGAATTTCAATCTACTGGTGCCACTCCGTCAACAACAAACACAGGTACACATCCTACAAATATTCCTCCACTTCCACCAACAACTTTAGGAAAGAGAAAAAGTTCTAGAAAAACTTCAAAGGTTTGGGATCATTTTACAATAGTAGGGGATCCAAATGCGGAAGATGTTAGGTGTGAGTGTAAGTATTGTGGACAATCTTATACTTGTGGGGCTAAGAAATGTGGTAGAAGTACTTTAAGGGCGCATTTAACTAGTCATTGTAAGAGATATCCGGGAAGAGTTGAAGACCAATGGCAAAAAATCTTAAGTTTTGACAAAAGAGAAGAGGGTGGTGGAAGTAATCTTATGGCAATTGGGTTTAGTAAGGAAGCATGTAGACTTGCATGTGCTAAGATGGTGATTATTGATGAACTATCTTTTAGTTTTGTTGAAGGAAATGGATTTAGACACTTTTGTAGTGTAGCATGTCCTAGGTTTGAACCTTCATCTTGTAGAACTGTTGTTAGAGATATTTACCAACTATTTTTGGATAAAAGATTGAAATTGAGAAATATCTTTACCAACCAACGACAAAGAGTATCCCTTACTACAGATACTTGGACATCTATTCAAAACGTAAATTATATGTCTCTTACAGCTCATTTTGTTGACTCTGAATGGATGATTCAGAAAAGAATTTTAAATTTTTGTGTGATATCTAATCACAAAGGTGAAACAATTGGGAAGTTGATTGAAAATTGCTTACAGGAATGGGGCATTGATAGGGTGTTCACAATTATAGTGGACAATGCTAGTGCAAATGAAACAGCAATTTCATATTTAAGACGGAAGATGTTGGGTAAGGGCATTGATAGTTGTGTTTTGGATGGGAAATACTTGCACATGAGGTGTTGTGCACATATTGTGAATTTGATAGTGTGTGAGGGGTTGAAGGAAGCACATGATTCAATAATTAGTATTCGTAATGCAGTTAAGTATGCTAAATCTTCACCCGCGAGATACGAAAAATTGAAAGAGTGTGCAACCAAAGAAAAGATTGAATCAAAATCAATTGTGTTTCTAGATATGCCTACAAAGTGGAATTGTACCTACTTGATGTTGGAGACCGCTTTGAAGTATCAAAAAGCTTTTGAGCGGTTAGAAGAGGACGATGGACATTTCTTAGGCTATTTTTGAAAAGATGATGGTGGTAGGAGAAGGGGTGGACCACCTTCACTACGTGATTGGGAAAATTCTTTGATTTTTGTTAAATTTCTGAAGAGTTTTTATGATGTTACTTTAAAGTTTAGTGCTTCATTACATGTGAGCTCCACGGTTTATCTTCATAAAGTATGTTTACTTGTAGCCGATTTAGAGAATTGGAGATCTAGTGGAGATTGTCTTTTAAGTGAAATGGCTGACAACATGAGACGAAAGTTTGACAAGTATTGGGAGAAGATGGACAATGTAAACCAAATGTTGTTGATTGCTACGGTGCTTGATCCAAGATACAAATTGGATTACGTTGAGTATTGTTTTTCTGATATCTATAACGAAGACGTTGTTGGTCGTGCCATGACTGACTCATTGAAGGATAATTTGATGGCTATTTATGATTGGTATGTTCAATTTGAAGGAAGTACTCAAAGTAATGAAGAGACTAGGGATGTGGATTCCGCAAGTGGATTGTCTTCTGCAAGTCATGTTAGTACCACTTCTAGTGAGTCTTCTGTTTGTATGTAGAAGTTTAAAGAAAAATTTGCAGCGAAATACTCAGTTGAACTAAAAAATGACGTGGAAAGGTACTTGTTAGAACCTCGTGAGGACGTAGACAAGGAGGACTTTGATGTACTTAATTGGTGGAGGGTGCATGGAAGCAAGTACACTACCTTGTCCAAAATTGCAAAAGATGTGTTGGCAATTCAGGTGTCCACAGTGGCTTCAGAGAGTGCTTTTAGTACTGGAGGAAGAATCCTCGATCCCTTTCATAGTTCTTTAACTGCGAAGATGGTCGAGGTTTTGGTTTGCACACAAAATTGGCTCAAATCTACTCCAATTGAAAAAAGATTCTACATGGAAGATGTGGAGTATTATAACAAATTGGGTGAAGGTAATTAACCATTACATATTTACATTATAGATGTTAGTTATATATGTTTGTATATTCATAACATTTATTGACTATTCACTTATGTTGTTCGATTTTATAGAACTTTCGGAGTCAATCTCGAAGAATAAAGAATCCAGCAACGAGAAATGATTCATGTATGTGTTGAGTGTTTTAGGTGAGTAATATTTCCTCATGCCTTTATATTATAAAGTTAATACATTTTCAATCTCTATTTAAATAACGAATGACTTCTTAATTTAGTGTGTTATTTTTTTCCAATGTAGGTTGGGATATTGCTTTTGCGTTGAAGAGAAGAATGTTGTAATTCTACTCAATGTTAAATGTTTATTTCTTGTTATGGATAACTGGAATATTTTTACTTTTATTAATTCATAGTGCATGTTGGATGATTGTAATATTTTACTTCGGTTGCTTGATTTGTGGTGGAATGTTATGAATGCGATTATGTGGTGGTATTTTAGTCTGTCAAGCAGGTAATTTGAAATTAATAGTATGTTGTGGCCTTGTGGGCTTGTTTAGTTGTTGTTTACTTGGTTTGTTGCTAATTACTATGTTGAACATGGTCAAAATATATTATGTAAATTGTGTAATTTTGTATTGTTTAAAATTTATTAGTTTCTAAATTGTAATTGTATATTGTGTAATTGTGTATTGTGTAATTATGTATTGTTTAAAATTGTGTATTGTGTAACTTGTTGAACACACTTTAAAATCTATCATGTTCAAGATGAAAATTGGCCCACTAATCAGCTAAAAGTAAAATTTAGAATAGCAGCCCAAAAAAAAAACGAGGCAAAACCGACCCAACCCGAATCGGGTTGGGTCGGGTCGATTTACAGAACCCGACCGGGTCGGTTTGGTTTGGAAAATTTCCAAATCGACCAAGATGGTTTGGGGGTCGGGTTGGGTCCGAACTCGACCCAACCCGACCCGTGCCCAGCCCTAGTCAAAAGGTTCAACCAGATCTAACCAGAAGCTAATAAATAACTAATTATATTAGAAAATTCAATTTTCATCAATATACAATTAAATTATCACATCATTGATTTCAAAATCAATTCAGAAAAATAATAATATTCTTTCTCTTTGATATTTGAGCATTGTTTTCAAATATAGTCAAACTAGTGTTTAACCCGCACAATGTACGGAGTTGTGTTCCATGATAGTGATTTCGAAAAAAATCTAAGAAATTTTATAGGTTATAATCAAATCAAATACAAAAGCATAATATAAATGACATTTTATTAGATATTATTACTGAAACTTTAAAAAACAACATAGCTAATCCAACTTTGGAAAATTTCTTTGAATACCATATTTGTAGTTGAATTGGCTGGTTCTCCATCTGTATCACAAATTAGTATCTTCAATCATATATGATTTGTAACTCTAAAGACTGCAACATAAAGTTTTCCTTGAATAAAAATTGGTTTTTTTAGATAAAGTCCAACATGCGAAAGAGATTGACCCTGACTCTTATTAATAGTCATAGCAATGCTAAATGAATTTGAATATTATTAAAAATAATTTGGTCTTCAATATCATTTTGAATCTAAAATCAGCAATTCAAATGGATATATTATATAACCATTAAAGATTAAAGATAATATTCATTCAGATGGAAATGAAGGGACAATAGATTTAAATAGACAGATAACACAAATGAAGTCTTTGAAGTGCCAATAGAGTTAAAAGTTTTTAATAAAATTTAATATTTTTTCTTCCTTCAAAATCATTCTCATCTTGTTGCTTGATATCTGAGTAGTTGGATCGCCATCTAGTATATCTTTACTGGAACCGCTATGTTCAACTATCAATAGATTAGATCGTTTGGCATGTGTTTTGTTTGGTGTACCAACCTCAGTGTCAGACACAAAGTCCTACATACAAATAAAAGTTTATTGTTTATGTATAACATAAAGTTATCTAAATTACGTTAATAGTAACAACAAAAACTACCTCTAGCTCAGCAATATCAGTGTGTTCAAGCCGTGAATGCACATCAGATTCCTGAAAAAAGTATTTTCTTAAAAAAATTAGACCCATCACGGACATGATAAACATGAAAGATAAATATTCATCAACAACTAAAGTTAATACACTTCTATACTAACCTAATTTTCAATATGACAAGTTTATACATGTTTTGATATTTGCTCATTATTGTCAGTCAACCTCATAACAGTGTAGACTTCATTATGCTCACTAATATTCTGAAGTTTAATTTGAACTTTGAACAATAGTTTCATTAATTTGGCAAAATTCAATAATGTATAAATTACTTTAAAAATAACATTATTTGTTATAATGTCAAGATCACGTAATATGAATTACCTACCATAATTTTGTTAATCCTGTACCAAATATTGACAAATCTCTATTTTAATTATTTTTAGCCATATATTATACATTAGAAAATGAACGAAAAGAGAAAGAAAGGAAAAAACAAACATGTACATCCATGAAAACCATCCCAATGCTATATGTTTCTGCCTTATCTTCAAAACATGGAATCTCCCAAAGCCCATGACTCGAACCTTCAACGTCCAAAGCATCTTCGTACAGTTGATTTGATTGATAAAATTAAATCTTTCACCCATATTTTGAATAGTTATTTTAAAATAAAGTTCACATATATTTGAATTGAACTGACATATACTCGCATAAGGTGGAAGAGAAGCCTAATATGATGAATGGTATTATATTATGTATTAGGGTAGAAGTGCCGAATTTATTGACTTGGTCGTTTTTTGCAAACATGAAAATGAAATGGATCATGACTCTGGAGTAAAAAATAAAGCATCAATTAATAACTATATATTAAATTATTAAAACTAATTATACTATTTCAAATTGATCATGGCTTTTCATTAATATTGAACGACTTTTCATCTTACCCTAAACTGTAAACCATCTGAAATAAATAAATGACTTTTATTTAATGACCTAATGATGCGAACCCGCGAAGAATTGAATTTCGGAACCCACAACCAAGAATGATATGAATCCCAAGAAAGTTAAAATCAAGCTGCAAGACTTGACCCGGTGATTAATTGAATCACAGAACCAAGTTTGAATGCCACAAAAATTTGTGAAAATCATTGATAAGCTTTGGTTAGTTCAATTAAGAACACGAAAGAAATAAGTAGATCTCACTTAATCCGAATCTCTCAATAAACCAAAGTTAAAGTTGTTTAATGTTTAGAATCAGAAGTGCTTATATAGTAATATTAATGAAAACCTATTCTAATTCGAAAATATAACTAAAAACTTATCAAAATAGAGTTCTAAACAAAAAAGAAAACAAAAATTAAAAAATTAAAAAAAATTCTAGAAAATGCCTGGGCGACACTTGGCATTCTGCCTATAAAAAATGGCCTTGGGCGATCGCCCAAGGTTTTGCCTGGGCGATCTTTTTGGCCTCCCGTGTTTTGACCTCTAAACCTTGTTTATGCTTATTTTGGCCCTCCAATCTTCCATTAGCATCTGATATGCTTTTAATATGGTCTTTAGTTTAAGTCAAATCTACCAAAGGTCTATGGCTCGCATGGATTGCATCATCCCCTCAATCATCAAAAGGATTCGACATCGAATCATTACCAGCATCAAAGGGATAATGATCACCTTTCGTCCTCATATGCACCCAAACCCAATCACCAGGCTTAAAAAGAATCTATGGCCTTTGTTGGCTTTAATTTGATGCCTTTGAAGCTCGTTCGTCTCATCTAGATTGCTTCTATAGGTTAGTCGTTTTGGAACATCAGCTCCAGGTACAAAGTGTAGTTGATGTGCAATGTCTCGAATATGTGATAACTTACTAGACATCTCCTCTGAAGATACATCCTCAAATCCATGTAGTAAAAATTAGGCAAATTGGAGAAGGATTGGTTAGTTTTGCTAATTACAATCTCGTTTTTTTCCTCCCTCATTTTTTTTTCTTATGCTTCTACCTCACCTTTTTTTTCTCCTGCTCCAAATCATCTACTATAATTTGTGCATGAAGAGCATGCCTCGCAAATAGGACTTCACCTTCTACAGGGTGCTCTACACCATCATCCTCCAACTTAGGCATCACATCACTATCACTATCATCCTTAGTCTCCACTTCTCCATTATCACGCAAAATCATTACCATTTTGTTTGGGCATTGTAATGCAATGTGCCCAAAACTAAAACATTTGATATCTCTATTCTTAGAAGGTTGAAAATCTGACTTAGATTTATTGTTGCTAGGTACCTCCTCTTTTCTCTTAGACAGTTCGGTCTCTCCCTTTGAAACAGCCCTATTTACTCACATCATTACTATCCCACTTCAGTTTCCAAGGAGGGTTAGATCTCGAAGAAAACCTAGTTGCTCATTTTCTTTTCAATTGCCTTTCCACCTTCATAGTCATGTGCGCCATGTCTTCCAACTCCACATAGTGTTGTAATTCCACTACTTTGGTTAAATCCCTATTTAACCCATTCAAAAACTTTCTCCTCAACATTAGCCCTAATCATAGATACCTCTATCTCTTTATGGTAATCTTCTATACTATTTGAATCTTGAGTAAGGCTCTGCAATTTTTGATAGAGGTCCCTATAGTAATGACTAGTTACAAATCTCCTCCTCATGATAGCTTTTAAATCACCCCAAGTTTCTATAGGCCTCTCGTGATTTCTCCTCCTATTTGTCACCAATTGATCCCACCACATTATAGCATAGTCAGTGAACTCAATTACTGCTAATTTCACGTTCTTTTCTTCTGAATATCTATGGAAATCAAATATTAATTCTAACCTCATTTCCCACTCTAAATAAGCTTCATGATTATTCCTACATTGGAAGGAATATATTTTTATTTTTATATTCCCAAAGTTTCTATTTACCCCATCATGGCCTCTATAGTCTCCTTCTCTAGGTGTCCTTTCATGCCTATCTCCTCTATGCCTCATCCTACCCATCTCAACCGTATAATTATAATCATCATCATTATCAAATTCAGTCATAGAGTTATGATCACTCCTATCACGTCTCCTATCATTAGGGATCCCGTCTTGTTGCTCCCTTAGTAAGGTTGTAATCATCGTATCATGCCTATCCATCCTAACCATCATCTCTTTATTACTATCCCTCATCTCGTCAAACACCATGTTCATCTGCTCAAATTGTTGCTGCATGACATCTAACAAAAACAATTGGTTGTTCTCTTTCCTAGGTATTGTTTCTTCATTATTAAATAATTTGGGACAAAAAAAAATCAGAAATTAGGATTGAAAGAAAAATAATCTCACATGTTACACTCGTGTTTCACTCTAATTCACTTTTTTCTCGGTAATAATTTCACCACTCTTGTCTTTTACCCCTCTTTATTTTTCTTGTCAAGTTTTCTAAGGAACTAACCAAACTCAATCAAGAATTCAGTCTTCGCAACGTTCAAGGACAGGAAATGAGAAGGACAATGAGAATGACTAAAGAAGAAAAGCACAACAAGAATAAGATATAAGCACCGGATGACAATATGCAGTGGAATCTCAAAAGAATGTGTTTCTTGACTTTTCTTGAAATTTCATTTTTTTTCATCACAAGAAACTTAAAAAAAATTAACACATGACAAGAACTAGAAAAGAATTAGTTTTGATGCCTTAATGGATCATGTCCAAACAATTCTTGAATATTTTTTGTGCAAGATAAATATTATTATTATTATTATTATTAAATGATTCTACGATGTGATGAATTTAAACAAAAAAATAATAAAAGACTCTATGGAAGATGATGAATAACGAAAGATAATTTTTTTTATATGATTCAAGATGAATCTGATGAAAACAAAAAAGAAAAATGGAACCCGATTTTAAAGCCAAAGCTCTGATACCAACTGATGTGAACTCACGAAGAATTGAATCTCAGAACTCACAACCAAAAATGTTATGAACCCCAAGAAAGGTAAAATCAAGCCGCAAGACTTGACCCGATGATTACTTGAATCAAAGAACCAAGTTTGAACGTCACAAAGGTTTGCAAAATCTTTGATACGTTTTGGTTAGTTCTATTAAGAAAACAGAAGAAATAAGTACATCTCACTTAATCTGAATCTCTTGATAAATCAAAGTTAAAGTTGTTTAATGTTTACAATCAGAAGTGCTTATATAGTAAAATTAATGAAAACCTAGTCTAATTCAAAAATATAACTAAAAACTTATCAAAATAGAGTTCTAAACAAAAAAAGAAACAAAAAATCCAAAAACTCAAAAATTTCCACGAAAATGCCTAGGCAATCGCCCAAGCTTAGCACTTGGCATTCTGCCTTTTAAAAAATGGTCTTGGGAGATCACCCAAGCTTAGCACTTGGCATTCACGGATTTATTTTATTGGATACAATGTTGATGTGCCAAATTCTATGAAATTAATGTATGCTGGTTCAAATTGAAAGTCTAAATTCACAGATTTATATTAGTGGATATAATGTTGATGCGCCAATTCCCATGAAATTAATGCAGCTAGTTCAAATTGAAAATCTAAATTCACAATTGATTGCCACTCGGTAAAATACTTTGTAGACTATCATACTTTAATATATTATATAGATTTGCTCATTTCCAAAGACAAATAACCACATATATAACTCTTTTTCTCTCTAATAGGAAAAGTGTTGAGACGTGGAGTCTAATTTGTTGTGTTATGCAGAGCTAAGCGCGGATCGAATTTCGCGGTAAGGTTGCCGAGGGGATTGGAAGGGGGACAGGCGGCCCCATCTTGGGGCTGGAGGGTAGTAATGTCGAAAGGTCCACGATATTTCCATTTGCTTAAGTAAGGGTATTTTCGAGATTTTCCTTTGTAATTATGTTGTCATAGAATTTTATTATAACTAGAAAATCTTCATTGGGTTGCCTTAGAATATCATTATAATTAGGGAACTTTTATTAAGTTTTTATATATATGACTGATTTGTTGTAAACAAAAATCATGATTTATTATAATGAAAATACTAAAGCGGCTGAAGACATGACGTAGTCTCACATTAAGGCGAACCTATATATTTATTTTTGTTGCTATGCAATACCCAACATTTGCCCTTTCTTTTTAACTTTTTTTGTTCTCCACATATACTCACAATGTGTGTTCAAGAAGATTATAAATCTCTTGAGAAACTAGCACATTAAGATAGTTGAGGACTGAAGAAGAATGAGATGATTCGATGAAATTTCTTTTTGTTTTAGGAAGTGAAACTTATGGCCTGCTTGAGAATTTTTTTCCACCGATTTTAACCGATTTTAAGTGGTACTATTTATGTAGCACCAATTTAACTATCTAAAAATTGACGTAGTGCAATTTGAAGTATATATTCCAATCTCCCAAATCAGTAGTTTTTTACCATTCTTCAAAATTTCTTCCAATTTTATCTTTTCTCAAACAATTATTTTCAAAACTACCATAAACTTAATATTTGTAAAAATGAAAGAGCATATGCAAAAGAAAAAAAACATATGCAAGGACATATATTTAATTTTATATTTTCAATGATAGGTGGATATATAAAATTTTTAAAATTTAATTTTTTTTATATATGGGCATATATGTAATTTTTATAAAAAAAAACCTTTTAGAACTGCTGAATAATAAACTCCCAAACATTGGTTAGATCGTTTCAAAAACTGCTACTAAAAACAACCAAAATCTACTCCTCTCATAAATGCCCAAAATTGGTACCTTAAAAAATCCTTATAACTGGTACTCTAAAACTCCTAGGTAGACCCTTAATATTGCCCTATCCAGTTCATCATATTCACAGTTGAACCAGGCAATTTACCATTTTCTTTTTAAATAGTTTTGACCATGTAACCCCATTTCCTAGTTTCGGTCGGTTTTGAAAACATAAGATACTATATATAATATCTTTATAAATAAATTACATTTCTTAAACATTACACTAAAAAATTACAACTATATTTTTTCAAACAAAATAATGCTCCTATTAAATCAAAAAAATTAAGAATAATATTAAGAGATGAGAAAAAATGGAAAAAATAGTTTAAACATTGTTCAATAATAGTTTTGTTACCGCTTGGATTTGACGAAGATGTCACATCAGCATGCCCAGTGAGGGCTACTTGGCACCCAGACATTTCACACATGGAAGGTGCAATTCCATATTGTACTAAAGGCCCTTGCTCGTCCAGAATATGTCGAGCGAGTCTCTGAATGGTATTCATTATCACAGCGAACCCATCCCTTTAGCGATAGGCTTTGCACGCCCGCAAATTTCCTCAGGTAGTCCGACATATGAGGCAAAGTCCCACCGACAACCAAAAAGATAATTTGGGAGAAGATAATCATTGACTAGTAAAACAATCCCCAGTCAATACTTAGAATTCAGTAGCGCAATCCTAGGGATAGAGGAAGATAAGGACGAAATCTTGGGGATCACGATGGTTATAGAATCAATCTCATCCCTAAGGAAATAGAATCCCATTAGGTACTAATTAATTAATGTCCATAATCGTTTACGGTTCTGATCCTACAAATATTCAACTCATCTTCATTCAAATGTACGCATTATTTCGTACATTGTTCTAGTAGTTGACTTGACCGTCGGAGTGCCAATGATGGCCGACCCATTTTTTCCCGGTGATCTTGAGGCATAATGGTCGTCTAAGTGTGGAAGTAACATACAAGCTAGAAGAATAGTGATTGGAGATATGTTGACACGTGGATAATGCAGTTTTGGAGGTCAACAGATTGACACTGTCTATGGGAAACAAAATACGTTGCACAACTAATAAATTCGTGGTATAGCATGTTTTGATTCTTTACTGGAAGAAGATTGTAGAATCCCGAATTTTATTATTATTTTATTTGTTTAGGACCTAAGTGAAAATATGTTTTAGAATCAATTAGATTATTTTGGGCTAAATAATTAATTTGTGAAATTTTGAGTTTTAATATTTCAATATTGGACTCGTTGGATAGCTCGTAATTAATCATGATTATCGGCTCAAGAAAAAGTATTTTTAGATAAGCTAATTTCAAGATAGAATCAGTTGAAGATTTATATGCTAGTTTGAAGTTAAAAAGGGACTCCTTGGATATGATCAATTTTCGGCCAGATTTAAAATTCCGAATTTGAAACTTGTTTATTTGTAGCTTATCACTATATCTCTCTCTCTCTCCTATTAGGTTTCAGATACCAAGAATCCTATTTAACCTAAACTCTAGAGTTCTAAATTTTTATACCAATACTTAACCTATAAACTTAGTCACCTTTCACAGTTTTCAATTACCGCAATGTAGCAGCACCAGTGCACGCACCAGATAATTTATTTCTTTTTCCACCATTCATTCGTGCTCTTTTTGCAAGCTTTACGTTCAATTTTCAGCGCAATCATTCACAAGAAATAAGGTGAGATACTACGTGCTATTGTTGATGTCTACAATTTTCTAATTATTATTTTTACGCATGTGAATCGATTACTTAATTTCAGTGCTCCTTTGGGAGAAATCATGAACCAGTTCATTTAAACCTTCGGGTTTCAGTTAAACTTTTGGGTTCAGTTAAACCTTTGAGTTTCATTTATTTGCAGCGCTTGCATGAATTATCATTGTCATGGTGTGATAATTCACAGTTCAGTTTAGTAAGTTAATTTCATGCTTAATTATAATATTTAGATTGTTTGTAGAAATTAGCAAGTATCTCATTGAGTATATTCAATTATACTCATCCCTCATTTTAAATAATTTTCAGGTAATGATTAATGTGAGGGATGCGTGGAGGGTCAGTGAAGCTGTCAAGCCAATGATCGCCAAATTAGATAATTTTGTTTATGATGCTTTAGACAATTTACATTGAAATTTTTAAGTTATTTAGCATTAAACAAATATTTCCCTATTTGTTTACGATTTAACCAATTGATTGACAATTGGGATTTTATTATTTAAGTCATTTTCCGCAATATTTATAGTTTATGGTTTTTATTAACTCTCCGAGACTTGAGAAATTTCGGGGCGTTACAAAGATGATGACTGAAAACTCCTAGGAGGGTGGTGAATCCCACCAACTTGAACAAGAGTAGGAAAACATTCCTGTTCTCCGGAATATAACTCTCCGTAGAAGAAGTAGGCAACATCATTACAAGATATTCTTGAGTAGAAGGAGAAAAATGCCTAGATGAGGGCTACAATTGAGTGACTAGAAACTAGAAAACCCAATCCGGGAGCAAGCACAGCCACAACCAGAGAAGCCTTTCAAGGTCCAACTCTGTGGAAAACCATCGATCTCGAGATGATTCGCTAACGTCTGGTAGGCGCAACTCTTGAAACCAGTATGCAAGGCCCTCGCATAAACAACAATGGGAGAATGACTTCCCATTACAAGAAAAGAAACCTACAATGTCTGTTAGTGTCTTCGACATGATTAGAGTTGGATCATACGTGGCATTGCTCCAAGCTTCAGGTAGCTACTGTAGTTAACATAGCAAGGCTCATCCAGAGAACAAAAGAGATTATTGTGCCATAGATGTCAAATCCGAGGATGAGAGATTGGTATGTTCATACAACTTGGATGATGACGATGATAATCTTCCATTTTCCAAATAACTGAAGGCTAAGAAACTACTGGTTGGATTCAAAATGCCCCCCATAGAAAAGTACAATGGGCGAGATGACCCTACATACCATATCAATGTTTAAAAGACGAGGCTGCATAGTTATATCCTCGTGGTCAAATACAGGAATTTCCACACCACCCTCGTTTTAGATGCGAGACGATGGTACAATAACTAAAATCGGAGAGTATCAAGAGTTGGCTTCAGTTGAAATAGGAGTTCATCAATGCCTATATAGGCAATCGAACAACAGTAGACACGGCCCAACTCAATGATATCAGACAAAAGAAGGGCGTGTTTGTGAAAAGTTATTGTAGAAGGTTCAACAAGGTGATTAACAAAATCAAAAACATCTCCGATGAACATGCGTTAGACGCGTTGATAACTAGGCTTCATATGCACACATGTTTTGGAAGGATGTCTAGAATAGAGAACCCATGACGTATACTCAACTGGTGGACCTCATTCAGAGCTTGTACATCTAAGACGTACACTAGGCTTCTCCATCTTCACCTAGAATAGAGCTTGTCCAGAATAGATAACCTAAGACGTACACCAGGCTTCTCCATCCTCACCCAAAAAAGTCCAGAGCTTGACAGCCCTGAATCGATTTGTATCTAAAGCAATCGAACATTGTTACCCATTTTTCCAAACCATCTAGGGATAAAAGAAGTTTAAGTGGATAGAAGAATGTAAGGAGGCCTTCTAGGTGCTCAAAGATTATCTTGGAAGAGCCCCACTACACTCTAAATTGAAGTCGGGATAGAGGCTGCTGATATAGCTAGCGGTGTCGAAAAAAATGTTAACTCAATATTGATCTGGGAAGAAAGTTCCAATAGCTCCTAATATACTATGTTAATAAAGTCTTACAGGACCTAAGTCATGGTATCTGGACATGGGGAAACTTTCCATATATCTCATTACTGTACCATGAAAACTTCAACCCTATTTCGAGGACCACAATATTGATGTACTCACCAACCTCCTATTGAGGAAAATGCACCAAAAACTAGATGTCTCCAGATGCTTGATGAAATGGTTTGTAGAGCTTAGTTAGTTTGAGATCACCTACAAACCCATACCGTCGGTTAAGGGCCAAGCCCTGAAAGATTTTGTAGCAGAGTTTGTCAGTTTGCCCATCTCCCAGAATGATTATTGGTTCACAAGCCTAATGTGGAAATTATACGTTGATGGATTGTAGGGCAAGGCTGGAGCTGGCACTAGGATCTGCTTATAAGTCCAGACGGACACAACCTCAATTTCTCTAGGTCAAAAATTGATGATCCTAATATAATCAAAGTCTCTCTCGACGGTCAATTAAATTTATATCTCCATATGAACCAAACTATCTCCAGCTAAATTTTGAACACAAAGACATGCATTTAATCACAACGATCATCTGAAAAGATTTCATAAAATGTAATAGTAATCTCTATCTATTATTGGACACTATGTTATTTATTACCCCATGCTCATCTAAATTGAATCTCTCGAAAGTAATCTAGACCACAAAAACATTTCAATGACGATCGAACATCAAAACAAAAATAATAAATAATAAATAATCAACTCGGAATCAATACATTTATGAAAACGAATAACTTCTAGTTAATAAAAATGTGAGGTTTCATCGTTTATTCTAGATATAAAAGATATAGCCGAATATGATTCCTATGAATATAGCGATATTAATAAAAGAATTCATGAACAGGAAGAAAAAGAAGAAGAATAGATACAACTCTTAATCTTGAATTAATCCAAAATCTCCGATTGCACTGTGATGAATGTTGCCCAAGAATTCTTCTTTTTTCTTGAGCTTGATCTATATTTTTTCTTCAATTGAGTAACTCTCTCAAAAGACCTAGAAGAGGTCTCTTTATAGTCACTGGGAAGCCCTGAAAGTCGTGTCTTAAAAGAGCTCTAATCCCATTTAACCTTAGAACACTGCACTTATGACATTCATTCAGCGTAGGTCGCACCTAGGTTGCACAATGTATTCTGCTACGTATGTGTGACCTCCAGTATGTTTCTCACAACTGCACCTATGTCACACAATGCTTTGTGCTACCTAGGTGTGACCTCCAGTAAGTTTTCACAATCGCATCTGGGTCGCACAATACTTTGTGCTACCTAGGTGTGACCTTTTCCCAAAACATACAATTTGGTCCTTGATTTGGCTTATGATGTGCGGTTTTTGTCATTTCTTTCTTAAATCTTCTCGATTCTATCCAAAAGCTTCCAAATGCATTCTAATTGGTCCTCACCCTTCTAAAGTCTTCGAAAGTTGGTTTTTACATATTCAACAATATGCAAATTAGTCCCCGAACTTTTCTAAATCTGATTCTTGCTCCCAAAACTTTTGAATTCACCACAATTGCTTTCTAATGGCTTCAATTTATGTCCGTGCCATCCGATAAGCATCAATTAAGCCTCAAACTCTTCTTCTTTGCTCCAAACTCATCTAAATTGGGTTATGTACCTACGTACACAATAATTGAATTGATTTAAATAGAAATCTGCTCATATAGTGAATATATACTAAGTTTACAAGTATAAATAAGCGTATAAAATACACTTATCAAACATCCCCAAACTTAAAAATTTGTTCGTCCCAAGAAAGATTATTTACTCAAAACATTCAAAAGAAAATAAAATAGGAAAAAAACTAGATTCGTCAGATAGCATGTTGTATTCACCTCAGGATTTGAAAATGTTAAACCAATTCATGAAAAATTTGTAAATAATGCTACCAAATTAATTTTTAACTTATCCACTATTTGACCCGTGTGTGTGTATGTGTGTGTGTGACCCATCATCATAAGGCTCTAAGTTGGTTCCTTCCCAACCCTCAATGGTCAATTTTTTTTTTTTGAATCTCTCACCCAGGGTGTTCAGTCTAAGGTTGCTGTCAAATCACTCATTATTTTTTTGCTCAAGTTTGGTTGGGTCTAACTAATAGAAACAATTACTTAGATTTATGATGATTCTCCTTAGATTTAAGTTCTCCGACCTTCAAACTTTTACTAGGCAATTTAAACTCACTAGTTGTCTAAATCTCCATGTTAACTCTGCAAAGGACACGTCTTGCTAGCTTTGCAAATATATACATATATATATATATATATATATATATATATATATATATATATGTGTGTGTGTGTGTGTGTGTGTGTGTGTGTGTGTGTGTGTGTGTGTGTGTGTATATATATATAATGATCTTATGTATAAATCTCAGTCCATTAAGCTTTTAGATGACCATCGTAACATTTTAGGTCGATGGCTCCCAGATTTTACAAACCTTAGGGCACTGGGTTCTTAGAACCTGTACAGGCTTTATCACTAGAGTCAAAAAGGCTACGAAGAGAGGTATAAGATAGAGCTATTGCCAAGTCCTTTACATACAAGAGTTTATATGTGAGGGCTAGTTTTCTAACATCCGGTCATCACCTAGATTCATTTTTTTAGCCACAACACTCTACACCAATATTCAACATGCATGGAATCAACATATCTCCAAATAGTTACTCTCACGAGTTCTACCATGCCCAAATAGTCTCACCCACGGTCTTATGATATTTTTTATTTATGTGGTATATGATATATTTTTAACTTGGCAACCTAACTCTCACAATTACACAAATACGGCCAGCTTGCATAACAACGGTAGTGACTATAGTGCTCAAAGATATATAAGTCTCACATGGATAAGTAATTAAACAATATAAGCATATGTAGCATCACCTAATCACCCGTCATGAATTTATTACACTTTTCAATATAAATGTCATCATCATAAGCCATCAAGGCTATCCAACATCACTCAAGCATGCACTAATTTTTTAAATCAAACAACATACTCCAAATAGATTAAACTTAGTAGTCAATAAGCATATAACATTACACTACTCACAATCATTCAAAACAAAAAAATGCACATAAAGGGAGTACACCCCCAACTTAGACACTACATTGTCTCAATGTAAAAAAGAAAAACAAAGGAAAATAGTAGAAGAATTTACTATACTTCATGTAGAGGTGTTGTGAAATTTGGCTATTTTATACTCATATATCATTTGGAGACGGTGGAGGAGCATGTGGAATTTGGAACAAACGAACTACGATTGACACCAAATTTCAACCACTATCTCATTACACCATAAACTTCGTGTTGTCCAATAAAAATTGGAGAAACGGACTATGGTGACCTCAATTAAAATTGATCGAAAATCCTAGAAAAAAAGCTAAAGGGTGTAAAAATTTATCATAAGCTAAAAAAAAGAAATAAAGTAATAAGTGAAAAAAAAAAAGAAATAAAAATAGCTAAGGAAATGGATAGAAACTTGGCTTGCATCTCAATAAGCGCTTCTTTAAAGTCATTAGCTTGACTTTATGCAACAATTGTTTCATGACGCTTTGATTAGGTCTTTGGAAGACTTGCTTTGCTTGTATCGATTGAATTTGCACCATTTTTAGTTTATCTTCCAGAATTTGATTTTGCCCTTCTTATAAAAATATGATTTTATTTTACCACTTTATTAAAACTCAGCTATGAAAACTTCAACTTCACCATCACAAAATCAATTTTAAAAGAAAGATGGAAGTCAGAGAATTGATTGATAGGTACATTATTATTAAATGTCACTTTTTCATTTTGCTCATTTAGGGACGACTTCTCCTTCTCTACATGCTCTTTTTCTCTAGTTGGTGCTTCCTCAGGTTGGATGACCGATCTATTATCTAAAATCTCGAACAGTTGCTCATTACTTTTTGTTTTAATGATTGGCATATGTTCCATCGGGTCTGACAGGTTTCCAATGTGAAAGTTTTGGTTACCTCTTAGTTAATGCCATCAATATTGAAACAAGAATCTGAAGAGCTTAGAAATTTAGTTGCTTTAAACACATTGAATGTAATATGTTCATTATTCAAACTCAGCATTAGTTACCTTTTTTACAAATCAATTAATGCCTGTCCAGTAGCCACGAAGGATCGACCCAAATTAAGTGGTACATCCCTATCTTGCAACATATCCAAAATAATAAAATCGGCAGGGAATACGAACTTGTCCACTTTCACTAATATGTCTTCAACTATCCTCTGTAGATGTTTGATGGACCAATCTGTAAGCTGCAACGATATTGTTGATGGCTTTGCAAACCGAGCTGCTTGAAAATAGAATAAGGCATTAAGTTAATACTAGCACCCAAATCACACAATGCTTTTTCGAAAAAAGAACTACCAACAATGCAAGGAATCTTAAAACTCTATAGATCTTTTAATTTTGGAGGTAGCTTGTTTTACAAGATAGCGCTGCATTTTTCGGTAAGCAAGACTATTTCGTGCTCTTCTAACTTCCATTTAATTGAAAAAAAATTCTTCATAAATTTTTCATAGCTCAGCATTTGAGCTAAAGCATCGGCAAATGGTATGTTGATTTGGAGTTTCTTGAATACATCGAGGAATTTTTTGAATTGCTTGTCTAGCTTATGTTTTTGAAACCTTTGAAGAGATGGAATTGGAGAAACGTAAGCCTTGATCAGTGGTGGAATATAATCTAGTGGAGAGTTCTCTTTTTCTTGTTCAACTGCTTCTTCGAATTTGTTAGACTCATTTTCTTTCTCTTTGTACGACACAGTTTCTTTTTTTATACCCGGTCTCTTTACATGAATTTTTGGCAACTCAACTCCACTTCCCGTGGTAATTGTATTTACCGGTTTTTTTAGATTTACCTCAGTGTTGCTGGGCTATGTGCCTGGTTGTCGCTCGGTAAATAGCTTAGTCAACTTCCCAATCTAATTTTCCATAATCTTCATCGAGACATCTTGCCTTTTTTGCACTTCATTGAATTCAAATTCTATTCGTCCCAATAATTTATTGAAAGCCTCTTCCCTTCATCATTTTCTTTCCTGTGGTTTTTCTTGATTTGGTAGATTCTGAATATTTTTTGTATTGCCATATGAGAAATTTGGATGATTTTTTCATTCGAGATTATAAGTCTGCAAGTATAGATTATTCTGCTGTCACTGAAAATTTTGAACATATGGGCCTTGTTTAGGTGATGGCAGTTCAGCAGTAGCTAAAGGGCACTCTGATGATTGATGATTTGCCCCGCAAGTTGCACATATCGAAAAGGACATCTGAACCGTATTGGTTGAATGAGAATGTTTCAGTGTTTCTATCTGTTTTGCCAATAAATCAATTTTTGCCAGTAGCAACGAATTGATTTCCACCCCCGTACATTCATATTGCTTTCTTTTGTTACCCTCTATCTAGTTTCACTTATCATCTCATACAAGTCGTGATGGTCTCCAACGGATCTATTTTGGATAGAGCCACCTACAGCAGAATCTATTGAAGAACAGCTGTTCGGAGTCAATCCAGAATAAAAATAATAATTCTAAGCCGCTAAAGGAAAACCATGACTTGGACGCTAAAGGAAAACCATGACTTGGACACTTTCAGCGCAGTTTCTTGAATCTTTTCCATGCCTCGTGAAAATTTTCCAAGTCAGATTGTTGGAAATTGGATATTTCATGCTTTAGTGTTCACTCTGGTCAGGGGAAAGTATTTCAGTGTGAATTTCTGGACCAAATCTATCCATGCAGTGATGCTTCATGACCGTAATAAATCTAACCATTCTCGACCTTTATCCTTCAAAGTGTTTGGAAAAAGTCACATCCTGAGTGCCTCTTCGTTGACACCTTGATATTTGAAATTTTCGCAGTATTCCATGAAGTGAGAGAGGTGGTAGTGCAGATTTTTGTTGGTTCTCTCATAGAAAGAAAGATTGTTCGAGAACAAATTAATCACATTCGGTCTCAACTAGAAGTTATCATATCCATAAGGTGGATAGATTATGCTCGATTGATTCTCAACAATAGGGGCATCATGTATTTGCCCATAAGATTATCCCTTTTATTGACTTCAACTACTCGCACCATAGGCCTGATAATATTACCCATATCTGTAGGCAGTGGATCACGGATCTGGTTGTTGTCACCCATTGTATCTTTTTGCTGTTTTCCCTTTTTCCTTTGTTCACGTTGTCTTTGGTGAAAACTCCGTTCGATTTCTGGGTCGAAATCAACTAGTCAAGATCTTTCAAACGACACATGCATGATCAACACCTGAAACAATGAAGAATGGATGCATTTACTCAAAAAGAATAAAATAAATTAAATTAAAGTTATTTGTTAAAACTAAAAATCAATTAACGTGATAAGTAATAAAGCATGTCTCCAGCAATGGCGTAAAAAACTTATTATCGATTTTAATCCCGCAAGTGAATGGATCGTTAACAAGTAATATAATGATGAGAAAAGTGTCAAACCCATAATGACTGACAATTAATTACCAAATTAAATGTAACTTCGCTTTAACAAAATTAACACAAAGTTTGTTTATGATTTCAATTTCTAAAATTATCCTATTCTAATTCAACTAAGTCTAAATTATCACGTAAACGAAAATATAATATTTATCAAATTCAAGTTTTAGGGCCACCAGGATTCACAAATCCACCATCACATTCAAATAATCAATTATCCATTACTCGTCTTCGCAAATTATTGCTCTAGGTCGAAAATCGACGATCATAATATAATCTAATGCCTTTCTCGATGGTCAATTAAATCTACATCTCCATATGAACCTAACTATCTCTAGCTAAATTTTGAACACAAAGCATGCATTGAATCACAACGATTATCCGAAAAGATTTCATAAAGCATAATAATAATCTCTATCTATTATTGGACTCTATGTTATTTATTACTCTGTGCTCATCTAAATTGAATCTCTCAAAAATAATCTAGACCACAAAAATGTTTCAATGGCGATCAAACATCAAAACAAAAATAATGAATAATAAATTATCAACTCGGAATCAATAAATTTATGAAAATGAATAATTTCTAATTAATAAAAAAGTGAGATTTCATCGTTCATTCTAGATATAAAAGATCTAGCCAGACATGATTCCTATGAATATAGTGATATTAATGAAAGAATTCATGAACAGAAAAAAAAAAAGAATAGATACAACCCCTAATCTTGAATTAATCCAAAATCTTCGATTGTACCGTGATGAATGTTGCCCAAGAATTCTTCTTTTCTTTGCTCTTGATCTCCATTTTTTCATCAATTGCGTGACTCTCTCAAAAGACCTAGAAGAGGTCTCTTTATAGTCCCTGAAAAGCCTTGAAAGTTGTGTCTTAAAAGAGCTATAATCCCACTTAACCTTTGAAAACTACACTTATGACATTCATTCAACGTAGGTCGCACCTAGGTCGCACAATGTATTCTGCTACATAAGTGTGACCTCCAGTAAGTTTTTCACAACCGTACCTAGGTTGCACAATGCTTTGTGCTACCTCGGTGTGACCTCCAGTAAGTTTTCACCATCGCACCTAGGTCGCACATTTCTTTGTGCTACCTAGGTGTGATATTTTCTCAAAATATACAATTTGGTCCTCGATTTGACTTTTGATGTACGTTTTTGGTCATTTTTTGGTCCTCGCCCTTCTAAAGTCTTCCCAAGTGGTCTTCCAAACATTCAAAAATGTGTAAATTAGTCCTTGAACTTTTCAAAATCTAATTATTGCTCTTGAAACTTTTGAATTCATCACAGTTGCTTTTTAATAGCTTTAACTTATGTTTGTGCCATCCGATTAAGCATCAATTAATCCTCAAACTCTTCTTTTTTGTTCCAAACTCATCCAAATTGGGTTTTGTACCCATGTACACAATAATTGAATTGATTTAAATAGAAATATTCTCATATAGTGAATATATACTAAGTTTACAAGTATAAATAAACGTATAAAATACATTTATCTGCAAACAAGATGAAGGTGAAGAGGATCTAGTTTCATAATAACTCGTTGTTGGTGGCGAGTCAGGTTAATAGCACTTTCACGGCCCTAGAACAAACAATGGTGGCTTACCTTAGGAAGGTTACTCATATCTTGCACATTTCAAAAAATTTGAGTTGCTACAAATCCCAAGGCTAGAAAACAATTATGCAGATGTTTTGTCAAAATTAACAAACTATAAAGATTCAAAACTGATGAGAATCATTATAGTCGAACGACTCAACAAGCCTACGATCAAAGACGTTCCATCACCAACAACCATATTGGTCGGAGAATCTTCTAATTGGATGAAGAAAATCATGGTAAATCTAACTGAACAAGTGTTGCCAACAAACAAAAAAGAGGCTCTCAAGTTTTGTAGGAGAGCCACAAAATTTGTCCTACAGGATGGGATATTGTACAAATGGCGATTCATCTCGCCTCTTCTCCGGTGTATAGTTAAGGATGGGGCCAATTGCGTCATACGCAAAATCTACAAGGTCGTTTGTAGCAACCACACGGGAAGACTGATCATTATCCAGAAGACATTGAAGCAAGAGTACTACTGGCCAAAGATGAAAAAGGATTCTCACGAAGCTCACTACGATGACATCATCCCTGTCACTAGCCCCTGGCATTCACCAAGTAGGGGGTCAATTTTATTGGCCCACATCTGGTAGGCAATGAAGGTGTCAAGTTGGCGTTAGTAGCAGTCGACTATTTTACAAATGTTGTGAGGCAGAGCCATTAGCCAAGATTACGGAGGCTAACGCTTGGAAATTTGTGTGGAAAAACATAGTGTGCTGCTTCAAAATTCTCCATTCCTTGGTGTCTGACAATGGGACCCAATTCGCTGGAAAGATGTTTAACTCTAGCTGCGAAGAACTCGATATTCGACGGGATTTTGTCATTCCTTATTACCCACAATCCAATGGGCAAGTAGAAGCAGTTAACAAGATCTTTAAACACAATTTGAAGAGGAAGTTAGATGCCGCAAAAGGCATATAGGCCGGTGAGCTTAACGAAGTACTTTGGTCTTACAAGACAAACACTCAAACAGCTACCGACGAAATCCTCTTTGCCATGACTTACGTAGCAGAAACAATGATAACTGTGGAAGTATAGATACCCTCCAAAGACGTTTTCATTTTGACGAGGATCTCCATAGGGCGGAAGACTTGCAAGATGAAAGACGTGTTAGTTCACATATTCACCTGATAGTTTATCAAATAAAGATAACCAGATATTACAACTCTAAAGTTAACTGCAAGAGTTTCAAAGTCAGGGATTGGGTTCTTAAGAAAGTCTTCCTTGCTAGCAGGGAGGTTGGGGTGGAACCCTAGGACCCACCTAGGAGGGACTATACAAATTATTGAGGTGATTCAGCCCGAAATTTATAGACTAGAATATTATGAAGGGAAAGAAATAAAATATCCATTGAATATCACACACCTTCATCCGAATGATCAAAAGAAAATTATGTTATCTTTGATTTCCTGAGGACGAAGATAGGTTTGTATTTGTATTGATTTTAGATAACCGGATGATTATACCCAACAATGTTTGTTATTACAAGCAATACAACTTTCTGTTGCAATTACACTCTTCGGATCCATGATGCGCTGATGGAACATAGTTTGGAGCCATTTTCTAAACTTGCTGGGTAAGACACTTAATGTGTCAAAACATCAACATGATGAGATAAAATGTAGCGAGAGACTATGGTTCGCGGCCATTTCCTTGCACTAGCTAGGTAAATGTCCTTATGCGTACGATGAATTACGTCCTAACGTAGTATATCGATGGAGTGCGATTTTGCAGTAGCCTCTTTAAGACTTGTTGGTTAATCAATTGATGCGGATAAATTTTATAAGTTTTACAAGTTCAATCAACTTAAAGGCAGCGATGGAGGATAGTTAATCAATCAACGCGGATAAATTTTATAAGTTTTACAAGTTCTCTCAACTTATAGATAGTGAGGGTGGATGGTTCACGATCGTCTGCTCAAACTCATTGGAAAAGAACAGACTCATTTTCTTTGTCAAAAGAATAGGTGAGGATGTTGCTGAAAGAGTATTTAGCTACATAAATAAATCAGAATGATTAGTAACAAACAAAAAATACGGCCAAGGACGGAAAAAAGGATAAAACTACACTAACCCATTAGCCCGAAATGGATTAGGTAGTAATTGTCTTTCAACAAGTTACCCAATCTCCAGAACTCGTTGCTGAGGCCACAAATTTTATCCCACTTCACTCTAATGGGTCATTTTTCCCTCCTAGAGATCGGAGGTTTTTTGTAAACTGTAAGAAGGAAAAACATGATTAAGTTAGGAACATCAGGGTTATATGCAAAAAAGAAGACAACGCTCACCAAGTTTCTCGAAGCAGCAAAGAACTCTAAGACTCATTTAGGGATCATTCGGCCAAATCTCTCATTCATCTCCAGCAATAAAAAGGGCCCCCTTCTAGTTTGGGACCTTATTTGTGCTGACCGTAGCCATTCTCCACTTCTAGCTAGGCATGGGAAAAATATTGAACCAAGTCCTGGACCGACAAGACCGGTAGATAGTTTTGAACACCTCCGCTAGTATATCCCATTCGGCCTTTGTTATCTTCCATAGAAAGAAGGCCGCCACCATCTACCTCAATCCATTCGACATTATCTACGACGGCATAAGATTGAAATCCCGTAGAACCTCACGAAAGGAAGGATGAAGAGGAAAGAGGAGGCCCTATTTCATGGCGTGCTCATAGATGTCGATGAATCCCTTCGGCGGATCGTTCACGCTCATGAGGGAGGGACTCAGAGTTCGACTATCATAGGGACGACATATGCGAGCCTCACTATTTCCAAGTCCATCTCGATCATCTTGTTTCTGAACAACTAAGTAGAGGTGGCCGAGACTATCGATTCTTCGTCCATTTGACGGGTCAAAGGAGCCATCTGTAAGGAATTGAAGTATACATGCACAGTGGAAATTAAAATGTTCAATTCCTTAAAGCTGGATCAACCTTGTACTTAGAGAGAATTCGTGATAGAAGTTTACCTTTGATAACTATCGTGAAATCTGATTTCTGATTAGCTGGAGGTGCGACCTTCAATACTACAGCTGTCCAATTGTCCAGCCTCCAATGGTAATCCACACAGCAAGAACTGATCTGGACTTCCACGATCAAGAACAGATAAAAGCGAAACCTTTTGGGAGTAATTGTATTTGACTGTCTTTTTCGTGTGCTAGCATGTAATGAAAATCAACTTCACATTTAATCTGTCGTGGCCTTTGTATTTATAGGTAGAGCTAACCCAAGTCTTAGTTCTAATCAAACTAGAACCCATCAACAAATGAGCCCAATTAATTAATCAGATTAATTAATTTGGTCCAATAAATAATTAAGTCTGACCCAACTAATTGGACCTTGGACATTAATTCTTACAATCTCCCATTTGAACAAGGTCCAACTCCAGATGCTCAATTCTCGCTTTATGTGTGTGACCCATTAGGTTCCCATTCACAATGACAAACGCAGTGATATTCTCATCGATTCACCGAGATCAATCAATTCACATCGCCATCCAAGATTGACATCTAGCAATGTGTCAAGGCAATTCATGTGAAGGAAAATGTCATATGGTATGACAGAACCAATATATGTACGGTTACCGTGGAAATATAATCCTTTCATCAATATAATCCATTTGGTTAAGAGATATGGATCAGCATCAATCTCATTTCAACCATTTATATTATTCACCTCAACTTATTGTTGATCTAATTTAGTTATGATTGAAATATTTTCAACTCATAACTCTACCCCGGCCGAGAAAATTTATATCAACTTAAGGAGGCAAAAATCAGGTTATAATCTCCTACTTTTCAAGAGTGACGAATCCTCATATTGGATATTCACAACCTTCATATGATTCTCACTATACCCCTGGTGACTCATAATCTACGAGTCCCATCAAACGTTCGTTAAAGTATAGTGGTCCTCACATAAGATTTTATGATGTCCTCAAGTCAAAGGACCAAACCCACTATCGCACATTAGAGATTTACCACTGATGCTTGGATAGTTATCCATGTGGAATCTCTAGGTGGATCATCCAATGTCATGTTCTCATAACAATACATTCATGTGTTCATTCAGATGTCCCTCTACATCTTAGCTCGTGAGATCAACTACTTTTTTTTTCAAAAGAAACGCAACACATGCTAGTCTATCCGCAATAATGATATCCGTATCTCATTATTACTATGACTAAGGATATTTCAAGAATAAGTTATTTATAACTTGTATTTCACAATCACAACACCTTGTGATTAACAAATTACTATGAACTTTTCTTCGGAATCTATTATTTTAAATAATAAAATTTAAAAAAATAACAGATCTGCCATTAAAATGTAGACAAGCATTTAATTAATCAATTTGTTCATATACTTCAATGTTTAACAAAAAGTATATCACAAAATGTCTCATACAAACTAGATCCAATCACTCAGGTACCTTAATACCATCAAATTTAGCATGACCATCATGCTTGTGCTAGGACAACAACTTTGTCAAAGGATCTTTATATAATTTCTTAAGATTATCTCCCTAATAAGATGATACTGCCTCAATATATTTCTGGATCATTGATAAGACCTGGGTTCCTTCGTTTGTGCGATGGCTCCATTGTTATCACAATACAAGTTATTAGATCAACTATGCTAGGAACTATTCCAAGTTTAGTAATGAACTTCTTGATCCAGATTGTTTTCTTTGCTACTTTTGATACAACTATATATTTGACTTCTATAGTTGAATCAGCAGTCGTTTCTTGTTTAGAACTTTGCCAACTAACCGCACCACCATTTAGAGTAAATACATATCCAGATTGAGATTTGCTATCGTCTTTATCAGACTGAAAGCTGGCATCAGCATAACCTTGAACTCTAAGTTCATTTCCTTCATAAACCAAAAACATGTCTTTAGTCCTTCTTAAGTACTTAAGGATGTTCTTGACTGTAATCCAATGTTTCTCGTCAGGGTTCGCTTGGAATCTACTTGTGACACTCAAAGCATATGAAACATTCGATCGAGTACATAGCATGGCATACATGATAGATCCTATTGCTGATACATAAGGAATTCTATCCATGCGATATCTTTCAATTTGTGTCTTTGGACACATCTCTTTTAAGAAATAGATCCCATGCCCGATGGGATAGAGTCCTCTCTTGGACTCTTCCATGCTAAATCTTCTCAAGATTTTATCTATGTATGTAGATTGAGATAGACCAAGCATTCTATTAAATCTATCTCTATAGATCTTTATTTCGAGAATGTACGCTGCCTCTCCCATATCTTTCATAGAGAAATTTTTGGATAACCACGATTTTACTGATTTTAGCATTGGGACATCGTTTCCTAATAATAGTATGTCATCCACATACAAAATTAGAAATACAATTTTACTCCCACTAACCTTTTTATACACATAGTTCATCTACATTCTTGATAAAATCAAACATTTTGATTGTCTTATCAAAATGAAGATTCCAGCTCCGAAACGCTTGCGTTAATCCATATATAGATTTCTGTAGTTTGTATACTTTGTTTGTCTCTATGGATTCAAAACCTTCAGGCTGTGTCACCTACACATCCTTGCTAAGATTCCCGTTAAGGAATGCGATCTTGACATCCATTTTCCAGATCTCATAATCATAGTATGTTACTATCGCAAGTAGAATCCAAATTGACTTAGGCATGGCTACTAGTGAAAAGGTTTAGTCAAAGTTAATCCCTTGTCTTTACTTATAACCCTTCGCAAACTAATCTTACCTTGTAAGTATGAACATTACCATCCGTATCGACCTTTTTAATGTAAACCAATTTACAGCCTATAGGTTTTACCCCTTCAAGCGGGTCAAGCAAGGTCCAAACTTTGTTTTTCATACATTGAGTTCATCTCAGATTCCATGGCTTCCTGCCATCTCTTTGAGTCAACACTTGACTTCAATTTTACGTAAGTAGTAGGTTCATCTTCCTCGATTAGTAATACATTACTAGTAATCAAGAGATCGTATCTCAGAGGAAAATTAATGACTCCGCTCGACTTACGCGGAGCTGGTGTGTCCTTGGGAACTGGTGGTTCTCACTTTCTCAATATGTGCTTCATCAGATACAAGCTCAGCCATTAGAACATCTAATTGGTCAATTTTATTTGTGGTTTCTTGAGCCTCTTCAAGATCTATATAGCTCCCACTGTCTTCTCTAAGAATACAACAAGTCTCGATACAATGACCTTCATCTCGATAGAATTGTAGAAATAGTATCCAACATTTTCTTTTGGATACCCTACAAATAAATATTTATCAGATTTAGCTCCTAGCTTATCTGATTCAATGCGCTTCACATAAGCGTCGCATCCCTAAACCTTCATGTATGAAAGATTAGGTATTTTTCCCTTTTCATAACTCGTAAGGGTTTTATTGACCGATTTAGATAGGACACGGTTTAGTGTATAACATGTAGTGTTAAGCGCATATCTCCAAAACAATTTTGGAATAACTGCGCGACTCACCATTGATCGCACCATATCAAATAAGGTGGGGTTTCTTCTTTCAGATACACCATTTTGTATTAATGTATAAGGTAGAGTCCACTGTGAGAGAATCTTATTCTCTTTTAGATAGTCTAAAAACTCACCCTTCAAATATTCTCCACCTCAATCAAATCTAAGTGTTAGAATATTTTTCCTAGTTTGCCTTTCTACTTCTTGCTTGAATTCTTTGAACTTTTCAAGGACTTCATTCTTGAATTCCATCAAGCATATAAAACCATATCTAGAATGGTCATCTGTAAATATGATGAAGTAAGAAAAGCCACCTTTAGCATCTTTAGACATTTGTCCATATATATCAGTATGTACAAGACCCAAAATGTCTGCAACGGTGTCTCCTTTTCTAGGAAAAAAGGGTCTAGGTCATTTTGCCCAACGGGCATGATTCACACTTATCAAATGATTCATAATCATTTGAATCCAAGTATTCATCTTTATGTAACTTGGTGATGCGTTTTCATTTATATGACCGAGTCTGCAATGCCAAATATTTGAGTTGTTAGTTTTATCCCTTTTATACCTTACAATTGCTCTTCTAATGTCCTTTTATTTTAACAGTGAAGACATGGATCATCAGACTTAGATTTGTCTTTGCTTAACTGTTTTCCAACAGATTTGGCCTTCTTGGATCTTTTCAAAAAGGTCCCTTCAGATTTTTTCTTAGTGCTCTTAGAGGTATCAATGGCCAAAGTTTACCCATTCATTTGGGCTTAACAGTTTTCAGCATGTGTAGCAGCTCGAGTAAGGTACACTGAATCTTATTCACGTTGAAGTTCATTATGAACTGGAAAAAGTTATTAGGTGGGGACTACATAACTAAGTCAACACTTAGCTCGTGGTCCATGGTAAAACTCAATTGGTTTAATTTTTCAATACAACTAATCATCTTCAGTACATGAGTACTGACTCAAGATATTTATACCATCATACCCCTTCATAACCTTTTAAATGTCTCATACTGTTCAGTCAGTGACTGTACATCATTCAACTCCTTGAAATGATATATTTTGGTATAGGCATCCATACCCTCGTGCTGCTTTTCTAACTCAAGTGACATACTACAAGCATCACATGTTGCAGTGTTACTATTATCACTGTATTTTTGTAAGCCTACATGTTCTCTGGTGTAGCCTCCTCAATAAGAGCTTCTGGCATTGGCTGCTTATTGACACGTCCAATTTTTTTCTTTTTCATGCTTGAGAACATTTCTCAGAATGTGGTGCTAGTCTAGAAAATTTGGTCCGATATGTATGTTGGCATCCAATATGTCTTCCAAACTTATATGGTTACTCATGATTCAACTATTAAATAACAAGATAGAACAATTAATTAAATACAGAAAAATTAATTTAACATAGACTTATATTAAATTAATTATACTCCCACTGTTTAAATTGAATTATTGACCCTCAAACATTAATCAATAGAACCAATCAGATTCCCAGTAGGCTAGAGTCCCTTTTGTTTTATTAGAACCTTGAGCGACTCAACAAGCCCTAATAAAGCATCCAGGTAGATACTCTATCAATCACATCTCTATGCGACTCCTAGATCATCAAGTAGACAACTTATTGATGTATACATCTTTTGTGTTTTACTTGATTGTGCCTCTAAAATTTTATTTCCTTGAGCTACTCAACAAAAAATAAAATTCTAGTTAAAGTTGACCCATTGTTCAGAAACCATTAGTTAAGGGGGTTGGGGCGCGAAGCGTAAACCGCTCATTTCTCTTCTCAGTAAATGGTCTATCTTCAAATGGATTGGACTTGAGTAGGTTGAAAAAAGACATACAACCTTGGCAAGAACGGCGTTCCGCAGAATATATGACTCATCGAATGTTTCATAGTGATAAACATATCTATGAGCGAGCAGTCTTGAGCGACTCAATAAACTGACATCGATAATAGACTCTGGTTTTTCACTATAACAATAGAAGGCACGTTATACTAACTATTTAATATGAATTTAATATTTTTGATAAAGAGGGATTTGTCTCATCACATTTATCTATAATTAACATTGTAATCAATTATACATAAAAATAACTGTAGATGATTATGAAATTTATCTATCTAATCTTCCTGAGCCAAGAGGAAGATTAGTCGGTCAATTCCTAAGGGACGTTGCATTCGTTCATCAAATACTTAATGCAAACATCTCTATCTCCTGTTGCAACTTGTATCATATACTAGTTGCTTTCTTGTGGTCCAACTACAACATGTATCATATACTAGTTGGCACGCAAGCTCAAATAAATGAACACGTAGATCTATATTAGATAAAGAGTTCAAAAACTCAATTAAATAAATAATATGCTCGCAGGCCCATTTAATTAAATAATAAGCTCGCAGGCCCAACCAACAATCAACAGGAATAATTAACTATACAACCAATCACATGGGTTAAGTACATAATCATCCACTAAACATCCATTTTAATATGTAATATTAAAATTTTATTAATTTCTAGATTTGCAGCTTTGACAGTATAAGTCTAAAGCTTTTAGACGCTTTAGAACAAACTAGACGGAATTAAATAATTAATCTAATTAATTACTTAATTTTTCAATAATAAAATTAATCAATTAATCCAATTAACCAATTAATTTTATTCAAAAAAAGGGATTTTTCAAATTTTATTTTATCTCTCAATTTAAAGTCACACTCTAATTGAAGATAAAATTTGTATAAGGTCAAAATTATAATTTTATAAAGTAAAGTCAAAATTTAATCTGGTCAAAAATTCAAAACATAGTTTAAAAACAATTTTAATTAATTTTGAATATTTGACCAGCATTAAAAGATTTAATAATTACAATTTTTCAAAAAATTCAAAATTACATTTAAGACCTTAATTTTCTTTTAAAACTTGAGGACTTATTGTACAATTTCTAAAATTTCACAATCATCCTCCTAAGTTTTTAAAACAATGGGTCTTTTAATTTAATTTCTAAAATTGCACAGAAGACCCTCTCTGATTTTAAAACAGTAGGCCTTCTTGTGCAAATTTTAAAATTGCACAGAAGGTCCCCTCTTAATTTTAAAACATTTGTCCTTCCTATGCAATTTCAAAAATTGCATAGAAGGCCCATTTATAATATTTTAAAATAAGGGGACTTTTCATGCAATTTTAGAACCCTCGTTCCCATAATGACGGAACGCAGAAACCCTAGGCAAGGGTTTCTGCAATGCAAAACAACCCCGCCAATAGTCGATTCTGGCAGTGGTCGCGCTGGTGTCTAACACTGGCGGCCACCGCCGTTAGCGATATTCAGCAGAACGGCAGCGGCGCTGCTGGTTGCTCGCATGGCGTCCGCTGCTTCAAAAGCAGTGGACCACACATCTTGTTTTGTAGTGGCAAGCCGACGTGCACAACCTATGCGCGTCAAACAGCGGCGCTACGTAAGCGTTGTTGGCAGTGGCGCTATGGGTCGCCGTCGGCAGCGTCCGATGCTTTCCAAAAGCAATGGACCCACCACCTTCACCACTCTAATTGCCGCCACACGCCGACGATGGTGTTCCGACGAGTTAGATCCGTTCGCGAATAAATCCAAAACTAATTTCAGATTTTGCTTTTTCAAAAAATTCAAAATTTTTTATTTTATTTTTATTCCAAAATAAAATCTAAATCATATTTAGATTTCTAAGAATTCACAATTATATTTTAACTGTCAAATCTCAAATCAAATTAATATCGCAATAACAATTATTGTTCTATTCATCAAAACAATCTAACAAACTCTAATAAGTATCAAGGTTGGCTCTAATACCATTATAAGGAATTGAGGTATACATGCACAACGGAAATTAAATGTTCAATTCTTTTAAGCAGGATCAGCCTTGTATTTAGAGAGAATTCGTGATAAAAGTTTACCTTTGATGAATATCGTGAAATTTGATTTCTAATTAGCTGGAGGTGCAATCTTCAATACCACAACTGTCCAATTGTCCAGCTTCTATTGGTAATCCACACAGCAAAAATAGATCTGGACTTTCACGAACAAGAACCGGTAAAAGTAGAACCTTTTGGGAGTAATTGTATTTAGCTGTCTTTTTCTTGTGCTAGCAAGTAATGAAAACCAACTTCACATTTAATCTGTCGTGGCATTTGTATTTATAGGTAGGGCTAACCCTAGCCCTAGTACTAGTCAAACTAGAACCCATCAACAAATGGGTCCAATTAATTAATCAGATTAATTAATTTGGTGCAATAAATAATTAAGTTCGACCCAACTAATTAGACATTGGACATTAATTCTTACACCATCATCTGGTCTAATGAAGATCTCATCTCAGGTGGCCAAATGTTCTGTTTATTCTTATTTACCTTTGCCTTTGGCGAGGCTCTCTCTTTTGTTGGCCCCTTACATGAGGCTTCGATGGTTGAGGCTGGCAGATAGTAGGCAATGGTGGGCCCATCCATGACCCCCTCGTCATGATCTGGCAAAGGTGGAACCTCTCCCATGATTTTGAGATCTATTTGAATGTCCCCTGATTGGTTTTGAGAGTCATACTTATCAGAAGTCATTTTTTTTCTTTTTTAGGTCAAGTTGGTGGTAAATGTTCGAAGTTATCTATATGGGAAGACCGGAGCCGGCTGTTGGAGGAAAGAGTACGACTACGGCGGTAGTAGAAAACGGTAAAAAGAGAAAAATGGAAAGACCGGAGTTAGTTGCTAGAGGAATGTACCTTTAATGTGTGTTCAGTTAGGGAGTGATTCATTAATTTTGTAGATGTTTGTGGGGTCAAGTGCAAATAGGAAATGATGTGGGTTGTCAAATTCAGGGAATTCGAAAACTTACATTGTTCTTGACCAACAACTGTATTCTAAAGTTGAATAAAATCAGATTTGTTCATGATCTTAAAAGAAATTTAGTTTCATCAGGAGAACTAGATAGTGAATATGACATACTAATTCACAATGGCTATGCCAAAGTGTTCTCGAATTCCCTAGAAGTTCTAAGCACACTCGAAACAAATGGCATATATATTATACGGGCAAGACCGTTGGTGGGTAACAATACTATTGCCATTAGTTCAGATAGAAATAAGTCACATATCTAGCATAAAAGGTTAGGCCATAGAAGTGACAAGGGTCTTCAAATTTTGAAGAAATAAGGAGTCATTGGAATAGATAATATAGAAAAGCTTGAATTTTGTGAAGATGTATCTTAGGTAAACAAAGTAAGTAGTCATTTATGAGTGGAACTCATAAATCAACCTCTATATTAGATTACCTACATGATGATCTTTGAGAACCAACATCTGTAAATACTCGTAGTGGGTTTAGAATTTATCTTCTAATTGTAGATGATTTCTCAAAAAAAATATAGACATTCCTTTTAAATCTAATATGACACTTTTCAGAATATCAAGCATTGGAAGACCTTAATTGTAAATCAAACTAATAAGACAGTGGTATATGGCATAGAACTGTCATATATACTCTCCAACAAAATGGTGTGGTAGAAAGAAGGAATAGAAAATAAGGTTAAGTGCATGCTCTTGAGCTTACGTTTGCCCCCAAACATTTTTGGAGTGAAGCTTTACTGCATAGGCCCATGTAATGCAATCAACTTTAGTACAACTGAAATGGACTGGTCTGGTAAGCCTTTAATTACTCTAGGCTTAGAATTTTTGGATGTGCTGCTTAATCAAATAAGAATGAGGATAAAGTAGAACTAAGGTCCTTAAAATTTGTTTTTTGGATATGGTGAGGAAACCAAAGGATATGGCTGTGGGTTAAATATCTATATGGGTTTAAAGTAATAATTAGTAAGAATGTGATCTTCAATGAAAATGAAATATCTTGTCTTGATAAAAACTCTTCTTCAGATCCCGAAGAAAATAAAATAACTAAAGAAATAGAGTTAGAGTTGCATAATGCTGATGAAATTGATGGTGATTATCGGCTAGGTAGAGATACAGTTAGAAGATCATGAATTCCCTCCTCCAGAATAAGTAGTGACGATCTTGTGATCTTTTTCTTAGCTTTAGATCTTGTTAGTACATAACCAAATTCTTATGAAGAATACGTAAGTCGCAAAGATGCTAACTTGTGGCTTGCTGCAATGCAAGATGAGATGGCTTCCTTAATTAAAAATAAAACTTAGATTATGGTTAATAAACTTAAAAATAAAAAAGTAATTGGTTGTAAATGGGTCTATAAGATAAAAGAATGAGAGTCTAGTGATTAGGGAATAAGATATAAAACCAGATTAGTGGCAAAAAGGTTCACTCAAAAAGAGAGAGTATAAATTTTCCCAGCTGTTGCAAAATATACTTATGTAAGAATATTACTTGCCTTGACTACTCAATTTAATTGAGAATTAGATTAGTAGAATGTCAAAACTACTTTCTTAAATGGAGAACTTGATAAAATCATTTACAAGAGTCAGCCCAAAGGTTTTGAGATAAGATTTAAAACTGAAAACGTTCTTCTTAAAGAAGTCTCTTTATGGCCTAAAACACGTTCCAAGACAATGGTATAAGTGGTTCAATTCTTATATCCAAAGCTTAGACTTTAACAAGAGTAATTTTGACTCCAGCTTGTTTTATAAAAGGTAGGTAGTAGTAACTATGTTTATCTACTTTTGTATGTTGATGATATGTTGTCAGCATATCATCAAAGAAAAGAAATTGAAACTATAAAAGAAAAATTGAAGTTAGAATTTGAAATGATAAATTTAGGGCAAGCAAAAAAAATTATTGGGTACGGAGATTAGAAGAGATAGAAAGAACATCATTTTATACTTTGATCAAACCTCTTATATTACTAAAGTTTTTCTCCTTCTATGGGATATACTCATTTTTCGCTTTTGTATAGAAAATCTTAGTGATTTTCTAGTTTTATTTTAAGAGATGGAAGGTTGTTTTGGTTTAAATCAGGGTGTGTGAACACAAGTGTGTAAAAAGGAATCTGAGTGATTTCTAGGTTTGTAAAGAACTTTGCAAAGTTGATCTTCATTTATAGTGCTTAAGCTTTATTTACTGTGATAAAAACTCAACGGATGAGTAACGTTTAGAACAGTGAAAAATTCTTGTGTGTTTTTCTTTCACTTTTTGTTCTTGTTTTTCATAGGTTCAGAAAATATTGGAACCGTTCAATTAGTGGCAAATCCCCTCCTTCTGTGCCTCTATGTACTCCTCGTGACTCTTTTGTTACAGCAGTTTGTCTTTTATCACGACTATATGGAGTAGGGAGTTTTCTCTGCTACTAGAAGAAAAAAAGAACATATATGTCCGAGTGTCTCTACGTCTTCACTCTCCCTCTCAAAACAAACTCTCCCTCAAATGATCTTATCCTTGCTTTGCTCATTGTCTCAATCCTAAAACCATAACCACTGTAACTCAGATCCTCATCCTCGTCCATCAAGATTCCTTCCATCAGGAATAATGAGCTTGAAATCTCAGTGATCTATTCTCATAATTTTCATAGATCCTACAGTCGGATCCCACTACGAAAAAGTCGTATACTAATTATTTATATTAATGATTAAGATATTCATATATCTTACAGCACTCTATAATCTTTACGAACGTTTGAATAACACTGACCCATGTCCAAATTTCAGCTTTCCAGTGGTAATTAAGGGCATGTTCGGTGTAGTTTTTTTGAAAAAAAATGGATTTTTTGGATATTTTATTGACTTTTCAAACTTTTTTATAGTGTAAAATGGTTGAAAAGTAAAAAATTGTAAGCAAAAAAATGAGTTTTTTTGGGTAAGAATAACCACCGAACATGCCCTAAATAAGAAGTAAGAGCACCGATCTAATGTCTACACTTTACACTCATCCAATAAGTGTAGGACAAGTGTCCTGGTGGGCATTATAACAATGCCCATCGTAGGCATTAGAACAAAACCGTAAAAAGTAAATAAAGACACTTGAATAATCATTTCATCTAAAGCTAGTCATCTCCTTCTTGTGAAGTTATCCATTTCTTATGTTTAACAGTAGATTCTGTAGCCCAGGTCTCCCTTTATTTTCTTTTTACTTTAAAAAGAATGAACAACACATCTTGCAAAATGATCTGCCATTAGTTATGTACATTATTTTACCTATATAAAGGAGACAACATCTTTTTATAAACAGCTGATCAATTACAATAATTAACAGTAAAATTATGTGAATTCTATATGTTACGCTTCGTCTAAGTAGACGAAGGAATGTCTAGCTTAGACACGTATTTAGGACGAAGCTTATATAGTTTACTTAAAAATACCATTCGCTCCTAAGAAAGCGAAGGAAAAGAGTTCATAAATTTATCTTTTAAACTATTCGGATCTGATTCTAGTATAGTTTATTCTAACCTTCGCCATTTGAGACGAAGGGTTCGAACCCAAGCTCTGTTTGTTATCTATCAATTCTAAATGGAAAGAATATCCCTGGGACCACTAAATGAATCTCCACATGACAAAATCAGTTACAACTAAAGCACATAAGTGAATAGCAACCAAATCTAAAGAAAATGATAGCCGAGCCAATGGCCTCCTGCCACGTGTCTTAGAATCCTCTAGAATTAAGGACTTCCCAATTGGAGGGCGACACGTGGCAGAAAAAAGAAAGGACAAAAGGCTATAAGCTTTGTAACATCTATAAATAGCCTAAATTAAATAGAAGAAAAGAAAGAACAATTGAAAACTTTAGCCAAATTCTTGTTTTTTTTAACTCTTAATCTTCGAACGGTTTTCCATAAGAGGATTGAGTTGATTATTTCAGTAAGGAAGTGACCGATTATTTTAGTGGTCAACACTGGTTTAGCTTGATTGCTTTGCTGAGGCCAACCAAATGTTTAGATGCAGAAAACAGACTTTCTACACACACTCCCCCCCCCCCCCCCCCCCACCCCCTACCCCCTCTACCTCTAACAAGAATCTCTTAATTTAACAAGGATAGTTAAGCAGGCCTAATTGTAGTTAAGACATGATTAAGGACGTGATTAAAGTCAACCTAACATGAAAGTTTCTTGGTTGCCCTCTTTTTGGCAGAATTGCATGCTCAAGTTTTCTTTCGTACGTTGACACCTCACAGAGCGCTTTTAGAGGTGGAATGTTGGGCTGTGTCCCAAGCTTAGTCATTTCCACGCAAAACCACATAGGTACGGTGGGAAAATTCTGTCTTCTTATTAGAAAAAGATTGTAACTTTATTATTTCCTAAGTTTTCTAACAAAGAGTACGTTTCAAACTGAACCAAGAAAAATCACCTTTCAAGTTTACCATTTAAGTTTAATTTGTTTTTTGTATAAGAAAGAAAATATAAATCACATCACTGTCATTTTTCTTGCTGTTCTACAAGGTTGGTGATGAAAGATACATATGCGAGAAGGAGCCCATATCTTACTCCGATTTGGTATAAGAACTTATCATTCTGGTACACCAGATAGAAAGAGGAGAGGGTGGGGAGTTCATCCTCAGATTCATGTTATTAGATTTGACAAAGTTTAACATAGATGGTCAATTTACCTTAACCCTTTCTACCCGAGTTAGGACTAGCTATGAAAAACATAGGCGGCATTTTCCAAACCAGTCATAAGACAGTGATCTTTCACTTTCCAAGGTAAAACTTTCACATCTTGGTAAAGTAAATTAAATGAAATATTTCATTCTAAAGCAGTATGAAAAAATTGGAAAAAAATTCTACTGGCTAATCTGGGAGGTGGGATGGTGATGAAGAAACGGCCAAGCATGTGATACCAACTTATGCAGAAATCAGTAGCCCTTTGGCATCTCCAGGTTTAAAAATCTGCCTTCTCTGCTAAATTTCAGAAGATAAAAGTAAAGATAAAAATATTCTTTTGCCGCCGATGAATTCAATGAAAATTTATCAAAAGGTGCAGGCATGTGCATGTTTGTTAGAAGAGGTTTAATTACTGTATACAGTATTCACAAATTATTAGTTAATAATTTAGTTTGTTTAATTAGGTATGTGATTATGAGGTGGTTAAGTGTGACATAAACCTAACTTTCTTGAAACTTAACCCACTAAAAACATTTCAATTTATATATAAACACAGATACACTTGGTCCAGATTCTGCTATATAACTATGCTTGCCATGCTCGTTGGAATTCCCCTTCTTCCCCTAACAGCTTAATGATAAAATAAATAAAAAATTAATTAAGAGGTCCCCCTCTATCGTTATTGGCCTGCATGTGCTCTGCAATCACAGACTCTTCTTTATTGCATAATAATTTACACCGTCCATCCTTTTACATATAAATGGCAGTTCATTCACTCCAATAGGCCTCCCTCCCTCTTTTGACAGTTATTTCTGGTCAGTAAGTTTGATTTTGTAAGTGAGTTGAAGCTGCACTATGGGTGAAGAAGTAAAACAGGTTAGTAGAATTCTGTTAATTCGAATAAATTAAAGCCATTCAAATGTAGTTAATGAAAATGAGTTTTAGCAGGAACAAGTTGAGGAGGAAGCTAAGCCTGAGGAGAAGAAAGAAGAGAAAGCAGAGGAGAAGAAAGAAGAAAAGTCGGAGGAGGAGAAAGAAGAACCTAAGCTACCATCACCATTTGTCTTGCTTGTTGATTTGCACTGTGTGGGATGTGCAAAGAAGATTGAAAGGTCCCTTCTTAAGATAAGAGGTCTCTCTCTCTCTTGACTGAAAATTTACGTCTAAAATGTAGAAATTTGCCTGTTTTGTAACATACATATAGTTGATCTTTGCAGGAGTTGAGGGAGTTGTGATCGACATGGCTCAAAACCAAGTGACTATAAAGGGAGTTGTGGAGCCTCAAGCTGTATGCAACAGAATCACCAAGAAAACCAAGAGAACAGCCAAAGTCTTATCGCCATTACCGGAAGCTGAAGGTGAACCTATACCAGAAGTTGTTGCCTCACAGGTAGAAAATCTGATTTTTCTTTCTTTCTTTTTTTTTTTTTTTATAATTTCAAAGGAGAAGTAAAATGGAAATTAATCACAACATGGATACATATTGATGTGAGAAATAATCCCCAAATCTTTTTTGCCTAATGCTTTCGACTGAAATCCAGGTTGGTGGATTGGCTACATTGGAACTTAATGTGAACATGCACTGTGAGCCTTGTGCTGAGCAGCTTAAGAAAAAGATACTCAAAATGAAAGGTAATACTTGGTATACATACATAAACATGATTTTCCATGATATTACATGTTGTTAGTCCCCATGAAAACCTCTCTCTAGTCTGGGGACTGGGTTCCATCCCGAAAAGTTAACAATCTCCTTATAAAATCAAGACCGTCCCCATATTTAGCTGATGTGTAACTTTCGTTCGCACATCTCCAAAAATCTGCATTACGTGAAGTCCGGTTGTTCGATTATATAAGATCTGGATTTTGTACACTACAGGTGTGAGGACAGTGGAAACAGAATTAAGCTCTGGGAAAGTTACAGTAACTGGCACCATGGACGCAGAGAGGCTCGTTGATTACGTCTACAGACACACCAGAAAGCAGGCAAAAATCGTCCCCCAGCCGGAGCCTGAGAAGCCCGCTGCAGAAGAACCAAAGCCTGAAGAAAAAAAAGAAGAAAAAGCAGGTGAAGAAGCAAAACCTGAAGAGAAAAAGGAAGAAGGCGAGGAGAAACCAGCGGGGGAAGAGGAAAAGAAAGAAGGCGAGCAAGGTGGTGAAAATAAAGAGGAAGCTAAGAAAGGAGAAGAGATAATTAGTGATGAAATGTCAATGCAGAAAATGATGCATTATTATCAGCCTCTTTATTACATTGAAAGAATTCCACCACCTCAGCTCTTTTCAGATGAAAATCCAAATGCTTGTTGCATTGCATAATCACTCTAAATCACATATTTTTTTTATTTTTCATGTGATTTTTAACATATAATTTACTAGCTCATTATCCAAATGCATGGTTCAGTTTATCAATTGAATGATCATATTATAATCATTCTGTAATTCCTGTTTCATATTTTATACATAAGATTAAAGATCTTATAATAAAGAATCTTCTTCTATTCTATAGTTATATATTTTGCTCTGTTTTTTTTTTTTTTTTAAACCACTATATGTGGCATGTATGATTAAAAACGGATACATATTTAGGAGGGGCTTCAGCTTGACTACTACAATTCATTCGTCCTAGTCGTACTCTTTATCATCATACACCAGATATAGTGTTTCTCTGCCTCGTGATCATATTCAAACTCGTTACATGAAGCGTACCCAATATATTGCGCTCAGTTAGAAAGGTCTCAGCTCTCACCTCACTGACCATCCCACTCGCCACCCGACACCTTCCATGCAAATTGTAAAATAACCTATTTATTAGAAACTTCCATATCTAATCCCATATCCCATATTTTGTTCGGCTTTGCCTCATCTGCTTATTTTTAATTTCAAGATCCTGGCAGTTTTGCTAGCATATATTGACAGATCACAGACTGTCTTTTCTTATAATTATTAAAGGAATTTAGCAACTTTTTCATTGAATACGATGGAATAAAATTCTCTTTATTTGCCAAACAAGTATGGGCAGGGAATGGAGACCAGCTTTTTCGACTGTCAGTTAAAATAAGACAATAAAATTAGTATTTATTTTGGATTAATTGTCCATTTTCTTCTTACTTTCCTTCCCCCGCCCCGACTAATCACATGGTATAGTGAGTTACATCTGTCGGTCGAAGATGTTAATTCACAAACATTTTACACTTATATCTTTTGCCTTTTACTAACTCAAATCGCTATGAACTACAGACAAAATAAAATATTGAATACTATCAATCCAGAATTTGACACCAGATTCAACTGTGAAATAAGATGCTAATTCGTCACGCAGAATAAAGCAACAAGCGCCACACTGAACATTTGGAAACAACGAACAAATGTTTGACAAGGTAGTTGCATTTGGGGCACATTGAAAATCTGAATTCAAGCTTTGGACAACCCATAGAGAACTGCAATGATAGTGTTAAAATTAACTTTTAAGTAATTATAAATTGTGGGTCATATGAAATGTATAGAAAAGAAAAACGTGTAGATAAAACCCACACTCACCCTTACCGAAGCATCTGTATTCATCTTCAAGCTGAGTACAATCATAATAAACTAAGTTTTATTCTCAATAAATCTATATAAATATTCTTTTCGACTATCTATAAAAAAAATAATAGAAGGAATATTTTGGTTAGGTTTGATGCACATCACATGATAGATTTAGATGTGTTTTGTCTTTCAAACATAAGCAGCATTACGTGAGTCGAACATGGTAGGACCCGACCTTTTTTTTATGATAAAATGAGATCCAACTCATCATCTCAATATACAATAGAATGCACCCATTCATTTGATTACTTGTTAAACATTTGATTTCAGCTAGTTAATCTTTGTTCATTCTTCGAGTTTTTGTCGTATGTAGACGAACATGAGATTTAGGACTTTTAAATCATGTGGGATTATTAATACTCTGAATTTCCTGTTAGATTAATGTGGTAGATTTGTGTTAATTAGTTAATCATATGAATGTTTAAACTATTATATACTACTAATCTAATCCAGCTCCTGATGCCACCTAAACATAAGAGGGTAAATTCGGTTGGAAATTGGTTTAAGAATTCGAAAAATTGGCTAAGTGTTTAAAAACAACTAAAGTGACATCGTTTCAATTTGGCCAAAATATACAGACCCGACTCAATCCGTTTAGGCAAAATAGTTTGCCACTTCGCCGCTTCGGGAAAATGAGGGGGCTCGGGGGCAACGCCCCCGAAAGAGAATTCAAATTTCTCTGCATGTGTTGAAGAGTATATTTGACATCTCGAAACCAATATCGAATAAATGAGAAATTACGAAAAATGACAAAATTGGGTCAATTTTTGACCATGCGATCACATGGGTATTTTACACTGCGATCGCAACTTGCCTAAATTTGAAGCAGAATGTTTTTTGGTCCTACTATGCAATCGCAGGAGACAAAGCCATGCGATCTCATGGTTAACTGGATTAAATTATGTTTTCAAATTTGTACCTTGCGATCGCAGCATATTAAAATCATGCGATCGCATAGGTTTACGCGCGAACATGTATGTCCTTTTGAAGTGTTGCACGATTTGGCTCCACATCTCTTCGTTCCCAACACTTTATCAACATTAAATAGGACAATATGGACGTCCTATTCAATACAGAATTGATATGCAAATACAACCCACTCATATATTTATCTCTTGAACCAAAATTTTTGCATTTGTTGCTTGAAATTCTGGTTTTTCATTTCATATTTTGGAGTACAAAACTAATTTTGGTTCGTTGTGTTTGTGTTTTGAAGTGCTACAAACACAAGTAGAAGTCGTTGTATCTTAGGAGTTGATTGCCATAAATTGTAAGCACTGTTACGGGACAAATTCGACTTAAGGACAAAGTGTTCAACACTTGCCTCAACTTACATTTCATCATTTTCATTCAGTTTCTTGTTTCCAGTCATTTACACAAAATCCGCCAACAAATTCCACCAGGACTCCTTAGCCTTTCATAAGAGTGGCACACATGTTCCCAACCTACTATTTGTTGCAATAATATCCCCAACTTTTTAAAATCATGAAACTCACATCCCAGTTAAATGAAAACGTTTATTTGAACGTTTAATGATCACCTAATATACATATAATGTCGAACTGTCTATAAAGATTTTCTTTATTTCATAACAATCATCGAAACGATGATTTCAACTTTTCATTTAAAATTTTGAATAAAATAAAATTACTTAGTTATTTTGGAACCTATCTCCTTGCTTCAACCCACCTCCAAATAGGGTAAAACTACTCAGTTGTAGTTGTAGGGGAAACGATGATTTCAACTTTTCATTTAAAATTTTGAATAAAATAAAATTACTTAGTTATTTTGGAACCTATCTCCTTGCTTCAACCCACCTCCAAATAGGGTAAAACTACTCAGTTGTAGTTGTAGGGGTGGCAAGGTAGCTCACCAGGCTCATAAAAGCTCGGGCACAGGTCGCTCGCAGCTTGTTACTAAACAAGTTTGGGATTGGGTCGAGCTAATCACATGTGCCTAAGCCCGTAGGCTCGATGAGCCGGAGACATGCCAACTCGTTGTGGGCCAAATTCAAGTCTAACGGTCTATATTTTTAATATTATTTGTTGTTTCCGTCATATTGGATTTGTAATTTGACGTCAAATAACTTATTTGTCGTCTTTGTGATAAGAATCTTTTTTTAAATATTTTTATTAAATTTCAGATTTAAAAATAAAATAAAATCGACAGGCTCGTGGTGAGCCCATGCCATGAGGCAAACCGAGCCCCACATTTGGAACAAAAGCCCAAGCTCATATAGGACACGAGCTAAGCCAAGACTTTGGATCCATTGCCATCCCTGCTCAATTTTTTCACTAAGTTTAAGTATTTAGTCTTTCGTTGTTTTAGTTTAAAAGTTGCAAAAAATTAAAATTAATTTTAACCATACAATACATTAGACTCACAATTTTTGTAAAACTTTTTAATTATACATTTCATCAACTTTTATTAAAAACTTTGTGACATAGCCACATGTATAGGATATTATTTATTAAAAATAATAATAAAAAATTTTAATTAGCTAGTAGGTTGCTTTAACCATCTTTCCTGATGCTTGAAGGGTAAAAATAACCACCTAACTCCCTATTATCATTATGGTTAATTAACAATTTAACATGGAACCAAATTAACAATATTATAATTTATAGTATTTGTTTGGTCATATGTCTATTTCAAAGATTGGAAAATCCCGGGAAAAAAAATTTAATAATAAAAAAGAAGTAAAACCTGATTCAGGCTGCAGCCTTACAAATTCAGAATTTTCAAGTACTTCAAGATCTAGAGAGAGAAAGAGGATGATAAAAGTTAGGATGATGGTGGAGTTATTGGAAGAATACAGTCTTCTGGTAATGGGAAGAATGAGAGAGCAATTCATGCATTTTCAGTTTCTAAGGAGCCCGAATTCTTCTTCGACTTCAGATTCTTCTTCCTTCATCTTCTACTTTTAGACACAATTCTTCGCTTAAGCGTACGTGGCCTGGACTTACTTATTTTGTTATATTAGGCTCTTAGTTTAGAAATGTCTCGATATTTTAAGGGGGTTTTTTTTCTTTGTTATCTGTACTTCGATTCAATTGAAAAAATGGGATTTTCCCTTATTTATGTTTATGTTCAAAATTCACTAATTCAGTGTAGGCTGCACCTGCATGCAGTCCAAAGAAACAATGTTTTACTCTTGAATTTTTCTTCCTAGTTACTACGGATGATAATGGCCCGAGCGGGCCCGTGCTAACAAAGGTCGATCTCGTCTTTAGACGAGCCCGAGCCCATAATGTGCCGAGCCGTTCGTGCAATCCTTAGTAGTTATGCGGTATGTGCAATTTCCTTTTCAAAATATACAACCAAAAAGAAAAGAGAGAAAAAATACATCACCTTGTAAAAGTGCAAAGTGCACTCTATGAGGATCGCGATGCTAGAGGCCAATTAACTTTTTCACTTAGGGATAGCAAAATGTCATGCCTCATCCCACCTCGTCTTATCTTGTTAGGTAATTAGGATGGGAATGGAGAACAAGATCCCTGTCCCGACTTTTATTTGTTATTTATTTTTGCGGCATAAATTATGTTTGATAACAAGAATTGAAAAATGTTTACTATTCATAATATTTTGAAACTTTCCAATATATTTTGAAAATGCCCAGAATACCCCTGATATGACTAGGTTGTACTTTATGACATGACCGATGCACAACTCCAGCTAAAAATAACTCAAAAGGCCAAGAAGCCTCCCGAACCCCAGCCCAGATCCAATAGGTAGAAGGTTTTTTTTTTTTTAAATTATAGTCCGGCCCAATTGTATTTGTAGTCCGGTCCAAAATAAAAAAACTCCAATAACAATAACTCAATACACATTTATCATAGAGATAATTATGTTTAATAATGCTTTTATGTTTACATTTTGACAAATTTAATAATATATTTTTTGGAAGAATCGAGTTTTTTTAATTAATAAATTAAAATCTAAATAATTAGTTAATTATTTTAATTAATTATAAAATAAAATAATATCAACATTTGTATTTATCCTTCCTAATAATTAAGAATTGATATCCGGTTGTTGAGAAAAACTGATTTTAGAATTCAAAACTCCTCTCATAGCCAAACTCTAATCACATAACAAAGAGACCCATCTTCACCGTCATCTCATAGCCAAACTCTAATCAGATAACAAATTGACCCATCTTCATCGTCATCCGCGCTGGCGAGTTCCGTTCATCATTCGCTTGGAGGGTTTCTTTCATCATCCGCGCGGGCGAGTTTCAAAATCGAAACAAACCTGTGAAATTCTTTCAAATTTAAGCTTGAACGATCACATATTGGAATCCAGTAACAACATTCAATTCTTTTTTTTTTTTTTAAATCACATGTGATAAATATAAAGTCTCCAAAAGTGGTCACAATATGTGTAATTCAAATATGTTTAACATAATCATTTTTTTTTTTTTTTGCTTATGTAAACATACTAAATATTATTTTGTCAACACATTTTTTTTTCATATAACCAAAATAGTATTCATTAAATATTTAACTATATAAGCAGTCATCAAATACTTAAGATGAAAGTAAAGTCACAGTCACAGGTTTTTGGTCGCACAATTCATAATCAATTATTAAATTACACAGCAGGTCACAAACTATCACAATAACAACAGTCATCATATTCTTAACATGAAAATCAAAGTCACAGCCACATGTAACAACAGTCAAAAATTATAAAAAGATAACCAGAGACAAAAATACACTAGATTACCACGTTACAAACTATCAACCGAATAGTATTATTCAAATACTTCACATGAAATTAAAGTCACAGCTACATGTAATGGGTCACAAAATTAATCATCATTTTACTAAACCATCACAACAGGTCACAATGGTTATAAACCATTACAAGATAGTTTTTGACAAGCATACACCACATTATCATGTCACAAACTATCACCACATGATCAGTCACATACTAATACCACATAATCATGATAAGACGAAATATTACTAGATAACTATATATAATTAAATTATAAAAATGAGAAATCAAAACAAATAGGAATATAAAATATTGCATTATCTCATTCACATACCTGAATTTGTTTCATTCCTACGCAAATAGACATCAGATAGCAGCAATATCTATTCAAAGACGCGAGTCACAATGTGGCAGTTTTGAGTCACAATGTGATAGTTTTGAGCCACAATGTGGCAGTTTCGAATCACAGTGACTTTATTGAGTCACAGACGTAACAAAAAAAAAATTCTCTCTCTACAAACAAGAATTTTTTAATTATGAAATATGATAGTAACTAATCCTAAATATTTTGGTTAGAATTTGATGAGAGATAATATAAATATATACTTATATCACATGTTTATCTTGAATCATATTCAAATGTCGGTTGCAAAATCTTATCATTATCCAAACAATATTGTTTTAATTATTATGGATAAATAATATGTTGAAAATAAATAAAACACCTGATTTTTACAATTTTTTGATAGTTTTGTCATTTATCAAAATGCAAAGTTAAACATTGGTATGTATCAATTTTTCCCTTTATCATATGTTGAAGCCCAATCAAAATTCAATTAATTGAATCCATTAACCCATCAAATGAACAATCAAAAATCAGATTTCAAAATCCATTTACAATCAAAATTCAGATTTCAAAATAAGATTGTGAGAAGGAACAAAACCTAGAACAGAAACGAGTCACGACCGACGGGAACGGAGTCACGGACTACTATTTTCCAAATCCAATCCATTAATCTGCAATCTGTTGAAGAAACCTGAAAAAAAAAAGCCGACTAAAGAGAAGAAGAGGTCGAGCAAATGAAGGAAGAAGAAAGAACCCGTGAGATAGGCGCCATTGAATCAAGTGAAAACTGATTTCACAGCATAAAGGTTTTTTTTACTTTTTTTGTCCGTTCTCAGCTTATGCCTTCTTGGTTTTGATTATTTGATATTTTGATAGTTTGAGTTTGATACTGTAAGTCTGTAATGATGGGCCTCTCTGCGCATTACTTAATTGTTGTTTTGGAGTTTGGACCTTTTTGGTTAGAAACTTAGATAATTAGATAGTTATCTTAATATTTAATAGGTTAATTAGTTAATTAAATTATTATTAGTTATTTTAAATGATTAATTAAATTAGGTTAAATGATTAATTAATTAGTCATTACTTATTACTTATTAGCTTAAATCATAAATAGTTAATTAAATTATTAGTTATTAGTTAATTAATTATTAGTTATTAGGTTAATTAATTATTACCTGATTGATGATTACATGTAATTATTACTTATTAGTTATTAAGTTAAATGGTTAATTAAATTAGTTATTTGTTAATTAATTATTAGTTATTAGGTTAATTAACTTATTTTTTATATTGATTATCGCTAATAAAGTTATTTGGACAATTGGCTTCATCTTTATTTATTATATTGTTGCCTTGTCGGCTAATTATTATATTTTTGTTGCTAGTTAGTACATGCTGTTGATTATATTGTTGCCTTGCAGGCCAATTATTATATTTTCGTTGCTAGTTAGTAGTTAATATTGATTATATTGTTGCCTTGTCGGCTAATTATTACATTGCTAGTTAGTAGTTGCTATTGATTTTATTATTGTCTTGCCGGCTAATTATTATATTGTTAGTTAGTACTACAGTTGAGCATTACTATCATTTTGATGTTTTTAACGAAGTAATAGATTCTCTTTTGATAGAGTTAAATACAAGATTAGATTTAATGAACAATCAGTTGAACTCCTTTCTCTCAGTGCGACTTTAGATCCTAGAAATTCATTTGAATTATTTAACAAGTGGTCATATTTTGGAGCTTGCAAAGAAGTTTTATCCTGAAGATTTCAAACCGGATGAGATTTTTGCGTTGGGCGTAGAGTTACAACATTACAAGCACGATGTGATATCGAATCCTCAATTTCAAGTACCTACACTTTCTGAGTTATGCCGGCAATTGATTGTAACTAAGAGGTGCTTGAATTATCAACAATTGACTAGATTGATTTATATGGTATTGACTTTGCCTGTTTCTACTGCAACTACTGAACGAGCATTACAAGCGATGAAAATTCTGAAGACGGAACTTCGTAACAAAATGGAGGATGATTTTCTTGCTGATTGTATGACAACTATACTGAAAGAGATTTTGCTGCGAATATAGATGTAGAATCTATTGTAGAAGAATTTTATGATGTAGGACATCGTCGAATACCACATCAATAGCTATTGTAATTTTTTGTTTCATTTATAAATTTTTTTTGTACATTGATTTTTATCAAAATTTAAGTCCCTCCCCCAACCCCAACCCCAACCCCAACCCACATTAATTCTTAGTTCCACCCCTGCACATCTGGTTAAGAATGTAGTTTATGGATTGGGGACTAGTGACTCTACAACGTCGTTGCATTATGTTTTCAATATGTTGGGGATCTTGTTTTGGTGTAGTTGTAATTTACACTTTGGATGATATTGTGTTGAAAATATTTGATAGTTACATGATGGACATCGGAAAAACTACTTTTCATTACACGAAAATGACATAATACGTTAGTTATGATGTGAATGTATATTTCAGATGATAATGTGTTGAAAATAATTGGTATTTACGAGAGAACGTCGTCAAATATGCCTATCACTACACAGAAATGAAATAATACATTCGTTATGTCGTGCACTTGTTTCGACATAGTTGAGCTTTACACTTCGGATGGTACTATGTTGAATGTTCACGATATCGTTGCTTATTTATGGTGGTCTGATTATTATTAGCCTTGACGAGTGTGAACATGGGCGTTTGATTTTAATCAGATTCGTAATTTTAAAATAAGGACAAGTAACCATTGATAGATAACACGTATGGCACATATTTTCAAAATGGTGTTAAAAGTCTAATATGATGGCTGTGTTGGTCTATTTACTTTTGAAATGTTGAATCATTTTCCATAAAATAGCGAAGTGTTTGAGTTGGGCATTTTTCAAATGCCATCATGTGCTCATGCGTAATCATAACTTTGGCACAACATAGTGACACAAAGGTTGCCCATTTTTGGGGATCTTGGTAGTTTAAAAATAATATTATTAAATGTTGCCCATCAACTTGTGTCAAACAAGAATGTACAAAAATATGGGGACATTATTAATAATTACTATGTGAATACATACATATTGTGTTAAAATTATTTTGTTTCTATCTAATACGTGGCTACATTTATTGTTTGCTTTTTTTCTGGCACTAATATTACAATTCAATTATGTCTTGCTCTGTATTGTTTCTCATTTTGAGGTAGTTTTAGTATTGGCATTCATTAGTCTGAATGTAGATGTTGCATTTTACATTTTGTCTAAATATAGAAATAAGGCCTAGTGATTTCGTAGGTCGCAGACACAACACAGATTTCAGAAATGGTGTGTTTAATTGATCAATTCATCGGTATATTTTTCTGTGGATTAAAATATCTTTCTGCTTACCCAGCTCAACTCTAGACTTGATATTTTTCAAGAAAGCATATGAATTATATGCTTCTTTAATTCGTTCCCTAAGAGTCAATTGAACCCATAGAGCTGCTAACCTTTCTGTAGCTTGAGTAGATGTAACAACCTCTATCTTCATCATCTCAAAATCTTTGACTAATTGATCCTGTTTTTTTAGAAGAGTTGCTACTTGTCCTACAGTCTTTTGACCAAGTACATCAGCGACCACATTAACCTTTCTCGAATGGTAAAGAATAGTGCAATCGTAGTCCTTTGTCAGTTCTAACCATCTTTTTTGCCTCATGTTTAGCTTCTTCTGGGTGAAGAAATACTTTAGACTTTTATGACCTGTGTAAATCTCACATTTACTTCTGTATAAATAATTACGACATATATTCAGAGCGTGTAGTACTGTCGCAAGCTCAAGATCATGCGTTGGGTAATGCTGCTTTAACTGCCTTAAAGCATATGCAATCACTTTGCCTTATTGTATTAGCACAAACCCTAAATGTTGTTTCATGCATCACTCTAAATGAAAAACCCATCTGAACCTTCTGGAATTGCCAAATCTGGCAATGAAACCCATCTGTTTTAAGTGCCGAAAGCTTTGCTTGCACTTTTTTGACTAATAAAACTATACTATATTTCTCGATAGCTGAGTCAACGAACTGGATATCTTGGAAAATCCTTCAATGAACCTCATGTATAGACCCGTCAAACCTAAGAAACTACGAATTCACCAGCATTGATTGGTCTAGTCTATTTGGTCAAAGCACCCAAGGGCGAAACACTCGACTAAATGAAACCCTTATCAAACAATTCCTTTGCAACTTTAGCTCATATAATTCGTTTGGTGCCATCCTTTACAGAGCCTTGGATACTGGTCCTACTCTAGGTATCAAGTCAATTAGGAATTCTAAAGGTCTATCTAGTGGAATACCTGATAGATCCACAGAAAATACGTTGTGGAAGTCCTTGACAATTGGTACATTAGTAGTGTTAGTTCTTATTGTTGTATGATGCTTACATTAACCAAAAATCTTTGACTAGACTCATTCTTCAACAATTTATCTGTTTGCATTGTAGACACAAATGTGACAAAAGCATAACACTTGCCTTGAAGAAACACCTCTCATTTTTTCTAGATTGAATAATACTTCCTTTTCAAAACATCATAAGGTTGTATGATTACTCCCAACCTATCCATATCCAAGATGATATAAAAAATATTTATATCCAACAAGTATAGGTTTGCCTCTGTCCTTTCTCCCTTAGACTCTATCCTAACAGTTTTAGCAAAATGATTAGTACTCAGAGTCTTACTCGAAGGAATACTAACGGCTAGCTCACCGTCAATTTTCTCACAGGTCGTACTAGCCTTATTAATAAAAGATGTATAAATAAAAGAATGCGTAGAACCAAAACTGAAAAGAACATAAATAGGAGTGTTAGATACTTGAAAAATACATGTTATCACGTTTAAATCCTAAATCGCATATGTTGAGTTATAGAAAAAACCTGAACCTTCACTTTCTTGTTCTTATCCTGATCATCATCTTTCATTATTGGTGGCTCCTTACAGTTCATGGCGATGTTACTTGGCTTGCCACGACAGAAATATACATTTTTCTACTGCAAGCACTCTCCTTTGTGATTTTTTTTACACTTGGGAGATGGGGTTTTAATTCCACTACCCTGATTAGAACCACTCCCAAAGTTTGCCTTTTTATTCTTTCCATTTCCTTTCTCTTTTTCCCTTGTCATTATACTTCCTCTTGCCAGGTGATTCCACACTCAGTTGGATATACTTTTCAAATAACCCCTTCATAGTAAATAGTGAACTGGCGCAGCACGATAATCATGCTAACCTCATGTCCCAGTCCTTGCTTAAACCCCTTAGCCTTCTTTGCCTCAGTAACCACCAAGTGTGGTGCATACCTGCACAACTGCTCAAAATTCTTTTCACACTCCGCTAAGGACATGTCACCTTGCCTGATTTGCAGAAACTTTGTCTCCTTGAAATTCTTCAGGGCTTGCGAGAAATACTTTACCAACATCTCTTCTTTGAACTCAGCCATGTTAAATTTTATTGTTGCTCTTCAGTTCTAGTTCTGAAAGCGGACTCCTACCAATCTCTAGCAACACCTATAAGTATGAACTCTATACATTGCACCTGATGTGCATCAGTGCAAGCAATGTGACAGAAGATAAGCTCGAGACTCTTAATCCATTTCTCATATGCCAAATGGTCATAGCATCCATCAGCGTGGAAGGTTTAAACCTTTGAACTGCTCGACAATATAATTTACTCCTTGACGTTGAGGAGCATTTGGAGGTGGCATTTTCACTTCTATACTAAGGTCTTGAATAGACCGTAATAAATCCCAAATTAGATTAGTTTGTTTTGACTGTGCCATTTCTTTGAGGCAAAAGAAATTAAGGGTGTGTTTGATTTTGATTAAAATCAAATTTTTTTGATAAAAGCTGATAAAAGTTATTGAAATGTGTGGTTGAAAAGTTGTGGGACCATGAAATGTGTGGTTAAAATTAATTATTGACTTTGACTTTAACTTTTTAGCAAAATTAATAGTGAAAACAAACGGAGCCTAAATAAATCTCATCATTAATATTTTCTAACCAAACACAAACACAAAATAACTCATAAGTAATAATTTTATTAACAATAGCTTCCTTGCAAAGGAGTACATTATTTCGAATAAAAGAAAGCAACTAATTAAGTAAAAACCTTCATATTCGATAAACTTAATACTCTGCTAGTCCCATCAGATTCTTCGACGTTGTCATCACCTGGAAGAGGCAGAGTGATCACTACCGAAACAACCTTATCTGAGTGTAGCTGGCTGTCTTTATCAAAACCACTCCATATACGGATCAACCACTTGAAAAATCTTGCATCAAAACTCTTGTTCCCAACCGGAGCCCTAACAATTAACTCATCCCTTAGCTCATTTCCAAACCTAGCCCAAAAGGGTGGCAAGGTCGTGATGAGATAGTCAACTCCTGGTCATTGGGTAACAACGTATCCCAACCACCCAACCTTAACCTATAACATGTGAACCTCACGGATATGCCGTCCAAGGTCATGCACATTATTCCTTTCATAGCTCAGGTATTCTCGAATAAAGGCAGCCCCAAAGATTTGAGTGATAGCCACCTTTCTAGAAATCCTTAGCATCCTAACCAGCTATTATAACTTGAATCGATTCCAATCCATTACTTCTATTTCATTTAATTGGGTTGTTCTTAGATATAACCAGCTTGCATGCAATTTTGTTAAAATTTACTCATGCTTTGAAACTTATGATGCAATCATATCATATCATATCTATTTTATCATAAAAAATCAGGTATATGCATGCTTGTATATGAAATTTATAAACATCATTTATATCTTTTACTTCTACTTGCATACCTTAGAATCTTTGGATAGCGGTCGGTTGATGAGTGTTTAGGGCTAATGACCATTCTTATTTCATTCCATATCTTGAAAATTTAACTTAAAAGTATCACATTAATGAAAATATAACATTTATTGCATTAGTGGAAGATGGTGCGAAAAGGGGGAAAAATAACTTTATAAAAAAAAAAATCTATTTAGCTTCGGTCAAGACCCTAATATCATTAATCAAATTATAAGAAGTCCAATGGAACAAAACTTTTACATAAATTTTGTTTCTAATATTTAAAAATTCTTCAAACATAAATATAAAGGTTCACTTTAACGATCTCAAATGAACATCCAAGACCAAAACACACCACACTATTTCCACTATCCAACTGAATTATTCAATATGAAATTTGTAAAAATTTAACAGAGTAAATATTTTAAAAACACTTAGTAAGATATGCGCATAGTTCAAACCATATAGTATAAATGTACAATAATATTTCATACTATTTTAGCATCAAGCATCTACAGAAACAGAAACCTCAACTCATATATGTTGGGGGTTAGTCCAATAGGACTAACAATCATATCATATCATATCATGAAAGATCCGCCAGTCAAGATAATTCATGTAGATCGTACGAAAACACTAACATAAATTAAACTTTCATCCACTTTGTGCACTAGAAAGTATCTTACCTTAAAACTTGAAAATTATCTTTGATACTTGAAAGGAAACTCGTGAACAAAGAAAACGTGTCTTGCTTTTCACCTCTATCATTTTTCCTTATTTAAGCTTTTGATAAAATCAACTTTAGTGTGTGATCTTGCTTTATATGAAAATAGAGAACAATAGAGAGTAAAATAGAGAGAGATGACTGAAAATTGCAGAAAGAAATGAGAGATAAAACTAATTTTTTTTTTTCATTAAGTTCAATCATAAATGAAAATAAAAATTCTAAAACCACTTACGTGCATTAAGGGTAGATTTCATAACTTCAACTCTTTCATTTTCTTAATAAAATTCTCACAATCGACCATGAATCTTCATTTCGCAGAACCCGACCCTCAGAGCAATTGAAAAAGCTACCAAACAGCCCCTTAAACGCATAAAATTGAGGTACAAAAAGAACCCAAAAAACCAATGCTTGACCTTTTTACTGATGTCATAAATATAAAATACTTGAACCATTGGATCCCTTACATTTTTCTCATTCATTTTTCATATCTTAACATCTGAAAACCCAAACTTGTTCGAATTGTCCCAAACTATCCTAGATAGGGATGGAAAAATACCTCACTCCTGCCCCGCCACGCATTGCCTCGCTACTAATAGGGCGGGAAATCTTTGCCCCGTTAGATAATTGGAGCAGGGATGGAGAACATGGTTCCCATCCTTAATTCCTTGAATCTTTTTATTTTATTTTATTTTATTTTTATCTTTTAACATTGAAATTGTATTAGAAAAACTAAAAGTAATATTAAAAAATGATTAATTAATTAACAGGGTGGTAGATGGAGATATTTTAATCCCCGCACAGCCTCCCACAAATAACTAACGGGCGAGGATGGGAATCACCACCCCGGGCTCCCCCACCCTGTTGCCATCCCTAATTCTGGATAATACCAGAAACATAGAACAACCTCCGAAAATCTAAAATAATTTCCAATGTTCACATTCTCTATTTAAGACTTGGAACTTTATTTTAGTCCTTCAAAATTCGTCAACAAGTGAAATGCGATTTTGCTCTTCGAGCTCAAAAGATCATAAACTTCTCAAAAGCTTTTCTAAAGCTTATATACTCCTAATAATACTTAATATGACCTTGCACGAGTCTATTTGACTAAAACTAAAGAGTTTCACTAATTTACATTTTGGTTCTTGAACTATTAATTTTTTCAATTTGTTCCTTGACATTCAATTAAGCACAACAATTTCTTTCTAACATATAATATTACAATTTTTAGTATTTGTACTATATTAAAATATAGAATGCTTAAAAATTTATGGAATATTGTATGAATGTTATAGTATATCTCGTGTACCGTTTATAAGTCATAATGATATATGACAATATCCCAATAAAAATTCATGTACATTGGTAACAACATCGTATCCCTAATGTTTTTATTGCATACAAATATTCATTGACAATGTTATATTCACGTAATCACTTAGGAACACATTATACTATAGATATTATTATTTTGTATTGTAGTTGAACTATTACCTACATCTATCTTTGTTTGTCTTAACATTCGAGATTCTTTTCATCCATATTTTGTGCCAATAAGTTTACTATATAAGATTAGGTGTTGGCGTGTTATAAAAGTTATTATTTTAGTTTCACATGCAACCAAATGTAGAAACAGTAACCAAATTCAGACACAATAAATACAAATCCCATATATGAATTTCTCATTCATCTAACTTCAGAAACTATGGATACAATCCAATGTACGAATAATCTCATTCAACCATACAATCAACTACTTAAAAAAGCTATGGATACAAATCCGTATGTGAATTTTTACAAATAACCAACTGCAGAAAATATGGATACCATATGGAAGAAAAACTTGAAGTCAGATGATTGATTTTACCCTTACGATGAAGAATAGTTGAAGTATTATTTTCTTGCTAAAGTGGAAGGCACATAAATATGTTTAGGCATTATTCATGACTATAATGATGTCTATCAGTGTCATCTCTTCCAACTCCAATCAGGTTATCTGTGGTTCTTGATTAAAAATTAAATAACGAATGTGTATATATATATTTCTTATATGTACAAATAACACACCTTGATATGGTTAGTTCTTGGTAAGAATTATTGTTATTTCAATTTGAATATTGGAATTAGTATTTGTGGATTACAATTTTTTTTGTGTTTCTTGAAAACTAATATTGTTAGTATCGACTCTGGTTATTTTCTCTCCACCAATGCACATTGTACACAGATTAATCCACAGTGAAAATGTGAAGCGCATTGAATCGGATAAGCTAGGAGCTAAATATGATAAACGTTTATTTGTGGAGTATCCAGAGTAAACTACATGATACTATTTCTACAATCCCATCGAGATGAAGGTCATCATATCGAGACTTGCTGTATTCTTAGAGAAGACAGTGGGAGCAAGTAGATCTTGAAGAGGTTCAAGAAACCACAAATAAAATTGACCAATTAGATGTTCCAATGGCTGAGCTTGCATATGATGAAGCACAGATTGAGAAAGTGGAAACCACCAGTTCCCAAAGACACTCCAGCTCTGCATAAGTTGAGAAGAGCATTCATTTTCTTCTGAGATACGATCTCCTGATTACTAGTAATGTATTGCTAATCGAGTAAGATGAACCTACTACTTACATAGAATCGAAGTCAAGTGTTGACTCAAAGAGATGGCAGGAAGCCATGGAATCCGAGATGAACTCCATGTATGAAAACAAGGTTTGGACGTTGGTTGACCCGCCTGATGGGGTAAAACCTATAGGCTATAAATTGGTTTACAAGAAAAAGGTCAAATGGATGGTAATGTTCATACTTATAAGGCAAGATTGGTTGCGAAGGGTTACAAGTAAAGACAAGAGATTGACTTTGACAAAATCTTCTCACTAGTAGCCTTATTTAAGTTAATTCGGATTCTGCTTGCGATAGCAGCATACCATAACTATGATATCTGGCAAATGGATGTTAAGATTTCATTCCTTAACGGGAATCTTAGCGATGATGTGTACATGACACAACCTGAAGGTTTTGAATCCACAGAGCCAAACAAGGTATGCAAACTAAAGAAATCCATATATGGATTAAAGCAAGCCTTTCGAAGCTGGAATCTTCATTTTGATAAGACAATCAAAATATTTGATTTTATCAAGAATGAAGATGAACTATGTGTATAAAAGGTTAGTGGGAGCAAAGTCGGGTTTCTAATTTTTTATGTAGACGACATACTATTATTAAAAAACGATGTCCCAATGCTAAAATCAGTAAAATTGTGGTTATCCAAAATTTTCTCCATGAAGGATATGGAAGAGGCAGCGCACATTCTTGGAATAAAGATCTATAGAGATAGATCTAATGGAATGCTTGGCCTATCTCAATCTACGTACATAGATAAAATCTAAAGAAGATTTAGCATAGAAGAGTCCAAGAGAGGACTCTGTCCCATCGGGCATGGGATCTATCTCTCAAAAGAGATGTGTCCAAAGACACAAATTGAAATAGATCGCATGGATAGAATTCCTTATGCATCAGCAATAAGATCTACTATGTATGCAATGCTATGTACTCGACTAGATGTTTCATATGCTTTGAGTGTCACAAGCAGGTTCCAAGCGAACCCTGGCAAGAAATATTGGATCGCAGTCAAGAACATCCTTAAGTGCTTAGGAAGGACTAAAGACATGTTCTTGGTGTATAGGAAAAATGAACTTAGAGTTCAAGGTTATACCGATGCCAGCTTTCAGTCTGATAAAGACATGTTCTGGATATGTATTTACTCAAAATGGTGGTGCAGTCAGTTGGAAAGGTTCCAAACAAAAAGCGATCACGATTCAACTCTGAAGCGAATATATAGTCGCTTGTAGTAGTAGCAAAGAAAACGGTCTAGATCAAGAAGTTCATTATTGAACTTGGAATAGTTCATAGCATTGTTGATCCAATAACTTGTATTGTGATAACAATGGAGCAATCGCGCAAGCAAAAGAACCCATGTCTCATCAATGATCTTGTTATATATTGAGGCAGTATCATCTCATCAGAGAGATAATCTTAAAAAATTATATAAAGATAGAACGGGGTCCTAACATACGATAATGTAGCAGATCTTTTGACAAAGTTGTTGTCCCAGCACAAGTATGATGGTCATGCTAAATTTGATAGTATTAAGATACCTGAGTGAATGGATCTAGTTTGTATGTGATATTTTGTGATATACTCTTTGTTAGACATTGAAGTATATGAACAAATTGATTAATTAAATGCTTGTCTACATTTTAATGACAGATCTGTTATTTTTTTAAATTTTATTATTTAAAATAATAGAGTCCGAAGAAAAGTTCATAGTAACTTGTTAATCACAAAGTGTTGTGATTGTGAGATATAAGTTATAAAGAACTTATTCTTGAAATATCCCTAGTCATAGTAATAATGAGATACGGATATCATTATTACGGATAGACTAGCATATGTTGCATTTCTTTTAAAAAAAGTACCTGATCTCACGAGCTAAGATGTAGAGGGACATCTAAATGAACACATGAATGCATTGTTATGAGAATATGACATTGGATGATCCGCCTAGAGATTCCACATGGATAACTATCCAAGCGTCAATGGTAAATCTCTAATGCGCGGTTGTGGATTTAGTCTTTTGACTTGAGGACATCATAGAATCTTATGTGAGGACCACTATACTTTGGTGAGCGTTTGATGGGGTTCGAAGATTTGAGTCACCAGGAAGACATCGTACGGGTATAGTGAGAATCGTATGAAAGTTGTGAATGTCCAATACGAGGATTCGTCACTCCTGGGAAATAAGAGATTATAACCTTATTTTTTCCCACTTAAGTTGATATAAATTTTCTCGGCCGGGGTGAAGTTATGAGTTGAAAAAGTTTCAATTATAACTAGATTAGATCAACGACGAGTTGAGATGAATAATATGATTGGTTGAAATGAGATTTACGTTGATCCATATTTCTTAAGGTTATATTGATAAAGATATTATATTTTCACGGTAACCGCACATATATTGGTTCTGTCAAACCATTTGACATTTTCCTTCACATAGATTGTCTTGACACATTGGTAGATGTCAATCTTGGACGGTGACGTGAATTGATTAATCTTGGTGAATCGATGAGAATATCACTGCATTTGCCATCGTGAATGGGAACCTAATGGGTCATAAACATAAAGTGAGAATTGGGCATCTAGAATTGGACATTGTCCAAGTGAGAGATTGTAATAATTAATGTCCAAGGTCCAAATAGTTGGGTCAGACTTAATTACTTATTGAACCAAATTAATTAATTAGATTAATTAATTAGGTCCGTTTGTTGATGGGTTCTAGTTGGACTAGAACTAGGGCTAGGGTTAGCCCTACATATATATACAAGGCCACAGCAGATTAATCACAAGAGTTGTTTTCCATTACTTGCTAGCACAAACAAAAGACAACCCAATCAATTTTCTTCCAAAAGGTTCCGCTTTCATCTGTTCTTGATCGTGGAAGTCCAGATCTGTTCTTGCTGTGTGGATCACCATTGGAGGCTGGACAATTGGACAACTGTGGTATTGAAGATCGCACATCAGGCTAGTCAGAAATCAGATTTCACGATATTCATCAAAGGTAAACTTCTATCACAAATTCTCTCCAAGTACAAGGTTGATCCGGCTTAAAAGAATTGAACATTTAATTTTTTCCGTGCATGTATATCTCAATTCCTTACAAATATTATGTTCCATGTACATTGCACCAATAATTTATTTCATGCAATCATTTTGGAACACATTATTAGATAGATACTATTATTTTCATTGTAGTTCAACTATTACTTACTCTATCTTTGTTTGTCTTAGCATTCGAGATTTTTTTCCTCCATATTTTGTGCTGATAAGTTTACTTATAATAGATTGTGTTGGCGTATTATAAAAGCTATTATTTTATCTTAACATGCAACCAAATTTAGAAACTATGAACAAATTCAGAAACTATAAATACAAATCCCATATAAAAATTTTCTCATTCATCAAACTTCAGAAGCTATGAATACAATCCAATGTACGAATGATCTAATTCAACTACCTTCAAAATCCATGGATACGAACCCGTATATGATTTTTTTTTACACTCAACTACCTAAAAAAGATATGGTTACAAATCCGTATATGAATTTTTACAAATAACCAACTTCAGAAAGTATGGATATCGAATGAAAGAAAAACTTGAAGCTGGGGCAATTGATTTTACCCTTACGATGAAGAACAGTTGAATCATTATTTTCTTGCTAAAGTGGAAGGCATATACATATGTCTAGGCATTATTCATGACTAAAATAACGTTTACTAGTGTCATCATGTCCAACTCCAACCTATTTGTTGTTCTTAATAAAATAACAAAATAATGAACATATATGTGTATATATGTCTTTCTTGTATGTATAATTAACACAGATATATATGTTTAGTTCTTGGTGAGAATTAATGTTAATTCAATATTAATATTGGAATTAGTATTTGTGGATTACTATTTTGTGTGTTTCTTGAACTATTTGTTAGTATCGACTCTTGCTATTATCTCTCCACCAATGCATAAAATATTATGTACACAAATTAATCTACATTGAAAGAATAATCAGTGCACATTTATATGATTGTTGAAAGCCTCAATTAAGCACAACATTAATATTCTAACATGTAATATACATCTCGAGTATTTGTACTATATTATTACGTAGAAGAATTAAAAGTTCTAGGGTATTACATGGATGCTATGGTATATCTCTTGCAATGTTTATATGTCATTATGATATATGATAGTATGCCAATAAAAATTCAGGTAGATTGATAACAACATCATATCCCGACTACTTCAATTGTCTACCAATATTCAACGACAATGTTATATTCCACGTACATTGCACCAACAGTTGATTTCATGTAATCACATATAAGCACATTATAATATAGATACTATTATTTTATATTGTAGTTGAACTATTACTTACACCTATCTTTGTTTGTCATAGCATTCGAGGTTTCTTTTCTCCATATTTTGTGCAGATAAGATTACTTATAATAGAGTATGTTTCGGTATGTTATAAAAGTTATAGTTTTATCTACGCATGCAACCAAAATCACAAACTATAAATACAAATCTCATATTCAAATTTTCTCATTCATCCAACTTCAGAAACTATTAATAGAATACAATATACAAATGATCTTATTCAACCAATTTTAGAATCCATTGATACGAACCCGTATATGAATTTTTATAATCAAACACCTATAAAATCTATGGATACAAATTCTTGTACGAATTTTTACAATCAACCAACTTCATAAACTATGGATACATAATAGAATAACATGAGGCTGAGCGATTGATTTGACCCTTACGATGAAGAATTGTTGAAGCATTATTTGCTTACATAGGTTTCTTCTATCTTTAGTTCTTGATGAAATGAAAAAATAATGAACGGATATATGCGTACATATATCTTTCTTGTGTGTATAATGAACACACATTGATATGTTTAGTTATTGGTAAGAATGTAAGAATTATATTTCCATATTGGAATTAGTATTTGTGGTTTACTATTTTTTTTTTTATTCTTGAAAATAATTGTTAGTATTGACTCTTGTTAATTTCTCTCCACAAATACACACAATATTATGTACACAAATTGATCCATAATTAAGAATATTCAGATTGTTGAAGGCCTCAAAATAAGCATAAAAATATTTTTTTAAGATATAAATATAACATTTCGAGTATTTGTACTATATTAAACATAGAAGGATTAAAAAAATTTATGGGGTATTATGAAAGCTATACTATATCTAGTGCACCGTTTATAAGTCATTAGGATATATGACAATATGCAAATAAAAATTCATGTACATTGGTAAAAACATCGTATCCCAACTACTTCCATCTTTTACAAATATTTAGCGACTATTATATTCTACGTACATTGCACCAATAGTTCATTTCACGCAATCACGTATGCATTATAATATAGATACTATTATTTTGTATTATAGTTGAATTGTTACTTACTTCAATATTTATTTGTCTTAGCATTCATGGTTTCTCCTTTATATTTGGTTAAGTTAAGTTTACTTATAATGGAATATATTTTAGTGTGTTATAAAAGCTATTATTTTATCTTCACATGCAACCAAGTTTAGAAACTGGAACCAAATTCAGAAACTATAAATACAAATTTCTCATTCATCCAACTTCAAAAACTATGAATACAGTCTAATATACAAATGATCTCATTTCAACACCTTCAAAATCCATATATATGAACTCGTATATGAATTTTTACAATCAACCACCTACAAAAGCTATGGATACAAAGCCGCATATGAATTTTTACAATCAGCCAACTTCATAAAGTATGGATACCCAATGAAAGAAAAACTGAGGCTGGGCTATTGTTTTGACCCTTATGATGCAAAACCGTTGAAGCATTATTTGCTTCCAAGCATTATTCACGATAATAATGATTCTACCAGTTGTATCCCTTCCAACTCCCATTAGGTAATATGTATAAATATATGTCTCTTGTGTCTTTAATTGTTGATGAAATAAAAATATAATAGACATATATATTTGTATATATATCTTTCTTGTATGTAGAATGGACACACATTGATATGTTTAATTCTTGGTGAGAATTAATGTTATTTCAATTTGGATATTGGAATTAGTATTTCTAGTTTCCATTTTTGTGTTTCTTGAAAACTAATTGTTAATATCCAATCTTGTTATTTTCTCTCCACAAATGCACACATTATTATGTATACAGATTAATCCACAATGACAAAATAATCAATGCACATTTATATGATTGTTGAATGCCACAATTGAGCACAATAATATTTTTCTAACATATAATATAACATCTCGAATATTTGTGCCATATTAAACATAGAAGACTCAAAAAGTTTTGGTGTACTACATGAGTGCTATAGTATATCTGTTTCGCGCGGAATGTGTATCTTTCGCTAACAATTAAGGGATTCAGACGATGTGTAAGGGACGCCAAACCTTTTGAGACAAAGTCCCAACAAGGGGTGTTTGATTTATGAAGACTACAATAATGACCAAGGATGAAAAAAGCAAAACGAAATGCCTCCAAGGGGCACAAGCACACTAGAATTCACTGTAAAGAAATATTTAAGACTAAATGGAATGAAATTACATTTCTCTGTTTTTTGAGAGTTCCTCTTCTTTTCTTCTTCTTCAATCAATCTCCTTTCTTTTATACCTTGCCAAACGGTTTTATCACACGTTTTCCTTCAATCTTGCATAAAAACTTCTCATCGCCTTGATTTCTTCCTTATCGCCCAAAGAATCGCCCATTTCTTCCATAATAATTTCAACTGTTTGTAACTTCCCCATGATGATTTAACTTCTTGTAACTCCTTCATGAAGCAATCACCTCGTCGCCCAATAACTGCCCATTTCTCCCATGATGATCCCAACTGTTTGTAACTTCCCCATGATGATCCAACTTCTTGTAACTCCTTCATGATAATTCAAGTTTGTAACTCCTGACAACGTGGGAACAATGATAAGAAAATGAGAAAAACTACTTATGAACAATTACTCTTATGCCGCGATTGACCATTCTAATCGCCCAACGCCCTGAGCGTTTTTGATCTGGGCGATGTCCATTTTGGGCCCTTCCTGGCTTGGACAATTTCTATTGGGCCTATATACAAATTTATTTGGGCATCCGTTGGGCCTGGCCGACATATTTTCTAAGCCTATATGCTTGGGTATTTATTATGGGCCTACATGTACAATTTTTCTTAAGTCTCTTTTCGGGCCCTTGTTATTTCATATGTCAATGATTTACCCCAATATGGCTTAATTAATATAATTGCTTATTTAATTAGCCATATTCACATGGTGGCGCTTTCATCTTCCGAAAAGGCGCCTTAATTCGAAATCCTAAGAGTACGATTTATATAAACCCCAAAAGGCGCCATTACCAATAACCACGTCCGACCCTCATCACATCATTGTCCCTTTTCTCCCTCTATAAAAAGGACACTATTCATTCATCTTTTCTTTAACTCTCACTCATCCTTCCAAACCGATCGTTTCACTTGCAATCTTCTTGTCCATTTTTCGAAACCATGTCGACGCCCGAGCTTCCTCCAACAATGAGATTACTTTCAAGATTTCCAAGACCTCCCGACCAAACCTTACGTAAACCCATCAAATCTTCTACTTTCTAGGCCGGATATGAACGAGTTCTATTTGGGCCCGTCGTTCGTGGGACTCTATTGAGACTCGCCATGCCAGCAACCAATTTTTTTTCCTTGTACCCAAAGACCTCCTTTCTTGGACCCATTCTCATTGAAGCCAATCCGCGAGAAAAGCATTCGCACATGGCCCAAATCTGATACCACCTTCCGCCTTTGGCATGCGCATATGATGAAGCATGCCCCCTACGGCGTTTTTGATCGATGCTAGGATTTACGATCTTTTGGAAATTGCCACATGTCCTCCGCTATATGACCCAGTTCTTTTCCCAATCGCCCTAAGCTTCTGGTCTTCTGAGTACAATACCTTCATTTTCCCCCTTGGCCCAATGTCAGTTACTCTAAGGGATGTTGGTGCTTTGGTCAATCTTCCTCCTCTGGGCGATACCATTTCTCCTGCTATATTGATATCCTCCATCGCTCCAAAGTTTGATAAGAAGTTCACGGACTCCTATTCAGGCATGCAAGAGCTTTATGAAAACACGGGCAAAGATCCCACACATGCAGAGCGTGTAGCTTTCCTCCAAGTTTGGCTGTGTAGGTACATTCTTTGTGTTCCTAGTCTAAAACCTTCCATGGCCTATTTGCCTATCGCCCATGAGTTAGCTCTTGGTAGGTCTTTAAACCTCATTCTCTATTTACATTTGCCTTCTATAGAGGTATGGCTTACCTTCAACATCGACTTAGGACCAATGCTTCTCCCCCTCTTTGAGTGGGCCTCTTTGGCTCGCTCAATTGTGGTTGAGAGCATACTTTCCACAACTTGGTGTTCCTTCAATTCCCCTGGTCCGTGAGTTGTTACGGGCTAATTATTAACCAATTAGCTCCGTTAATATGTCTAACCGGGACGTCTTTACATTCTTTTATAATTTAAATTCAATTCCCTCTTTCTTTCCTTTCTCCATTCATCAAGTCCCGACCACGTCCAACCTCCTCTTAGTTTGAACGAGGTGAGTAATGTCTTGCCCGTTTGGGTCCAATGGGCGAGAATTGTTTCATGACATTCTTACGGGCACCAATGCCAAGGTGGGGTCGAGGTCTATGCTCCCAGTTCTTTGCCCGACAGCTTGGTTTTGGCCAAACTTGGCCCCTTCCTCCTTGTTACTCAAAGAGTTTTCAAGAACGTTTCCATACCATCACCAAAGTGGAAGCCCAAGCTATAGATGAGCGTAATGCTTCCTTAATGAACGGGTTTTCTTTGGCTCCTTTCAATCCCACTTTGGCCGTTCACCCTCTTTTTGCACTGATTTTGGCCTTGGTTGAAGCGTAGGCTCTTTCACTAATGTCAACCAAGCATTCCACATACTTGAGGGGTCAGGGTCTTCGAGAACTTCCATTTCTCCTACTCCGATTCCTATCCCTGCTGTGCCCATATCCGTTAAACAACCTGCTCCTTCGTCTTCTCCTGCAAAGCCTTCGACAATGCGTACTAGATGTTCTACTGCACTCACCATTCAATCCAGTTCTCCTCCCGCCCAAACTGGAGATGCGAGAGGTACATCCAGTCGTAAACGGCCTGCATCAGACCCGTCAGATCAGGCTGATGATGAAAGTGATGATGATGGTGGTACTCCTCCTCCGATCAGAAGAAAGGTAACCTGATTTTCCCTCATTTAAAGAATTCTTTAGCATGAATATTGACATTCTCTTTGTATTCTAAACCAGAGGGGAGTCACTTCTCCTTTGAAAGAATCTACATCGCCCGACCCTTCAATTCTTCGATCGTCCGAGCCGACCATAGAAGTGGATTTGCACGAAAAGGATTTGGAGACTGGTCGCTTCAATCGCCTGTGCGGTTGATGAATCTTCATCATTTCGTATGCGTTTCCCTCCGTGTGTAGAACCGGATGGTAATATGTGCTTATAGTTGTAATCATTTTTCTAATTCTACCAGTCGACATGGCATTTGACATGGCTTTACTCATGAAACACTTATCATCATTCGTCCTTTTGCAATAAAAACCAATTGACTTGCGGTTGTACACGAACCAATACGTCCGGTTGTACACGAGCCATCACGCGTCGGATAGGGGTGACTCTTCACAAAGTGGTAAAATCGCCCAATGACACACTTCCCCTTCTTCCTCTAAGACCACCGATGAGGTAATTTTTCTTCGATTTCCCTTACTTTGTTTATTTCCAAAGAAACACTAAGTAATTGTTTTACCTTTACAGGATGATGATACCATCTTGCGCTCTATTCAGGACTTGTTCACGTCATGGGAACAAGTGAAGGCTAGTCGAGCAGCTCGTTCGTCTTGGCCACCGTCGTCTTCTTACGCCTCAGTGTTTTTCCATGGAAAACATGAACATCCTAAAGCAGGCAGTACTTGAATATACTTCCTTCATGGACATGGATATCTCACATGCTAGTGCTGCCAACCATCGGGACAAATTTGAGCATTTAAGCCACCAAATGGCCCAAGCACTTGAGCTTCCTTCGCTCAAACTCCCCACAGATCTCAAGTTATCTTTGAAAGTCATTCATCAGGAGATAAGTGCATTGCTGGCCAAGAATATGGAGCTCAAAGTCAAGAAGACTCAATATGTCGAAGCCATGACCGAAAAGGAATCCCTTCACCAGGAAATCGATCAAGCCAAAAACAATTTGAACAAGATTTCTTCCGAGGTCATGGTTGAAGACTCCTTGATGATGAGTTTGGCTGCTCAGATGAAAGAAATCCAAGAAAAGATGGACGACTGTAAGGCCAGGCTGGCAGCCAAGAAGCGCAATGCTTCACAGGAAGTTGAACAGGCTAAATCTTTACTTGAGCGTTATTCAAGTTTAGAAGTGGACGATGGGTTTATGGATGAACTATCCGCTCGCTCAACATTCAACAGTGCGATGAGTGGGAAAAACTTAGAGAGCAAATGCGCTCTATTTGGGGAAAGATGTAGTTAGGATTTTAAGTTTTTTTATCCAGTTTCCTTTTTGTAATGGCAGCCACTTATGGCAACCAAATTATCTGATGAAATGAAAGGCTCTATTTGTTTATAGAATTGCATCCCTTAATGTTTAAACCTCTAATCGTTCAAAATCCCAAACTGACGGAACGTACTTCTTTAAATATTTGCCATTAATAGACCTCATGTGCCTCATACCATCCAAATTTTCTAAATGATATGCCCCATTTGGCAACACTTCTTTAACTCTGTATGGTCCTTCCCAATTTAGTGACCATTTCCCAAACTTTGGATTACTACTATCCAATGGGAGTATTGTTTTCCATACCAAATCTTTCGTGCTAAAACATTTGGCTATAACCCTTTTATTATAATAGGAAGCCACTTGTCTTTTCTGAATTTGCAACCTATCCAAAACGCTCAACTTTAGTTCGTCCAATTCTAATAAATTCTGAACAAGTAGTTCAGTATGCTCATTTTCATCTATATTATTTTGCAAACGTACTCGATCGATTGCACATTAATTTCCATAAGCGACATTGCTTCTTGCCCATATGTCAACCGGAAAGGAGTTACTTTAGTACTAGATCGCGGCGAAGTTCTATAGGCCCATAACGCCCTATTCAAGCATTCATGCCATTTTCTAGCATTTTCGCCTATCATTTTCCTTATGATACTCTTTAAAACCTTATTTGTGATTCGCTTGGCGTTGGATTGGGCGTAATAAGGCGTAGAGTTCGCCAACTTGATTCCAAACTCGCTCAGAAATTCTTTCACTTGATTCCCGTTCAAAGAAGTTCCATGGTCCATCACTACAGTTTGAGGTATCCCAAATCTATATACGATATGATCACGAATGAACTCTATGACATTTCCTTGGGAAATTTCTTTTAAGGGTATCGCTTCTACCCATTTAGTGAAAAAATCGATAGCGACTATTATAAAGGTGTGTTGCTTGGACGATGGTGGGTAAATCTTTCCTATCAGGTCTATCGCCCAACACTTGAAAGGCCATGGTTTAATAATAGGTACCATTTCCCTGGCTGGCACTCTTTGGATTGGGCCATGTTTTTGACACTCCAAGCAACTTTTGGCATACTGAACGCATATCTCGCCCATTTTAGGCCAATAATACCCATTCCTGATGATCAACCACCTCATCTTTTGGCCAGCTTGATGTGCTCCGCACACTCCTTCATGTGCTTCGGCCATAACCACTTTAGCTTCTCGCAAATTTATGCACTTCAAAAGTATACCATCTGAGCGTTTCTTATATAATTCTCCTTCAACCAGCAAATAGTTCAATGAACGTAATTTTAACTTCCGTCGTTCTTCTTATTGGGTTCTTCCAGAATTTTTGTATTTCTTCTCTCCAATCCAATGCGTCTCCATTTTGTATACAATGCACATTAAACCCCTTCGCCCTTCGTTTGAAGTACGTGCAATATCGTTCCGCATCTGCATACGCAGAATCGTTATTTAACATTTTGAATAACACGATGCCATTTGGGCCAACTCATTTGCCAAATCGTTATACATTCTATTAACGTATTGAAGCTCTACTTGGTCGAACTCGTCCGGGAGCTCTTGAGCGATGCCATATTGACTTATGATGAGAGTCACTTTGGCATTTAAAATCGCCATTCAATTGATAAATTATTAGTTGAGAATCACCTCGGATAAGCACGTTTTTCGTCCCCAAATCCAATAATAATTCTAAACCGACAATCAACGCCAGTATTCGGCTTGATTATTTGTACACATTTCGGTCGGTGCGAAAGCAAACTTGTAACAAACCCTAGTGGGTTTATTAGCACTACCCCTACTCCTCGCACCTCTAGCGGTTTTGAACCGTCAAAGTATAAAATCAGGGTTTTATCTCGAGCAAATTGACTTCTAATTCAATTTCCTTAGGTATGCGTCAAGCATGGATGATCGGCCAAAAAGTTAGCCAATGCTTGATTTTTACCGCCTTTTGTGGTATGAACTCGTATTTCAAATTCGATAGTGCTAAAGTCCAAAGACCAATCCTTTGATGCAAAAGCAGACGAGAGAACATGTACTTAACCAAATTTACTTTAGAAATTAAGTAAATAGTTACTGCCGTAAGTAAGCCCTTAATTTAGTACATGTAAAATACAAAGCAAGACATAATTTTTCAATAGCGAATAATTACATTCACACACGATGAAGTCGTCTACTAAGATAATATATCGCCTTTCTTCTCCAAACCGGGTCGTCACAGGCGACTAGTCCAAACTATTGACTCTGTTCGATCGATATATAAACTTTCATTGGCCGACCTTGGATAGGTGAAACCAATCATGGTGGATTTGACAGATATGTCTTGTGCTATGGAAAGCCTCTTGATGCTCCTCCTTCCGACAAAGTCGTCCCGATTTTTCAACTTTAGAAGAGGCGAGAAAGCTTTCGTTTCGCCTGCACAATTAGAGATGAAACGTCGAAGAAGTTCACTTGCCCAAGGAATCTTTGTAATTCCTTTTTGTTCTTAGGTGGTTTAGCCTCTAAAATTGCTTTTGCTTTATTTTTATCAAGTTCAATTCCTCTTTCATGCACTAGGAATCCTAGGAAATTTCTGCATTAACACCAAATGCACACTTCAACGGATTCAATTTTAATTTATATCTTGTCTCATCCGTTCGAATGAAGCGTTTCAATTGTTGGAGATGGTTTTCTTCTTTCAATGATTTAACCACTATATCATCAACATAAACTTCAACGAATTCTCCTATTATGTCATGAAAAATTAGATTCATTGCCCTTTGATAAGTGGCTCTGCATTTTTAAACCAAAAGGCATGACCACCCATTCAAAACATCCTAGAGCACCTGGGCATCTGAATGCAGTTTTATGTATATCTTCTTCAGCTATATAAATTTGGTTGTATCCATGAATATCCATCCATAAAAGAGTACATCACATGTCCAGCAGAGTTGAATCTACTAAGGAATCTACCGTTGGCATTGGATATTCATCTTTGGGCGTTGCTAAGTTCAAATTTCTGAAATCTATGCAAACCCTAATACTACCATTTTTCTTTGATACAGGCACAATATTAGACAACCATTCAACGTATCTGGCCGTCCTTATAAAACCTGCCTTCAACAATCGTTCTATTTCTTTCTTTACTTCGGGCAATACATTAGGAGCAAAACGTCTGGGGGGTTGCTTATGTGGTTTAAAGTGTGGCTTAGTTGGTAGCCTATGTTCTACCAAATTTTTATCTAAACCAGGCATGTGTTCATATTCCCAAGCAAAACAATCTCTATACTCTTTTAACAAAGCAATTAACTGTTCACTTACCTCTTTGTTAAGCATCTGACTGACAAACGTTGGGCGATCTTCTTGTTCATCTCCAATATTTACTTTCACCAAAGGGTCTTGTGCTTGGGCGTGCCCCGTCTTCATGACTCCTATCACATCGTCGTCCAAGCTCCTTGTAGTGATGTCTTCTGCATCCAAACAATCCACCTTATTCACTTCTCGGCCAATATTTTGTTCTAACTCGAGCACTGCTAATTTATCCCTTAAAATTTTTAAAGCCGTTTTCTTTCTTATTTCTTCTTCGCACCTTTTCTCGAAAGCCATTGACTTGGCTTCGACATCCTGAAGGCTAGATACCTTCTTCAACATTTATCGAATATCTTTTTTGCCAATCATTGGCTCTTCAAGGGCCACTATGTTTGGCCTCATTTGATCGAACATTTCAGTAAATGCATCTACTGATAATGGCTCCTCGCTCTGCGCGATGATCCGAGTTTCTTCACCATCTTGGACTACTCTTACAGGCCCATAATTTCCTTCATACATGAATTTCTCGATCGAGTTTGCTTCTGTAACAAAAGGTCTATGATCTGCTTGCACCACTTCGGCCTCACCTTTATCATTCCAAAAAACTAGACACCGATGGAGTGCGGCGAAGGTATACAACGATTTCCATGAATCCAATCTCTCCTAACAACACACATTATAGCTAGTCGGCCCGTCTATTACAAAGAATTTCGTGGTTTTGGTGATAGTTCCTACCGTCACGTCCAAAGGCATTACTCCTTTGGCGAAGTCACCCCGCCATTGAAGCTCGTAAGAATAACTTCAAGAGGGATCAAGTCGCTCTCTGTCTTTGCAAATTTCTTTATCATTCGGATGGAATGGTATTAATAATGACCCCATTATCTATGAGAACTTTGGCTCTGAGGATGCCATTGACTAGGGCCTTTACATATAATGGCCTCAAATGTTTGGTTAGATTGGCGTTGGCTTCTTAAAGATGACCTTTTCGATCGCCTCTATCTCCACTTCTTGTCCCCGTCATCCTTTGGATCGAAATCTTGTGTGTCAGTTTACGTGCAACATTTCAGACCGATCTTCTGTCTTGCCGGGCTCTTGAGCTTCTATGTCGCCCACTTCCTCCCAACCTGTAGGGGGTGGCAATATCGTTGGAGGTGATCCATACTTTTCAGAGCGTGGTACTCTCATTTTCCTCTTGGGCGTCCCGTATAACACATAATAATCAAAAGATCGCCCAGATGGTTCGCCCAACAAATCTACTTCTCGGACACCTTCTTGATACAGTTGTTTTAGCAAATTGTTATATGAAACTCCTCTTTTTCTTCTTTCTGATTCTAAGTCAATCTCTTCTTCCACATCTGTCAAGCCATCATCTTCTTCTTCTCCTCCATAGATATTTCCAGAGGTTTGCCCGATTTCTCCCTCACATTCCAATGTGCATGCTTCCTCCCTCTCATCGTCTTGTGGCCCCTCATCCCTTTTGCTTTTAAATTCATTGGCAAGCGAGATAATTATTAGCCAATATTGGGGTAAAGAACCAAACCGAATGGTGATGGATTGTCCGGGATCATCTTCATCTTCGTCTTTCTTTGTGTCTTTCAAACTTCGACCTACCGGAAGAATTGAAGAATCTTCGGCAATTCTTCCGTTGAATCGTTCACATTATGTTCCTTCTCATCTTCGAGATTTTCTTTATAGCAGTGTTGGAGAAATTGGGCAATTTGGGACGTATCACTTCTTATTCTTTGCCTCATCATTCGTCCATAATTTCTCGATGACGTCTTTCTTTGTGTCCTAGTCATTTGATCAAAGGGTATCACCCTTCCCCAGATATTGGAATGAGTGCCATACATTCGATCGATGGGAAATTTGTGGCACGAACGTTCTATTGTTGAGCATCTACTGCCATCATACATTGGCTCGACTGTCTTTCAAAAGGAGGCCGTGATACCTTTCGTCCTTGAATAGGTTGGAAATTTTAGGTCGCGTTTGGATGATTGTGACGCCCCATACTTCTATTTTCTCCTCATCTTCATCTATTTCTCGCTACATCTAGCACACAACACTTTTTGTTCCTTTCAACTTCTTTACCTTTGAGGCGTTCGAACACTATTTGGGATGTTGTTCAAGATCTTCGTCTCCATTATCGACTACCAATTTGAATTTAGGTAAACCACTTTTGAAACTCACGACAACATATTGACTCCTAGTGGTCTGCGGAAAAGGATTCTCATCCACCGCCATCTTCTTTTTAGCTTCAAAAGTAATTACATACTCGATTCGATGGCATCTGTAATACATGACGAAAAACCAAACAATTATTAGTTGTATGAGACCATGCATTATGCCACTTACAATATTTTTATCCTTAACTTGCTCGAGATTTGGCAATTTGTGCTTATCGCTCGCTTTTATTTGCTTGTCTTTATACAATCTATCAAATATAGTATCCGCTTTGGTTATATCGAACGAAAACGTTCTAGCTTTCTTGCTTGTATCTCTTAGAGGCTCGTTTTTCGCCGTCATCCACGAATTAATTATTAACGGACATTCATAAGCATCTCCTTTAATCAATTCGCCAAACATATTTCGGTTTGATCATAATACTCATCTACAACGTGAACGTCGAAGTTTGGGTCTCTATAGTAAGTCCCTTTGCTGGAATTTTTCATTTGTTCTTCTTCCCTTATCAAACGCTCATACCTAATCACATTGGCCGTTAATTGGAAGAGATCAGGAAACTCCCTATCCTGAAATTTCTTTTTCAAGTCAAAACTTAAACAACTTTGAGCGATCTTAACAAACCCTTTTTCAGGTAAGGGCACGAAGCATTTACTTCTAGCAGTCTTAAACCTTTGAAGGAAAACTTCCGCCCATTCAGTTGGCATTTGACGTAAATTTGCCAAATCGGCCAAGGTGACCTCAGATTCAGTTTTATAGAATTGGGCGTGGAACAACTGTTCTAATTGTTGCCATGTCTGAACAGAGTTTGCTGGTAAATTAATGAACCATGAAAAAGCTACCCCTGTTAGCGAACTAGGAAACAACCTTATTTTATGATAATCACTTACTTCACCGCATTGCAGTGTAAATCGCCCTACATGTTCCAATGTTGAGACCTCTCCTAAACCTGTGAATAGTGAAAATTCCGGCACTTTATATCCCCTAGGCCACGGATAGGCTTGGTCTATCCAATCGGGATATGGCTTCCTATAGGTCGGCCTAATGAAAGGACGCATTCTAAAAGCCATCTGATCTTGCATTATCTCGGTGATTTGGTTTCTTAAGGCCATGTTTGGATCGTACGGGACTCCTATAGGTTGATTCACAGGTGGAATTATCTGAGGTCTATTGTTTAAACCTGGGTTTGTGGCCAAATTACCATTATTCAAGGTATTATTGCCATTTACTTGGACATTTGCCCATTCGTTAACACGTGTTGCGTTTTGTCCTATATTTGGCATATTTTCTCTTGCATTCGGGCTACCCCCCAAGTTGGACGATCCCACATTATGACCACTCAAATTGGCCATGTTGCCTCCACCCACATTTGACGTCGATGGTATAAAAGGCATTCCTATTCCTTGGCTAGGATTTATAGGGTTCGTTGTCGGTGAATTGTGCCCCACAACCGTCCTAGCTTGGAAATGACTCCCTATATTTGGCAAATTTGGTTGACATGTCTGGCCTACTAACCTAGTTATAAGTTCATTTAAAGTACTTAATTGTTTGGCCATGTTGTCGTAATGCACATTTCCAGTTTGAACAAATTTTTCCATATCATGAACATTTTGCAAGCTTACCTGTCCCACGACATCTTGCGTGAGTTCGCCAAGTAATGCGCGCATGGTTCGTGGACTCAATTCCGTCATTGGTTCATAACGGCTTTGATTTTGTCCCTCCGTTGCGGTGTATTTTCTTTGTTCTTCATATCGCTCGATCACGGATTGAATTCACCGGCTTCTTTGGTTCCTTATCCGAGTTCTTGTGAGACATATTGTTCCACCCTCTTGTATCTTCTAACACCAAAAGGGTCCCCCATGGGCGTGCCAAATTGTTTCATGGAATGTGTATCTCTTCGCTAACAATTAAGGGATTCGAGACGATGTGTAAGGGGACGCCAAACCTTTTGAGACAAAGTCCCAACAAGGGGTGTTTGATTTATGAAGACTACAATAATGACCAAGGATGAAAAAGCAAAACGAAATGCCTCCAAGGGGCACAAGCACACTAGAATTCACTGTAAAGAAATATTTAAGACTAAATGGAATGAAATTACATTTCTCTGTTTTTTTAGAGTTCCTCTTCTTTTCTTCTTCTTCAATCAATCTCCTTTTCTTTTATACCTTGCCAAACGGTTTTATCACACGTTTTCCTTCAATCTTGCATAAAAACTTCTCATCGCTTGATTTCTTCCTTATCGCCAAAGAATCGCCCATTTCTTCCATAATGATTTCAACTGTTTGTAACTTCCCCATGATGATTTAACTTCTTGTAACTCCTTCATGAAGCAATCACCTCGTCGCCCAATAACTGCCCATTTCTCCCATGATGATCCCAACTGTTTGTAACTTCCCATGATGATCCAACTTCTTGTAACTCCTTCATGATAATTCAAGTTTGTAACTCCCGACAACGTGGGAACAATGATAAGAAAATGAGAAAAACTACTTATGAACAGTTACTCTTATGCCGCGATTGACCATTCTAATCGCCCAACGCATACTGGCGTTTTTATCCGGGCGATGTCCATTTTGGGCCCTTCCTGGCTTGGACAATTTCTATTGGGCCTATATACAAATTTATTTGGGCATCCGTTGGGCCTGGCCGACATATTTTCTAAGCCTATATGCTTGGATATTTATTATGGGCCTACATGTACAATTTTTCTTAAGTCTCTTTTCAGGCCCTTGTTATTTCATATGTCAACAATATCTCGAATCTTGTTACTCTTTCTCCCCACATATGCACACATTAATGTGTACACAAATTAATCTATAATCAATGTACATTTATATGATTGTTGAATGTCTTAATTGAGCACAACAATATTTTTCTAACATATAATATAATATCTCGAATATTTGTACTATATTAAATATAGAAGACTTAAAAGTTTTGGTGTACTACATGAACGCTATATTATATCTTGTGCACTATTGATAAGTGTGATTTTACACTTATCTAGACTATTAAAAGTGGACTATTGTAAGTGCTCTTAAGTGATTTTCTACTTAATTATGTGTTGATTTAATTATTTTAGGTCAAAACCCAAAATCAGATGGAATTGAAAAAAAACAAAGTAAAATAGGCGAAAATGACTGAAAGTGTACGAAAATTTGGAAATGGAGATCAACTTGCAAACATCCAAAAGTTAAAGGACTTGGGTTGCAAATAAAAGAGGACTAAATTGAAATGAAAGAAGAAATTGGAGGACTAAAGAGGACAAAATTCAAAGTTGAAGAACTTGAGCAGCAAATAAGATAACTACAAGAGGAAAAATGACAAAAATATGACCAAGAACTAAATAAAATACATGTCAAACCTTGGAGATTTTTGGCTTATTTTTAATTTCAGTCAACAGTTCACTATTTGCCGCGGTCAAATAAAATACATGTCAAATATGGAGATTGGACCAGAATTTGGCAACAATTCACTATTTGCCGCGGTTAAACCGCGGTTGACTGCGGCAACGCGCGGAAATCGCGTCTGGGTGATTTTTGGCTTATTTTTAATTTCAGTCAAGGCCTATTTCATCTTTTCACGTACATGAGTTTCAAAATTAGTAAAACACTATATAAAGACCTAACCTAGATCAATAGAAGGGAGTTGAATCTTGGGAGAACACAAGAGAAGACGGAGAAAAGAACGACGAAGAAGACGAAGAACGACTAAGATCAAGAAGATTGAAGCGGGAAAACAAAGATTTCTTGGTGCAAGATACTCAACTTTTTCTCCTCTTTTATTCAAGATCCGGTAATATATTTGAAACTCTTCATCTTGTCTTTCTCCCAAATCATGAGTAGCTAGAATTAAAGTTTTGGATAAACAATGTAGCATAGTTTTAATTCTTTAATTTCGAATATCAAGTTTTAACTTATAAATTGCTCAAGTATTTGATTTTACTTCTTCTCTTAATGCTTGGAATAACTGGCCATTATTTCATTGATCTCGTGGATTGTAATGAACTGAGAAGTAAATTATTAATCTTGACCACGTAGTAAAATCCGGCAATTGGATAAAAGGTAGAGATACACTTTTATTATTGTTGCGGTCTTGATTGAATTCTTAAGAGAATTAATGCATCTAATTAAGGACCATTCTGACTATATAAGTTGACTTATTTAGATAAGCCTAATTTGAACTTGAGAGAGGTAAATTAAGATAAATTCGTGAATTAGACCGAATACAACTTTAGGAACAAATCTTAAGAGGCGAAATTAGAGATGACAACTATGTGAATTTGTTCGTCCAAACGCTTTAACCATCATTCTTTCCTAAATTCTTGTTATTTGCTTTTACATAAGTTACTATTTTATTTCCTTAAATTCATAGTTTTAGTTTAAATCTTTCAAATCAACTCAATTCAAATTCTTTTCAATAAATTAGCATTGCGATTAATTTAACTAGTATCTAAATAAGATAGTCTTTGTGGGAACGATAATCCGTACTCAATAGGTCCACTTTATTACTTGTTTGCGATATTGTACACTTGCAATTACAAATATTTTTACAACAAGTTTTTGGCACCGTTGCCGGAGACTATTCTTATTTTATATTAGTTTAGATTAATTGTTAGTGTTAGTTTTATTTTTATTTTTATTTTATTTTTATTATTATTATTGATTTCTTTTATTATTGTTATTATTACTATTTTCTTTCTTCTTTGTTTATTTCTTTCAAATGGCAAATGCTATTAATGCACAACTTGCTGCATTGACAAAGCAGGTAGAGCTCTGGGTCAGAACACATATGCAAAGAATGAATGTCATCCAAGCAACCATCATGTGTGAAAACTGTGGGGCTAAACACTCGACATCAAATTGTATGTTATTGGCCTCTTCATAACAGGTCAACTTTATGCTGAATAATACACATCACCAGTATAATCCATATTCACAAACATTCAATCCGGGTTGGAGACAACACCCAAATTTCGGGTGGTCTGATAATCAGAATAGTGGTAATGCCAACAATGCTCAGCAAGAGAGAAGACTAAGTTTGGGGAAGATGTTCCAACAGTATATGCAAAAGACCGATAAACTAATAGAGAGGCAGGATACAAATTATCAGAATCAACAGGCTTCTATCAGAAAACTCGAGACTCAGATTGGCCAGTTAACCCTGCAATTGTCAAATAGAAAACCAGACACTTTACCCAGCAATTCAGTGACAAAATCCAAAAGAACAGGTAAATGCAATCACTACTAGGAGCGAGATACAACTACCAGAAATTCACGTGAAAATGTTAGAGAAAATGGACAAACAGTTGGCAATTGAAGAAGAAGAAGCTGGGAAGCATGAAGCACCATCAAAAGTAGAAGAGTATGTAGAAAAAGACAAGTTGATCCTAAATGAGCAAAATAAAAAATTGATATTCAATGATATTGCACTTATCAAGCAATTCTTCAACTCTCGTATTTATTCAACAATTGATTTTGTGATCAAGGCTGATGAGGTAGTTGAAGTTTTTGTAGTGGTGTTCGAGCAAGGTGCTAAACTACAATTATATTTATCTGAGAAGTGCAAGTTAAATTTTTGGAGGATAAACGAAAAATAGTGCAAAGTCAATAGATACAAGCAAAATAAGTCTTCCAAAGCACTATTTAAAGTGCCGTAAAGCAACCAAGCAAAAAGTCGAGCTACAGACTATAAATCGAGCGCTTAATGGGAGGGAATCCATTTTTCTATCTCTTATATGTTTATTGCATTGTATGTAGAATTTTAAGACTGCATTAGGAAGTAGAGCACGTTTCCCAATTTTTAGTAATTAAGTACATTTAATTGTTTTTATATTTCAGGCTACACATCGTCATTCCGATCCCAATGTGTACTGACTAGCTAAAAAGTCCGACGTTGTCTCCACACTTTTTGATTCGAGTTAACTCATTCCTTTCTTATTTCTTTTGCTTTCTTTAGTGACATTGAGGACAATATGAATTTTAAGTTTGGGGTATGACTTTATTATTTTCATTATTGTTATGTGTGTTATGAAAAAAAAAATTGTGTGCTTGTATGTTGGATAGCTTTGCCGATTAATGATGATATCTACTTGAAACTGCTATCAATTCATGAATTATGACTCGGTGATGCTACTTAAGCTGTTTTTATAGACTATACTTATCCATGTAAGATATGATTAAGTGTGAGCACAATAGTCATGAGCATCACTAACTTTGGTTGGTGTATTGAATAGAATACAATGAAAGAATAGTGAACCTAAGTTGTGAAACCAAGACCACCATTGACGACTCAATTACCTAACCGGTTGAAAGGATAGTTTGGGGTGGTTAAACCATTGCGTGTTGTTTAGATAGGTGTTGATCCCGTGCTTGAGTAATAGTTGTGTGGAGTGTATTTGGCTACCAGGTGGAATCTAGGTATTGACCGGATGCTAGGAATCTAATCCCCGCTTATTTTTCTTGCAAAAAAAAAAATGAAAAGCATTGCACTTGTATTATCTTATACCTCTTTTCGTAGCCTAGTTGACTTAAGTGATAAAGCTCGTTGGAGTTCTCAAAACTCGGTGCCCTAAAGTCTATCAGACTTGGGAGCCATCGGCCTAAAGCTCGTTACAAGGGTCATCTAGAAAGCTTAAGGGAGTGAGGTCTTACACATAAGATATATATCTATATATGATTATAAAAAAAAGAAAAGCAGAAAGAAAGAGGAAAAAAAAAAAAGCAAAAGCAAGATTGAGCATTTATGCGCATAACTTGGAGATTTAGATTACTAGTGGGTTTGACTTACCTAGTGGAAGCTTGATGGCCAAAGCATTCAATAAAAAGGAGAATCTTCACAGATCTAGATAGCAACTGTATTGGCTAGACCTAACCAAATTTTGAGCGGTAAAAGAATAAGTATTTTGAAGGCAACTTTAGAGTTAACACCCAGGGTGAGAAAATTGAATATCAGTATGGGAGTGTGTATTCTTATAAGAGAGAAATGAAATATTTGACCATTGGAGGCAGAATATTACCAACCTAAAGGTTTGTTGTGATTGGATTGACTATGCGTACACACATATATCTGTCAAGCATCGGATAAGTAAAACTGATTGATTTTGGTAGCATGATTTAGAAGTTTTATTATGAATTGTTTGATTGTTTCAAAAACATGAAGCAAATGCGGCAAGATATCTATTATAGTATATTTTAATATTATTTGTTTGTTTGTTTAAGTAAATAATTATTTTCGAGGATGAACAAATGTTCAAGTTTGGGGGTATTTAATAAATGTGATTTTACACTTATCTAGACCATTAAAAGTGGACTATTGTAAGTGCTCTTAAGTAATTTTCTACTTAATTATGTGTTGATTTAATTATTTCAGGTCAAACCCAAGATCAGATGGAATTGGAGAAAAACAAAGCAAAATAGGTAAAAAGGACTGAAAGTGTACGAAAACTTGGAAATGGGGATCAACTTGCAAACATCCAAAAGTTAAAGGACTTAGGTTGCAAATAAAAGAGGACTAGATTGAAATGAAAGAAGAAATTGGAGGACTAAAGAGGACAAAATTCAAAGTTGAAGGACTTGAGCAGCAAATAAGATAACTACAAGAGGGAAAATGACAAAAATATGACCAAGGACCAAATAAAATACATGTCAAACCTTGGAGGACTAAGCATGCAATATGGAGATTGGACCAGAATTTGGCAACAATTCACTATTTGCCGCGGTCCAACTGCGGATTGCAAACTGCGGTTGACCGCGGCAACGCGCGGAAATCGCGTTTGGGTGATTTTTGGCTTATTTTTAATTCTAGTCATGACCTATTTCGTCTTTTCATGTACATGAATTCCAAAATTAGTAAAACACTATATAAAGACCTAACCTAGGTCAAAAGAAGGGAGTTGAATCTTGGGAGAACACAAGAGAAGACGGAGAAAAGAATGACGAAGAAGATGAATAACGACCAAGATCAAGAAGATTGGAGCGGGAAAACAAAGATTTCTTGGTGCAAGATACTCAACTTTTTCTCTTCTTTTATTCAAGATCCGGTTATGTATTCGAAACACTTCATCTTGTCTTTCTCCCAAATAATGAGTAGCTAGAATTAAAGTTTTGGATGAACGATGTAGCATAGTTTTAATTCTTTAATTTCGAATATCAAGTTTTAACTTATAAATTGCTCAAGTATTTGATTTTACTTCTTCTCTTAATGCTTAGAATAACTGGCCATTATTTCATTGATCTCGTGGATTGTAATGAACTGAGAAGTAAATTATTAATCTAGACCATGTAGTAAAATCCGGCAATTGGATAAAAGGTAGAGATACACTTTTATTATTGCTGCGGTCTTGATTGAATTTTTAAGAGAATTAATGCATCTAATTAAGGACCATTCTGACTGTCTAAGTTGACTTATTTAGATATGCCTAATTTGAACTCGAGAGAGGTAAATTAAGATAAATTCGTGAATTCGACCGAATACAACTTTAGGAACAAATCTTGAGAGGCGAAATTAGAGATGACAACTATGTGAATTCGTTCGTCCAAACGCTTTAACCATCATTCTTTCCTAAATTCTTGTTATTTGCTTTTACATAAGTTACTATTTTATTTCCTTAAATTCATAGTTTTAGTTTAAATCTTTCAAATCAACTCAATTCAAATTCTTTTCAATAAATTAGCATTGCGATTAATTTAACTAGTATCTAAATAAGATAGTCTTTGTGGGAACGATAATCCGGACTCAATAGGTCCACTTTATTACTTGTTTGCAATATTGTACACTTGCAATTATAAATATTTTCACAACAACTATTTGTAAGGCATAATGATATATGACAATATCCCAATAAAAATATTATATACATTGGAAAAAACTTCGTATCTCGACTACATCCACTATATACAAATATTTAGCTACAATATTATATTATACATACTTTGCACCAACATTTCATTTCACATAGGAGCACATTATAATATATATACTATTATTTTATATTATAGTTGAAATGTTACTTACCTCTATCTTCATTTGTTTTAGCATTCAAGGTTTATTTCCTCCATATTTTGTACATTTACGTTTACTTATAAAAGAGTATGTTTTGGCATATTATAAAAGCTATTATTTAATCTTTACATGCAACCAAATATGGAAACCGGAACCAAATTCAGAAACTATAAAGACCAGTTTGGTATATAGACAAAGGTTAAAGATAATTGATAAATTTTATCTTATCCTGTTTGAGTGGAAGTGATGTCCAGATAAACTTTTATCCGGATAACAATTTAAGCAAAAAATGAGGATAAATTTTATCATCGAAAAGAGGAGGACAATTTTTTATTCGGATAGCAATTTACTTTTTTTTTTTTTTGAAAAGACAAACCTAACCTTTATAATATAAAAAAATATCTATTTTGAACATCCATAACCTAGGATAATCATTGCCGCCTGCCTACCGCCTATAGATGACAAAATACCTCGACCCCGCCCCGATTACTATCGAGGACGGGGACAGAGATCATGGTTTCTGTTCCAAATTTTTTGAATTTGTCCCAAATATCTTTTTATTTTATTTATATTTTAAAATTTGAATCATATTTAAAAATAAAAAATAATATTAAGAATTATTTACTTAATTAAACAGCAATAAATGTAGATTTTTTAATCTCCACCCCGGCATTCCAAAAATCGCTGACGGGACGGGGATGGTAATAGCCGCCCTTGCCCATTAAAAGTTCACGTAAGTGTATTTAAAATCATCGACTTTTGATGATCCTATAACACTTATCAGCCAACTACTTGTATTCCAAACTCTGCCTATCCTCCAAATATTGCTCTCTTCTGCCCAAGCTTCGTCCCCGACTCCCTTCCCTACTCCTTCTACTAACCTCTTGCCAACAATCACTTATGGCAAAGACAATATCTACAAAATAATCAAGAAAATAAATTTCACTACTACGCTTGACCAATATCCCATTGAGCCCTCTTTCCACACCACTGCTCTCAAACATCATCTCTGGTGTAAGGCCATCAGAGGAGTCCAGTGCCTTGTTATGGAATGATACTTGGAAGCTTAACCTTTTCTTCCAGTCCCAAAATATTGTTGGTTGCAAATGGGTGTGCCACCTTAAACGCAAACTCGATGTCTCTACTTATCGCTACAAGGCTCGCCTTGTAACTAAGGGCTTTCATTAGAGGCCTGAAGTTGACTATCGTGAAACATCCAGTCCAATTGTTAAGCATACTGCTACTTGATAAGTACAATTTTGTACTTATCAGGGCTCACAAAAATAGACAATTATAAGTTCTTTTAGTTGTTTTCAGTTTAATTGCATGTTGTTTTCTTGTCAATTTAGGAAATAATCAAAGTCAAGTATCAATTGGATGAAAAGAGAGCAAAATGAAGACAATGAGACCTAATTGCTAAAGAAAAGAAAGCTGCAGGGGCTTGATGTGCAAATACCTAGGCGGGGAACTCAAATTGAGATCGAGACTAACCCATGCGATCGCATGGTAATACCTGGTGCGATCGCAAGGGTATGAAAATTTCAACAGAATGTTAAGCGAGATAAGCCGTGCGATCGCAGGTCCCAAAGCCATGCGATCGCGACAGGCTAATCGTGTCGGTGTCCGAAACCCGATTCGATTAGAATTCTACCAATCCAAATAACTTCAACAACCAAACACACGTTTTGGAGTCTTTGAGAGCATTATAAAAGCCAGATGATAGCCATAACAAAAAGGGACGAATTTTGGAAAGAAGATACAAGAGGAGAATCGAGAATCGAGGCTCGGGATTGAGGATTCTTCAAAGAGAGTCACGGGTTGTATTTATTTCTTCTTCTTTTTTTTCACGGATCATGATGAAGTCAATTATTGTCATAATTGACGAAATCATGTCCGGCTAATTTACTTTTTCTAGGATGAACGATGAAACCTCATGATTTTTAATTAATTAGAAGTTTTTCTGTTTTAGTAATTAATTGTTATTGGATTGATTATTCTTTATGCAGTTTTTCTATTATTTTAATGCCTGATCACCATTAGAATATATTGTGATCTATATTGAAGTCGAGAGATTCAATATAGATTAAGCACGTGGTATTGAATAACATAGGGTCCAATAATAGATAGAGATTACTATTATGCTTTATGAAATCTATTTAGGTGTTCTTGATATTTTAATGCATGTGTTTATGTTCAAGCTTAATTAGAGATAATGAAGTTTGCATAACATATAGAATTGATTGACCATCGAGAGAGGCTTTCGATTAATTTAGGAGCGATTTTCAATCTATGGTAATTATAAGCTAAAAGCAGTTAAAGCGGATGTTTGATTAAGGAAAGTGTTGGTGGATTCGCAAATCCTAGAGTTAGTAGATCTTGAATTCGTTCTTGCCTTTTTAAAGTTATTTATTGTTTAATTAAAATAGTTAAATTAGTTTAGAATCACAAAAATCAAATTGAATCTGTGTTTCTTTTATTGTTAAAATTTAGGTTATAAATTAATTGGTTAAATTAATATCTGGTCCTCGTGGGTTCGACACTCTATTTTATCACTATATTACTTGTCCACGATCCGTCCACTTGCGGGATATAAATCGCAAAACAAGTTTTTGGCGCCGTTGCCGGGGACTAGTTTATTAATTGCTACATTAATTGATAGCTTAGTTTTAACATTTTTTTATTGTTATTTATTTTTATTTTTATTTTTATTTTTATTTTTAGATTATTTTCTTTTATTATTTTAGTTCTTCGTGATACTGCTGAGTTGTATATATTTTCTAATTTTTCAGGTGTTAAGTGTGCATGCCACGTACAAAAGATCTTGATCTATTTGATTTAGATCCAGAAATTGAACGAAGCTTTCACCGACGACAACGTGAAAAACGAGAAAAGAAAACACAGCAAGACACAATGGCAGACAATCAAGTGCATGATCAGATAAATAATCAACCACCAATAGCTCGACCAGTTGAAGTTAGTGAACGAGATATTCTTATGGGTGAGTATATGATGCCACCGATTGTTGAAAATCGGTCTAGCATAGTCTATCCACCTTATGGACACGACAACTTTCAGTTGAGGCCAGATGTGATGAATTTATTCTCGAACAACCGCCGTTTTATGGGATGATGGATGAAAATCCTCATTACCATATTTCTCGCTTCGATGAATTTCGTGGCAATTTCAAATACCACGGTGTTAACGAAGAAGCTAATCAAGATGAGGCTCTTTCCACATACATTGAAGGATAAAGCTAGAGAATAGCTAGATTCTCTACGCTTTGTGAGCATTACTACTTGGGACGGATCGATCCAAAATTCACATTGAAATATTTTCCTCCGCCCCAGAGTAAAGCAGTTGAAGTATGAAATTTCCAATTTTCAACAATCGAGTTGGAAAATTTTCACGAGGCATGGGAAAGATTCAAACAATTGCTCGGAAGTGTCCAAGTCATGGTTTCCTTTAGCGACTCGTAATCATTATTTCTATTACGGACTAGCTCCAACCGATCGTTCTTGATGAGATCTCGCAGCGGTGGCTCTATCCAAAGTAGATCCGCTGGTGACCTTTATGATCTATTCGAAACCATGAGTGAACAATTTATTATGTGGCCAGAAAGAGGATTGCAGAAGAAAGCAGCAGGATTACATGAGGTGGACACCAATTCACTTTTATTGGCAAAAATTGATGCATTGGCAAAGCAGATGGAATCAATAAAATATTCTCATTCAGCTAATATGGTTCAGATGCCTTTACCAATCTGTGTAACATGTGGAGCAAACCATCAGTCTTCGGAGTGCCCATTGACAAAGGTTGATATGCCTTCTCCTGAGCAAGTTGCATATGCTCAGAATTTTCAGCGTCAGCAAAATAATCCTTATTCACAGACTTACAATCCTGGATGGAGAAATCATCCAAACTTCTCATATGGCAACACTCAAAATATTCAAAATCCACCAAATCAGGGAATGCCGCAAGAGAAAAAAGGAGGACTGGAAGAAAGCATTATCGAATTGAAGGAGATCACGAGAAAAGAGCAGGATGTTGCTATCAAGAATATGGAAAATCAGATTAGGCGGGTTGGCTAAATTGTTGATCGAGAGACAACCAGCACATGGCCAAGCAATACAGAAGTCAATCCAAAGGAGCAAGTAAATGCAATTACCACGAGGAGGTGTTCGCTATTACAGAGATTCATGTGACTAGGCGGTGTAGAAAAGGAAAGCGTGTCCGACAAAGCGAGAGAAAATAAATTAGATGCGAAGTTGCACGAGCAGGACTCTCCACCGACTTATATTCCACCACCGGCCACGTCCCTCCTATCCCATTTCCTCAAAGGTTGCGAAAACATAAGCTAGACCAGCAATTCAAGAAGTTCCTAGATGTTTTCAAAAAGCTGCACATCAATATACCATTCGCCGATGCCTTAGCTCAAATGCCTAGCTATGCCAAATTTATGAAGGACATTCTTGCAAATAAGCGAAAGTTGGAGGAACACGAAACAGTAGCGCTAACTGAAGAATGCAGTGCCATATTGCAAAACAAGCTACCACCAAAATTAAAAGACCTAGGGAGTTTTAATATTCCTTGCACTATTGGTAGTTTATTTTTTGATAAAGCATTATGTGATTTGGGTGCTAGTGTGAATTTAATGCCTTACTCTATTTTTAAGCAGCTCGGTTTAGGATAAGCAAAGCCGACAACAGTAACACTCCAGCTTGCAGATAGAACAATCAAACGCCCTAGGGGAATAGTTGAAGACATATTGGTGAAAGTTGGCAAATTCATATTCCCTGCTGATTTTATTATTTTGGATATGTGTGAAGACAGGGATATACCAATCATTTTGGGTCGACCTTTCTTGGCTACTGGTCGGGCAGTAATTGATGTTTCAAAAGGAGAACTTATGCTGAAAGTGAATGATGAACACATTACATTCAATGTGTTCAAAGCAATTAAATTTCCAAGCTCTTGATTCACCTTGAGATTGATGTCATTGACTAGAAGGAGGGAGCTTAGATGATAAAGTTGTTACCCAACACCGGAGGCACCACTTCGAGAAGAAGAATATGTGCAGAAAGAGGAGTTTCATCCGTCTTCTGTGACCAAAGCTGATGAAGAAGGTGAAATTTTCTTAGTTGAATTCGAGCATGACGGCAAAACAAAATCATATCAAGTATGATAAAGGAAAGATCAAGCTCGGAAGGTAAATAAAAATTATACAGGAGTTGATCAAAGCAAGAAGAGCAGGGCCTCCAAAGATTTATTCAAAGTGTCTTGAGCGATCACCACGACAAAGTCAAGCTAATGACTTTAAAGAAGCGCTCAATGGGAGGCAACCTATTTTTCTACCCTTTTATTTAAATTTCGTATTATTTCAATTTTAGGATTTCAATTGATAATTTGCACGTTTTAGGTTGCTAGCATTTAAAGTAAGTTTTTAATTCTTAGGTTTTGAGGCTACAATCATCGTCATCTTGCATAATCACGTTGTTCAATTATTTTAAATTTGTATTAAAAAAAAAAAATAAAATAAATAAATTAAAAAAATCGTTTTTTTTAATAAAAAAAAATTTCATTTCGTTTTTCTTTAAAAAAAAAAAAAATTATTTTCGTTTTTCAAAAAAAAAAAAAAAAAAAATTATTTTATTACTGTTAATAAATTCTTTTTCTTTTCTTTTTAGGGTTACAACCTAAGGACTGACTGGATGACATTCAAGCAAAGATTTGTCGACCAACTTGTACAGATCTCTCCACCAATTGTTCATACCATACTTCTTCTTCAGCACCATCCGATCCACATCTAGGTAGTCTCTGATCTTTATATACTCCTTTGAATTATTTTTACATTGGGGACAATGTATCTTTCAAGTTTGGGGGTAGTGAAAAAAATGTTTGGTCTGATGATAATACTTGATATTGATTGTTAATTTATAAAAAAAAAAAATTATTTATATTTATTTGTTTGCATATTTATATTATATGAATAGTCTTGCCGGCTAATGATACAACTTTTTATTTAATTATTTAGCTTTAATCCATGACTTGTGAACAAATTATTACTATTGGTTAAATGTGAGACTATTTGACCATGTTTGATATTGTGTTGTGTCGGCAAGTTAAAATGATTTTTAGCTATGTTGGTGCACTTAAGTTGAAAATAATAGGATACCTGTTTAAACCTAAAAATCATCTGTATCTCGAACAAATAACCAATATAGTGAGAAAGTGTGGTAATTAAACTGTGACAGTGGCTATCTAGGTTATGATTGATTCCATGTATGTTGAAAATTTGTGTGGAGCACTTTAGACCAGTTAGAGGAAACTAAGTAATGACCGAATGTTAGAAATCTAATCCTCACGCATGAGCTTATTGCACGCAAGGAACAAAAAATTATTATTATTTTTGCTTAACTCTTTTCGTAGCCTAATTGACTTGAGTGAAAAGGTCCGTAGGGGTTTCTCAAAACTTGATGCCATAAGGTTCGAAAGACCTGGGAGTCATCGACCTCAAGCTCGTTACATGAGTCATTTAGAAAGCTTAATGGATTGAGTTTTGCACTTTATTAATATCTTATAACTCCTTTCGTAGCCTATTTGACTCGAGTGAAAAGGTCCGTAGGGGTTTCTCAAAACCTAATGCCCTAAGGTTCGAAAGACCTGGGAGTCATCGACCTCAAGCTCGTTACATGAGTCATTTAGAAAGCTTAATGGATTGAGTTTTGCACATAAGATCTATATATTTAAAAATAAAAAATAAAAAAAAATAAAAATTCTTTGCAAAGTAAATTTGGGGATTAGATAACTAATGGGTTTGACTTATTTAGTAGAAACTTTCTGGTCGAAAGTGCTCATAAATTGGAGAATCTTCATATACCTAGGTTGTCACGATTATTAGTTTTCTCAACCAGCCTCGAACAAGAAAATAATAAGCGAAGTGTTACCTTTGAACCAAAATCTCGGGATTTGAGAGAAAACATCATTTTGGGGGAAGTGTACCTTACGAGATGGAAAGGAAAAGTTGACCCTGTGGTTGGGCTATCACCACCATAGAATTTAAGTTAATCAGATTAACGGGTCTCACACACGTATCAAGTATGGTTTGAGTATAATCACATTTGCAATAGTAATACTTGGATACTCGTCATGAATTATAAGTTGTTACAAAAGAACGGCAAGCTATTTCTAGTATAACTATTATGATTATTTTTATTAGTATGTGCATGATTGTTTTTAGCTAGTTTATTCGAGGCGAATAATAGTTCAAGTTTGGGGGTATTTGATAAGTACACTTTTGTACTTATCGGGGCTCTAAAAATAGACAATTATAAGTTCTTTTAGTTGTTTTCGGTTTAATTGCATGTTGTTTTCTTGTCAATTTAGGAAATAATCAAAGTCAAGTATCAATTGGATGAAAAGAGAGCAAAATGAAGACAATGAGACCTAATTGCTAAAGAAAAGAAAGCTGCAGGGCTTGATGTGCAAATACCTAGGCGGGGAACTCAAATTCAGAATCGAGACTAACCCATGCGATCGCATGGTAATACCCCAGTGCGATCGCAAGGGTATGAAAATTTCAACAGAATGTTAAGCGGATAAGCCGTGCGATCGCGAGGTCCCAAAGCCATGCGATCGCGACAGCTAATCTAATCGTGTCGGTGTCGAGAAACACGATTCGATTAGAATTCTACCAATCCAAATAACTTCAACAACCAAACACACGTTTTGGAGTCTTTGGAGAGCATTATAAAAGCCGGATGATAGCCATAACAAAAGGCGAATTTTGGAAAGAAGATACAAGAGGAGAATCGAGAATTAAGGCTCGGGATTGAGGATTCTTCAGTCGGAGTCACGGGTTGTATTTATTTCTTCTTCTTTTTCTTTCGCCGGATCATGATGAAGTCAATTATTGTCATAATTGACGAAATCATGTCCGACTAATTACTTTTTCTAGGATGAGCGATGAAACCTCATGATTTTTAATTAATTAGAAGTTTTTCTGTTTTAGTAATTAATTGTTATTGGATTGATTATTCTTTATGCAGCTTTTTCTATTATTTTAATGCACGATCACCATTAGAATATATTGTGATCTATATTGAAGTCGAGAGATTCAATATAGATTAAGCACGTGGTATTGAATAACATATGGTCCAATAATAGATAGAGATTACTATTATGCTTTATGAAATCTATTTAGGTGTTCTTGAGATTTTAATGCATGTGTTTATGTTGAAGCTTAATTAGAGATAATGAAGTTCGCATAACATATAGAATTGATTGACCATCGAGAGAGGCTTTCGATTAATTTAGGAACGCTGATTTTCAATCTATGGTAATTATAAGCTAAAAGCAGTTAAGCGGATGTTTGATTAAGGAAAGTGTTGGTGGATTCGCAAATCCTAGAGTTAGTAGATCTTGAATTCGTTCTTGCCTTTTTAAAGTTATTTATTGTTTAATTAAAATAGTTAAATTAGTTTAGAATCACAAAAATCAAATTGAATCTGTGTTTCTTTTATTGTTAAAATTTAGGTTATAAATTAATTGGTTAAATTAATATCTGGTCCTCGTGGGTTCGACACTCTATTTTATCACTATATTACTTGTCCACGATCCGTCCACTTGCGGGATATAAATCGCAAAACACTACTCGTCTTATTCTCAGTCTTACCCTGGCCTACAATTGGCAACTATGTCAACTAGATGTCAACAATGTATACATCAAATGATCTCTCACTGATAATGTCTGTATGTCACACCTCTAGATTTTATTGATCAAAACCTTCCACATTATGTCATCTTCACAAAGCTATATATAGATTGAAATAAGCACTTCGTGCATGTTATAATGAGCTTCGACATTTCTTACTTGCAAAGGGATTTACTAACTCTATGGATGGTACCTTCTTACTAGCATTGAGCACTTCATTGCTCAGCTTGCTCATCAATTCTCCATAAAAGACCTAGGTCCACTATCATTCTTCCTCGTTGTCCTGCCTCAACATCACTATGTGCTTGACCTTTTCCGCAAAACCAATGTGCATAAAGTAAAATTAGTTCAAACACCTATGTGTTCTACTACTAACTCTAGGCTCACATATGGCACCACCACATTATATAATGCCACCGAATATTGACAGGTCATTAGCAGTCTTTAGTATCTCTTACTCACAAACCCAATATCACCAATGTTGTAAACGAATTATCTTAATTTATGCACCAACCTACATCTCAGCACTAGACGTGTATCAAACATCTGTTTCGCTCCTCTATGACACTATCCATTTTGGTCTATCTCTTTACCTCTAATCTCCACTTGTTCTACATGCATTTTTTAACTTTGATTGGGCCGACAATGCTGATGACCGTACCTCCACAAGTGCACAACTTGTATTCATTGGTCATAATCCAATTACTTGGTTATCTCATAAACATCAAACTATGGCACGTTGCTCTACTAAAGCAGAGTTCTGTGTTGTTGCTATACTGCATGTGACATTCTGTGGATTAAATCTCTCCTTATTGAGCTTGGTGAAACTATTAGTGTTATACCTGTCATACACTCTGTTCTCCAATCATGTTTTCCACTCTCGAATGAAGCATGTTGAGGTTGATGTCAATATCATTAATGAATAGGTCCATTTTGGTGACATTTGTGTGTCTCATGTCACGTCTACTAATCACTAGCTTACACCCTCACCAAACCCCTCTTCATAGCCCGATTTCAACTTCTATGTTTCAAGATGGGCATCTCTAACAGAATATCTATTTTGCGGGAGCATATTAAAGATAATCTCATTCTAGAATGTTAAGGTCTTGATATTTATCTAATATTGTTGTAAACTAGTTGTATTATACTGTCTCTTTAAGTGGAAATCATCAAGTCTATCAATATATAACTCTATAAATATCAATTGAAATACGAGTATAATTAAATTGTTTCCAATAACTTTCAAGTGTTATTGTCAACAATTCAATGAGTGCTCTTGATTGTTGAAATTAGTTGATAATACTTATTCTGTTTACACGGCTAATGTACCCTGGTAATCAAATAATAGCTAAATTAGGTCAAGCTAGTTCGAACACAAGCACTCTGCACACAGAACAAAAGATTAGAACATTTATAATTGTTCACTTGCTTAATAAAAGTCAAAATAGCCAATTGGGTCTTCCACTGCCCAAAAAGTAAATTATGCAAAACATCAAGGATGTCCATGGAAATACATTAATATTTAAACCCAAGAAAACCAAAAAGAAGAAGATCACTCCAGTTCCCATTTCCCAACTTCGCTTAGAAGGAGACGAATAGTCGAGGAGAGAGACAGACAGACTCTCTATGTCTCTCCTTCCCACTGTTGCTTTGGTATGATTACCATTTTTCTGTTTAATATTTAAATTTATCCTTAACCCTGTGTTATAAGTATCCCCTATTTTTAGTTATTTCCAGATTTTTAGCACTATATTCTTGATCAATGTTTATTACAGATTCTTGCTTTATATATACTTGAAATTAGTTGATTAATCACTTTCCTGATATAGAACTTTCTGGGTTTTGAATGATCAGTTGATATAATTACTTTTAACCCCAGTGAACAGTTATGGTTTTGGGGTCTATGGATAGTGGAGCAAGAGGCAATTCATCATCATCAGCTTCAAATTTATCGGCTTTAGCCCCACCCTTTACTGTCCATAGATCAAACCCAAAGCACAATTCAAGCACTTTTTTGCATTATACTGAGTCACCTCATGCTGCTGAACTCGTTAGCCAGAGTTGGCAATCTCCACTTCCTTCAGCCCCTAGACCTGAACTGAATATTGATTCGACACTCACAACTAGCACGCGTCCAGTTAATGATTACCAATTTTCAGCTACCAAGGCTATTAGCTCGCCTGGTGCCCGTTGGTCTGTTCTAAGTCCTGGTGCCAGAAACTCAAAAGATGCATTTTCATTTGCTGGTAAATTTAAGCCTTATTATACCCCTTATTTGTCTACTGTTGTCGGTGAAGAACGTCCATTGGTTGCAGACAATGGACTTAGTTATGATATGATGCCTGCCAATGGCTTAGGTGTATCATCTCAAGTAGATTATACACCAAGCCTGTCTGGCTTTGAGTACACACTGCTGTGGGATGATGGTTGGGGATTCGACAGTAAGTGGGCTAAACTGGTAGAGCCTGATGGAAGTTTCTCCTCTAAGAGGGCTAATGTTGGTGGTTCACACGTTCACAAAAATTATATCACCAAAGGTATATTTTTCTTTTCTTGCTAGAATTCGATTGATTTGATGATTTCAGTCTATTATTTTTCTAAATTCTAACAATTTTCACTTTACGGTTGTCCATGGTGCTTCTAACATGTTATATACATATTTGAGGGAAATACCATATTTGTCTTGGCTGAATTTGCAATAAGAAAGTTAAATCCCTTAAAACTTCTTTTGGACTGATATGTTGTGGTGGTACTTTTGGCTGTGTATCATATAGCTGTCTTTGCCCTCATGCTACAATTTATTTGTTTATTTTTTTAGTTAAAATACAATCTTTTTACTTTTAACATTCATATATGATATTGGATAGTTGATATCTCTTGTTCACATGCTAACCTTTTAAGATAGCAACTGAAACTCACTTATGAGCTGATGGAGTTCTAACATGCTCTCTTCTTGGACCGGGGAACACTTTAGTGATAATGTATATATTTTATTCAGTTCTTGGATCATGTATACAGTCTTATACATAATACATATGTACTCTTAAATTTTTCGCTATAATGCAGGAGGGCACAACATCGAATATGGAAAGGAACCTAAAAAACATTCTGGTATTTCATATGGAAAATTCAATCATGCTTCTAAAATAGAAAGTCATGCTGAATCATTAAATGCTGGACACATGGATGACAGACCACGGATGGAGCAATATCTTGGTTTCTCTCCTTATGAATCTTCTAGAACACATATCGCGGCGTCCTTTTCAACATATCCAGAATCACACTCTTTAGCCCCTCCCCTTGAGGTGCCCAAAAATTCCTTTAACCGTCCAAACTTGTACCAACCATATGAAAAATGCGGGCAACCCCTTGATTCTTCAGTTAGTGGTATTATATCATTAACAAGATCTTCCCCTACCGTGGTCATTAGGCCTCCACCTGCTGGAAACAGTTTGTTGCCACGAAATTCAGTTGCTTGTAAAACTGCAGACCTTAACGGTATTGCAATAGTCCACAGCAAGGAATCTGATGGTTGCTATCCTTCAAACCTGAAGGATCTTAACTCTGAGGGCAGAGGAGATCCCTTTTACACAAGCCAATCCGAGTTTTGTAGGCAGGGTAATGATCAAATCTCTTTAGCATCATCTTCAGTAGAACTGTCAAGCCCATTGCTAAGCAAGGATACCTTGGATAACTCAGTCAAAGCAAGATGTGTATCTAACCTACCTGATATAAATGTTTTGGATCGCTTTGCTGTGGGAACCAATGGTGCTCAAGGTGTCAACTCGACCCAGAATTCTTCAGATTGTATAGATCATCAAAACCCTGCTGTGGATTCACCCTGCTGGAAAGGAGCAACGGTTTCTCAATTTTTGCCTTTTGATGATGTTGATGCTGGCAAGTCTAATCATTCTAAAGAGAAATTGGATGAATGTTATGGTTTTGATCATGAAGAGCATCAGACTCTCCTCTCATTTAATGATTCTGTAACAACTGCCTCTCAAAAGCCCTGTGAAAGAAGCAAGCACAATAACAATGGATGTGAAAGAAAAGGTATGCCACTTTCTTCAAAGACTGCTCCATATGCTAATTGCCCAGCTAGAGAACAGAGTTCAGCCAAGATATCACCCACAAGCAGTGGCGAAGTAGTTCAGTTATTTAATGCCCTTGACAAGCCTATAAAAGAATCTGAACTACCAAACAACTCAAAGAGTAGTTTTGACCTGAAATTTCCTGATTCAAAACGTTCCAGTTCTGAAGATGATGAGATTGCACATATGCAGCTGAGTTTACAGGCTGGTTCTGTAGAAGCTGGGATTACCCATAATGATGCATCTGAAGGTGGCACTGTTGCATTTCATGCTACAGAAAAGGTTTTTTGCTCACCTTCGCAAGAAAATGCCCTTGAGCACGCAAAACTACCACAGGATCAGAAACCGTATGTTCAGACAATAATTAAGGCAATGCATAATCTTTCAGAGCTGCTTCTATTTCATTTTCCAAATGCTTGTGCTCTGGAAGAACATAATTATGAGGCTCTGAAGCATGTAATCAGCAATCTTGATGCATGTCTTGTGAAAGACATTCTTAGAACTAATAAGCAGGAACCTGTCATTCCTCTGGGAGACATTTCCCAGGAACTTGAGGAATCATATGATATGGTATGCTACATATGAACTCGAATAACCATGGAAGAGATGTTTTGGCCTTTTTAAGATTGATTTTTCTTCAGGCTATCACATTTTCTTTTATTTTGCTTGAAATTTTGCCGATTATAGATATGTGTTTACTAATGTCTCTATGTTCTTTGAGATATGAATAATCATATGTTTGGGATATTTGAATTACTTGCATAAACATGTTGTTGGTTTAATAAATAAGCTAAACATTTCCTTTCTCCAGGGTTCCGTTGCAGGTAAGCTTCAAGTGATTAGTGAAGTTGTGAAGTCTCACGCTCCTCGGCATGTGCACGAAGAGAAGATAAATTACAATTTTTCTGGTAATGAAGCTGAGAATTCACTGCATTTTTTACCCTTAAGGGATGATGTAGACATTGCAAGAGATGATGATCTGGCCCAGGTATGATTTTAGTTTTTAAATATACGTTTGCACTAATGTGAATAAGGAAGAGTAGAAAATTCAGTTTATATTGCATGAATATTTAGTCTGTGCTCACTGGGCACTTGGTCTGGTTTGCAGGCTATAAAGAAAGTCCTTGATAAGAATTTCCACTTTAATGAAGAAATGCCTTCAAAAGCGCATCTCTTTAGAAACTTGTGGCTTGAGACGGAAGCTAAATTATGTTCCATCAGTTATAAAGCTCGCTTCGATCACATGAAGATTGAGATGGAAACCATCAAATCCAACAGGGCAAAAGGTTAGCTTTGCTTTTTGGTAAAACATTATTTTTGTCATTAATTTCTCTTTGAATGTTGAACTCTTCAATATGTCACCTGATCCTAGCATAGTTTCTGACTTGGCACCTGTGCCTGAATATAGCACAATTCCAAAATCTACCCTCCAGAATTCTTCAGTCCCTAGCACAAGTAGATGCTGAAGATACAGAGGCTTCCATCATGGCCAGATTCAATATCTTAAATCACGGAAGGACAACTTGGAATTGATATGAGGCAGGGGAACAGCAGCCTTAGGTGGTGGATGGTGAGTTTGTTGTTAAGAAAGAACTTGGATTCGGAAGAGCTCATTTCCCATATCAAATTAACATTGTTGGCAAAGGCAAATTTCGTCATAACTAGATGGTATCTGGATATGAATCTGTGAAAGTGTTTTTGCCTCTTATGACACAAATGATCCAGTGGGACTCATTTGGAACATGTACTGAAGGATGATTTTGCATGGAAGAGTGAATGTCAAGTAGGGTCTGACATTCAGTAATATATGAACTTCAGTATATTTGTAAAAATGGATGCTGTGGAATTACTTGTATAAAATGTGTTAAAATTGAATCCTGGAAATTTCTATCCTACTTCAACTGATTTTGAGTTTTCGTTATTTTGGTGTTCTTTTTAACCGTCAATGGCCAGCCTGCGTGTCGTCTCAATTGATCAATTTCATCCCTGTAATGAACTTTAAACTCTACTGTTAGGACTCAAGGTGGTGTCTTAAAAGGTCAACCTTATTAAGAGGAGTAACCAATGTTTTAATATGCAAGTTAATATTTCAGTATTTAACCGATATGCCTGCAAGATGATGGTTCGTTTGAGCACACTAAATTTGAAATCTGAATGTTTGTTTGAGTTTTAGAAGGACCAAATTATTTGTTTGAGCTTAATGGACTCTGATGTTATATTAAGACTTAAAGTTCCATTTTAAAAGGAGTCTTAATATCTATGTCAATGATCGATCTATGAGTGTTGCAGATTTCATGCAAGGACACTAATAATGAACAGTAAAATCTCTATTTGCTGAAATCATGGATTCTTTTAAAAGTAAAATGCAATATCTTCAAATTAAGTCAGCAAAATAAGCAGAAATATTTTATGCAAGTGCAAGTGGTGCTATAGAAGTATTAAGCAGCCTTTCATACACAGTACAGTAAATAAAAATAAAAGCATCAGACCAAAATTTCCTCCCCATCACTCGACAAAAAGCAAATAATAACATAATCCAATATAACCACTATCTTTGTTTTTTTACGCCCTAAAGTCAAATAAATTTGACTTCAGGATTCTAGCTTTAATCAGTTCCTGCATCAAATCTTCAATTATGGTGTGCAGAAAATGAAAGGTAAATTGAGAAAGAAAGAAAGACAACTTGATAGAGTTTTAATATTTTTACGCGTAAATCGTGAGCCTTATGATGCAGTCCAGAAACACAAGTGGCGTTTGGTATTGGCGGAGCCAGGGGGCCTCGGGTCCTGGATCCTTCAATTTTTTAGATTTATATTTCTCTTTCTAAATTTTTTTATAAAAAAAATTATTTAAAAATTCGTTATAACACTTCAAAATTTCTTTATATTTTTATATTTAATTAATTACACGAGTTAGACTAGTCAAATTGACGTTAATTAGATTTTTAATTAAATTGACATTTAAAAACAGAAACGAAATAGTCAATTCTAGCAGTCATCTTTGCTTTGTTATTTTGAACTTGTCATTTATCGGTTTTTCAATCCGAAAAATGTGTTACGAAGTTCGTCGTGAATACTTTGAAATTGTAAGAAACTACACTGACAAATGAAGAAACATAGCATGAAAATAAGCCGAAACAGGTGACACCAAAATAGAAATTACAAGTGAAAATTCGGATTATTTCAATTTCTAGCAATCATATTTGGCTTGTTATTTTGAATTTGTTATTTAACGGGTTTTTAATTCAAAAAATGCTTTACGAAGTTTGCCATGGATACTTTCAGATGATATAAAGAACCCACTTCAACGAGTGAAAAAACATAACCCAAAAATAAGTCGAAAGATGTGATGTCAATTAAAATTTAATTAAAAATTAGATAATTATATACATTCTAAAGTGATCTTTGACTTGTTACTTTGATTTTTTCGTTTAACATTTTTCAATCCAAAAGATGCCTTGCAAAGTTTGCTGTGAATTCTTTGAAACGGTATCAAGATTTTACTCCGACAAGTGAAGAGTATAGTTCGAAAATAAGCTGAAAGAGGTGACGTCAAAATGAGAATAGAAGATAAAAAATAAGAGTACTAAATTCATTTCAAACAACCATCTTTGACTCTTTTTTTGAACTCACCATTTGACTTTTCTTCAATATGAAAGAAGCTTTGCGCCAACGAAAAATTTTGGCCTCCAAAATAAAATTTCTGGCTCTGCCACTAACGTTTGGTATACCGGGCTTGGGATGATTTTTTATTTAGAACTTAATTGCAGAGTGTTTGAAAAGTGAAATTAATTGATTTTGTGAATTCTCGAAAATTTTAGGGTCAACAATTCGTAGAGTGGCACTGGTACAACTTTTGTTGATTTGGTGGCGACTACTTATGTTTTGGGACTGCATCATCTTCTCTGGATTAGAGAAAATTTGTTATCAAATCTTGTACCGTATTCTTATTCGACCTCTTATAATAGTAGCAATTCACTCGATAATTCGCCGAGGAACATATCAAGAAACTCATCCCACAAAGATTAAACCAGTGTTAATTACGTTCTAAAAAGCGTAAAACGTGAAGCGTGAAGCATAGCCAGGTGTGAAGGCCAAGCTTTAAGCTTTTCGGACTTAGGCGCTTAGGGGATGACGAGACAAGGAAGATGCGAGGGCTAGGCATGAGGCGTGGGCGTGGCTAGGCGTCGAGGCCAAGCTTCAAGTCTAGGTGGTGCCTAGATGCGAGCTATTTAGAACAGTGTGTTAAACAGTTGCCGATCCCACATAATTTATTGAAAGTTTAAACTGCCGACCCCTCCATTGCCTAAAACTAGTGAAACTTAATCCAGTTGTCTTTTTTCTTTCTCAATTCATCTTTCATTTTCTGTAAGCAAGTTTAAATGAGTTGCAGCTTATTGCCTCATCTTTTTTTCTTTCACAATTCACCTTTCATTTTCTGTAAACAAGTCAAAATGAGTTACAGCTTATTGCATTGTCATCCCGCACTAAAAAGATTAGAATACAAGAACTGATGGGCCAGATTACAGTCTATATACTGATATATAGCTTTAGTTCTAATGCAATTATTCATCACTAATTAAACCAAGTTGGAAAGAAAAAAAATGACCCGGAATAAACTAATTATTGGGTTGGTTTTGGTTGTGTGTCATTGTGTTGTTGAGTTGGAAGCTCAGCTTCAAGTAGGGTTTTACAGAAGTTCATGTAGTCTGGCTGAATTCATTGTCAAACAAGAGGTTCGAAATGGCTTCATTAGAGACAATGGAGTGGCTGCTGGCCTTGTTAGAATGCATTTTCATGACTGTTTTGTTAGGGTATGTAAATTTCTCTTATGTATAGATCACAAAGAAATAACAAAATTCTAGACTCTGTTGATAAAACCCTTTGATAATGGTAGGTTTTGTGTTTGTAGCATGCAACAAATTCTTATAGTAACATTTAATTTGTTCCAAGAAGTTAAACAGAAATTTTATGGTACTTAATAGGGCTGCGACGCATCAGTGCTGATCGACACCACCCCATCAAACACAGCAGAGAAGGATTCACCGGCTAATAATCCCAGCCTTCGAGGATTTGAAGTAATTGACAATGCAAAGGCTAGGATTGAAGCTTTGTGTCAAGGAGTCGTCTCATGTGCTGATATACTTGCCTTTGCAGCAAGGGATAGTTTTGAGATAGTAAGACACCTGTTATTTAGATTGTTCTTATATACTCATCAGGCAAATTTGATTAGAACTTTGACTTGATTTTACCTTGCAGACAGGAGGGATTGGCTATGATGTTCCTGCTGGTAGACGAGATGGCAGAACTTCTTTAGCTACTGAGGCATCTTCAAATCTGCCACCTCCAACTTTTGATGTAAATCAACTCACTCAAACCTTTTCAAACAAGGGATTAACGCAGGAAGAAATGGTTACACTCTCTGGTAAGAATCCTATATTATACACAGAATTGTAGTGCCAATCTTGATTACAACAACTTGTAAAAATGTCATTGTATTTTAGTCCAATTTTACGATGCTATTATATTTTACACCTGATTTTATGAAGTTTGAGGTTCCAACATGTTTAGATTGTCCTGTGATATGCAGGAGCACACACCATCGGTCGCAGTCATTGTGCATCCTTCAGTAACAGGCTCTATAATTTCAATACTACTACTAGCCAGGACCCTAGTTTAGATTCATTGTATGCAGGACAACTGAAGCAGCAGTGCCCACAGGGCAGCACAAATCCAAACCAGGTGGTGCCGATGAACCCATCCAGCCCAACCATCAGTGACGTAGGCTACTACAGAGACGTTTTGGCAAATCGGGGGCTGTTCACCTCAGACCAAACTCTCCTAACAAACCCACAAACAAGAACAGAAGTGATTCAAAACACACAAAACCCCTTGATTTGGAGAAGCAAATTTGCAGCTGCAATGGTGAAGATGGGTCAAACTGGTGTCTTAACAGGCAACGCTGGAGATATTCGTGCAAATTGCAGAGTGATCAATAGCTGATAAGACTAGTTGGTTTAACATTATCCTCTATGCAAGATTAAAAATATCATTTTTCCAGTGTAAAATTAAGAGATGAGAAAATTGCAATCACCTTTGAGTTACAATCATAAACAGAAACCGAAGATGTACTAGTTACTGGACAATAGTGAAGTTAACAGAAAGACAAACTTATGAAAGCAATAATCAACAATAAGAACCATCGCCAAGATTGAAAAATGCCTTCTGCTTAAGGTTTAACATTCATAGTCCTCAACGAATATATAGTCTACTTCATTGTAATGCCACAACTATTAATGCAGGTAAAGGATACAAAATGGTTGCAAATCGAACCTTCTTTATGTCAATTAATAATAAATCCAACAAAAAAGAAAGGCACAATTTCATTATCAGTGTTTTCGCTGGTTAGAAACATAAAATGAAATAAATTGCAGCATCGGTTCCAAAAATAATGACAATAGCAACTTTCAAACTTAAGCTACTAATCCCTTTCAGGTAGTCAACTCCATGATGGCGCTGACTATGTCTCCATTGTGAGTCTTGAGAGCCTTGACGGCCTTACTCCTGGAAACCCCTGCTTGGGTCATGACAAGATCAATGTCACGAGCCTCAACACCAGTCTCATCAATCTCTTCGTCTTCCTCGTCTGCCTGTGTGGCAGAGGCTGTGGCTGCGGCAGATGCATCAGATTTTGCCATCATGGAACTCATGTCTGGCATCCTGAATTGTTGGGCAGCCTGCGTCTGTAGCTGAGAGCTCAAATCCTCGATCTTAGCCTCCCCAAATATGACATAGGTTTCGGAATTTGGGCTTTTGAAGACATCAGGTTTTGAGATGAAAAACAAAATCTGCAATATCATGATTTTGCTAAAGGCTTAGAAGATTACAATATCTGCATTGATAAATTAAAGATAACCACAATATCTGCATTGATAAATTAAAGATAACCACAATATCTGCATAGAGCCACAGAATGAACAAAGAATTTGTATGCTTGGTATAGCTTTTTGTAGATTATAAGCAATAGATCTTACAGAATGTGTGGACAAAAAGTTGATAAAAATTGTGGGTCCTACAAATAAAGTTTGATCATCTTATAAGTGCTTATAAGCACTAACAAACATGCTGTAAAACTTACATTTTTGGTTCTCTTAATTGTGACACGACTAACACCGGTAACAGGTTTCATTCCAAGTTTCAACATGGCCTTACGACTCTTCTTCTCACTTCTGCTCTGTTTAGAACTTCCATTTGTACCTGTGATCAATTTTCTATCAAATTACAAAAGAGAAGCTAATTTGACAGATATGCCAATTACTTTAGTTGCTAGACTTAACAATAATCAACGATTGTTTCAAACACGTGTCGGTACTAAAAACCAATAACGCAGAAAAATTTACAGAATTTTGTACACATGGCAATGCTTGTGGTTTTGAGCATGACCCTCACTAACTGAAATGATATATAGAAGATACTTCTGAGCCACAAGAGTCCAAGCTCTTAGCTAGACCAAACTCCTCAACCAACCAAATAGGGGTAGGCAAATAAATTAACTGTGACCAATAACAATCCCTGTGTCCCAGTGAGAAACCAATTACATTCTAGATTCATCTTGATCCATGTACTCTAAAATACTAATGAACCATAAAACATTGGGATTTTTAACAGATAATTAACCAGGTAAATAATTTCAGGCAGTTGGGAGCTTAAAGGTAAAATACAAGGGGTGTCTGAACTTATTAGCTGATTACAGTTATATTGGAACAAACAAATCCGAATTCATTGTGAAGTATAGTTGCATTGATACAAAAAACGGACTAATATTTCACAAAACATGTTCCTGAAATAACTCAAGAACCACAGCAGAACCATGCATTAATTAAAAAACAAGAACACATTATGACAATAATGCATCATAAAGGACACTATTAATTGAATCTTTTATTATTAGAATAGTCATTAGAAAATAAGCATCACAACTAACATAGGGCAGCTCAGTAGATTCTTTACGCTATGGTTTTTCCCTTGTCTTTCGCTAGGACTGGTGGGATGGATGGGTTTAGTCAATGAACTGTCAAGAAAGATTACAGAAGTCCAGACTGCGATGGACAGGGAAAAACAATGCGGGAGAGCCAATAGAATTTTGAATCATTAGTGCACGATGTCGTTTGAAGCCAAACAGATACGGCGTCGTTTGGGATATATTATTATTATCTTTATGTTTTATTTTATTCCTTTCCAAGACACGTTTTGTAATAGGATTAGAAATGCGACTTCTTCCAACTGCATTTAAATAGCTGCACGAGGAGAGAGAAGGATCATCTCGACAATTTTGCTGTGATTAACGAATTCAGCAGAGCTGAATCTGCACTCCATTTTATCTCTTCTCATCTTAATTCTCATTTTATTTTATCATCCTATTAGTGTTGCTGAAATGTTTTACTGAACTCTTGAATATATGAAACTGAGTGAATTTGTTCATTTTGAGGAAGAATTTGTTGGCTGTAATCATTAGATTACGGTTGCTGAACTGCAATTGATCATCAACCGTGACATGAACGAGCTAACCCGATGGCGAACAAGCTTAAACGGAACAAATAAATCTAAATTCTGTGTTTAGGTCATGAAAAAAATCTGCTTACAACATAAAGTTTTCCCTGCCATTACAAATCCCAGATATTTATACAGCAATTAGAAGCATTTTCTTTGTCAAAGAATTAGACAAAAAGCAGTAAAGCCATTAGAACTAAGTACGGGGCATTCATAGTAGAAACTAACAAAAATCATAATGGAAAAATAGTGTGAAGAAAAATTACCTGCGGCACCATCTTCCTTGTCATCATCTTCATCATCGGAGTCCTCAGCGTCATCTTCGTGGTCCTCATCCTCCTTAACGTCCTCCAACACTGGCTCATCCATCTGTCCATTAAAAATAACAAACAAAATGAGATACAAAAGAAAAAATACAGCTCAAAAGATTGAAAAATCTTAAACGAGTACCTGTAGCATTTTTTCGGTCTCAATTTCTTCAATGACGGGACCTGGCATGTTTGCTTTCTTGGTTTTTGAGTGTAGTGAAGATAGATTTCGTTAGACAAATGGAAAATGAGGATTGAGGAAGGAATAATAGGGGTTTTAGTCTAGGGTTGCCTAATTTTGGGCTTTAACCTTTCAACCCAACCAGTGGGAACATTTAGCCCATATATAGACATATCTGTCTACCCATAGCCAGCTCTAGGCATGAATCAAATAAGGGGTTTTTTCAAAAATAATCATAATAAATAAAATATTTTTTAAAATACTGTTATATTTTTTTTTATTCTAAAAATACTTTTTTTTTTTTAATTTTTGTAACACTTGTTGTTACATTTGTTATATTTGTTATTTTAGTTATAATAAATGTGTTATATTTATTATTAACAAACAAAAAAAATATAACAATAAGTGTTATAATAAATGTAACAAATATAAAAACAAGTGTTATAAAAATAAAAAATAATATTTTTAGAATAAAAAAAAGTTAAATAGTATATAGTGAAATTATCGCATCAAATAAAGTGTAATATTAGGTAATTATATAATTGAAAATGAGTATAGAAAAAAAAATTATTTTAAGCTCTACCAAACATGTGCAAAATATTAGGAAAACTTTTCAAAGAAATTATTTTTTACTCGCAATGTGAGAAATGTCTACAATCTACTTTTTCGTCCAAAAGTCTTTTTTTGAACATCTTTAAGCTGCTCTTTGAACGTAAAATACTCTTTATTAAAGAGTAAATACTTGAAATAAAGTTCCGAAGAATTTTCTATGTTAACTTTTTAAAATTAAGAGTGAGTAGACTCTCCACATTTCTCTATTTGTATTTTAATATTAAATGCATTTAATGAATTGTAGGTTTCACTGATCCATTTCTTCGTTTATTTAAACATTACTTGAATAGAGTTCAGATCTGTTGTCCCAAATATATATCTCCTTAGCTATCCCTCCAATAAAAATCTAACACATCATCAATAACAGCAAATGTAAATATATTAAATATTGTCTATATTAATCTCCTCATATATTTATTTAATGATGTGTAAGATTTTTATTAGAGGGGGGAACATGTATTTGGGACAGCACATCTGAACTCAATGGTTATTGAAAAATGTAAAATACAGAAACATATAATGAGTATTGTCCAAGTCTATAAAATTTTTACTTTTTAAATTTAAAAATGTTCTTTATTATGTACAAGAAGTCTTTTAAAAATAAAGAAACTCTTGGAGATATTCTTATAAGTCAAATAAACTCGAGGTTATGATGATTAATTAGATTCGTTATATCTTCCTAAGCTTAGAACCCAGGTTTGAAGATAATTGTTTAGCCCACTCCGCAATGTGTCCGCCCAAATATATTGAAGAATTTATTGGGCCACGTGGAAGATTTAACGTACCGTTAGGTCGTTGCTCAGTGGTATAGTGCATTTGATCCGTTTAAGGCGTGGCGGCTAAATTTAAGGTTATAATATATTATGGGTTAATATATTATATTACATTGTCTCTTTTAAGTTAACAGCCAATTCATACAACACACGCAATCATTCCCATTCTCAATTGAATTTTGGCAGAAAGCATTCAAGCAGAAAAACCAAAACAGAACTTGAGCCTCCTTATATTTCTAAGTGAAATTTCAGCCACCATTCATTTTTCTCATTCTTTGATGAATAATTCCAGTTAGTGATACCGGTCTTTCTTCTCCTTTAATATTGGAGTTAACCTTTGTGAAGTTTAGACAACATTAATCTGTGTCCTGTCTGTTTATCTTGCAATTATAATAAGGATCCGGTAAACTATTTTTTTAACAATTGGTATCAGAGCTTTGGTGACATTCTGTATTGCAAGAAAATTATTTCGAGTTGTCAGATTAACGAAGAAGACAAAGTCACTGAATCTGTCCATCCATTTTCTGGTCAAACCAGGCATCGTTAGTGTGAACGGAGACAATATTATGGTTACTGACATTGAGGAGATCTTCTCTGGCCGGTGCGTGGGTTTTTCTATGAGTAGCTTTTGACGTTGTGATCCTCTTGCTATTTATGACGTTTTGAGGTAGTAAGTTCCATTGCTGGTGGTTCGAACAGTTCGGAGAGCATTTCGGTAGTGAATGTGTTCGGTGTTTTCAACTTGCATGGGTGTTTTTAGCGTGTGTGGTTGCTTTTGCTATAGTGTTTACAATCATATGATGAATAGTGTATGACCATAGGGTTTCATAACTCTCCGAATTAATACGGACTGACAAATTGGTCTGCTCTAGTATATTGGCTGATCTTTCTTACATTCTTGTACTAGCAGGCCATCGTATGGGGGTAACCACTGCATGTTGCTAGAATCTAGGAATTATTTACCTATTAACTGTGTTATCACATTGTTTGGTATTTTGACTATTTGTTGATCCCTATATTTGTTGCGTATTTATTTTGTTTTAGAATTATCACCTAGACTTTACCCATTTCGACCATTCTCTTGATCTGAGATTGCGAGTTTCACGAAACCCTGGAAATCTAGAACAATGTATATTGTGGCCTTAAGACTTATTATGTGTGATTATTTCTTGAGGACTTTTTTGCTATGTGTCTTATTTGTAAGATGGTCATGCATCATTTTGACTTGAATGTCTTTAATGGAAATGACGATTTTTCTATTTGGCAACAAAAAATGAAAGGTATTTTAGTACAACTAAAAGTTTCAAAAGTCATTGATAATTCGTTTTTTGCTACCGTAAGTGAGGAACAGAAAAAGGAATACGACGAACTTGCATTTACCTATATTATCTTGCATTTATCTGATTCTATTTTACGTAAAGTTGGTAAACATGATTCTACTCAAAAACTTTGAAAAAAGTAGAACTTTATTTGTCACGGTTCACTCCTAACAAACTTTTCTTACTTGAAAGTTTCTTTAGTTTCAAAATTGATTACTCAAAGGATTTAGATGACAATCTTGACATTATCAATAAACTTGTTCAAAACATTACAAATTGTGGTGAAAAGGTTTTCGAAAAGTATAAAGCTATTATTCTTTTGAATGTTATTTTTGATATGTATAAGAAGGTCAAGAATGCAATCAAATATGGGAGAGAGACTCCTACACCCGATATTGGCATTGATTCCTTAAATAATAAGGAGAGAGAAATGAAAGCTGAAAGAAACGAGAGAAAAAATAAAGAGATTCACTTAATGAGGGGTAGGTGGAGAGAGGCAAAACAATGGTGGCAAGAAAAATGGTAGACGTCACTCTAAGTCACAGGGGAAGGCAATGGGGAAGAAATATTAAGAGTGTAGGAAAATATGACATTTCATAAATAATTATTATAAAGAGAAAAACAACAGAGACATCAGAGAAGAAAATATCAAAGTGAGGCAAATGTAGTGACCTCTGGAGATAAATTCTTAACCCGTTGAAATTAACATGTCTATGAACTCCCATATGCATGAGTAGATTTTTGACTCCGGTGTATCTTTTCATGTCACATTTAATAAACATTGGTTTGATCATTTTGTATGAATCTAATCATGAACATGTATAGGGATGACAATTTAACCCACAACCCGCGCCACGCCCCATTTTGGGCTGCTCCGCCCTGGACAATCGGGTAATAGGGACGAATACGGGGTAGAAATCTGCCCCGCGACGAGTTCGGGGTAGAGTGAACCCGCCCTATTGATTTAATTTTTTTTTTTTTAACAAAAATTCATAAACATAAAATTTGAAAAACATATTTAGTAGGAATGGGTCCTTTAAGATTTGATCCTGGGTTGGAAATATGAACTAACAGGCACTAACCATCAAACCACAACCCTGATACGCATTGTTTTTGTTTTGTTAAATACAGTATAACAAATTCATCAATCCTCATTTCTACATACTAATTCCTATTTCCTAACCATCTAACCCTAGTCGTTCATTTCCTCATATCTCAGTGGCTCAGCCCTAGAATTCAGATTCGCAAATCGCAATAGTAAATCCTTTCAGTCGGCTGCCTCCCTTTAATCGATTCCAAACCATCACCAAGGGCTTTCGTTTCCAAAGATGATCCTCCATATTGATTGCTGCTTGCTTTCCAAATCATTCTTTAATTAAGAGGAATAAAATCGTAAGTGATAGAATAATTGATACGATAGAATAATTCATTAATTCTAGGATAGTCTATATATAGGTGTTTGTCTTTGATTTGTTATTTCCTAAGATTATGTTTCCTATTTTCGAATATTTTGCCATGTATCATGGGCATATTTTAGGCAACTATTGTTTTGCCTCTTGTATAAATATCACGATGAATCAATGAGAAAAGGTAACCAAAAACCTAAGATTGACATGGTATCAGAGCCAGGTTAAACTTTAAATCATGACCGACGGAGACCCATCTCCAACGCCGATGAAGGCTGATCCACTACCGACGAAGATTGATCCCAGTTCGCCATTTTTCTTAGGGTCGCAAGATCGTCCTGTCGACTTCATTACTCCCATTCGTCTAAGACTTGACAATTTCGACGAATGGTCTCACGCTATTCGCGTCGCTCTTTTCTCTCGGTGTAAATTTGGTTTTCTTAACGGGACTATCACCGATATTGTCCCTCCTTGTACGAAAGATGATTGGGTCACGATTCAATGCATGCTTGTCTCATGGCTCACGAATACGATTGACCCCGAGATACGTTCTATGCTATCGAATTATGATGATGCCAAACGTTTATGGGATGACTTGCATGAACGATTCTCAATTGTGAATGGTCCCCGTATTCACCAACTTAAGGCGATATTAATCGTTGTGAGCAACCTAAAACTATGCCCGTTCTTTGTTTACTTGATAAATTGAATGTTTTATGGGATGAACTAGATAAACATGAGCCTTTGATTTCTTGCAAGTGTGGTAAATGTACTTGTCGGGTTGGTAAACAACATGAAAACGACGTCCGATGATAGGCTACACCAATTTTTTCTTTGCCTGTGTTATGATTATTATGCTCAATTGCGGTCCACTCTTTTGTCGCAAGATCCGCTCCCATCATTGAATCGGGCATTTCAACACATCGCTCAAGATGAGCGGGTTCGGGGGATCACACGCATCACCGAAGAGAAACCCGATGTCGTCGGTTTTGCCGTGCGTATGGACAATAGATCCAAACTGCGTCTTGATCGAATGGAGAAGGCGGCCTTGATTTGTTCTCACTGCCACAAATCGGGTCATGATATTGCTACATGCTTTGATATACATGGTACTCCAGATTGGTACTTGGAGAAATATGGTCCTACTCTTGAGGGAAAAGGCCATTTGAAGGGCAAACCAAACACTTTGTCTCACAAGTCTTCGGCTGGTCGTGGGCGTACCGGAGTGCGTGCTAATGCCGCTGCACCAGTTAGTGCACCTCTTCCCACACCGAGCCTCGCTCCTGTTGCGCACTCTCTTCCGGGCTTTACTGCCGAACAATGGGCGGCGTTATCGACCGCATTTGGTTCTTCGTCTCTTGCTTCTAACCGGTTGAATGGTAAGTTGGGAATGGATGATTGGATAATTGATACCGGGTGTTCTCATGATGTTACCGGTAATGAATCTTGTTTATTGAATATTCAAGCGGTCTCTCTTTGTCCCGTGGGTCTTCCAGACGGTCAAACGGTGGTTGCTACTAAGGAGGGTGTTGTGAGACTAACGGACACCATAATACTCCACAATGTTCTATTTGTTCCTAAATTACAATGCAATTTAATTTCGGTTTCACAATTGAATGATGATCTCACTTGCTTTGTCCAATTTAATTCTAACTTATGTGCTATACAGACCAACGTTCGAGGAGGTGATTGGCACGGGTGAGAGGCAGGATGGACTTTACTATCTACGGCAAGGATTAAAGGTGCAAGCGATTTCGGTTCTTGAGTTCAAGTCCTGGAGCTATGGCATCATCGATTGGGTCATCCTTCCGAGAAAGTAGTAAAGTTGCTACCTTTTTTGAATCATTCTAGGGGTCATTTGGATAAAGGATGTGAAGTTTGTCATCGTGCTAAACATCCTAGAATAGTTTTTCCTTTAAGTGAAAATAAATCAACTCGAATTTTTGAGTTAATTCATTGTGATTTATGGGGTCCGTATAATGAACTTTCTTCATGTGGTGCTCGTTATTTTTTAACTTTGGTAGATGATTATTCTCGTGCTGTGTGGGTTTATTTATTAATCGATAAAAGAGAAGTCTTTCAGATGTTTATGTCTTTTATTGCAATGATTGAACGTCAATTTTCTCAAAGGTTGAAACTTGTTCGTAGTGACAACGGCACAGAGTTTAACTGCATGAAAGACTATTTTGTGGCCAATGGAATTTTATTTCAAACTTCATGTGTGGGAACACCTCAACAAAATGGAAGAGTTGAAAGGAAACATAAACATATTTTGAATGTTGCTCGCGCATTGCGTTTTCAAGGGGGCTTGCCAATTTATTTTTGGGGCTAATGTGTTTTGGCCGCTGCCCACCTCATAAATCGGACTCCGTCTAGTGTTCTCCTCGACAAAACTCCTTATGAAATTCTCTTTGGTTGTGCACCTTCTTTTAGTAACTTACGCATTATTGGGTGTTTAGCTTTCGCCCATAACCAACAAGCTAAAGGTGACAAGTTTGCTAGTCGAAGTCGTAAATGTGTTTTTGTGGGATATCCGTTTGGTAAGAAGGGATGGAGTTTATTTGATCTTGAGAAAAATGAGTTCTTTGTGTCGAGGGATGTGAAGTTCTATGAAAATGTCTTTCCTTTTTTGAATGTTGAGGTCACAAATCTTGCTCCTACCCTTGACAATGATGTCCTTTATACCGAAGAGTTTATTGATGATATGGGTGATCATAGGACGATGCGTGAGGATGCCGTCGTTACTCCTCAACTGGTCTCGACCCCAACTAGCACGTCTCGTCCTGTTGAGATGCCACCCTCACCGTCCGAGCCTTGTCCAACTGCTCAGGATGTTCTATCTGAGGCAACTTCCTCCAAGGATGGCGAGGGGGTTGGTATCACGATGAATCAATGAGAAAAGGTAACCAAAAACCTAAGATTGACAGTTAGCTTTCATATTGATTTTATTTTCCATATTATGCTTTAAATTTTGTTCACTTTATATTTTGTTCTGAAATTAAATATTTTGATTTTTGAGTATACATATATCACCATCTGTTTCTGATAATCTGATGCTTGTACGTCTAAGTAAGATTATGAATTTTTTGTATTTGAGATATTTTTTCAAGTTTATGATACATTTGTTTATCTTGTTCACTGTTGCAAATTAAATTAGTTTAAATTGATTAAAGTGTGTTCTGTTTATATATTGAATAGCATAGAACCATTAATTGGTGTAACGTGTATTCTGAAATTGGTTTACATTTTATTTTGTAAATGTAATAATCTGATATTTAGAGTTGTTTTGGCATTGACAAACTTTTGCATTTAAGGCTGGTAGTTCAAGTTTATTTAATAAACTAGTTCTTACTACCAAATATAATCACAGTGAACAAGATTGGTGCTCATATTGATTGGTGCTGATAAGCAATGCATATTAATTAGTGCTTACTATTAATTGGTTTTTATATATTGATATGCAATGCATATTAATTAAGAGATACTCATATTGATTGGTTCTTGCTTTTTCTTTTTCTTTTTCTTTTGCCTTTTTTTAATCATAATTTTTTTTTATTGTATTTCAAAAGCGTTGTTCAATAGAAAGTACACCTGCTACCCTGCTAGGATCTCGCAATAATTCCACACCAACGACAAAGGAAAATACTAGTAATCCTCCATCATTATTGGCCAGCCAAATTTGAACCAAAATCCAATAAGTATAGATTCGAATGGAGATCATACAATAAGTCTTAGGGGGTGTATTCAATTGAGACTTTTAAAAACTTTTATGGACTTTTATATGTGGGTGACTTTTGTGGAATTCGTGGACTTTTAAGTAATTTTTATAGATTTGTTAGGAATTAATAAAAATCTTTCTTAAACTTCTATAGACTTTTATTAAAGACTTATGTAGACTTCTATAGACTTTCATTTTTTTTTAAAATGTCAAGCTAAATTTCTATATACTATAATATTATTTTAAGTAACTTCTCCTATGTGTAAAACACCCACAACACATATAATTAAGAAATCATATTAATAAATTATATTTCTCATGTCAATAAAAATATTTATTAACAAATATAACAACTCAATAAAATTAACAAATAACATAAATCCCAAAAAGAATTAATAACATTTTAGTAGATTAACATATGTTATTGTATATAAAACATAAGTATCGACCGATTCATTCTTTATTTTCAATAAAAAAATCTCTAAAATAAAGAGAGAACATAAAAAAATTGTGTATTTTAAATTCATTTTTTTGGCACAATAATCTTTTAGCAGTATATATAATAATATAAATGACAGAAAAATAATGGTTTTCCCACCTAAAGACTCCTATTAATGGCACACCTATTTTCTAAAAAATTAAATGCCAAATCAATTCTTGGCTAAATACATTAATAAAATAATCAAATTACAACAGAAGATTTCCATAACAATGCTAAACTACCACGATGGAACAATTTCTAATGATTAAGCAAAAAATTTGACTCCCACCAAAACATTAATTAAAATACTGCAAATTTATTACGCAAAATATCCTCAATTTTTGACACAAGACAATGTAATGTGATATCAAAGTTTTGATTACTGCAAATTCTAGGTACAATTGCATATAAATTATTGATTACACAAATTCTTACCTGAATGGAAGAGATACGAAAAACTAGAAATGAAAAAAAAAATGAACGTTCTTTATTTTGGGGCTCTGAAGTCTTCACAAATCTCACGGTAGATGAGAGACTTTTTTTTAGATTTGCTATATATACTTTTCACTAAAAAGTCTCCAAAAGTCTCTAGAAGTCTGGTAAATAAAGAATCTCTAGAAGTCTTTCTCAATTTGAATACCCAGTAACTTATAGAGACTCATACAAAGTTTTAATTGAATACCCCGTGACTTTTAAAGACTTTTTAAAAGTCTCTAAAAGTCTCAATTGAATACACCAATACTTTTAAAGATTCTTAAAAAGTCTACATTGAATACCTCTAAACTTTTAAAAACTTAAAAGTCTTTAAAAGTCTCAATTTGAATACACCCCCCTTAGTGTGGTGGGTAGAAAAAGAAAATTGACATCTCACGTATGGGCCATTTTAAGGTCAAAATGATTGATAACAAGATCAATACTATTTGTAATTAGTGTGGAGGAAAGTTGGTGGGTCATAGTAAAAACGGGACAAATCATTTGAAAAAATATCTAGATAGATGTGCACTTCGTAAGTGTAAAAAAACTGATATTAGGCAGATAATATTAAACCCTACAAAGCAAGCGACTGGAAAGGTGGTTATGGGGGACTTACCATTTTGATCAAGACTATGCTAGAACGGAATTAGACAAAATGATTATTTTACATGAATATTCGCTTTGTATGGTTGAGCATATTAGGTTTAAGAATTTTGTGTAATCTATTCAACCACTATTTAAAGTTGTGTCTCGAAATTCCATTAAAAATGACATTTTGAAGGTTTATGATTTGGAGAAAGTGAAAATGATGAGTGTATTGGAGAGCAACAAAAGTAGAATTGCCGTAACCACGGACTTGTTGACTTCAAACCAAAAAAGGGGTTTCATTGTCATCACTGCACACTTTATTGATGATGCTAGGAGGCTTCAAAGTCGTGTTATGAGGTAAGCACTAAGCAATTCAAAGTAGAATATGTTCGTTGTTTTAAATTATAATATTGTTGTAATTGTTTTGTTTGGTTTTTTATGTAGGTTTATATATGTTCTTTGTCCACAATCTTGAAACATCTTCGTAATTACAATCTGGTCCATCTACTATATCAGCATGAGATCAAAGCGATCTTCATCACATTAATTCGTAAATAAATCCATCAATGGTCATCATACCAACATCTTCAATGACATAGATTAAGTATGGATGTGTAGCATGGAAATTACATGCAATGTGATATTAACACATGTCTATTTCTAACTGGTCCTACTTTATTCTTTAGTGAGATCATACCAAAGCTTTACAATCTTAATGTTAAACCACAAAAGTAAAGACCAAATTCAGAGATTGGTAACAACTATTATACTTTATTTTGTAGAAAATAATCATAAAGTGTCTACAACAAAAAAAGCATCAAAATACAAACTCCCACTAAATTAACACATCGTCAAATGATACAACACCCATATAAGCTGTATGCTTGTGAAACACCTTGGGCAGTAAACTCTTGGCGAGGGGATCCGCAATCATGGAGTTTGTTACAATATACTCTGTAGACAAGTGAATACTCTGAACTCTCTCTTTAACAAAAAGAAACTTGATGTCTATGTGCTTCGATTTCATAGAGCTTTTGTTGTTGTTGAAATACAGCACAACCAATTTATTGTCACTTTATATCTTTAATGGTCTTTCAATACCATCTACAACACGCTACCCAGTGACAAAGTTTCGCAGCCATATTCCATGAGTGGATGCCTCATAACAGGCTATGAACTCAGCTGCCATGGTGGATGGAGCTATGAGCGTCTGCTTAACACTCTTTTAAGATATAGCTCCTCCAGCCAGCAGATAAATATAGTTCGATGTAGAGCTATTGACATCCAGCAAAACTAGAATCAGAATACCTAATGATCTCCAAATGATCTGACTTCTAATAGGTGAGCATAAAAACTTTTGTTTTCTTGTGCGCATAACCCTTTTGGCTGCTTTCCAATGATCCATCCCTAAGTTACTTAGATATTGCCTAATAATCCCACTATGAACGCTATATCCAGATGCATACATACTTGAGCATACATAAGACTCACTATAGCGTCGACAATAGCCGACGCATAAGGAATTTTTTGCATTTCTTTCACTTCAACATCATTCTTAGGGCATTCACAGAGTTAAACTTATCTCTTTTAACAATGAGCGTATCTCCTGGTCCAAAATATTTCATGTCGAATTTGCTTAGTACCCTTTCTATATAGCACTTTTGTGATAACCCAATGATACCCTGAGAGCGATCTTGATGTATTTGTATACCTAATACAAAATAATAGGGGTGTCAAGACGGGTGGGTCAGTCGAACCCGCATCGGCCCAACTGCAGGATGGCCTGTGAATCGGACGGGTCAGTCATGAGCCGAGGATGTTGAACTGCCGACCCGGGTTGTTCAGCATCTGGTGGGCCAACGGTGTTTGATAATTAAAAAAAATGTGAATTTCATGTAAACATTTTTGTGAATTTATCATTGTTATTTATTTTTTATTTAGTAATTTAACACATTTTTGTTATAAATGTAAACATTTTTTATTCATACGGGTCGAACCACAGCTCATATGGGTTGATCCGGCATGCAATCTGCCGTGGCGTGGACTTTTTCTAATGCAGGTTGTCACCGAGTTTCATCGGATGCGGGCCAACCCGGTATGCCTGACCCGGATTGACACCTCTACAAAAGAGGCATCCCCAAGATCTTTCATTTCAAAATTCTTAGTTAGAAATCTCTTGGGTTCGTGCAATAAGCCTATATTGCTGCTAACTAGCAGTATATTATCGACATATAATACCTGGAAGATATATTTACTCCCATTAAACTTATGGTACACACAATCATCAACTGCATTTACCTCAAATCCAAACAAGATAATGACTTGATGAAATTTATAATACCATTGATGGGATGCTTGCTTGAAACCATATATAGATTTCTTTAGTCTGCATACCATTTTCTTTGGATCGTCACTCCCAAAGTGTTATGGTTGCACCATATATATCATTTCGTTAATGTTACAAATGAGAAACAAAATCTTTACATCCATCTGATATAGCTCCAAATCAAAATGTGCTACAAGTGCCAAGTGCCATTATGGTCCTGAAAGAGTCTTTTGATGAAACCGGAGAGAAAGTCTCCTTATAATCAATGCCTTCTTTATGAGTGAAACCCATGGCAACAAGATGAGCCTTATATCTCTCAACATTGCCTTTTGAATCCCACTTGGTCTTAGATGTCCATTTGAAACCAATGGGACTCACACATTTAAGCAATTTGACGAGATCCCAAACGTCATTGTCTTTCATGGATTTTATCTCATCGTATATGGTATCAATCCGCTTTTGAGAATTAGAACTCTGTTTGGCTTGATGGAAGTTGATTGGATCATCTTCTACCATATGTCAACCTCATGTTCTTGGAGAAAGACGATATAGTTGTCCGAAATCGTACTTCTCCTTTCTCTAGTGGATCATCTCAATGGAATTTGTTCTCGAGGTTGTTGAGCTTGCTCATCAGGACCAACTCATTCATTTTGGATATGGAGCTCCTCAACATTGTCTGAATAATTTGAATTCGCATCTTGAACAATGTCAAAAATTGGAGTCTGATCATTGTCAATAGCAATAATAGGAATAGAAATGAATTTCCCTTCAAAGACAATGTCCTTAACCTTATCTCCCCTCCCAAACTCAACATCCTCAAACAATTTTACATTTCCCGTTTCAAAAAAGGACCTAGTCGAGGGATCATAGAATTTGTAACCCCTTGACCGTTCAGAATACCTAACAAATTAGCAACTTATGGTTCCTGAGTCCAGTTTCTTTTCATTCGGCCTCTAAGGCCTTGTCTTAGCTGGATAATCCCAAATATGCAAGTGCCTAATACTAGGCTTCTTACTTGTCCAAAGTTCATAAGGAGTTTTAGTTACTGTTTTGCTTGGAGCCTTATTAAGGATGTATGCCGCAGTCTTTAGTACTTCTCCACATAGGGATTTTGGTAAAGAAGAATGATTAATCATACTTCTTACTATGTCCTTAATAATTAACTTAAAAGTCTCTATAGCCTCAACTGCAATTTCTTTGCCATCGCCCATACAGATGAAACTTTTAGTATCACTTGACTGTCGGCTTCACAGGCAACAATGTATAGACACTTATGTGAGTGGTAGCACTAGAATCCATCCACCAAGTATGTCTAGGTACAGAAGCTAAATAAATTAACTTCAGAACAAATCATAGCGAGAAGCATATTTTTCTTAACACACCATGCAGTATAACCGGCGGCATTCTTTATTTAATGTGTCCACCCTTCTTGCAAAAGTGACATGTGAACTCCTTATCCTGTTTTTTTTGTACTTTTTGTTGTGGTACCCCAACTGCAGCTTACTTTTTTCTTTTCTTTTTCTTGTCTTGAGGAGTGGTTGATAAGTTAGTACTTTCAGTCCTTTCACAATTAAGTCTTTCATCTTCTTACACACAGTGAGATATTAGCTCATTAAGAGTCTATTTATCCTTTTGAGTGTTGTAACTCATTTTAAATTGACCGTATTGTGTATGAAAGAAAATCAAAACCATATGTACGAGCAAATCCTCAGACATCTCTATCTTTAGTGCCTTTAGTTTGAAAGAGAGATTAGACATTTCCATAATGTACTCCATTATGTTCTTTTTTCCTTTATACCTCCTTGAAACAAAGTGATCCAAAAGAGGAATTGTTTCAGCCTTTTTGTTTTTGGCAAAACACTTTTCAATTTCCATTAAGAACGTCTTAGCATTTTTATTCTCAGACATAGCGCCCCTAAATGTTTCCGGAATAGAATGTTTCATGATCATAAGACTCATGCGATTAGAACGGTCCCAATTTTTCAAGTCCCTTTTATCCTCAGTGAAACTTTCGTCAGTGAGAGTAGGAAGTCATTCTATTCGAAGCGCAATAACAAGATCCATGTGATCGAGATCAATCGTAACGTTCTCTTTCCAATTCTTGAAATTTGTGCCATTAAGCACAGGGATAAAATTAATGTTGGTAGATACTATAGAAGCATAACCAGAAATTGAAAATGAGAGAATATATAATGCTCACAATTAATGATCATGTCATAACATATGTATGAGAAATTATATAACGGTGGGTCCCATTACAAGATACCTAGCACATCATTGATATTTAGTCTTTGGACAGAAACATCAACTTGTAAGTGGTACTCTCTGTGTAGTAATCAAATATTGATAATTAATCTGTCAAACAATAAGCCTTTCTTTAGACCGACTTATTGTCTACATGAAAATTTTCTAATTTTCACATATTTATTACTACATGTATATCTGTCATTTGGCCAAACAGTAATATTCCTTTGGGCCGGTCATTGTTCGCATAAACAGCAGACACACACATCTTAATATTCCAAAATAAACAAATCTACGCGACAGATGTTACTTTGACAATGTATCGTTTCAACATATCAGAGCCAATATCATGTTGAATTATCAGTATGATAATTGTTTTAGTCAATTTATTAAATGCTTTGATACAAAATTTTAGAAAGAAAATCTCTAGTCTTTAATTACATACACATAATCAAAGAATTCATGTATCATGCTAACTTATCAAGTACAATTAATTCAGAAGAATACTTGTATCCATCGCGTTGAAATTAAGAGGGTTAGGATCTTTTGCGGTCTAATCACTTCAATAATGCTCAATGGAATCTCTGTGTATAATGGTGTAGAAAAGAATAGCAAAAATTGTGATTGATCCGGGACCATAACCTTATTTATAATATTCTGTATATCCTAGTCCAATTAGAAGTCCATCAATCATAACTCGACTAGGATTGAATTTCTACACATTACAGAGTCCGTACTCAGTTTAGATGTCTTTATGGCCCAATCAACACATCACTTAATAGTCCTATTAATTAGATAGCCAATATAATTGTAATCTAATATGTAGCCCATTATAGAGATAAATAATCCAAAATGATCACCAAACAATAGATCCTAGTGCAAATTCACTTTTAGATAGTGGATGAGAAATTACAGGAATAGACAATTTTTTGCCTTTGTATTTTTCCAAATGGAGAAAAAGATATAGAAGAGAATATAGAACAAATTCTAAAATGTATAAGAGCAGGGGTGGCAATGGGTCAAACTGAGCTCGGCTCAATGTGGGAAGCTTAGTTCGGCCCATGGCCTGTAGGCATCATGGACTGAGCTGAGCGACCTACGAGTTCGACTCGTCTATTTTTTTAATGCAATATTTTTTCAGGAATTAAAAAGCTTAAAATGAAATAAGATTTGATAAAGTTGACAATTGAAACCCTCTTCCTTTTTCTGAGCTTGAGATCAACTACTTTTAGCATAATCAGAGTTAAAATTGTACACAAACAAAGTATACAATTTTTTGCAAAAGTAAGAAAAAGTAAAAAAAAAATTATGTAAACAATACTTACAAATAATGAATTAAACAGTTCAACTCTTCAAACTCTCTAGTCATTATTCTGTCCACTTTATCTAGAATCTGAAGCTCTGCCACCTCCCAGTCATTTAGACATAGTAAGCTATTTAATATGTTTACTTTAAATCTTGACCTGTAATCCGACAAAACCCTACCACCTGCACTAAAGCAGACTCCGATGCAATAGTAGATACCAGATGTGTTTGTAAATTATGTGATACAATAGAATCAATTGGGTATTGACGCTCGTTTTGTTTTCACCATCTTAGCATATCAATATTTTTTCTCTCTTCTTCATCTGACATACTAAGCATGTCATGAGTAAAATACCTAGTTAACTCTAAAGATATATAACATGATCCAACATTTGTATCACAGGAAATGGAAGAAAAAGAACTAGCATTTTGAATTATTCTAACTGAACTAAGGTAAATCCATAACTCATTATCATCATTTGATGATGAAGAAGCCATTGGTACAAGGAGTCCTCTAACATTTCTACCGGTCTTTTCTGCGTATATCTCGTACTTCTCACATAATTTTTTTCCTAAATTATCATACGTTAGTACATTTCCTTACGTTAATTTATTTGAAATTGCCAAGACAATATGTTTGGTAACATCTAAATTTAATCTAGGATCCATTATAGATGCAAACGGAAACAACGTAGGCAACTCCTCCCAATGTTTTCTAAACTTAGCCTCCATCGCTAATACAATATTAGAAAAAAATCGAAAATTCTTTATACCTATTAAAATTATTAGTAATATAATAAAAATGATTTAGAACTAATTAGTTAGTCGAATAGTATACGCCTACAATGAATTTATTGCGTCAAAAAGCACTTTCAAATTTTTTTTCACATGGGACGAAATTTCCCGATCATATGATTGAAAATCATACTCTAGACCGTGTGAGTGTCGACCGTTATAATATACGGTAATGTAATATTCATAACCTTCACATGTTTCAAGCATAAGATAAGTAGAGTTCTTCTATGACCTACATCTGTACATAAAGATTTTTCTAGAAGTGAATTTTCAGCACACATACCATCAAATACTTGTTTTTGAGTGGGTGAGACCGTAATAAAATTTAGTGGAAATTGGACAAAGTATCAAATTCCAAACACGTATTTTAAAATATGCCACCTTTGAATAACATTTGGCCAATTAACAAAATTTAAAAAATATAGACAAAATTACCCCTAAATTTTTGTCTTTTCCGTCTCACTCATTCTCTCTCTAAATTGAATATTCTCTCTCCCACAAACACCATTGCCACCACTAGAAGTTTTTTTTTTCTCCAATTCACTTTGTTATTTTTGGGCCCATGTTCAAATAAATTCTTAGATCTCTCACCGTTTGTTTGAGGAAGTGGGCCGATTTGACATATTTGAAATAAGTTATAAGCTGTATTTTGTTGTCCATTACATTTATATTGTTGGGTATATATTTTTGTGGAGAATAAAATTAATTAAGTTTGTCAAAATCCATAAAAAAATAAACACCAAAACTAGAAAAAAATGCGCAACATAGGAAATGAGAACCATTGTTGTCGATGTTCATCGAAAAAAATGGGCACCCATTTGTCAACACAAAGTGGCTGCCCATTTTGTAGATGAAGTAGACAAAATTGGGCACAAACTGTGCCCATTTATGTCCAACAAATAGTGCCCATTTTGTGCCCATTTTTTACATATTAAACTTAGTTTTAGCTAGCTAAAATTTTATATATCTGACTATTGATAGTGTTAAGTGTGACCATGTAAAATTATCCTAGTATAATTAATTGAAAAAAAAATCACAATGATTTCAACTAATAAGAAAATTTACATTTGAACTCATTATTTGATTTGATGTATTTTGCAGTTGGAAAGTACTTTTATTGCTTGAGATCATCATGGGGATAAGTATAAGCTAGGATTAGCATTACTTATTAAAGGAGTATTGAGACCGATAAATAGGACTTGAATCAATGTATAAATGTTGTTCTTATGCACATATGCTATGAGTATCCATGGGGAAGAGAATGTTATTTCACGTTGCTACGATATTTGAAATGCTCTTGGGAGCAAAGGACAGAGAAGGCAAGCGGTCACTTGAAGTACACATTGTTCAATTTTCCCATTGCATTTCATGTGAGTAATTGTAGTTATCGTGCTTTGTGATCACATTTATATACTATCATTGAATTTCACTTCAATACTTTGTTCATTACTTAATTCTTGATTGTTTGATTTATAGTTTTGGATCTACGATGCTTTTCCTGAAATTAGTGATAAATTCAGAGAGAAAGTACACGATGGAGTCCTGCGAATTTTGAATTGGGATTCTCATCAGCAGCTATGGTCAAATACTTATGCCACATTTTTGTCTATTACGGAGGTATGTTGAATACCCGTGTCATTCTTACTTTAAAAAAACATTTAGGGATTTTTTGAATGCAAGTTCATGCTTAAGCTAGGATTAGCGTTACTTATCAAATGAGTACTAAGATCGATATATAGGACTTGTATTAACGTAGAAACGTTGTTCTTATGTACATATGCTATGAATATCCATGGGAAAGAGAATGTTACTTTACGTTGCTACGGTATTTTGAAATGCTCTTGGGAGCGAAGGGCAGAGAGGACAAGCGGTCACTTGAAGTACACATTGTTCAGTTTTTCCATTGCGTTTCAGGTGAATAATTGTAGTTATCGTGCTTTGTGATTACGTTGATATACAATCATTGGATTAAACTTCAATACTTTGTTCATTACTTAATTCTTGATTGTTTGATTTAGAGTTTTGGATCTACGAAGCTTTTTCCAAAATTGGTGATAAATTTGGAGAGAAAGTACACAATGGATTCCTGCAAATTTTGAAATGGGATTCTCAATAGTAGCTGTGGTCGAATACTTATACCACATTTTTGTCTGTTACGGAGATATGTTGAATACATGTGTCAATCGTACTTTAAAAAACATTTATGGATTTTTTGAACGCAAGTTCATGCTTTTGTAGATTCGTGCTTTGGATACGCTTCAACCAACGGACACCAAAGAAGAACAACCATTTGTGGTTACACTTTATCTTCTAGAAGACATAATAGATGCCTGTTTTGTTTCACTTGTGCATCAAGATGCATTGGGGCATCACGATGAAGATGAAGGTCAACTAGAAATGGGCCAACCTAATGTCAGCCAATCACTAGAGGTCCATGGTACTTTCTATGAGCAACCTAGTTGGTAGCCACATCTTGAGATGTCGTGTACAAGTCTTCCTGGGTAGAATTGTCTGCACAATCTACCTGATCAAAACTGGTCGCACAATCTTCCAGAGACAGATTACGTACCAACTATGCCTCCCAACATTCTATAGCCGGATTATGTCTCTTCATCTTTTTACTATGTCCCTCATCATTTTTATGATTATGTAACTAATGAGCATACGAGTTCAAAGTTTGCTAAGCCACGATCTTGCTACAATACATAATTGTCTAGCACTAGAGCTGATCTATTTGAGAGATGTGATCATATACAAGTGCAAATATCTAGCATTAGAACATATTTTTTTGGTAGATGTGATCTGCAACAATAGTACATTGATAACATATTCAATGTGCTAATAAGTGGTACTTCCAATATTACTTGTGAGTATTGAACTATTATTGATTTGTTGGGCATATTTTAGTAACTATTAGTGTTTTGTGTTGTTATAGAGATCTTCTTGACTTGTTCGGTCAGTTGTTGACAAAAGAATGTCAACATAAAATCGGGACACATGATTATTCATTGGACCCCGAGGTAAGATTTTATATCAAATAATACTGACAATAAACTTTCTATCCTTTAATACGATCGCAGGCTATGGAAAATTCACATATTTTTTCACAACGATATACAGTATTAGACTCGGGTTTTGGTGCACTTCTTGGTTTAGTTTGTAGGAAACTAATTGATCATAATGGCCAAAAAATTCATGGCTTACCGCCTCTTTATGGTCCAATAATTTCAGGGTATTCACTTGGTGCAAGTCCAAAAAAGTGTTGTAAAAAATGGAAGGATTGTAATCACCTATTGTTCGAACACTGCATTGAAAAAAGGTACTAGGTCCTTTTCCATGTTGATTTGAAGGCATGGAAGTTTACGGTGTTCGATAACAACTAGAGTTGTTATAGAGATGTTGTCATGTACTCCCATGCTGTCCCATGAATCCATCTCATATCGGATATGATTTGGAGGTTCGAGGTATCGCAAGATCATCCAGAGTTCACCAAGAATGGACCGTTACAATACTGGTAGAAACCAGCAACCAACAACCAGCAACTGAGATACCTTAACTAGACATACCACGTGAGTGCTTTGTCTCTGAAATTTCTTTTGATGCAGTGACAGAGGACCGAATAAACTTGTTACGGGGGAAGCTCGTTGTGGAATTTTTCCACAATGAATTTTTCTTCTTCCCCCACAAACAACATGAAGAACAAAAGTGCATTTTAGTAGTGCGTTTTAGAAGTAACCAATGTATGTTTTTTAATTTATTTGTTCAACTTGTGTTATGAATGTACATAATATTTGGAACTTTATATGTTGTTGATGATCTTCTATTTATGTGTAGTTTAGAATAGGTGATAATTGAAAGTATTATATTCAATAGGTACAAAATATCTAAATAGATTCTCAATCAACAAAGTTATTCTTCACCAAAATCAACTTTATGTCCTCATCAACAAAGTTATTCTCAATCAAAATCAACTCTGCGTTTTTATGTAATGTCCATCCTATCAAACTGTAAAGTACAGACTTAAATATTCTTTACACAAATATCATCTTTTTTATTAGTTATTATTCATTTCATCAACTATAAAAAGTTTGATTATTGATGTATTGTTGACATCTACAAAATTGTTATTTAGCTGATGGTTTATACAATGTCTAGCCTAAACAAAACACACAAGTCTAGCAAAAAATAAAACTTCACGAAGCTCATGGAAAACACCCATTATTCTAGATGATGACACAGACAATTCTGAAAGGGACATATCACCGATCCTTTTCAACCTTTTAGTTGATTATTCAGACGAAGAGGACACATCTGATGAAGAAGACATGTCCCCATCCCCATCCCATATTCAGAACGATAAAGTCAAAATTATAACATCTGACGACGACGAGTCTTCTGATGGTGGATAATCTATTATGGAAGAAAAATAATCTTACTTGGCTTATTTTTCAACGTGTAAGGTTGAATACGTCATTTTTTAAATAGACTTATATATTACTCTAAAATATTAATTTGTGTACCACCTCTAAATTTTTTCTTCAACTTACTAAAATATGTATTGTAAAAAATAGAACTATCTCATCTCATTTTTGAAGTCGATGTTGACTTATATTATTTCTTCATCGACACAATGTGTCGATGTCAACAATGTGTCGATGTTCACATAATTTAAGTTGACATTGACTTAATATGTCAATGTCCACGCAAACTCACAAAAAATAAAAATAAAAAATTTCTACCGAATACAATTTTCCATAATTTGTGGAAAAGTAATAACGAAGGAAAATAGCAAAAAAGTATTTGAAATTTACAACCATTATGGAATTATGACAAATATATTTTCCAAAATGTCAGGGAGATAGTGGGATAGGATTTGTACATGTTTGACGGTTGTTACCACATCGAATACACTTTCGAGAGCAAGTCGAAACTTCATTTCGTGCACGTCGGCGTTGGGGTAAAGGGACGGCCGGTTTGATGGCGTACTAGTTGCGGCAATGTAGGGTTGGTTACAACATCATGTGGAAGGCTCTACTGACTATCATGTTATACAATATATATGGCATTAGAATATGCTTTTTGCTATTATTCAATGGTGTAAGATGGTGAACAAAAATCATAACTTAATCCATGATAGGTGGCAGCTCTGGTTGCATGCTTGCGAGGCATGTGATGTAATTCAAATTCTCAACAACTGCAACTCTTGTCTAGAAGATTAACGATGTGTGCGTCATTTCCAATACCTACCTGGTGTAAAGTATTGGTTACCTCGTGAACCAGCAATCTGATTCCTGAGTTGAATGTCGAGCAAAGTTCCACTTCAATTTGCAGTACCAATGCACTTGTACATTTTGAACTTAAGTTACGACGCTCGAAAAACTATATTTGTAGCACGGACCGTATATACTTAAGTAAATGTATAACAGGGAAATGACGTTCTCCACGCAATAGAGAGTTCAATGACTCTACATATTAGATGTTATGACATTATATCGATTCCCACGAAAATGAACTCTAGATCAATATTCAACCCTCGCCATTACCAAGTATTCATACATCATTTTGTTCATTAGCTGAATTTGTCGCATACAACTGTGAAATTCTTCAATCATATATGCACGAGCGACCTTAAAAAAAAGTCCAACATGTTTATCCACACCATGACGCTTACGAATGTTGCTTTCGAGATGACACATGCAAAACCCATGTTGTTCTTTAGAAAACAAAGAATCCATACAAAAACCAAATTCAGAATGGTTCCAAGAACTTTATGAAAAACCAAAACCATGAAGCATCTTTTTCTGAGTCTACAATTCTCCAAACAATATGAAAAATATGCTTGTTAGCATCCTGACCAGTGACTACGATAAAAGTTCTTTTGTACTTACCCTTAAGATGAGTACTTTCAACTCAAATAACAACTCGTATATATGATAGAAATCCTTGTATACAAGCACCGAATGCAAGAAAAAAGTATAAGAACCTATTGTGATCGTTTCTTTCAATATATATATATATATAAGTATTCCCGAATTGCATCTTTAGTACATGGCAGTATGATTCCAATTTCTCTTAAGTTTCCTTCTCTGAGCCCATTACAAGAACAAGTCCATTTTCTTTCGCTTTCCAAGCATTGTCATAACTAATAGTTACACCTAAATCTTGTTCGACATCTCTGATTATTCCTGCTGGTACATATGGTTGATTGGCATCGTTCTATCGATGCACAATGTGATGGGCAATTACAGTTCTTATTACCTGTGACCATTGTTTTGATAATCCATGGTACAAGTGTGGTTTTTCTCAAATTTTCGAACTCTAAATATGTCAGATGACTTAACTTTCAAAGCACGTACCTGACACTTAACTTTAGTGGGATGATGTATCGAACATTCTGGCTTCATATTATTTGCATTATTAGGCTGTTGATCAACATCTGAAGCTATATAATTTTGAAATTTTTGTTGCTAAAAAATTTCAAAATGTTGTTGCTCAAAGGTATCAACTTCATCATTGTCCCTCCCAATCAACCTACCTTCTAAGCTGCATGCAAGAGTTGTTGCAACATAAATGTGCTTTGATGTAGAACCTCTCACTCTTGATACACAAATTGCACACAGTACAGTATCCTTGTGAATTGAAATATACTATCTTAAGTCCTCATCATCAAGAAGGTCGGTTGGAGGAATATACATTGATGAAACTTTGAATTGCAACTTAATTTCAAATAAAGAATCATCCACATTTAACTTATTATTCACTTTCGTAATAATTTCTATATAAGTAATGTTGTTGCTCACTTCAATTGAAGTTGTTTGGTTACTATCCCATTGCCAATCATTACCTAACTTCACAAAATCTCCACCGTGTGTCACAACAAATCTCAGTGTTTTAACCATTTCTGCTTATGAGGATAATGAGACCCAAGAACGCAAACATAAACAGTGAGATTGACGTTCCTAGCTTTGATCTAGGGATTGATTCACAATCTAATGGTCCTTATATTATACTAGATGGCAGACTAGTTCTGACCGAAGACGATGTTAAGAAAATTGACGACGCCGTTGCTTTGAAGGTTAGAGGTGTGGTTGACATGCAAAGTTACTGATTAATTCTGTTTGAGTATGAACTATTTACATGATGGTTTATTATTTTTTATGTACCAATTGGCTGAATTTGTCACAACGTTACTGGTAAAACAAGATAATGTTGTCAATGTTGTTGTAGCATGATGTATGAAACAGAAGACGATCACTCTGAATTTAGTGTCTGACCATGCTGTAAGAGATACATCAAATACAAACTCCAATGCTAATCTGTTGGATGATTAACTGGTTTTCAGCGAAGAAGATTTCAGTCACATTGATGAATTGGTAGGAAAAAAATGTGTGAGCACGTCGTTCAAGGATCTAATAAGGTTTTATTAGAATTTAAAACTGAATGAACAAGATTTCTATTCATCATTGCACATTTTTGGCTTCAACTTACATATTCACATGCAATTATACCCTTCTCATTTTTAATTGACGATGTCTAGGCTCCTTTGCATCATAAAAGGATCATCAAACCTGCTCACACGCCTTCAATCTCCGTTCATCAAAAGTTATCATTCATAGATCGACAATGAAACAAACACTCCACCGTGGTTTTTGTATACAAGTTGTGTATGGTGTCTCCACAAATTTCTGATGCCAATGCATTCCATGAGTGGTACAATAGGGGCATTCGTCCTGGTAACAAATGAGTTGTAACTTACTTTATCAATATTTCAATTGGCATCTCTATTTGATATGGTTATCGTACTACTGCACATACCAACTAGGTTGAAAAAATTCCACAAATATGAACTCTCGTTATCACCAGCCACAGAACTTGGTCCTGTTAGCATTAGATCCAAAATATGGTGGTATAATTTGAAGCAAGTCGCGAAACTGCTTAACAACATGGTAATCTCAGTTATAATTTAATAATTATATACTACATGTTTTTCATGAACTCAATACACGTTTGTCATCTTCATCATGTGGCAGTACATCGATGCGATGTTCTTCTATCTTAGAATGAAGATGAAACTTAGAATATCAACGACACTGGGGCAACATCTACTGATTGTTATTTTGATTTTAAAGTCCAAAGTATATTCGATCAATCAAAGAAGGACAATAATCTACTTTTTGTAAGGAATTGAGGTATACATGCACAGGAGAAATTAAATGTTCAATTCCTTTAAGCCGGATCAACCTTGTACTTAGAGAGAATCCGTGATAGAAGTTTACCTTTGATGAATATCGTGAAATCTGATTTCTGATTAGCTGGAGGTGCGATCTTCAATACCACAGCTGTCCAATTGTCCAGCCTCCAATGGTAATCCACACAGCAAGAACATATCTGGACTTCCACGAACAAGAATAGGAAAACGGAACCTTTTTGGGAGTATTTGTATTTGGCTGTCTTTTTCTTGTGCTAGTAAGTAATGAAAACCAACTCGTGATTTAATCTGTTTTGGCCTTTGTATTTATAGGTAGGGCTAACCTTAGCCCTAGTTCTAGTCAAACTAGAACCTGTCAACAAATGGGCCCAATTAATTAATTTGGTCCAATAAATAATTAAGTCTGACCCAACTAATTGGACCTTGGACATTAATTCTTACAATCTCCCACTTGGACAAGGTCCAACTCTAGATGCTCGATTCTCGCTTTATATGTGTGACCCATTAGGTTTCCATTCACAATGGCAAACGCAGTGATATTCTCATCGATTCACCGAGATCGATCAATTCACGTCGTCGTCCAAGATTGACATCTAGCAATGTGTCAAGGAAATCTATTTGAAGGAAAATGTCATGTGGTATGACATAACCAATATATGTATGGTTACTGTGAAAATATAATCCCTTCATCAATATAACCCAATTGGTTAAGATATATGGATCAGCGTCTATCTCATTTTAACCAATTATATTATTCACCTCAACTCTTTGTTGATTTAATCTAGTTATGATTGAAACATTTTCAACTCATAACTCCATCCCGGCCGAGAAAATTTATATCAACTTAAGTAGGTAAAATGCAGGTTATAATCTCCTACTTTCTAGGAGTGACGAATCCTCATATTGGACATTCACAACCTTCATATGATTCTCACTATACCCATACGACGTCTTCCTGGTGACTCAAATCTTCGAATCCCATCAAACGCTCGCCAAAGTATAGCAGTCCTTACATAAGATTCTATGATGTCCTCAAGTCAAAGGACCAAATCTACTACCGCACATTAGAGATTTACCACTGACGCTTGGATAGTTATCCATGTGGAATCTCTAGGTGGATCATCAAATGTTATGTTCTCATAACAATGCATTCATGTGTTCATTCAGATATCCCTCTACATCTTAACTCGTGAGATCAGCTACTTTCTTCAAAAGAAATGCAACACATGCTAGTCTATCTACAATAATGATATCTGTATCTCATTATTACTATGACTAGGGATATTTCAAAAATAAGTTATTTATAACTTGTATCTCACAATCACAACACCTTGTGAATAATAAGTTACTATGAACTTTTCTTCGGACTCTATTATTTTAAATAATAAAATTTAAAAAATAACAGATCTGCCATTAAAATGTAGACAAGTATTTAATTAATCAATTTGTTCATATACTTCAATGTCTAACAAAGAGTATATCACAAAATGTCACATACAAACTAGATCCAATCACTCATGTATCTTAATACCATCAAATTAAGCATGACCATCATACTTGTGCTGGGACAACAACTTTATCAAATGATCTGCTACATTATCGTATGTTAGGACCAGTTCTATCTTTATATAATTTCTTAAGATTATATCCCTGATGAGATGATGATGCCTCAATATATATCTGGATCATTGAAGAGACTTGGGTTTCTTCGCTAATGTAATGACTCTATTGTTATCACAATACAAGTTATTGGATCAACAATGCTAGGAACTATTCCAAGTTCAGTAATGAACTTCTTGATCTAGACTGTTTTCTTTGCTACTTCTGAAACAGCTATATATTTGGCTTCTGTAGTTGAATCAGCAGTCGTTTATTGTTTAGAACTTTTCCAACTGACTGCACCACCATTTTGAGTAAATACATATCCAGATTGAGATTTACTATCGTCTTTATCAGACTGAAATTTGGCATCGGCATAACCTTCAACTCTAAGTTCATTTCCTCCATAAACCAAGAACATGTCTTTAGTCCTTCTTAAGTACTTAAGGATGTTCTTGACTGCGATTCAATGTTTTTCTCTAGGGTTCACTTGGAACCTGCTTGTGACATTCAAAGCGTATAAAACATCTGGTCGAGTACATAACATCGCATATATGATAGATCCTATTGCTGATGCATAAGGAATTATATCCATGCTATCTCTCACAATCTGTGTTTTGAACATTCTTTTGAGAGATAGATCCCATACCCTATGGGACAGAGTCCTCTCTTGGACTCTTCCATAATAAATCTTTTCAAGATGTTATTTATGTACATATCTTGAGATAGGCCAAGCATTCTTTTATATTTATCTCTATAGATCTTTATACCGAGAATGTACGTTGCCTCTCCCATATCCTTCATGAAGAAATTTTGGATAACCACAATTTTACTGATTTTTGGCATCGGAGACATCGTTTCCTAAAGTATGTCATCCACATACAAAATTAGAAACACAACTTTGCTCTCACTAACCTTTTATACACATATAGTTCATCTTCATTCTTGATGAAATCAAACATTTTGATTGTCTTATCAAAACGAAGATTCTAGCTCCGAAAGGCTTGCTTTAATCCATATATGGATTTCTATAGTTTGTATACCTTGTTTGGCTCTGTGGATTCAAAACCTTCAGGTTGTGTCATGTACACATCCTCGAAAGATTCCCGTTAAGGAATGCAATATTGACATCCATTTGCCAGATATCATAGTTAAGGTATGCTACTATCGCAAGCGGAATCCGAATTAACTTAAACAGGGCTACTAGTGAGAAGGTTTCGTTAAAGTCAATTTTTTCTCTTTACTTGCAACCCTTCACAGCCAATCTTTCCTTGTACGTATGAACATTACCATCCATGTCGACCTTTTTAATGTAAACCAATTTACAGCCTATAGGTTTTACCTTTTCAGGCGGGTCAAGCAACGTCCAAAGTTTGTTTTCGTACATGAAGTTCATTTCGGATTCCATGACTTCCTACCATCTCCGTTAGTCAACATTTGACTTTGATACTGCGTAAGTAGTATGTTTATCTTCTTCAATTAGTAATACATTACTAGTAACCAGGAGTTCGTATCTTAGAGGAAAATGAATGACTCTACTCGACTTACGCAGAGCTCGTGTGTCCTTGGGAACTGGTGGTTTCCACTTTCTCAATCTGTGCTTCATCAGATGCAAGCTCAGCCACTGGAACATCTAATTGGTCAATTTTATTTGTGGTTTCTTGAACCTATTCAAGATCTACATTGCTCTTACTGTCTTCTCTATGAATACAGCAAGTATCGATATGATGACCTTCATCTCGATAGAATTGTAAAAATAGTATCCAACATTTTCTTTTGAATACCACAAATAAATAATTATCAGATTTAGCTCTTAGCTTATCTGATTCAACGCGCTTCACATAAGCGTCGTATCCCTAAACCTTCATGTATAAAAGATTAGGTATTTTTCCCTTTCCATAACTCGTATGGAGTTTTATTAACCGATTTAGATAGGACACGATTTAGTGTATAACATGCAGTGTTAAGCGCATATCTCCAAAATGATTTTTGGAATAACTGTTTGACTCACCATTGATCGGACCATATCAAATAAGGTGCAGTTTCGTCTTTCAGATACACCATTTTGTATTGATGTATAAGATAGAGTCCACTACGAGAGAATCCCATTCTCTTTTAGATAGTCTAAAAACTTACCCTTCAAATATTCTCCACCTCGATCAAATCTAAGTGTTAGAATATTTTTCTCGGTTTGCCTTTCTACTTCTTGTTTGAATTTCTTGAACTTTTCAAGGGCTGCACTCTTGAATTCCATCAAGCATATAAAACCATATCTAGAATGGTCATATGTAAATATGATGAAGTAAGAAAAGCCACATTTAGTATCTTTAGACATTTGTCCATATACATCAGTATGTACAAGACCCAAAATGTCTGCAACTATGTCTTCCTTTCCAAAAAAGAGGGTCTAGGTCATTTTGCCCAATGGGCATAATTCACACTTATCAAATGATTCATAATCATTTGAATCCAAGTATTCATCTTTATGTAACTTGGTGATGCGTTTTCATTTATATGACCGAGTATGCAATGCCAAAGATACGAGTCTTTTAGTTTAATCTCTTTTATGCCTTGTAGTTTCTTTTCTAATGCCATTTGTTTTCACATTGAAAACACGGATTATCATACTTGGATTTGTCTTTGTTTGCTTTAACTGTTTTTAATATATTTGGCCTTGGATCCTTTCTGAAAGGCCCTTTTGGATTTCCTCTTACAGGTGTCTATGGCCAAAGTCTTCCCATTCTCATGGGCTCAATAGTTTTCAGCATGTTTTGCAGCTCGAGTAGGGTATACTGAATCTTATTCATGTTGAAGTTCATAATGAACTGCGAAAAGTTATTAAGTGGGGACTGCATAACTAAGTCAACAATTAGCTCGTGGTCCATGATAAAACTCAATTAGTTTAATTTTTCAATACAACCAATCATCTTTAGTACATGAGCACTGACTGAAGATCTTTTTTTTTTTACCATCATACCTCTGAATAACCTTTTGGATGTCTCATACCTTTCAGTCCGTAACTGTACATCATTCAACTCCTTGAAATGATATATATTGGTATGGGCATCCATACCCTCGTGCTGCTTTTCTAACTCAAGTGACATACTGCAAGCGTCACATGTTGCAGTGTTACTATTATCATTGTGTTTTTTTTGTAAGGCTGCACATTCTCCGACATAGCCTCCTCAGTAGGAGCTTTCGGCATTGGCTGCTCAATAACATATCCAATTTTTCTTTTTCATGCTTGAGAACAGTTCTCAGATTGCGGTGCCAATCCAAAACTTTGGTCTGGTATGTTTGTTGGCATCCAATATGCCTCTCAAACTTATATAGTTACTCATGATTCAACTATTAAATAACAAGATAGAACAATTAATTAAATGCAGAAAAATTAATTTAACATGGACTTATATTAAATTAATTACACTCCTACTGTTTAAATTGAATTAATGACCCTCAAACATTAATCAATAGAACCAATTAGATTCCCAGTAGGCTAGGATCCCTTTTGTTTTATTAGAACCTTGAGCGACTCAACAAGCCCTAATAAAACATCCAGGTAGATAGTCTATCAATCACATCTCTATGCAACTCCTAGATCATCAAGTAGACAACTTATTGTCGTACACATCTTATGTGTTTTACTTGATTGTGCCCTAAAATTTTATTTCCTTGAGCGACTCAACAAAAAATAAAATTCTAGTTAAACTCGACCCATTGTTCAGAAACATCGAATGTTTCACAGTGATAAACATATCTATGAGCGAGCAGCCTTGAGCGACTCAACAAACTGACATCGATAATAGACTCTGTTTTTCACTATAACAATAGAAGACACGTTGTGTTAACTATTTAATACGAATTTAATATCTTGATAAAAACGGATTTGTCTCATCCCATTTATGTATATTAACTAACATTCAACATGTAATCAATCATACATAAAAATAATTGTGGATGATTATGGACTTTATCTATCTAATCTTCCTGAGCCAAAAAGAAGATTAGTCGGTCAATTCCTAAGGAACATTGCATTCATTCATCGAATGCTAAATGCAATCATCTCCATCTCCTACTATAACCTGTATCCTATATTAGTTGCTTCCTTGTGGCCCATCTGCAACATATATCCTATACTAGTTGGCACGCAGACTCAGATTGATCGACACACAGATCCATAAAATTTAAATAGCTTGAAAATCTGATTAATTAAATAATAGGCTCGCATGCCCATTTAATTAAATAATAGGCTCGCAAGCCTAACCAACAATCAATATGAATGATTAACCATACAACCAATCACATGGGTCGAGTCCATAACCATCCACTAAACATCAATTTTAATATCTAATATTAAAAATATATTAATTTCTAAATTTACAGCTTTGACAGTATAAGTCTAAACATTTTAGACATTTTAGAACGGACTAGACATAATTAAATAATTAATCTAATTAATTAATTATTTTTTTTCAACAATAAAATTAATCAATTAATTCAATTAATCAATTAATTTTATTCATAGAAGAGATTTTTCAAAAATTATTTTATCTCCCAATTTAAAGTCATATCCTAAATTGAAGACAAAATTTGTATATGGTCAAAATTGTAATTTTATAAAGTAAAGTTAAAATTTAATTTGGTAAAAAACAAAATATAGTGTAAAAACGATTTTAATTTAATTTTGAATATTTGACCAATATTAAATAAATTAAATAATTACAATTTTTCTAAAAATTTAAAATTACAATTGAGACTCTATTTCTCCTTTTTTTTAAATCCTGAGGACTTGATGTGCAATTTCTAAAACTGCACAGTCAATCCCTTAAAATTTTTTAAAACAGTGGGTCTTTCAATGCAATTTCTAAAATTGCACAGAAGACTCATCTCTAATTTTAAAACATTGGGTGCTTCATTTGCAATTTCCAAAATTGCGAGAAGGCACATTTAATTCCTTTAAAAATAAAGGGCTTTCCATGCAATTTCTAAAATTGCAAGGAAGCCCCCGTCCCCAAACTTCAAAACACAGAAACCCTTAGGGTTTGTAAGGGTTTTCGCAGGCGGCACAGAAGTCAAGTGGCGGTGGTCGTCTTTGGTGTCCAACACCGCGCCACCGCTGATTTATTGATGGAGCAGCTTTTTTTGTCTTTGTTCGATAAAAAACGGCTTGCTGCTACTTCTAGCGGAAGCCTTTGTGTTCATTTCTCCAGTGATCCACCACTGGTCACAGGTTGACCTTTCAACCTTTTAAATTTATTTATTGTTTATTTTTAAAGCTTTGCTGACACCGCCTGTCAAAGAGGGAAGGAGGCGTAACCGCGAACAGTAGCAACAATTGCTGCTGCTCCATTCGCGAGCAGCAAACAACCATTACTACGCTCCACAACCCCGAGTAACCACGCAACAACCGACGGTGGACTCATTAATCGGTGTACGCTGCCCAAAGTAGTTGTTCTTTAGTCCATCTCATTCCAATTGAATCCAAATCAAATTTAGATTTACCTCTGTCCAAAAATTCACAATTTTATTTTAAACTGTCAAAGCTCAAATCAAATTAATACAACAATAACAATTATTGTTGGATTCAAAAAAGTAGTCTAATGAACTCTAACAAGTAACAAGGTAGGCTCTGATACCACTGTAAGGAATTGAGGTATACATGCACAGCAGAAATTAAATGTTCAATTCCTTTAAACTGGATCAACCTTGTACTTAGAAAGAATCCGTGATAGAAGTTTACTTTTGATGAATATCGTGAAATCTGATTTCTGATTAGCTGGAGGTGCGATCTTCAATACCATAACTATCCCATTGTCCAGCCTCCAATGGTAATCTACACAGCAAGAACAGATCTGGACTTCCACGAACAAGAACAGATGAAAGCAAAACTTTTTTGAGAGTATTTGTATTTGGCTGTCTTTTTCTTGTGCTAGCAAGTAATGAAAATCAACTCGTGATTTAATCTGTCGTGGCCTTTGTATTTATAGGTAGGGCTAACCCTAGCCCTAGTTCTAGTCAAACTAGAACCCATCAACAAATGGGCCCAATTAATTAATCTAATTAATTAATTTAGTCCATTAAATAATTAAGTCCGACCCAACTAATTGGACCTTGGACATTAATTCTTATACTTTCTAACCAAAAGGCACTACTAATCTATATTACCGGCCACAACGATCAATTCAATACCAACTGGAGAGACATTGATCACGTTTTTATTCTCATTTTCATGGATCTAAAGGCCCACTGGATCTTAGGTCACTTCGAAATACCCAATTGGCAATGGGACGTCTACAATTCCTCCTTCAAAATGATCATAGATGCTGCAGTATTGTCAGCCGTTGAGCCATTGCGGTCAACTATTCCACATCTTTTTCGTAAATCTACCCGAATCACCACTGTCATGCAGATTATGCAAAGACATACCACAACAAATAAATGGGTTAGTCTTGACATTACTACGCTTCTTCAAATTCATTTACTGACTTTATCATTTATAATAGTGACCGTAATGCATTCATTGTCCGTTGAAGTGATATATCAATCCATAGCTGTTGTAGTCAAATGTGGTTACATGCATATGTTGATAAGTGTTACAGAATCCATTAACTTACGGAATTTATTCATTTGGCCATAAGGGCAACTGTGGGATATTTTTGGTAAAATATGCGAAGTACATATTTGAGAAGAAGATTAAAGAATTATTAAAAAAAACGTCCCTCTGTAACTACCCGTTAAAAATATACCATGAACACTATAATAGGTCTACAATGTTTCCATCCTTTAATCGATGGCCTTAAAGACACAAAACTGAATAGGAATCTGTTACTATCATCTATTCCAATCTTTGTATACGATCCTGGATTGACTTGATTAAGCATATGTAGGTATGTCAGTAGTATCTCCATAGGTATTCTTCATATCTCTTACAATGTTAGACAGTGTCTATATTGTTCTTGCTGAGATAAACTTGTACTTAATGCAGCTCGCAATAACCGAACACGTTACTTGTCTATGATCTCCCAGTACCATGTCCAGTGAACACGTGTAACTATTCTTTATGTTTCATATTTTGAACATAGATGTCCTTTCTGACCACTGTAGCTCTAATTCCCCATTTAAAGTTATGATCCAAGCACTTCACTATGTACTCATTCTTGTCTGATTTGTAAACTTTGAGTTGGTACGTGTAGTGAATTGCATTCAGGGCTAAGTTAGTTGTTAATAACTCTTTATTCATGAAAATTGCATTAATGGCAACTTTCTCAATGCTAGGATGAGATACGACGTCACAACTACTTTCTTTGGCTTTTTCCTCAACATATGCATTGTTCTAACAAATATTTGAACCCATTTATTTAGTTATTGATGATATACAATCCATGGAATCTCTAAAATATCCAAAAGTAGCAGTATGTAGTTTTAATGTGTGATGGGATCCTAATGTAGTAGGTTTTGAAACTGAATTACACAAATACATCAAATTGTCTTCAATACAAGACAACCTATTGACATCAACACACAATGGCATTTTTGTCAAGATAGATTCATTCTTCTTAATCTGTATGTAGAAAGACAAAGAACTATCAATAGAAATCCTGATGAGGTGCCCGTTCGTTGAAACTTGATATTGCACAGTTAACGCATATTGTGAGTGATCCCTCTGTAACTCTTTCAATATCATCACAACTAAGTCATTATAGATACAATCCAACAAAATAATTATTTCAACCACCGAATAATCATTGTAGCTTCGCGTGTCATCCCATCCATCTTTGTAATAAACCAAGACATTGATGCAACTCATATCTGTAATTGAAATTGTAATTAAAAAAAAGTTCAGTTATGCCATCATTTATGCACAACTAACAGTAATTGTCAAGTTACATGCAAATATACCCAGACGATATGCCAACACACAAACTGATAATCAAAAACTTTAACAACGTGTGATTTTACTACATGTTAGCCCCAAAGTACTACAAAGTTCATCAAAATGCACAATCTGGTTCATTCTTAGCTCTAACATTAAATGTTCAGAAGTATTATTATGATAAAAAAATTGTATTGCATGTTCTGAATCACAGCCTCATCCCAACTGATAACATGTTGAAACTTCATAATCAAAAAATAATTCAGGTACCATCATTATCTATTACTAAATTCATTGGGGTATTCAATTTATAATCAAATTTGATGTCAAGATGTAAGATTTCAATGCCTACCTGGTAAATCTTTTGCTCGAATTGGTTCTCAATTGTACTATCCAAAAGCTCAAAGATTTGATGGACATTAACAAAGTTTCAATCTTTAGCAATGACGATTAAAATGGTCAGATTTCGGCTTTGTTCCAGTACAGTAACAACCGTTCTTATCCTCTATCCAGATTGTTCAACATACTGTGTTGTCAAATTTTAAATAACTCACAAATATACGAATCTATTGGAATATTGAAAAGTAACAACTAGGTTGATCCCCATTATTCTAGGCTAGTTTGGTTCGTAAGGAGTTTGCTTGAAAGAATTTAAATTAAAGACTAAATAACTTTTCCTAGAAAGTTAAGTTAAGGTTCAAGTTGTTTAAAGTACCAAAGTTTCGGAATCTACTATTATTTAACTTAGCAATTATCCAATTATTGATTAATTCCAAAAAAATGAATAACAACTCGAAATCAATATATTGTTGTCTTAAAATAATTATCAATTAAATTCAAAAGAAGAAAATACGCTCCCCTTTGCTTCGATCTTAAATTACTTAAGGGTTTACAGTAGCAAACTCAATTAAAAGAAAATAAAAAATCAAAGGTTTTGCATTCAAAGCATTTTAAGTATCCCAAATCGATAACAAGATAACGAAAAATTAAAAGAAATTAATAGAACAAGTTCAAGCACCAAGCACAAATTAATTAAATTAATTTCTAACTATCAAGAATATGTGGTATTTAAGATGAAAGAGATTTATTTAATTTATCCAACAAGAACGAATCATGAAAGTTAAAGCCAGAAAATGGAATTAAAAGAATAGCAAGATAATCACTTTGTTTAAACAAGGTTTCATTATCTACCTTGGTTCAAGAAAATTAGAAGAACATAATTAAATTTAAAACAAAATTGATAGAACCCGGCATGGATTGAAAGAGAAGAAATCTTCTAAAAGTCTTCATCGCCACGTGATTTTTCTCTCTTGTTTCTAGCTGTCGTCCTCACTCCATTCGACCTAGATTCGATCTTTATATAGTGTTTTATCAATCTTCAAACTCGTGTACGTAAAAGGATGGAAAAACCCCAACTTACGACTTAAAATAATCCTAAAAAGGTCTAGACGACTTCAAAAAACCTCTCGACCATGTCAGAAAAAATACTTAGCATACATCTTTGAAAATTATCAAGTGCATTACACAAACTAAATGACATTCTTCTATACGTAAAGGTTCTAAAAGGACAAGTGAAAGTAGTTTTCTCTTGATCTACTGAAGCTATGAGAATTTGATTATATCCAAAATAACAATTTAGAAAATAATAAAAATCATGACTTACAAGCTTATCAAACATTTGATCAATGAATGGAAGAGGAAAGTGATATTTTCTAGTGATTGAATTCAATTTTCTGTAATCAATGCAAACACGCCAACCTATAGTTACTCTAGTTAGAACCAATTCATTGTTAGTATTATCAACTACTGTGATACTTAATTTTTTTAGGATAACGTGTACTGGACTTACCCACGTGCTATCAGAAATAGGATAAACAATCCCAACATCTAACAATTTAAGCACTTCAGTTCTTACCACCACTTTCATGTTAGGATTTAACCTACGTTGCATATCTCAAGTAAACCTAGAATTCTCCTCAAGATAGATATGATGCATGCAATCTACTAGATTTATACCTTTGATATCAGCAATGGTCCATCCTAGTGCCTCTTTATGTTCAATCAAAATACTTAATAACTTACCTTTTTGCACATCATCAAGGGAAGAATAGATAATTACTAGTAAAGTGTCGGCCTCTCCCAAGAATGCATATTGCAAAGTGTCAGACAATGCTTTACGCTCTAATTTTGGTAGTTGTTCAACTAGTGGGATGTTCTTCTTCTCACTTGTTGGAAGTGGCTCAATTTTTTGTTTCCACTTAGTTGTATCCATGATAGGTGCTGACTCAAGCAAGGTATTCACTTCATTTATAGCACTGTCAACATCAAAATGTGAACCAAAATGAGTTAAGCACATCTTTAAAGCATCATCACAATTAGTAGAAACAAAAGAATAATCAACTCATGCTTCTATCATATCAACATCAGCAACTTCCTCATAGTCATATGGCTGGTTGTTGACATTAAAAATATTTAATTCTATTGTCATGTTATGAAAAGATAGCTGCATAACTCTATTCTTACAATTAATAATAGCATTAGATGTTGCCCGAAAAGAATGACCTAAAATAATAGGAATGTGTTTTGTAGAACTTGTACCGATTAAGTATCAAGTACAATAAAATTAATAAGAAAATAAAACTTGTCAACCTGTATCAAAACATCCTCTACAATTCCACGGGAGATTTTCACATATCTATCAGCAAGTTGTAAAATTACAGTTGGTGTTCTTAACTCGTCTAACCCAAGTTGCATATACACAAGATTAACATTAGCTCCTAAATCTAGTAAAGCCTTCTCAATCTTATGGTTTCCTATGATGCATGAGATATTAGGATAACCTGGATCTTTGAATTTTGGAGGGACTTGACTTTGAATTACATAGCTAACTTGTTCAGTTAAAAATGTATTTTTGCGCACATGCAATTGTTTCTTTTTTATACATAAGTCCTTCAAGAACTTAGTATAGGCACGAACTTGCTTAATATCATCAAGTAGAGAGATATTTATACTTACCTACTTGAAGATTTCCATGATTTCATTGATCGCACTGCCTTGCGTCACTTTTGTTAGCCTATGAAGAAGTGGGGCTTTTGAAATGTAAGATGCCTGATTGTTCTCTTTTGGAGCTTTTTGAACTGAATCATCAGTTGTTACATTACCTAAAGAAATTGGTTGAGATGTATTTATTTTTGGAATTTCCACTAGATTGTCAAATAATTTACCGCATCTCAAAGTCATGATGGATTTAGCCTCATCCTTTTGTTTGCTTGAATTAGTCCCAATATTGTGCACTCATTTAGGATTAGAAAGGGACTGACGAGGTCAGCTATCCCATCATATTTTCCATATTAGATATGGAGTGTACCTGTGAGTTTTGGCTAGTTCGTACTTCATTCTTAAATTAAGTAATGGTGTGATCCTGATATTCTAATGCAGCTTGTGTAACTTTTGTCAATTTTTGAATTGCCTCCTCCCATAGTTTTGGCTGTGAAAATTGTCTGGTATTTTGCTAAGGGACTTGACCTGCTGTACTATCCTATTGAACACCCTGTGACCAATTGACCAGAACATGCAGCTGGCTCAATAGAGTTATTGGATGTCAACGAGGCTAACTGGCAGGAAAGATCTTCTATCATGCTTTTGACTTCTTTGATTCTAAGCTAGGTTCACTGTTTCGAATCTCATAGGTTCCACTTTTCTTTTCTTCAGTCTGAGAAAATCAACTATACTGATATGATAGCCTATTTTTGAAAGACGCTCCAAATTTCTGTTTCATTTTTAGACATAAGCTCTCCACCACTTGTGCCCATTAACCACTCTTGAATATGTGATAGTAATCCATCCAAAAAAATATTGGTATAAGTGCCATTTTTCATAGCCGTGATGTGGACATTTCATAAGAAGCCCATTTAATCTCTCCCAAGCTTCATAAAATGGTTATTCGTCTTTCAAACTCTGAAATTTCTCTACGAATAGCATTAGTCTTATGAACAAGAAAATATTTATTCAAAAATTTAGCAACCATTTGTTTCCAATATGTAATACTATTAGCAGGTAATGTATTGAACCATGATCTAGCCCTATCTTTTAGAGAGAAAGGAAACAGACGAAGTTTAATAATATCAGGAGAAATATTCTCATTTTTAAAAGTCTCACATGCAACATAGAATCCATAAGATGATTATAGGGATCTTCAGTATCCAAACCATAGAAAGATGGAAGGCAATTGCACACTCAGTTTTAGCTTAAAATTCCTAGCAGCAACTAATGGGTATTGTATGCACGAGGTGCTCAAATTAGCTAATGGACTAAAATAGTCTCTAAAAGGTCTCTCCTCAATCTCATCACCCATAGCGATTATTACTTCGGTTCCTTCAATTTTATCTAAAGTGGCTTATTTTCGTTGGTGAAAAGTTCTTTCAATTTCAATATATAGAGGTTCTAGCTTAATTTCTAGATATCTACGACCAAGCATGCATTGTGTGTGTGTGTTATATATAAAGAAATAAAATCCTAAATTATAACTAGGCAAGAATAAAAATAACTAAGACTAAATTAACTTTCCGATGACGGCTAGATACAAGAGACAAAAATCACGTGGCGAAGAAGACTTTTGGAAGATTTCTTCTCCTTCAATCCATGCCGAGTTCTATCAAATCTTTTGTTTTTAATTTAATTATGTTCTTATAATTTTCTTGAGCCTAGGTAGATGATGAAACTTTGTCTAAACGAAGTGATTATCTTGTTATCTTTTTAATTCCATTTCCGGGCTTTAACTTTTATAGTTCGTTCTTGTTGGATTAATTAAATAAAATTTATTTCATCTTAAATACCACATATTCTTGATAGTTAGAAATTAATTTAATTAATTTGTACTTGGTTCTTGAACTTGTTCTATTAATTTATTTATTTTTTGATTTTCTGTTACCTTGTTATAGATTTGGGATAGATAGAATACTTTGGATGTGAAACCTTTGATTCTTTGTTTTCTTTTAATTAAGTTTGATACGGAAAATACTTAAGTAATTTAAGATCGAAGCAAAGGGGAGCCGATATTTCATTTTCATCTTTTGGATTTAATTAATAAATATTTTAAGACGACAATAGATTGATTTCGAGTTGTTGTTTGTTTTTAGAATTAATCAATAATTGGATAATTCCTAAGTTAAACAATGGTAGATTTCAAAACCTTGTTACGTTAAACAACTTGAACCTTCAACTTAACTTTCTAGCAATAGGTAATTACTCTTTAATTTAAAATTTTTCAAGCAAACTCCTTCCGAACCCAACTAGCCTAGAATAATGGTTAATTCGGATTAAATTAGAATTTCTCCATTGCAGTCCCTATGGGATCGACTTTGTTGCTACTTTTTTATATTCCAATAGATTCATGCACTTGCAAGTTATTTAAAATTTGACAATAAGTTTTTGGCGCCATTGTCGGGGAACGAACTATGAAAGTTAAAGCCCGAAAATGGAATTAAAAGGATAACAAGATAATCACTTTGTTTAAGAAATGTTTCATCATCTACTATGACTCAAGAAAATTAGAAGAACATAATTAAATTAAAAACAAAAGATTTGATAGAACTCGACATGAATTGAAGGATAAGAAATCTTCTAAAAGTCTTTTTCGCCACGTGAATTTCTCTGTTGTTTCTAGCCGCTGTCCTCCCTCCATTCAACCTAAATTCAGTATTTATATAGTGTTTTATCAATCTTGAAACTTGTCTACGTGAAAGGACAGGGACTTACGACTTAAATAATCTAAAAAAGGTCCAGACGGGCTGCATTTTGCTTGCCGCGGTACAACCATAGCAAACAGTGAAGTTTTCCAATGTCGCAGCCCAATTGAAACAATTCGTCAAAATATGTGTTCAATTTCCATTTTGCATGCTTGGTCCTCAAAGTTCAATAGTTTTGTGATTTGGTCCCCAACTTCAAGTTTATTTAGTCTTTTTTGCTCCAAAGCTTTAAACCTGGTCACATACTTTAAAAAACTTCCATCTTGGTCTCCGAGTCTTCACAGTCGTCCACAATTTTTCCTAATCCATATAAGACATGAATTAGTACTTTTATCAATAAACATTTACTAACCAAATAAGATAAGCAGATAACTTGCATACTAAAATTGTGCTCATCACTATGATGTATCAATAACAAAATTAACAAACTTACCAAGGAAATTTTATATTGATAATGATGATATATTCATCCATCCAAAAAACTGCAAATTTAAGAGCTTCTTTAAGGACCTCCGAATGAAAACATCTGCATTTACATCATTTCAATCTCCGGGTAGTAACGTCTGCATTACAAGTTTCCATCGTTTTATATAATTCCAATTTTATGATCATCAATTTGAAATTTGAATTCACCTACATCTTCGCTGATAAGTTGACGTAATTTATGAACTTCATCTGAATTAGTAACAGTTTGAAAATTGTGTGCCGTTTAAGAAGCCCAATATTTGTGGTAACAAAATGGTAACAATTCAGTAAAATGAATAATTTCACTTTGGGCCTGTATAATCTCTGTTACGCCCCAATCCCACGTGGGCAGGGCAATCCCACTTGGGTTACACTTAGGCGCGGTCAAAGTCAACCGAGGTTGTTTGTGCCGAGGAGCTTTGGCAACCGAGGCTGTAAAAGTCCGACTCTGGTTGCGTGCTAAGAAAGCCTCCCCGACCAAACCTACAATTCAGTCTTGAAATGATTGATTGGACAACCTGCCAATGTGGCTTGTCGCAATCATAGCCCCTTAGCTTGCGGCTTAAAGGGACTTCCTCATAAATACTAGTGATGTGACGCAAGGATTCTTAAGATTGAGCCACTTGTCACGCATCCGAATGGATCTATCAGTTGAGATTTCTCTATAAATAGCAAACTCATTCCAACAAAAGAGAGAGGTTGAAATCATTACTCTCACAAGAAATATCAAGTCCTCTATACTAATTATTTATCAAGTGTTATAACCACCTGGAAAATCGTTAGTTAGGGGCCCTCAAGCTATTACCTTTACCATAGTGTGTTTGTCTTTATCTTTTGTTACGTATCCACCAGGTCTTAGACTTATCTACGTGGTTGAATAAACCACGTGGTAGTCCAAGCAAGAGGGAAAATACACGTAGGAAAAGGAGGCGTGGGATTCCTGTTGGTAGCCATTTTTGGAGGTCAACAGATTGGCGCTGTCCGTGGGAAACCACACATTCAACCACGAGTAAAACTTGATCAAAAGCCTAAACCTCCTTGAACAAAGGAGTTTTCTTGAAGAAAGGACACTACGCAAGTACTAATTGGGGCTAGCGTAGGCCCTTTGAAGAAGAGGCACCGACATCTAATTATTCATTAATCAAGTTTCGATTGTTTGCTTGTTTGAGTCTTCTAAGAAGAGGCACTCGAAAACTATACATACGAGCTTATTCAACTTGATTAATGGTTTAAATTTCTTAAGGCTTTGCATGTATCTCGTTGAAGCCTGGGTAACACCTCTGAGAAGAGGCACCGGCATCTGATTATTCATTAATTAAGTTTCGATTGTTTGCTTATTTGAGGCTTCTAAGAAGAGGCACTTGAAAACTATACATACGAGCTCATCCAACTTGATTAATGGTTTAAATTTCCTAAGGCATTGCCTGTATCTCGTTGAAGCCTAGGCGACACCTCTGAGAAAAGGCACCGACATCTGATTATTCATTAATTAAGTTTTGATTGTTTGCTTGTTTGAGGCTTCTAAGAAGAGGCACTCGAAAACTATACATACGAGCTTATCCAACTTGATTAACAATTTAAATTTCCTAAGGCATTGCCTGTATCTCGCTGGTGCCTAGGTGACACCTCTAAGAAGAGGCACCAGCATTTGACTATTTATAAATTAAGTTTCGATTATTTACGTGTTTGAGGCATTGAAGAAGAGGCACAGGCATTATAGAAGTGCCAAGTCTATCGTTCAATCATTCGATTTGGAAACGCAACCCCTAAAAAAAGGCACTAATGCCTAAACAAGTGTGGGGTAAAATCTTATCGTATGCCTCTCCGAAGAGGTACTAGCGGCATATTGGAAGGGCCTCTACAAACAAGCTCCCTTATTTGGGACTTAGTTTTTGTAGAAGTGCCATACCCACACAAGGGCCTAGCCTCCACATTAAGGCATGGCACCATCTGGGAAAAGCCCAATATCATGTCTCATATGATATTGGAAGGGTCTCTGCAAAGAAAGCTCCCTTATTTGGGACTTAGTTTTTGTAGAAGCGCAATACCCACACAAGGGCCTAGTCTATTCATTAAGGCATAACACCAGCTGGGAAAAGCCCAATATCATGTCTCATATGATATTGGAAGGGCCTCTACAAACAAGCTCTCTTATTTGGGACTTAGTTTTTGTAGAAGCGTCATACACATACAAGGGCCTAGCATCTTCATTAAGGCATAGCACCAGCTGGGAAAAGCTCAATATCGTACCTCATCTGATATTGGAAGGGCCTCTACAAACAAGTTCTCTTATTTGGGACTTAGTTTTTGTAGAAGCGTCATACACATACAAGGGCCTAGCATCTTCATTAAGGCATAGCACCAGCTGGGAAAAGCTCAATATCGTACCTCATCTGATATTGGAAGGGCCTCTGCAAACAAGCTTCCTTATTTGGGAATAGGCTCTTCCGCAACAAGCTTCTCCAGCTTTGGAGACTCGCTTTTGCTACCAAGCCACTCCCACTTGGGAATAGGCTCTTCCGCAGCAAGCTTCCCCAATTTGGAGACTCGCCTCTGCTACCAAGTCTTTCCCACTTGGGAATAGGCTCTTCCGTAGCCTCCCACTTGGGATTAGGCTCTTCCGCAGCAAGCTCCTCCAACTTTGGAGACTCGCTTCTGCTACCAAGACTCTCCCACTTGGGAATATGCTCTTCTGCAGCAAGCTCCTCCAACTTTAGAGACTCGCTTCTGCTACCAAGCCTCTCCCACTAAGGAATAGGCTCTTCCGCATCAAGTTTCTTCTACTTTGGAGACTCACTTCTGCTACCAAGCGACTCCCACTTAGGAATAAGCTCTTCCGCATCAAGCTTGTCCAACACTGGAGACTCACTTTTGCTAACAAGCCTCTCCTACTTGGGAATAGGCTCTTCCGCAGCAAGCTTCTCCAACTTTGAAGACTCACTTCTGCTACCAAACCTCTCCCACTTGGGAATAGGCTTTTCCGCAGCCTCCTACTTGGGAATAGCCTCTTCCACATCAAGCTCCTCCAACTTTGGAGACTCGCTTCTACTACCAAGCCACTCCCACTTGGGAATAGGCTCTTCCGCAACAAGCTTCTCCAACATTGGAGACTCGCTTCTGCTAACAAGCCTCTCCCACTTGGGAATATATTCTTCCGCAGAAAGTTCCTCCAACTTTGGAGACTCGTTTCTACTAACAAACCTCCCCCACATGGGAATAGACACTTCTGCAGTAAGCTTCTCCAACTTTGGAGACTCGCTTCTGCTACCAAGCTACTCCCACTCAGGAATAGGCTCTTTCGCAGCAAGCTTCTCCAACTTGGAGACTCGTTTCTGCTACGAAGTCACTCCCACTTGGGAATAGGCTCTTAAGCAGCAAGGTTTCCTAACTTTGGAGACTCGCTTCTGCTAACAAGCCTTTTCCACTAGGGAATAGACTCTTCCGCAGCAAGCTTCTCCTACTTTGGAGACTCGCTTCTACTACCAAGCCACTTCTACTTGGGAATAGGCTCTTCTGCAATAAGCTTCTCTAACATTGGAGACTCGCTTCTGCTAACTAGCCTCTCCCCCTTGGGAATAGGCTCTTCCGCAGCAAGTTCCTCCAACTTTGGAGACTCGCTTCTATTAACAAACCTCCCGCACTTGGGGATAGGCTCTTCTGCAGCACGTTTCTCCAACTTTGGAGACTCGCTTCTGCTACCAAGACTCTCCTACTTGGGAATAGACTCTATCGCAGCAAGCTTCTCCAACTTTGGAGACACGTTTCTGCTACCAAGCCACTCCCACTTGGGAGTAGGCTCTTGCTCAGCAAGCTTCTCCAAGATTGGAGACTCACTTCTGCTACCAAGCCACTCCCACTTAGGAATAGGCTCTTCCGCAGCAAGCTTCTCCAACATTGGAGACTCGCTTATACTAACAAGCCACTCCCACTTGGGAATAGGCTCTTCGGCAGCAAGCTTCTCCAACATTGGAGACTCGCTTCTGCTAACAAGCCTCTCCCACTTGGGAATAGGTTCTTCTATAGCACGTTCCTCCAACTTTGGAGACTCGCTTCTGCTAACAAACCTCTCCCACTTGGAAATAGGCTCTTCTGCAGCAAGCTTTTACAACTTTGGAGACTCGCTTCTGCTACCAAGCCACTCCCACTTGGGAATAGGCTTTTACGCAGCAAGCTTCTCCAACTTGGAGACTCGCTTCTGCTACCAAGTCACTCCCACTTGGGAATAGGTTCATCGGCAGCAATCTTCTCCAACTTTGGAGACTCGCTTCTACTAACAAGCCTCCCACTAGTGAATAGACTTTTCCGCAGCAAGCTTATCCTACTTTGGAGGCTCGCTTCTACTACCATGCTACTCCTACTTGGGAATAGGCTATTTCGCAGCAAGTTTATCCAACATTGGAGACTCGCTTCTGCTAACAAGCTCCTCCCACTTGGAAATAGACTCTTTCGTAGCAAGCTTCTCCAACTTTGGAGACTCGTTTCTGCTACCAAGCCACTCCCACTTGGGAGTAGGCTCTTCCGCAGCGAGCTTCTCCAACATTGCAGACTCGCTTCTGCTACCAAGCCACTCCCACTTGGGAATAGGCTCTTCTGCATCAAGCTTATCCAACATTAGAGACTCGCTTCTACTAACAAGCCACTCCCACTTGGAAATAGGCTCTTCAGCAGCAAGCTTCTTAAACATTGGAGATTCGCTTATGCTAACAAGCCTCTCCCACTTGGGAATAGGTTCTTCCGCAGCAAGTTCTCCAACTTTGGAGACTCGCTTCTGCTAACAAGCCTCTCCCACTAGGGAATAGACTCTTCTGCAGCAAGCTTATCCTACTTTGGAGACTCGCTTCTGCTACCAACCCACTCCCACTTGAGAATAGGCTCTTCTGCAGCAAGTTTCTCCAACATTGGAGACTCACTTCTACTAACAAGCCTCTCCCACTTGGGAATAGGCTCTTCCACAGCAAGCTTCTCCAACATTGGAGAGACTCGCTTTTGCTACCAAGTCACTCTCACTTGGGAATAGGCTCTTCTACAGCAAGCTTCTCATACTTTGGAGACTCGCTTCTGCTACCATACCACTCCCACTTGGAAATAGGCTCTTCCGCAGCAAGCTTCTCTAACATTGGAGACTCGTTTCTGGTAACAAGCCTCTCCTACTTGGGAATAGTCCCTTCCGCAGCAAGTTCCTCAACCTTTGGAGAATCGCTCTTGCTAACAAACCTCTCCCACTTGGGAATAGGCTCATCTGCATTACGCTTCTCCAACTTCAGAGACTCGTTTCTGCTACCAAGCCTCTCCCACTTGGGAATAGACTCTTTCGCAGCAAGCTTCTCGAACTTTGGAGACTCATTTATGCTACCAAGCCATTTTCACTTTGGAATAGGCTCTTCCGTAGCAATCTTCTCCAACATTGGAGAGTCTCTTCTGTTACCAAGCCACTCCCACTTGGGAATAGTCTCTTCTGCAGCAAGCTTCTCCAACTTTGGAGACTCGCTTCTGCTACCAAGCCTCTCTCACTTGGGAATAGATTCTTCCACATCAAGCTTCTCCAACTTTGGAGACTCACTTCTGCTACCAAGTCTCTCCCTCTTGGGAATAGGCTCTTCCGCATCAAATTTTTCCAAGCTACGGGGATTGCTTAGCACAACGTATACGCTTTGAAATTCTTACCCACTCCAAGCTCCGCACCTCACATAAATGAGAGGTCCCTACCTTGTGGGACTAAATCTCCCAATTACGAATCTGCCACTTTCAGAACGCTACCAAGTCCATCACCTCTCATAAATGATAGAGGTCTTGAACTTGGGAGACTATATTTATGCCCCAATCCCACGTGGGTAGGGCAATCCCACTTGAGTTATACTTGGGTACGATCAAAGTCAACCGAGATTGTTTGTGCCGAGGAGCTTAGACTACCGATGCTATTTATGCCGATGAGCTTAGACTACCGAGGCTATTTATGCCAAGGAGCTTTGGCAATCGAGGCTGCAAAACTCCGACTCTAGTTACGTGCTAAGAAAGCCTCCCCGACCAAACCTACAATTCATTCTTGGAATGACTGATTGGACAACCTGTCAATGCAGCTTGTCGCAATCATAGCCCCTTAGCTTGCGGCTTAATGGGACTTCCTCATAAATGCTAGTGATGTGACTCAAGGATCCTTAAGATTGAGCCACTTGTCACGCATCCAAATGGATCTATCAGTTGAGATTTCTCTATAAATAGCAAACTCATTCCAACAAGAGAGAGAAGTTGAAATCATTACTTTCACAAGAAATATCAAGTCCTCTATACTAATTATTTATCAAGTGTTATAACCACCTGAGAAATCGTTAGTTAGGGGCCCTCAATCTATTACCTCTACCATAGTGTGTTTTTCTTTATCTTTTGTTACATATCCACCTGGTCTTAGACTTATCTACGTGGTTGAATAAACCACGTGACAATCCAGAAGATTGGATTACAACCAGAAGATTCCTATGGATTATGGGTATTGCATTAATAGAATAAATTCCATTATTCTTAGAATCACTTATTATTTCTACTGTATTTTTATTAAAAATTTTGGTAATCATTTTTCAATTCTTACATCACAGTCCAAATCATCTAACATACCTAAAGATATCAAATTTCTTTGCCAAACTGGAACATGTCTTAGTTTTTCTAAAGCTAAGAAATTATTATTTTCTATTCTTAAGGTGATTTTACTAGTTTTTTTAATTCTGTAGGAGATGCTGTTACCTATTACTACCTGGCTTCCATTTTTCTCAAATAGATCAGTGAACCCTTCTTTAATGGAACACGTGTGGAAGGTATACAACCTGAGTCAAGAATCCACTCTTGACCAGTGTACTTTGATGAGGTCACACAAATCTCACAATTTGTAGTTTTAGCTTCATTATAAGCTATTGATGCTCCTCATTCTATAGTGAGTTTTTCTTTCATTTCTACAATCATGTTAAAACAATCTTTTATAAAATGCCTTGTTTTTCCAAATAAATAATCTTTTGTCGTAAAATTATAGAAAATTATTGATGACCATATTTAGATATATCTTATTTGTCTTATAAGTCTTTGAAATCTTATATATATGAGTCCATCATTATAATGAAACATACAATTTCTCAATATTCTCTTCTATTATTCTCTCTAGTTTATAACACATTATCAGCACGAAGAAGCTCACCCAAAATAGAGAGAAGATTCGAGAGCAATAGTTTAGAAAATTTACAGAATTGGGCAACTTACACAGCCGTGACGTTGATATCTCAGCGATCTATGGTCTGGTTGTTTTGAAATTTGGAAAGCAAGTTCAAAACTCACCGGTCTTCAAATCCAACGGTAAAGATCAAAATCCATGGGTTTATTCATGATAAAGTACTACGTGAACAATAGTGATTTTTGAATTGGTTAGTATTCTTTTTTCTATTGTATTTGATTATACATGTTTTTATATTGATAAATGGTAGACAAATATTACTTGAATATTATTGATTATTCCATAACAATATTTTAAAATAATATTGTTTTATTATTCTTGAAGAAATATCAATTTATACAAATCAATATTCTAGAAGAATATTTTGTTGGTCTTCCTAAAGAAGTATATATTAGATGTATAAATATTCTAGAAAAATGTTGTGTTAATGCCCCTGAACTAGCACTATGTTCATATCAAACGTTATTTTGTTGTTGCTCTTGTAGTAGCACAACATTATATTATATTAATATGTATATATAGCACAACATTATATTATATCAATATGTATATATATCATGTCATTGCTCCTGAAGAAGCCCAACTTTGCAAATATCAATATTTTATTAGAATATTTCTTGCTCGTGAGTAGCATAATTATATAAGATCCAAGATCTATTATGTTTTTGTTCTTGATGAGTAAATCCTTACATAATTTAATATTTCTAAATAATAATCTGTTATTGCTCCTGAAGTAACATAACATTATATTAATATTCCACTAGAATATTACTTCATATTGAAGAGCGTAATTATTAATATTTAATATTAAGTCATTGCTCTCGAATATCGTAACTTTATAAATTCAATATCTTATAAGAATATTATTCTATAGCACCTAAGAGCAAATCTTATATAGTTCAATATTCTAAACTAATAATTAGGTGTTGCTCCTAAAGAAGCAAAACGTTATATTTTATTCTGGCATAATTTTACTCGTTCCTAAAGAGCATGACACAATAATTTCAATATTATTGAACTATTGCTCCTGAATAAGTATTAGTCTAAATAATATTTTATTGTGCTTTCGAATAAGCACATGTCTCGAAAAATACCATACCACCTAATTGAATCATGATATGTTTTTTGTTATATATGCGTAGATTATGAAAGAAAGCTTATCCCTGATGGAAAGCATACAACTTATGTTACGTTGACAATGATTACTGTGCCTACAAAAGAAATTGATATATGTTATTCTACCTAATTATATCATTGTATATCTTAATTAATGGTAGGAAAAATATTTTTTAATATTGTTTATTGTTACATACTGGTAGAAGAATATTGGGTTACAACCATTATATCTTAATTAATGGTAGAAAAATATTGGGTTACTACTCTCGAAGAAGTAGTAATTTATACGTATGAACATTCAAGAAGAATATTGTGATATTCTTAAAGAAACACAATTTAGCAATATCAATATTCTGGAACAATATTATGTTGCTCCTTTTCTACACCAATATTTCGAAAAATTGAAAAAGTGTGTCATGCTTCGGAAGAAGCAAAACTTTAGATTATATCAGTATCAGAATTTTGAATTTTTACTTATAAAAAAACACAATTTTAGTCTATCAATATTTTGTAACAAGATAAAGTTGATGTTCTCAAAGAAGAACAACTTTAATATCTCAATAATTAATATATGATAATTGTAGAAGAATGTCATATGATTTAATTTCAAGAAGATATTTGATATTTCATGAAATTTAATTCTAAAAGGAAAGCATAAGTAACTTTTTTTGTGGTAATGGTCATTTATTTTTCATACGTGGTGATCTCATATGGTGTTTGGCAAATATAGTTTGTGACAATTTTTTGTTTAGTGCCTCTTTTGTCCCTTTTATTTTGCTTAATATTTATGTAATTGTTTTGACTTGACATTGTCCAAGGTTTTCATATCGTGAAAAAAATTACCATATTTAAGGACCGAATAAAAGGAAGGTGGGTGAAAAAGAAATCATGTTAACTCCCCGCCATGCTTGATGAACCAACTTGAGATTTTTTATTCATTAAGATTTGATTTTGAGTATTTTGTTTGTAAATTAAATTAATTGAGAATAAATTATTCATTTTAATTAAGTGAATTGGAGATGCAACTTTAAATGTCATTTATCATATTTCGTGGATGATTATTGGTTATTTTCATTGAAATTATTGTAAAAGACGATGATTTGAGTAGTATGTGTCATATACTCCATTATATATCCACTATGTTTCATTTATACATTGTCATTTATTTTAATAGTAGAGTTTCTAGTCAAGCCTCATTCTTCATCGTGTGACATAAAGCCTGAATCAAGCGAGAGAAAAGCTATATGCACTCTTTTTCTTGTGATATATTATGTAATTACAAGATTATTGAATTAAATATTTTCGCGAACCCGAAGTTCGTTAATCCAAGAAATTTTATGTATGTTATTTAGATCACTTAAATTTTAGACATGGTAGCAATAGTTACCTACATATTGTACATACATGCCTTTCATGACTCTGTGAAGGAGAAAAAGAAGAATGATGAAATAAATATTATATTATTCATTTTGCCTTTCATGACTCTGTGAAGGAGAAAAAGAAGAATGATGAAATAAATATTATATTATTCATTTTCTTTTAATTTGTACTATATAAATTTTAGTACAATTAAATCAAGTACTACATTGAACTAGAAATTCAATATTTTAAAAATCTTTATTAATTGGCATGACAGGTTTGACCATCCCAGATCAATAAGATGCGAATAATTAATGAGAATATTATTTGAAAAACTAGAATTTTTTTATATATAATGAATTTCTATGTGCTGTTTGTTCTCTTGGTATATAAACAAGTATACATTTACTAGCTAAAATTAGGACTAGATTCCCTATATTTCTAGGGTGATGTATTGTGCCCCATCATCTTCTATGTTGACCATATAGATATCTAGATATTATTTGTATCTAATACATACACCAACTAGATGAATACATTGTGTTATTATTCGCAACTCGAAGTTTGCGAGATTACTTGCTTAAATTTTAAATTATGAGCATAATTTTCAGATTGTACAATCAAGACGTGTTTCTTGTTAATGTCAGTGAGCCTAAATCTCAAACTTTTAATAAATGCTAGTTGAGATGATGATATTATTTCTTAAACGCCTTCAATTCCATTTTTATTGAGAACAAAATGCTTCCCATTTTTTTTATAGGGAATGCTATTTTATATGCAGCAACACTTATATGCAGCATGCCAAGATCAAAGTTATTCCCACTATAGTTAACTTATGATCATAGTATAATAATATCTATTTAATGATTTTTGATAGTGCAATATACGTACAATTAGTCCATCATAGTGTATTAAGATGAACATTAAAGAATGTTGAGAATACATGTTTAGTTGGAACCCTTATAAAATATCTTAATTCCTAAATGGTGATATTTTATAATACGGTTTGCCAACTGTTATGTTGATAAGACATTTTTTTCAACATTATGGAGAAAAATTGAGTAGCTGGAAAGAATACATGAAAATTTCACATATCCTCACACAATAAGTTCGACAAATAATTTATTTGTAAATTATACAATTGGCAGTTGCATTTACTGACCAAATAGATTAAACCAAGTCTCATATACCAGTTGTAAATGCTTCAATTTATATTGACGTTCTAGAAGGACAATCTACTAACATTATATCTGATAAATTAATGGCACGGATGAAGAATGGTAACATTTGATTCCAAAATAAAAATCCTCAAATTAAAAATAGAGCTAATTGTAATGATGATTCCGTTGAGCAGGCGTACACTCTTAGAGAGTATATAGACATAATTAATTGTAAAATCCCAGAACAGGTCCTGAAATATTGAAAATGAAAAAATCTCAATAAGTTATGTCATTATGAGAAAGAAATATTGTTGACAACACTTTTGTACATAATGCACACTACAACAAAAAGAGCATTTTGCAACATCTCAACGACAACATTCACTAATAGCTTGTTGCTAAAGCGGGTTTACGGCAACAGTCATCAAATGTATGTTGCAATTGGTTAATTCAATTGACATTTGGCAACGATATTTAAATAAATGTTGCCAATATATCCTTTTGTAACGTTCATTGTCTGTTGTCAAAATAAGTATACATTTCGCTATTCAACAATGGGCAGTGACTGTTGTCAAATAATATAGTATTTAGCAACGTTCGTGCACGTTGCGAAAGACTCTATTTTAGGACATTTTGCAACGATCACTGTCTGTTGCGAAAGATTTTATATAATAAATGAATTGACAACGTTTCTTGAACGTTGTAAAAGATCTGTAGTCCAAATACTAACCCATTTAATAAATTCCCAACCCGCGAAAATGAATTAATTGGCTCCTAACCTAAAATATGTCTTCTATAATCAATCTCCTACTTTGCTCTTCCCTAAATCTAACCCAAATCCAATTCAAAACCCTTATGTTTTGATTTTAGGGATGGCAAAAAAACCCGTCCCCGACCCGCCCCGCTATGCCCCGACCCTAATGGGGCGGGGACTCCCCGCCCCGATTACTAAACATCCCCGCCCCGCCTTACCCGAACCCGCCCCGAATAGTTTATTTTATTTTATTTTTATATTTTAAAATTTAAATTGTATGTAAAAAAATAAAAAATAATATAATTAATTAATTAATTAATTAATTAAGCAGGCGATAAACGAGCGATTTTCTTATACCGCCCGACCAAGCACCGCCCGATCCGATCCCGCCCGCTTTCCAAAAATCCTCGACGGGACGGGTATGGGAATGGCCGACCCGCCCCGTTGCCATCCCTATTTGATTTCCTCACGATTTGGGCTGGGAAAAAGGCTTTTGATAAATCTGAACATTGTTGCAGAGAATTTGTTCGTTCGTGTCCATGTTCTTGATTCTTTTGTGAAACATCCACCGCCATTGCTCCAATCAATTCGGTAAAACCTAGGTAGAATTCATCGAGGTGGAGCTGGACCCATCTTCTTCTTCTCAATCCAACTCACACGAGGTTGCCGCCGAGGTCATAAGCGCCGGAATTAAGAAACTAGAGAAGGCGATTCACAGAATCGTCATCCACCGTTCTGCACCCGATTGGCTTCCATTTTTACCCAATGGGCAAGGATGGAGTGACTCTACTTACGACACAGATTACTTTACGTTATGGTGAAGAGGTGAGGTTGTGGTTTCAGATTTTCAACTCTATTATTTTTTTTGCCAAAAGAGTACCGAAATTGGAAAGAGCTTTATTTACATACTTTTTAGCATTATCAGGTGTAATTGAACCCATCTTTTGGAAGATGTCTGCCATTTTCACTCCAAATTGGAAGGAGCTTTATTTTCATCAAACATGGCCACTAATTCGTACTGATGCTGTGACAAAGCCCATTGACTTGCTGATGGTGAACAGACTTAAAGAGTCCTTCTGCCAGATCAAAGTAAGTTCTCCATTGTTTCCCTTGTGGATCTCATGAGTAAAAACAGAGGTGACATCCTTTACAAATTAGATATTTGTAGACACTTGTTTATCTTAACTTCTCAGGAAAAATAGTTGTAGCTGAAGAAAAATCTAGCTGAATACTTTCATATAGATGATTTATGTAGGACATGGTACCATTTTCCTTGTGAAAATAGACTTCAAATGCATGCAATTGGTCGTCTTCTCGAGCTCTTACTGATTATAACAGAACAATACAGATTTGAATCTACATATCTTTTGTAGGTTATTGATATAAAGAAATATATAGTCAAGTATTTGTTTATGTTCAATAGGGGAAAGTTGAAGCTGCTACTGTAGTTCATTCATACGAAGACAGTGTTCCACCTGGCTTTCACAAGATAAGACTGACTGCTCTTAATGTATGTGTATCAACACCATTTCAATGGCCTTTTATGATACCTGAATATTTGTTTTGGTAGCTTATTGTTGAGTCTACTCAGGTGATGCTCAATTTAAATGATTTTAAGTCTATTTGAATATCATAGGAGTTTCTTCCCCAAATATGTTCTGGTTATGGGTAATTTTTTTAGTAGCACCAGATATTTCCTTCTGATCACTTTTTTTAGTTGAATTACGATAGATGGTAGGTGGTGCTAAATTAGTTTTGCTACTGTTCACAAAAAAGTGGTGAAACCTGAAGTCCTCTATCATTTATTAGATTCCCGGACTTTTATTTGACCATCTTACTCACGACTATAACCAGAAATATATTATGCTATGAAGAAATATGAACTCTTAAAACTTCTTTATTTTATAGGTAATCAGCAAACAAATTTGTTTTAAGTGCCATATGGTGTAGATTAATATATTTTTGATAATTTCTTGAAACAGGTTCTTCCTATGGGTTTGTTCTACCCGATGAGTTTGGTTCCAGATGTGTATCCTCCACCACCCCGATCTTGGTGAGTTTTGTGTTTCTATTTTGTAGATTTTTTTATATAATTCTTCTGATCTACTTCTCCATCTCTGGAACAAAATTTCTGTTCTTCCCAGGTTTAGTGATTGTGAGGATATGCTGGAAGAGACTTGGGACTTTCCTAAAAGAACTTACGTGTCTGATGGTTACTTCCCTGGCAGCAGTGGCTATTTCCCTATGTGGGAAAACTACCCAATATTTCAAACGAAGCCAAAGAAAGAGGATAATATTGGTCTTGTAGATGCTATTATGAAGAGTATTCTTTCAACATGTAGATTTTAATATCAATTAAGCTTAAGTGTTGCACATTTTATTAGCTTCTGGTTGACTTATTTGGATTCCAAAATGTCAGGGCGTATAGACCTACAGAGAAAGTTGTTGTGTAGCATGCGACTGGTGAGTTCTACCCTCCACCATAAGCTCTCTTCAAGACTCTGCTCAAGTACAGAACAAATTTTATTTTTATTTTAAATTTTTTATTAAGTTGATGGAATATATGACATGATTTAGTTTTTCAGATAGGTGGAGTAGCTTTGACTGAGGGTCTTGTTCCTGCTGTGGAAGAGAGGTTTGTATTTTTATAGCTTAAAAATGATGTTTTCTTGTGTTAATGCAATGAATTGGATAAATATACGCAAATGACAATTGTTGAACCTGTCCAAAGTTCATTTAAATGTTTTGATACTTGATTCCCTTTTCCAGCATATTTTCAGCACGTACCTTTTGATAAGCATGAAATTAATTATTTAAGTGGGATTAGGGAATGCTATCATATAAATTGGCTGAATTATATTCATTTTTCTTTCTTTCTTTCAACCTTTTTTTCTTGCAGAGTACTGCATGCAATTCCTTCACATGAAGCTATAGATACTGTAGAGGTTGGTCAGCTTCCGCTTCGTATATTATGAGCTATTACGGTATTGATGCCTTTTGTGTTAATATGAATTTCTAGATAGCTGGCGACCTGTTTGGGTACTGAGTTCAAAATTTTGCTCTAAAGGTAGCTTCTCTTGCTTCAATGACAGGCTGCAGTTCTGTATTACCCAACTTCACACCAATTTCATCATATTCAAATTGGCTGTCAAAATTTTTAGACATGATATTTAAGTGATTCCATAAAAGCTAAGAAATCAGTGAGCAAAAGAATTATAAATAAATAAATTGAAACCTCCTATCCTCGATCATGATATTGTACTTCTTTTATCATTTTTTTGGCCTTTTTTTGTTTACTCAGATTGCTGCTCTTATTTTTCTGGCCGCCTTAAAAGTGCAAACAACTTTGACAATGTTTATTTTGTTGAAAAAAAGATGAGTATTTTTTTTTTGTGCGTCTTGCTGTAATTTTGTTTTTTTCTTTCTTGTATTTATGTTATTTTAATTGTACTCCAACTTTAAAATTCTTTCTTTTTTGGCTGTTAGATAATTGACATAATATGATTTCTGTAACCTTAACAGGTTTTGCAATCAAGAACAAATCCGACTTTTGAACCATGGAAAGGTGGAGCACCAAGTATTTCCTTATATTCTGTTTTTTATATATATATATATATATATATATATATATATATACACACGATGAATGCAAGGTGTGATTCAGAATTGCCTTCTCTTGAAAGAAGAATCAAAATATATAAATACAAATAACAGATTTAGGTGAATTTTTTGTCTTTTTCTTAGTGTGAAGAATTATGGCAAGTCTGGAGAGTCCCTAGACAGTAATAAAGAATGCCAAAAATACATAAACTACTTCCATCTGTGTGAAATAGTACATTATTGGAGTGTGTGTATCAGAAGTAAGAAGAATTGAGGATATGCATTTTGATTTCAACTATCTGATTAACGTGGTGTGAAATAGTTCATTATTGGTGTGTCTAAGGTTAATTTTTTAGGAATTTGTTTCCCAACTTTTTCTTTGTATATTGGCAATTTGAAAATATTGGATAAAAGAACAACTCATTTTGATAATTATGGGCATGAACAACTCATATTGTATTATCAACCTCCTTGCATACTTGTGTCAACATGTGCTGGGTGTTTGCTTTCATTATACATTGAAGTGTTTACAGTATGTTTACTTCACCATGTGTTTCACTGGAAATCACCTTATGGATGACAACCGATTCATTATTGCTCAACTATAAATTTTATTCACCATGTTACTTTTTCCCGGTATTTTAGTGAGTTGATTGAATATATTTTCCTTGCAACAATCCTGATTTGGACATTTGTGATGAGTCAGGAGCTGTGAACTTGAATCTTCGGACAATAAATGTTTGACGTTACGGATTTGTTGATTCGGAGTGTTAGTTTATCAAGTTTGTTTTGCTATATTTTGGTAGATTAAATGTACAACATTGTAAGCAACTTTTAGGACATGTGTTTTGCTAGGTTTTGTTCAAACATTGTATGTTTAAAGAAACTTGTAAGTTATATTTTGCATGACAAATTTTATTAATATTGTATAAATTCCAGTTTAGAGTTGATGTGGTGTATGGATTGAGTTTTATTATACCTACAATGTAATTTGTATTTAAATGATCGAAAAAGTAAATATACAGGAATATATATAAAATATGTTTCAAAATAATAGATAAAAAAATCCAAGGAAAAGACAACATGCACAAGAAAGTTGTTGAAAATGAATGACAACATAGGTAAATATGTTTCAAATATACGTTGCTAAAACTAAATGACAACGAGAACGTTGCTAAAAACTATATGACAACGGGCATTGAACGTTGTTAAAGAGATATCACAACGAACAAAAGGACGTTGCTGAAACTAAATGACAACGAATAAAGAACGTTGCTAAAAACTAAATGACAACAGACATTTAACGTTGTTAAAGAGATATCACAACGAACACAAGAACGTTGCTAAAAGTTAAACCACAACGTGCGGCCGAACGTTGTCAAAATACCACTTGTTCATAATTGACAACGTACATTGAACGTTGTTAAAAAGTAAATGGCAACGCACTTTTTGTTTTTAACAACGTGCAATACCTGTTGCCATAGATGGATACTTTTCGGCAACATCAAAGGACGCAACGTACGGGTGAACGTTGCCAAAATCCTTTTGCAACGTATTCTGACCGTTGCGAAAGGCTCTTTTTCTTGTAGTGGCAGCACTTCATATTATGAAAGGTAGCGAGGATATTGAAGGAAAGTTGTCAAATAATTAATTGCCAAGATAAAAAGATGTTATACAAGTAAATTGAACTTACTACAGAAACCTGAAGTTTCTGGACCTACAGTTCTCACACCTAAAGGTGTATACTTATACGAAAACAAAATAAGAAAAATAAAGTTGTAAAATAAAATACATGACTTTCAACATAACGACTTTTGCAAAGACTTATATATGATATGAAATAATACTATGTCTATAAATTCCTAGAGGACTTTGTAACGATCGAAAAAAAATTTTGCTTTTAATTTCAAGTAAATAATTTTTTTTTACTTTCGGTGTCCCTACGAATCTCCTAGTACGTTTTAAAATATTTTTGTCACGATAAATATTGTGCGTGTTTGCTTTAAAATTTTATTTGGCGAATATAGAATATTATTTTATCACCGAGCATCGTTAATTTTCTTAGATCAAATAACTTTTCTTGAGTTAATTTCTTGATATATTTAAGCCAACCATTTTAAATTAAAAACTAAGCTAACGTTAAACATTTTTTTCGGCCCATGCTAGTCCTAATTTTAAATATTAAAACTAACCCATTAAATCCAATAAAAATTGGGCTCATCTAGCCCAACACCTGACTTATTTTTTGACACAAAAGTTCACCCATAATCGGCCCAAAACTTGGTTCATTTCGAATTCAAAATTTAGCTAATAACCGACCTCTTTGCTGCCATAAAATTGACCCTCTTTTGACACAGCTCGTCCCAAGCAATATATGTATACCCGAGATGTGACGTGTAATGATGGTGGATACCAACTAACGGTTGGTCCCATTTAGTTGTGAATTCAGTTTGTTGGGATATGTGGTATTTTATTTCAGATTGGTTAGTCCAAATTACAAGGGAGATAATGCCGAAATTTTCTTAAAAAAATAAGTCATAATGTATTGTAATCATAGTAACCTTGATGGTGGGACCAACCTTTAGTTGGTATCCACCATCATAGGCTCCAATATATTTTGTCCCAAACTCATATTGCTCCTGATAGGGATAATCTTATAGAGGATGAAATAATAGAAGAATGAGTTCATCAGCCACCTGAATATCCAAGACAGGAAAATATGGTTGAAGATTACTCAATTGATGTTGAAAGGATTGCTGTTGCGATTGTTTCAGCTATGCGCAATACAAATAGATATTTTAGTATTGATATAGCAACAAAATTGGGGGCTAAAGTTTTTACAGCAGATCTTGAGTTGCTGAGGCATGGATGATTAAAATAGAGAGAGTTTTTGATATGATGGGTTGCCTATATGACAAAATTATGTCTCGCTGCTTTTTTTTAGAAGATGGAGCATACGATTGGTGGCAGTCAGAACAAATATCTAGACCCTTTTATTATAACTTGGGCATATCTCAAATGTAAATTTTATGATGCTTATTATCCCCGTTCTTATAAATATACTAAACGTGATGAGTTTTTGAAACTAGTAAAAGGGTCTTCAACTGTTGCTGAATATCTTAAGAAATTTATTGAACTTTCAAAATATACACAAGTCCTGGTTGGTAATGAAATTGACAAACGCAAACACTTTGAAGATGGGTTAAGAGAAGAGATTAGATCATTAGTGACAGCGTCAGGCTAGAGTGAATTTGGAAAATTAGTAGAATCGGCTTTGAGAGTGGAGAAAAGTATGTCAGATAGACAAATTGATAAAGAACAGATAAAATCCAAAGCTAGTTGTAGTCAGACATGGACATGAATTTTTAACTACAAACCACCTTAGAGAGATAACGAGGATTTTGACATGGTGTTTCTACTTCAGGCTATTTCAAGCCAAATCACGAGGATGTCAGGGCTCTAGATTTAACAATAGTACATTACACCAGCTAATGATTAATTCTTATCCTACTCAGAGTTCCTCCCAGAGACCATTCACTCCAAGATATGGAGAGACTTCCAGCAGCACTAAATTTCCTCATTACAAATTCTGTGGAAAACTTTATTTGGGCGAGTGTTTGAAGTTCAAGGGGTTTGGTATCTGTTATCATCGTGGCCAAGCTGGACTCATAAGAAGAAATTGCCCAATTTTATTACAAGAGAGTGGCATATCACCAAGGATATTTTCCTAAGCAGAGTGGGGATAGTACAAGACAGAATCAGATACAATAAGATACTTTGACTAATAAAGTAGGTACAAATAGTGGAGTTTAGTCCAATGTAGCGAGTAGTAGTGGGGTAAAACTAAAAGGCCAAGCAAGACGTCCAAAGAATCAGGCAAAAGTTTTTGCTATGACATAGCAGGCGGCAGAAGAGTCACTAGATGTAGTTATGGGTATGTTATCCATTTTTGATAGAGATGCTAATATTTTAATTGATCATGGATCTACACACTCTTTTATTTCAATTGCACTTGCTATATATGCGAATCAAAAGTTATAACCTTTAGATAGTTGTTTGGTAGTGGAAACACTAGTAGGAGAATCTCTTTTAGCTAATGATGTATATTGAGATTGTGGGATCAAGGTGAATGATCAGTAGCTCAAGTCAAATTTAATACCTCTTGCTATCCATGATTTTGACGTTATCTTGGGCATGGACTTTTTAGCTGCAAATCATACTTCAGTTGATTGTTTTTGTAAAGAGGTTGTATTTAGACAATTAGGACAACCTGAAGTTATATTTAGTGGACAACATAGAATCTTGCTATCTTGTGTGATATTCGTTATTGACGATAGAAGATTACTCAAGAAGGGTTGTTATGCGTATTTAGCTCATGTGATTGATACAGATGTTAGTAAAATAAAACTCGAAAACATCTTAGTTGTCCAGGATTTTCCTGATGTATTTTCAGAAGAATTACTGGGTCTATCCCCAGATAGAGAAGTTGAGTTTACTATTGACCTAATTCTGGGAACTGTACCTAATTTACAAGCACCATATAGAATTGCTCCATCACAATTGAAAGAGTTAAAAGTTCATTTACAAGAATTGGTAGATAAAGGTTTTATCATACCTAGTGTATCTCCGTGGGGAGCACTAGTTTTTTTATGAAAAGGAAAGATGGCACCATACGATCATGTATATACTATAGACAGTTGAATAAAGTGAAAATTCGTAATAAATATCATTTGCCACGTATTGATGATCTATTTGATCAACTCTAGGATGCTACAATATTTTCAAAGATTAATTTGCGTTCAGGATATCATCAACTAAAAATCAGGGTTGGAGATGTACCAAAAACTGCTTTTAGAACGCGATATAGCTATTATAAGTTTCTTGTGATGCTGTTTAGGCTTACCATTACTCCAACATCATTTGTGGATCTAATGAACAGAGTGTTTCATCTGTATCTGGATAGATTTGTGATTGTATTTATTAATGACATATTGGTATATTCTCGAAATCAAGATGAGAATATCGAGCATCTTAGAATCATTTTACACGTCTTGTGGGATAAACAATTATATGCTAAATTCAGTAAATGTGAATTTTGGCTCGACGAAGTGATATTTTTAGGGCATGTTATATGAGCATAGAGAATTTATATAGACCTACATAAAACTGAGGCAGTGGTAAAATGGGAAAGGCCTACTAATGTGACAGAAGTACGTAGTTTTCTTGGCTGAGCAAGGTACTACCATTGTTGTGTTGAAGGCTTTTCCAATCTGACTAGAAATAATGTTAAATTTGTGCAGACTGAAGAATGTGAAAAGAGTTTCCAGGAATTGAAACATCGATTAGTTATTGTCCCAGTGCTTACTCTTCCATCTCTGGGTGATGAATTTGTGATTTACGGTGATGCTTCATGTCAAGGTTTGGGTTGTGTTTTGATGATGGATGGAAATGTCATAGCTTATGCCTCTAGACAGTTAAAGAAACATGGGTTGAATTATCCTATACATGATCTAGATTTAGCTGTAGTTATTTTAATGGTGAGAGATGTAATGGTCCAGTCAAACTTCTTGGTCAATTTTTTCAAGCCAAGTTTCAACAACAACAAAAAAAAAAAAGATAAGGGATGAAGTCAGGCGGTGGATTGTCCATTTGAAAACAAATGGATTTTTTTTCCCAACTTTATCACTTCAGCAAAAGGAATTAAACAATCCTTCAATTATCTCTTTCTTCCTTACTCATACCTTAATTCATATTACAAAAGTATGAAATCAGGGAAAAAAAATAGAAACGTGGGAAAAGTAATAGAAACTTCAACTTGGTGGATTTAATTCATTTCCTTGGCTGCAACACGAGGTAAGAAGTGAAATTTTGATTTTAAGAATTGGTTTAACTGTGTGCTTATGGTGGGTTAAGAATTAACAATTCAATTCTTAGCTTCAATTATTGGATTTTACAAAAATGAGAATAATCAGTTATATTAATTAACTACAATTGAATGAGCAATAAGTTCGGCTTCTATTTTAATTATTCAATTAGTTTATGAAGTCAGCCAAGTGGAATTACGTAAGTTAGTTTGAAATATTTATTGTTATGAAAATAAATTATGTTAATTAGATATGTTGGGGCGAGATAAACAAATGAGTAAATTTAGATAGATCCCTAAGCAAGTGAAACTAGTAAGTTGTCATTTTAATAATTTTGAAGTCAAAAGGATTAAGTTTTCATTTGGATAATTCTATTGTTATCTCAAGAAGCGATTCAAATATTAAGACAGTCTATCAGCCGATTTAGTCTCCAAGAGATAACTATGTGAGTGGAAAAAAATTAATTATTTCTAGAGAATGACAATTAATTATACTATTATGTTACGTGTGATTTTACGGACTTATTTGTTATTTTACGTGATTATAATTAAATATTTATTACATTATATTATTTGTGAAATTTCAAAGATTGTAAATTGATTACTAGTAAAATGGAATGCGAGAAATGTGTGATATTGAAATCTACCAGAAAAGTGTCCATGATTTTATCTATTCTTGTGCACTGAGGGGTCTTCACCGTGTTCTATATTACACTGAGAGATCAAATTGGCCGTGTACATATAGTCCACTGAGGGGTCTTGATCGTGTACTATGATATATTATTAGAGGATTTTAGGACCCTGTTAGGAGGCCTTAAGCCCATGCGTGGGATGCCTAGCTTTAGAGCAATGACTACATTACATATTTTAATTAAATGGTACATTTTGGTGAGATTTTTCAATATATTGTGATGTGATAAAGTTACAGTGAATATTTTAGCTGATGAATATTCTACGAATTCATGATGATATTACTTGTTTGAAATTAATGAGATGTAAATGTTGGTTTAGATTTTGGGCTCATTTACGTTATGAAAATATCTCTCAATCTTTACTATTATTATGAGATGTTATAATGTGAATTGTTAAATGATTTGAGCTCGACTTCATCAATATCTATAATTGAAAAGAGTAAAATTATTTTCAAAATTCTCCAATCACTGAGCGTATCAACTCATGTAATTTTTAATGTTAATTTTTCTTATCAGGTAGCGGTTGAGTTTTTGGGCAGCCTTTGGAGATAAAGCTTTTGATTTTGGAGTCAGAGCCACACGACACAACTAGTTTGTATGACTCGTTTTATAGAGCATGTAGTCAATATTTTGGAGACACATGTTCATTTTTGAATATCATTTTGCATCACTTGTAAATAGCTAAGCGGACTCACTATGTATTTTGTATCCATATGTATAGTTTATGTTAATTAAATAGTAAAAATTTTATAATTCGGTTAGTCTCTACCGTGTTGTTTTGTTGTGGGTATTGGAGGGGTAAATAGTCCGATTTAGTTATGAATTCAGTTTGTTGGGATATGTGGTATTTTATTTTATGTTGGTTAGTCCAAATTAAAAGGGAGATAATGCCGAAATTTTCTTCAAAAAATATGTCATAATGTATTGTAATTTTAGTAGCCTTGATGGTGGACCAACCTTTACTTCGTATCCACCATCGGTGCACGTCACGTCTTGGGTAAATATATATATACATATTGCTTGGGACGGGTCGTGTCATCTTTGCTGCCACAAAACCGACCCACTTTGCAGCAATGAAAACCGCCCACCCCATGATCAATTAACCTCCCATTTCTCTCAAGAAAACTATCCCCCAACTCTCCATTATAAGCCCCATTTTCTCAACATCTATTCCACCTCATCTCCAGCCAAACAGCCTCCATTTTCCCTTAAGAAAAACTATCCCCCAGATGCCCATGATCAGCCCCATTTTCTTTCCATTTACTCTCACACTTCAACCACCAAACCAACTACTATTTCTCCCCCAACCAAAAGATACCATAATTCGGCCCCTACAGTATATGTTCCTCCTCCCAAAAATCAGTTTGGAACTTAAGCAAAAACTCCCTAGAAATCGCCCAAACTTCGGCCCCAACTATAGACCATTTAACCTCGTGTTTTTCTTTTCACTTTTCAGCAAATATATACTCATTTATTTCCTCATCCTCCTTCTCAACCTTAGGGAAATTATCACCTGTACTTTCCTCCTTTCAATTCCTTTCTCGGCTAGCAGAAAACAATCCAGTAAACTTGTTTATTCTTCTTTTCATTTTCAGAAACCCACATGTTCCACTCTCATTTTCGGCCCGCACACTCTCTCCATTTCCTCTCAAAATACAACCAACTCACATCTCTTTTTTCCTACAAAAATCAGTCCCAAAAACTTCAGCAGAAACCTTCTTTACTTTTTCCTCTAAAATTCACACACACACACATGTGTGTGTGTGTGTGTGTGTGTGTGTGTGTGTGTGAATTTGCAAAAAGTGCAATAACGATTTATTCTCCATCACAACTTCAACCGAAAACTCTTTTGTGAGGTAGTTTTATTTACTACTCTTACCATGATTTGTAAATGATTTTGGAAAAATTATTATGTGATATAAATGCCATGTAAATTTATTTATGAAGGAAATTTATGATTGTGATTGAAGGTAATCACATATGCATGATGGTGATTGAAGAAAATCACATTTAAGTTCATGTGTACCGGTTACCAATTTATGTTGTTCCTATATACGTTTGAAATTTTGGCATGTGCATTTATGTTTTCGTATTTCCACATGTTAGTATATATTTATATGAGTGTTTCTTATGAAATACTCACCTCAAAATAAACAAATTTTCATATTGAAATGGTTGGCGTAGGCTAGCGAACACGAAGTGAACTTCTTTTATTTAAATTAAGTTTTGGTATCGAGATGATCGAGTCAATCATGATGTAAATACTATATTTTAAGTGTTGGATTTTTAGTATTTAATTATGTAATGTACATGGAAAATGAGAAGTTGGTTTAATTGCCGTCTAAATTTTCAGCTTCTTGCTCCTACTTTGAATAATCATAGCTCTCTGTACGTTTGAAGTTTTTGAGTGAAATCAATAGCTATAAAAAGCCTTATATGTGTTCTAATGGTATCAATCACTCAAAAATTCCATTGTATGAATTTATTATGAACATTTTAGCGAGTTACCTTAAAGTACCCAGGACAGTTTTTCAAGCAACATTATCTAATGTTTTCACCTACCAAATGACGTAGATAAGGTTTGAAAATTTAAAAATACCTATTCCAAGGTCTCAAGTATCTACATTTCAAATTTTGAAATTTTTCGAGTTTGTTTGAATGGTCAAATATATTGTAGCGACACCTATCACGGTATAGGCAAAAACCTTAAAATTTGGAAGTAAAATCCTTTTTTCCCTTATGCGCTTGTTATTTTTTGCAATAGTTACATTTTTAAAACCTTTCAAGGACACAGAAAATATTATTTGGAGTTGTTAGACATTATTTAGAGAGTATTTTAGTGGCCCTCCGGGTTGAGAATATTCGGGGCGTTACACATTAAATGTGCTTGAAGCATTTACTTTAAGTTTTCGAGAAACTTAATCAATCAAAGTACATATCTCAAGTGATATTATCATGAGGGGAGTAAATACGCATTGTACTCTATTTTCCTTGACCAAGATATTGTACAATTGGATTTTCTTGGCAAGGTTTTTAATAAGGCAATTTTCATGGCGTGTTAAAATAATTATGTACTCTTTTTCCTTCACTAAGATTTATTCTACAGAGTTTTTTCTAGTAAGGTTTTAACAAGACATATTCTTTATTTAAAGGATATCCATGTGAAGTGTTATAAATGTTATAATTATGAATGTCCATAGCCTACAATATATTTACCTTCAACTTACTTTATGGTTATACTCTCGTGTGTTACGAATTGTATACGAGACCTTGAAGAAAACAACCGAAAGATCTATTTTTTTAATGTAATTTCATTAGACTATCATACTGATTACAGTCAACCAATGATATTGTATGAAGATGGTATTGTTGGGAAGCTATAACAAGACAACAACATGGAACGTATTTCACTAGAATTGTTTTATAGAAGTTTTAGAAAGATGGTGGAATTGAAGACACTGACGCACGAGATATTGATGGCTAGATACAAAGATTTTCATTGAAATCAAGGAGAGTACTCTTTTTCCTTCTCTTAGATTTTGTCCCATTGGGTTTTCTTGACAAGGCTTTAATGAGGCAACATTTGAATACTCCAAATTTTTTATAACTATTTTTTTTTATCATTTCATTTGATATTTTATCCCAGGGTTTTTGTCAAACAATGTTTTTAACGAGGCAATTATTATACTAAATAGTCATCAAAGGATTATAGAAAATTATTGATGACCATATTTAAATATATCTTACTTGTCCTACAAGTCTTTGATATTGTGTCCATAATTATAATGAAACATAGAGTTTCTATCTATTCTTTTATATTATTTTCTCTAGTTTATAACATTTTTTTTACCTTTTGCTTTTGATTTTGATTTAGATTTAGACTCAACTTTTCCTTTATCTCCTGAGCCATTCTTTATTTTGGTCACTGTTTGATTTTAAAGAAGATTTTCCTTTAATCATTAAACTTTCACCATTGATATTTCCTTTATTTTCAATCTTAAGTTTTCTGTTTCTTAAAGAACTAGTAATTATATCTATGATTAAGTTGTCTCTTCCATATTCAATAATTTTAACGTCTTTATATTTTTGTCCACTACAAGTTGTTAATCATATATATGTTCTCCTAGTCCCGAGTTTGCTAATTAGTGTTGTCTTAATTTCTCATACTTATCAAGATTTTCTTCTATCTCAACAACATGGTCAAATCTGAAAACAAAGATTATTTTAACATATAGCATTTGTTTTGAAAAGACTTTTCATCTAATACAAATCAAACAACTTTTTCACAACACTGAAGTTGTCTTAATCTTTCCAACCTCTCTAATAATACTATCAGACAGATGAAAGAGAAGTAAACTCCATGCTAGTTTATCTAGTTCCTTTTCTTACTTGCATCAAGATATTCAGACTTGATCTATGACCTTTGTACATCTTTATTACAAGAATACTGTTTTCATTTTCTAACTCCACAGATTGAGATCTCTTTTGCTATCCCAAACATTTACCTTTAACCTATTTGTTGCTATTTCTAGGTTCTAAATTTTTCTCTAAAGAGAAATTTACTACGCAATTAGACTTAGATAGGGAATTAGTTATTCACTTAGAATAGACTAACTTTTACTAACTTCTAAGCAAATAAGACATAATTTCAACCATATAGGTTTTTGTATACAAATGGGCTGTTATAAATATTACGCATAATATATGCTTTCAGATTATTTTACAGAACAAAGAATGTGCTATGTGCAATTAAAGTTTTTCATTTCAGATAATAAAAATGAAGCTGAAGAACACAGAATTTCAGGCAGTAGAAAATCCTTTAAGAGTTCATAAATTTTTTCACTTAGAAAAATTTAGCACATGTTCTTGAAAACTGCAAGTGCACAATATCTGCATAACACTCAAAATGTTTTCAATGTTTTAATGTTCGTCCTAAGACAGTATTGTGATTGCCAGAATTTGGTGAGATACCACATCAGCTTGCGAGAAGGGGCCCCAATAGCGGTCACTCATGTCACGTATGGCAATTTCAGCCCTGCAAGGCACCAAAGGCACCTCGCTTACCCTCGACTAGGTTCTACCAAGAAAACATCTAGGGTGGTCTTCTCTGCAGACACAGCGAATTCCATTTGGGGTATTCCTTTGTCGAGGGTCCTCGCATGCCTCCGAAGTCCTACAGGCAATCTGGCATCCTAGGTGGAATCTCAGCCCAGTTAGAAAGATAATTTGTTAAAAGATTATTTCTGATCAACCGAATAACTCCCATAAGAAAATTCCGTGTCATTTTGTAACACCTCGAAAATTCATAGCTTTAATTACTTATTTTTAAACTCGACAAATAGAATAAAATAAACAATTTATTTAAGTTGTATAAAAAAATGACTTGAAAGTCATAACTTTTATCATTTAAAGTGAAATCTCAAAAGTAAAATGGGAAAATGAGTTTTAATTAAATTATTTAAGGACTAATGTGAATTAAATTGAAGGTTAATAATTCATTCATATTAGGACTTAGATTGAATAAAAGTGAAAAAGTTGGGTTGGAGATCAAAAGTTGAAAATGAGAAGTTTTAAGCCTTTTTAACCAAATCGAGCAGCCATCCTTGAGGCAATCATGAGACTTCTGTGCCTGTCAAAATTTTGCGAATCTTATGGCGTTGTGAAGTACGCGACAAGACCTTCAAAATGGTACCAAATAAGCAAGTATTCGACTAAGAAATGAGTTCCAAAATCGAGTGTTTAAAGTGTTCCAGAAACTAAAAAATCTGAAAACACTCGGGAATTTCTAGCAACATGTTTTCGAATAGTCATTTTTGGAGCGGTCATACGATCATTGTGGTTTTCTATTTTCTACGATTCAACGTACATTGCAAAGATGTCTGTAAGATATACGAGACGTTGAAAAATAATTGAAATTCGACCTCTAAATCACAGTCCAAAAAACGGGTCCACTAAACAAGAAATTTGTCAATTTTGTGATTAAACATTTTTCAAGTGGGCCAAGTGGGATTTTTTGCAGAGATTTGCCTCCCATATTGTCCCTGTTATGCCTTCCAAAAGTATAAGAGAATGTGAAGAGGTTGCTTGGAGGCCAAATGAAAATCTTTAAACAAATCAAGAAAAGTTTTACAAGTGGCCCAATGAAATTGATTTAAATTATAAGGAAAAATACATAAAATAATTATAAGTGAGTTATACACGTGTAGAGCCGTGTGTGTGTGTAGGAGAAGGTATGACTTTTCTATAAATACCCCCCAAACAAAGGCTTTCTATTTTATTATCTTAATCTCTACAACTCTCACAATCATATACATACAATAACACTTAAAGAAGAAAGAGACAAAATCTATTTAAGAGACGAAGGTGAGTCAAGATCTAAAATTCTAAATGAAAGAAATTATTGTGGAGGTCCCTTAAGTTAATGAAGCATCCTCCACACCCGAGCATCAAGAACCATAAAGGATAGCAGTCAAAAATGGACAAAAAATCTCAGGTGTCATGGTGGAGGAGAAGATTGGGTTTCAATGAATGAAACTTAGTTTTTCAAAAAAATAACACACTTCAAACTCTCGTGCCCCGGAGGGTATTGGTACCTCAGATCTTGTTTAATAATAGGCTATCAGTACCCCCGAATTCCCCTACACCATGAAGGCCTGAAATTAGTTCTGTAAGATTGCAGTACTTCTACTTATGGATTTAATTAATACTCATCTTTCACAAGGTTGTGACATATAGAACCTTTTATTTTAAGGTTTATCAAGACCATCTACAACAAGTTGTGAGTAAATTAAGTTATTTTCCTCACGTGCAATATGATAAATTTTATATGTGTATAAATTATATGTGCTCCAAAATGAGTTATTTTGATGAGATTGATCCAAGAAAAGATATGAGATATGAGATGTGAGCATTTTGAGCATATTTGTTATTTATGCAAAATGGAGAAAGAAATAGCATGAGAAACTTATTTTTGTATTATACAAGTTCTGCTTGAGTTATGAAAATAAAATACATATAAAAGACAGGGTTGCTTTATAACACAATAAAATTCATAAGCCTGTTTGTACACCATAAGAAAATGAAAGTTGTCCAAAGAAAAGTTGATCAACTATGGTTAATGGTTAGAGTAACCCACAAGAGGGCATGTGATGCGAACCCGCAAAGAACTGAATCTCGGAACCCACAAAAAGTTTGATCTGTTCCACAAGAAAGCTAAAATCTAGCAGCAAGAACTTGACCTGATGATTATTTGAATCAAAGAACCATAGTTACGAAAATGTCATGAATGTTTGTGAAATCTTTGATAAGTTTTTAGGGTTTGTTCAATTAAGAACACGAACAAAAAAAGTGAATCCTCACTTTAATTAATCTCTCAAGATAAAAGTTCAAAGTTAACTGAATTGTTTTACAATGAAAATACTTAAATAGTAAAATTAAAGAAATCCTAAACTAATTCAGAAATAATTAAAAAAAAAAACTAATAAAATAAGAGTTCTAAACGAAAAAGAAAACTAAAATAAGCTAAATTCCAGATTTGCCCAAAAATTACGCCTCGCGATCGCGATCGCATAGGCTTAAACCATGCGATTGCATGGTTTAATCATTTAAGATTATGCAGATTTTCTAGCTGTCTTGCGATCGCATCCAAGGATAACCATGCGATCGCATGGTTAGTTCTTCGGAATTTTCTGCGCAAATTTTTGCCCATTCGCATTTTGACCTCCAACTTTGTTTCATGCTTATTTTGGTCCTCCAATCTTCCACTAGACTCCAATATTTCCTTAATTTGGTCCTGGATCGCATCATCCCCTCATTCTTCAAAAGGATTCGACCTCGAATCATCACGTGCATTAAAGGGAGAAAAAAGGCCTTCCGTCTTCACATGCTTCCAAAACCAATCACCAGGCTCAAAGATGAATCTGCAGCCTTTTTTGCTTCAATTTGATGTACTTGAAGCTCATTCGTCTCATCTGGATTACTTCTATAAGTTGGTCGTTTTGGAAGAACAACTCTATGTACCAAGCCAATGTGATGAGTGTTGTCACTAATAGGTGGTAACCTACTAGACATCCTTTCAGAACATACGTCCTCCAATTCATGCAATAAAGAAATAGCCAAACTGGAGAGGGATTGGTTAGTTTTTCGTAGTACAATGTGGGGTTTTTTGTGTACTAGTAAAATCATTTGTTGACTTTTTTCTTCTCTCATCGTCGTTTCTTGTACATCTAAATCAAACTGCTGATCAAAAGTCTCTGTTTTAATTTGGGCCTAAAGAGCAGGCCTCACAATTAGAGCTTCATCATCTACAGGGTATTCTATACCATCATCTTTCAACTTAGGCATCACATCACTATCACACTCATCCTTAGATTCCACGACATCACTATCACACTCATCCTTGGATCCCACAACCCCATTATTACGCAATAACCCCACTATGTTGTTGCTAGTCACCTCATCTCTTCTCTTAGGTGGTTCGGTTGTCTCCTTTGAAACATCCATAACACACATATTATTGTTATCCCACTTGAAATAGACTTCAGGGTCATTCCTACCTTGGAAGGAAGGTAATTTCATTTTTATATTCCCAAAGTTTCTATCAACTCTATCGTGGCCTCTATACTCTCTTCCTCTAGGTGCCCTTTCACGCCTATCTCCTATACGCCTCATCCTACCCATCTCAACAAAATAATTATAATCTTCTTCTTCCTCAAATTTAGCCATAGAGTCATGATCACGCCTATCTCCTCTACGTCTCATCCTACCCATCTCAGTCATATAATTATAATCATCTTTATCATCAAATTCAGTCATTGGATTATAATCACGCCTATCATGTCTCCTAATATTAGGAACCCCATGATGTTTCTTCCTTAGTAAGTTTGTAAGCACCGTATCATGCCTATCGATCCTACCCATCATCTCTTTATTGTTATCCCCCATCTCGCCAAACACCCTGTTCATCCTCTCAAATTGTTGTTGCATGGCTCTTAACAGTAAGGATTGGTGGTTCTCTTTTCCAGACATTTTAGGATAATAAAAAAATAGAAACTAGGAAAGAAAAATAATATTTGCTTCTCGTGTTTCACTCTATATGACTTTTCCTCGATAAAAATCTCACAACTCTTGCATTTTACCTCTCTTTATTTTTCTTGCCAAGTTCTCTAAGGAACTAACTAAATTCAATCAAAAAGTTGATCTCCGCAACGTTCAAGAACAAGAATAAGAAAATAAAGACAACGGAAATGATCAAGAAGAAAATTCACAAAAAAAGGGTAAGATTTAAGCACTAGATGACAATTATGACACAAGAATTTAAAAATAATGTGTTTCTTGACTTTTCTTGAAATTCTTGAATTTCTGTTTCTTTTTTTAACTTTTACGGTCCAACGCAAGAAATAAAAAAAAAAAGAATCATGAAGCAATAAAATATTTTTTTTATATGATTCAAGATGAATCTAAACAAGATGAATAACAAAAAAGGAATATTTTATGTTTTTTATATGATTCAGGATGAATCTGATGAAACAAAAATTTAAAAGATAGAACCTGATTTTAGAGCCAAAGCTCTAATTCAAACTGATGCGAACCTGCGAAGAACTGAATCTCGGAACCCACAAAAGATTTGATCTGAACCCCAAGAAAGCTAAAATATGGCCGCAATAACTTAACCCGATGATTACTTGAATCAAAGAACCATAGTTGTAAAAATGCCACAAAGGTTTGTGAAATCTTTGATAAGTTTTTAGGGTTTGTTCAATTAAGAACACGAAAAAAAAAAGTGAATGCTGACTTTAATTAATATCTCAAGATAAAAGTTCAAAGTTAACTGAATTGTTTTACAATGAAAAGTACTTAAATAGTAAAATTAAAGAAATTCTAATATAATTCAGAAATAATTAAAAATAATAATAAAATAGACTTCTAAACGAAAAAGAAAACTAAAATAAGCTAAATTCTAGATTTGCCTGAAAATTATGCCTTGCGATCGCATAGGCTTAAACCATGCGATCGCATGGTTTAATCAATTAAGATTCTGCAGACTTTGTGGCTGTCTTGCGATCACATCCATGGATAACCATGCGATCGGATGGTTAGTTCTTCTGAATTTTCTGCGCAATTTTCTGCCCATTCGTATTTTGACCTCCAACTTTGTTTCATGCTTATTTTGGTCCTCCAATCTTCCACTAGACTCCGATATTCCTCCAATTTGATCTTGGATCGCATCAACATGAGTAGCTCATAAGAAGATGATAGTTGTCCAAAGAAAATTTAATCAACTATGGCCAAAGGTTAGAGTAACCTACGAGAGGGCATGAGTATTCCATAATAGGATGAGAGTTGTCCACCAAATTTGGCCAAAGTGTGAAAGTTGCACATAGATTTTTAAGTTTGCTCAGTGTACAAATATTGCTTATGGAAATGGCCCTAAGAGAGATAAAAGATACATTTATATGAAATATCATGCGTGTACCATATTTTAGTAATTGAATGTCACCATTCGTAGTCATTTCATGACTCTTGTCAGAAATGGAACGAGATTACTTTGAAGTCATGTAGAAAATGTGGGAGCTGGCTTCGAATGGCCAAGAATACCATTTGATCACCGAGATAGAGGTATGTCCATACTATCCACATCAACCCAGACTATATAAATATGAAGTAACCTATCTTTTTGTAGATATTTGTGAAGTTGGACTATGGAGTAACTTGTAACCAATTTTTATGTTATGTAATGCAGAGCTTGGATGAACTCATCTTTAGATAACTAAGTAACTCTCTTTTGCTAATGCATTTTGAAGAACATTTGAATATAAGCTAAAAATATATAAGTCCTAAATGAGACGTAATGATTTGTCATGTATCATTTTGAAACATTGTTGTAATGGATGTATCTGAAGCTTTTGTTCAAGTCCATGTTTTGTATAATGGACTCTTATAATGGAGATATAATGAATCAAAAGGTGGGATCTACATATTATCTTCTTCCGCTATGTTTATTTTAATATGTTTTAATCTTTTGGTTTTAGTATTACTAAGTGTATCCGCTTAACCTACTATAAACAAGACAAACCCGAAGCTAGAGGTGACAAATGGGCCGAAGTCGGCCCATAATGGGCTCGGTCTCGTCACGGGACGTGCCCAAGCTAGGGGGCTTGGAAAAAAGACAAGCCGGTTCGTGGGCCGATCCAATGAGCTGGCTTGTGTGGAGGGTGAGCGGCTCGTGGCTCGTGTCTAACAGTCACATTTTTGTGACCATTGGATGATCCATCCAATGGTCACAAAAATGTGACCGTTATCAACAGCCACTTTCTTTAAGTGACCGTTGCACGTCTACTTTTTTTTTTTTCAACTTCATATTTTTTTCCTATAAATACCCATTTGTAAACTCATTTTTTTCACACTTCAATCTCTTAATCTATTATATACTCAATTCAACAAAAATTCTCAAATTTCATTATCTCTCAATAGTAGTTTATAATTATTTATCTCAAATTTCATTATCTAAATATTAGTCTATAATTATAATTTTCTATTTCTTCTACTACTTTTCTACATTTTTACTACATCTTCTACTCTTCTCTTTATTATTTTGTTCCAAATGGCCTACAATCGAAGTGATGATAATTTAAGTGGTCTTAATTACATTCCAAATCATCGCGATATTGTTGATGAGTTTGGAGGTATCACTGATCCGATTGATTTGAATGAGATTTAAGAAGATGTCGACACACATACAAATACAACCACCGGTTCTAACACTAAACGAAAAACTACAAAATAAAAGGCTAACTCCTGACAACATTTTGAGTTGATGTCCACTCGTAAACTAATGGACGGAGTCCTTGAGCACAAAGTACATTGTAAACACTGTAAAGAGAAGGTAGTGTGGCAAAAGGGGATAAGCACGACCTATCTAAATAGACACTTCAAAAAGTATTAGTTCAAACACAGAGAGTTGGAATCAAATCAGGCACAACTCCAGTTTGGATATCCCAAAGCCGTCTCCAGTAGTACTCCCAATCTAAACAATTGGTATATTCACAAGAAAGCATACGCCGTGAAAGACTGCCGCAATTGGTGGCAAATGCCGTGTTTCCACTGAGTTTGGTAGAAAATCTTCATTTCATGAACATCATCTAAAAATATCTCCAACCAAGGTACGTATCTGTTGCTAGAAATATTCTTCGTAAAGATACTATTATTTTATTTAATAAAAAGAAAGAATCTATTATAATTTAATCTTTCACTTCTGACTTATGGACAGGTAATAACCAAAAAAGATATGTGGCTTAACTTAACACTACATTGATAATAATTGGATAGTGCATAAAAAATAATAGTGTTTAGACACATTGACTATCCACATAATGAAGTTAATATTTTTCATATTTTATTGAGTGTGTTACATGAGTTTAATTATGAAATGAAGATTCGTAGTTTTACTTTTGTCAATGCAGGCTCTAACAATATAGTAATTGAAAAATTAATTCAACATTTCAATCTTGAATTTGACACTATTTTATTTCACATTCGTTGTGTATGTCATGTTTTTAATTTTATTGTAAAAGATTGATTAAAATTCATAGAAGTAAAATTACAATATATTAGATACGCTATTAACTATATTACAGTCTCCAGCTAGAAAACGAGTTTTTGCTGGTCTATATGTATTGAAAATGAGCTGCAAGATAAATATTTTTGCATTGATGAAGGGTAAGAAGATTGTATCTCATTCTTGAATTTTATGAAGGGTGGAATTTAACATATCTCATATTAAGAAGGGTGGTCAATAGGTAGAATTTAACATATCTCATGCTTGAATTTTATGAAGAGTAAGAAGATTGTATTACTGCATATTATAATGGCCGACACTCATACGACCCATAATATGATTTGCAAACATATGACTAGGAAATATATGAGTTACAAAAAATTTGAAATTTTTTTCGACGCAACAAATGCATGTTCATGTATATATTATTCGACTACTCCACTAGTTCTCAATCATTTCTATTATATTGCTAATAATTTTAATAGGTATAAGCATTTTGCTATTTTTTCTAATATTATATATGTGATGAAGGCTAAATTTAGAAAATATTAGGAAAAGTTGCCTATGTTATTTCTACTAGCATCTATTATGGATCCCAAACTTAACTTAGAGGGTACAATAGTAACCATAATAGCAATTTCACAAAAATTTACATATGAAAATCTATTAACGTGTGGTAAATTAGAGCAAGCTTTATGTCAAATGTATGAGGTCTACGCTGAAAAGGCTGATAAGAATGTCATACGACCCCCTGCTCCAATACATACTTCGTCATCCCTTGACTATATTGACTTATAGAGTTACCTTAGTTCACATAGGGGTGGTCAACATGATAGTGGTTCTTCTTATGCTTCTTCCCTTTCCCGTTCTAGTGATACACCTTTAGAGTTAGCTAGATATTTTGTGCACGAGATGCTTAATATTTTAGATGATGAAGAGAGAAATTTTATTGATATACTACAATGGTGGAGACAAAATCAACGTCAATACCCAATTCTTTCAAATATGATAAGTGATCTACTAACACCTTGGGCATCAATTGTAGTATCAGAGTCTGCTTTTATTATAGGTGGCAGGGTTCTGTATGATTTCAAGTCAAGTCTTAAAACCGACATATTAGAAAACTTACTGTGTTTGAAGGATTGGAATGATGCCGAACTTCGGATCCAAGATAAAATGGATAGAATGATGTCCGAAGAATTTGAAGATTTGAATATGGAATACTTGAATTTGTAGTAAGTATTATTTGCGTACATATTTGATATTTTCTCTCTCTTAGTTTAACAAAAAATTGTACATGTAACAACTTGTTCGTGTACAATTTTAACTTCGTCTACTTTCAAAGTAGCCGGTCCCAAGTCCGAAAAAAGGATGAAGGTTTTCATTGTCTAATTTTTAACAGAAAAAAATTCTCACACTTTATTTCTTTTTTCATTTTAAAATTCTCCAAAACAATATTAAAAAAAAAAATCAAGCCGAGCTCGTGGGTAGCTCAGCTCGGCCCGTTTGGCCCACGAGTTTGTGGGCCAAATTGAGTTTGAATATTTGGGAAGAGCCGAGCTCGATGGGTAATGAATCAAGCTTGAATATTAGGCTCGGCAAGGACGAGCCGAGCTTGGTGGGCCAGCTGGGCCCATTGCCACCTTTACCCGAAGTAAATGAGAAAGAGTGACTTAAAAATGCATTTTTTTTATTATTCGTAACTAATTTCATTAGAAAAGGTATTGGAAAGTAGTACAAAAAACAATTTAATTCTGCTTCCAAATAAATAAAGAACTAAAATTGTTTTTTGCGTATAAGGGTACTAATACCCTCTTAACCAGTTCCTAATGCCCTCCTAGGCATAATTAAAAAAATCAGAAGAGACTTTCGAGGTCACCACATAATCCTTAAACATCCAGCAACGAAATCTTAGACATCTCAGTCAATTCAGGATTAACTTCATCTCCACAAGGAAAGAGAATTTAATCTAGTAACAAATTGATTATTATCCTTAACAGGCTAGGGATCTTACCATTTAATTCGCTACTCATAAACTCTGGTTAAATTTCTAATTGCTTGTTTCTCCCACAACTAAAACACCCCATATTGTATTGTATCGACAATTGACATGACCGTCGGAGTAACAATGGTCGTCGGCCACCCATTTTTCTTGACAATCTTGGTGCCTAACGGTTGTCTAATTGTGCATGTAACATATATGTTAGTAGATGAGTGACTAGAGATCTGTTGACACGTGTATATTGCACTTTTGAAGGTCAACAAATTGGCACCGTCCGTAGGAAAGTGAATACATCACGTGGTAAAAAAAGCTATGGTAAAGCGTGTGTTTTTTATTTTCTATCAAAAATCTATAGCAATGGAGAAATCTCATGAGGATTTAGAATTCTCCCACCATGAGCAAGTGTAGGGGTCGCTCTGGACCTCTGGAATATAACTCGCCAAAGAAGTAAAAGGTAGAGCCACAAGAAGGAAGGCGTCAGAACAAGATGTCTTTGAATTGAATGAGGATAATGCTTGAATGAGAGTTATGATCGTGCGATTAGGACATGAGTAGGTTCTATCAAAGTACAAATGTAACTGCATCTAGTAAACCCCTTCGAGATCCACGTTCGTAGAAAAGCTGTCAATCTCAGGATGGTTCATCAAGGCACAGTAGACGTGATCCTCATAACTAGTGCGCAAGACCTTCAGGTGACTAGCATCGTGGAGAAAATTCTACTGCACGAATTGAGACATGTGGGGGTCCGTCAGTGTCTTTGACAAGCTCAATACCAAATCGTCTAGGATGCCACCTCTCAACCCCAGCAACCATCGCATTGGACACATTGAGATTCAGTAAGAAAAGATAAATGAGAAAGGAGCTTTATGTCGCAGATGTTAAGTTCGAGGATGAGATATCTATATGTTCCTACGACTTGGACGATGACGATGAGAACTTTTAATTTTCCAAAGAATTGAAAGCTATGGACCTGTGGGTTTTAAAATGCCTCCCATGGACAAATACAATGGGTGAGATGATCCTATGAACAACATATATGTCTACAAGGCGAAGCTCCAAGTCTACATCTCTGTATTAAAGTGTAGGAATTTTACACCACGCTTGTCTCTGATGTTAAGAGTTGGTACTACAAACTAAAGCCATGGAGCATCAAAAGCTGGCCTCTATTGAAACATGAGTTCATTAACACTTTCATAGGCAACCATACAACTATAGCAGACGTGGCTCAGCTCAATGATATGAGACAAAAAGAGGGGTGAACCTGTGAAGAGTTATTTCTGAAGATTCAGTAAAGTGATAATCGAATACAATTCGGATGAAAAGACACAAGATGCATTGGCGACTCGATAGCATATGCGTACAACCTTTTGGAGATATGTGTATAATAGATAACCAAAGTCATATACCAAGCTTGTGGATATCATCCAGAGAGAGATCCGCTAAGAGAAAATGTCGAGAAAGAAAAAGATGATCGTTATCTTCGTGAAGGTTATCGTATAGAAGGTTTAATCAGACAGAAACTAGCTCAAGCCAGTGGTCACTCATCTGCCACTTAAACTGACACCAAATTTTGTAGGATCCATCAAACCAAGGACCACGACACTAAAAATTGTCTAGATGTGAGGCAGTTGATTAACTACATAAATCAACCTCAAGGGGTGAGACGCAGGTGCCTAGAGGTAGGTGGAAACCTAATAATGACATGAGAGGCATCCAATCCCAGCCCCAGCACCATTACCAGCACCAAAGCAATTGCCATACAATGAAAATAGAGACAACGACAGGGGTACGAACCCTCTTCGACATGATCGTCTCGTAGATGTGGCCTAGTTCGCGAAATCAACATAATCATTATAGGACCTTATGTTGGAGGTGAAAGAATTATGCAAAGACAGTAGAAAAAAAACCATTTGAGAGCTGACAGGTTCATGGACACTGACCTAGGGCTCTACCATTTACTTTCGTGGAGAATGATGAGTTTGGGGTTTACTACATGTATTGTGATGCACTTGTGGTTGGTGCCATCGTCACCCACAATAGGTTTGGTAGGATGCTGGTTAACGAAGGAAGTGCTATGAATATACTATTTGGAAGTACCTAATAGATGAAGATAGATCATGAGCTAACCGCAATTCTAGAACTACTATTCAAATTCACGGGTAACAGCCTCATTTCGTGATGGTGGATAACCCTCACTGTAGAGATAGAAGAGTTACCATGCACCGTCATAAAGTTTACAAAATTTTTGGTTGTAGACACTCGCTTAGCCTATCAATGAGTCCTCAGTAGGCTAACACTGATAGACTTATAGGCCGTCACATCAATTCATTACTTGGCGATAAAATTTCCAACCTCAAGTGGCGTTACAGTAGTAAGAGGAAACCATAAGGAGGCTTGGTCCTATTACATGAGCGTCCTCTAAAAAGTGGCACCCCATAAAAAAACTAATCCTTCGATTATGATGGTTGATACTCCAATGGTAGGAACCGATAAAAACATAGATGCTGAAGAAATGGTTCTTGAGAAGAGCCTTGACCCTAGAATCACAAGCTCAGATTCACAGGCTTTGCTGGTAGAAGAGCTTGAGACATTCTTTACAGACCCCTCATATCAAACCAAAGTGTTGCTAGTTGGGAGTTCTCTGAAAGATAGAATGAAAGAAAAATTAAACAGTTACTATGGATGAATCTAGATGTCTTCATGTGGAAGTACTCTAATATGGTGGGAATTGACCTTTGTGTGCATGCCACACTCTGAGGATAGACTCCAAGGTTCACCCCAACATACATAAACAGAGACTACTAAACATCGAAGGATACACTGCACTCACTGAGCATGTTGAAAAATTGGTGGCAAATGGGTTTATCAGAGAGGCAGTGTACCCCAGTGGGAGTCTAACCCTGCACCAATAAAGAAAATCAACGTCAAGCGAAAGGGTATGCATAGACTTACTGGAAAATTTCCATGTTTTCCATTGGCACGTGAAGGCTACAACCAAATTTCCATGTTTTCCAACAATTCATAACATACACGGGATTATACTGCTACATAATTATACTTTTGGCATGAAAAATGCTACTTATCAGCGCCTAGTGAATTGCATGTTCGTAGAGCAAATAGGATTATGGATATCTACGTCGATGACATGTTACTGAAGAGCATGGATGTTGAGGACCACATTTCTCACCTGGATGAGATGTTGAAGATCCTCCGTAACTACCAGATAAAATTTTCTTTGAAATGTGCCTTCGACATTGTTTCTGAAATTTTTTGGGATACATGGTGAATCAGCAGGGTATAGAGGCTAATCCCAAAAAATCAAATCATTGTTATACATACGATCTCCATCCTTGTTCAAAGAAGTCCAGAGTTTGATCGGAAGGTTGGTAGCATTCAATTGGTTCATACCTAAGGCCACAAATCCGTGTTATACTTTCTTTCAGGCAATTAAGAGAAGAAAGTGGTTCAAATGGATAGAGGAATGCGAGGTCTCATTTCAAGAGTTGAAATACAATATGGGAAGGGCACCTCTACTCTCCAAACTAAAGCAGGAGAATACATTATTAATCTACCTGGCATTATTCGATAAAGTTGTTAATTCGGTGTTAATCAGAGAGGAGGGGCCACGATAACTCCTAGTGTACTACGTTAGCAAAGCACTGTAAGATGCAGAGATGAGGTACCCTGACATGGAGAAGCTTCTCCTATATTTCATCATCGCATCTAGGAAGGTCCAACCCTTTTCTAGGCTCATAGCATTGATGTGCTCACAAATGTTTCATCAAGACAAGTATTACAAAAACTAGATGCCTTTGGACACACGATGAAGTAGTCTGTCGAGCTCAACTAGTTTTATATCACGTATAAGCCCATATCCTCAATCAAGGGCCATGCACTCGTCAACTTTGTGGCAGAGTTTGCACACTTTCTAGAGGAATTATTCCCTTGCAAACCCAAAAAGGTACCAATGTAGTAGTTATACGTCGAAGTATTACAGGTGACGCTAGAGCCGATGCGAGTATCTTACTTGTTAGTCTTGAGAGGCATAACCTCAATTGTGCACTCCATTTCGATTTCAAAGCCTCAAACAAAGCAGCTGAATATAAGGTACTTTTAGCAAGCCTAAAGTTGGCTAAGGAGATGAAGGTGAGGCGGATTCAGGGTACAGTGACTCAAAATTTATGGTGAGTCTTGTCAATGCAAGTTTTGTATCTAGAGAACAGATGATAACAGCCTATTTGAGGAGAGTGATGGGCTTTCTACAACATTTTAAGAAGTTTGAGCTACTTCAAATCCTGAGGATAGAAAATAGTTACGCAGATGCTCTCTCAAAATTGGTGAGCAGCAAGGATTTGGAGCTAATGAGAGTTTCCCCAATTGAGTGGCTTAGTAAGCCCACCATTGAAGACACGCCAGCACCCACAACTCTATGGATTAGAATGTATTCAGTATGGACAAAGAAAATCAGCTTAATTGACAAATTAAGTGCAACCTACTGACAAGGATGAAGCTCGCAAGCTCTGCGAGAGCCACAAAGTTTGTGCTACAAGATGAAGTGATAGATAAACGAGGGTTCAGCTCATCCCAACTGCGATACATAGCCAAAGACGATATCAATTTTATCATGCATGAAATTCATGAGGGAGTCTATAGCAACTATGCTTGAGGACTAGTCCTTATCCAAAAAGCCTTGAAACGAGGATACTATTGGCTACAATGAAAAAAGATTCTCATAACTTTGTAAAGAAGTGTGAAAAGTGCCAACAATTCTCCATAATCCAAGAAGCTTCATGCATAGGATATCACCCCCGTAACGAGTCCATGGTGCTTCGCCAATTGGTGGATCGATTTCATTGGCCCTTTACCCACGGAAAAATGGGCGCCATGCTTGTGATAGTCTATCGGGTGAGGCCGAACCCTTTGCCAAGATCACAGAAGCTAATGCATGAAAGTTTGTGTGGAAACAAAGTGTATCGCTTTGGAATCCCAAAATCCCTTATCTAAGATAATGGGACCCAATTCACTGTGAAGAAATTTAATTCCAACTGTGAAGAACTCTGCATCTGACGTGACTTCTGTACTCTATACTACCATTGGTCTAATAGAAAAGTCGAATCAGTCAACAAGATAATTGAACACATAGTGAAAATAAATATAGATTCAGCTAATGGTGGATGGGCAGAAGAGCTTCCCTAGGTCTTCTGATCCTACCGAACCATCCCACGAACAACAACTAGATAAAAACCTTTTGCCATAGCCTATGGGGTAGAAGTAATAATTCCTATCGAAGTAGGGATACCATCTCTAAGGAGCTTACTCTTCAATGAAACATCCAACGAAGACCTCCACATGGCGAACCTTGACCTTCAAGATAAAAGGCATGTTGAATCCTAGCTTCGTCTGGCGATATATCAAAGGAAAATGGCGGTACTACAAATCCAGGTTAACTACATAAATTTAAAAGTTGTTGAGTGGTCCTTAAAAAGGTCTTCTTCGCCAATAAGAAAACCAAGACCGAAACCTTTGGGCCTACCTGGAAAGGTCCTTACCATATTACTGTAGTATTATGGCTAGGAACTTTCAAATTGGAAAATCCAAATGGCAAAGGAACAAAGCATCTATGGAATATCCCACATCTTCGTCTATACTATCAATAGGAAGTCACATTTATCTATTTTGGCGTTTGTCTCTTGTTTGGGCCAATACCATATTCATCTCAAGTCTAGAGGTCTGATCTGGACAATATGTTAGTTTTGAAGTACTGGAATAATTTTTAGTTGGAACTTTTTGTTATGTCAAGTTCAAAATGCGGTGAGGGATTATGGTTCGCAACCACCTCCTTAACTCGCTGGGTAATCTGGTTTTTGCGTACAAAGATAAATAACTTAATGAAAACGTAGTGCAACGAAGAAGTATGGTTCATGGCCACCTCCTTAACTCGTTGGATAATATGTTTGAGGCATACGATCTCAAAGAACTTAACATGAACAAATTGTGAAAACAAACATTTCTGTTGGAAATATAAGGGAAAAAGTTAAGAAAAACCTTCACACTTCAAATATAAACAAATGAGCTTTGAAAAAAATAGGTTCACTAATTTAGATGAAAGAGTAGTGATATAGCACCCACAGTGGGTACCAATTACGGTACCCACTGTCCACGTGGCATTACCACATTGGGTGCTTTTTAAAAGTTCAAAAGGTTGTCAACAACTTTTTATATAGCACCCAATGTCGTAATGCCACGTGGACAGTGGTGACCAATTATGGTGCCCACTCTGGGTGCTTTATCACTAGTTTTAGATGAAGAAGTATTACAAGGAAAGAAATAAAACTTCAAAGTCCTACAACCCCACTGCCTCATAGGATTGGCACAATATCAGGCTTTTAACTATCTACGAGTAACCTAGAACATTATCACAAGCTTCTTTAACCGGTGGAGCAGGAGAATGGTCTGAGTCAAGAATCTCGAAAAGAGCTTGGGCCTCGGCGGAAACATCACTTACATCCCTAGGTAGCAAGTCCACTTCTCCGCCATCTTCTTCGTAGTATTTGCCTCACTCTTCTCTACTTCGCCCGCAATTTTCCTGTACTCTACCAATCCCACCACCTTGGTCGTGGCCTGGAGCTTTTACTAAAGGACCGCCTTACTTGCCGTCAGGCTCTCCAACTTCAATTGCAATCCCTAATCTTCAGAACCAGCTTGGTATTCGTCAAACTCATCACCTTTAGGTCTCCAGTGAGATTCTTAGCCTTAGCTTCAGCTTTTCAAAAAATGTGAAGGAGGTTGTTGTGTAAGTAGGGACCACCTAACTTGAAGACGATTGTTGCCGCTATAGCGACATGAGAGGGCAACATCTCCAACATGGTATGGTCTAGCTCATCATTACGATACTTGATGTTGATGATGTTGACGTCCTCGACCTTGATCTAGATGGAGTACATGACTTGGCACTTTAGGCCATCCAGAAAGTCCCAGCTCTATACTGCCTGACCTCTTCAACAAGCCTCGCCCCGAATGTATCCCTCATTAACCCCTCACCAGCTGAAAGAAAAGGCTCACACTTTCTTCATGTGTCCTCACCTTCGGCATTAGTGATTTTCTTTTCCTTGTCTTGGAAAGCAGGAAGAAATGGTTCGCATGGCAGCTGTGAGATGAGTGGTGGGTCACGAGAAGAAAACGGAGGTAGTGGAGATAGAACGGTGGAAAGAGGCACTCTGATGGAGACCTCAATAGAAGTCCCAACATAATTATAAGTTTTGGAACTAACATAGATAGATGTTGTAATGAATTTATAGGTTATGTAATATCCTATAACATGCTTCTACCGAATATAAAATTGGTAGAACTTACTTGAAAATCCAAGGTCAATAGGTTGAATCACTTGCCTTGTATACTTGTTTATTATATGATCAGAATGCTTCTCTTTGGTCCGAAACTCAATCACAATGAAAGAGTTTAATCTCCACAATTCAAGAACCGAATTTTAAGATATTTTCAAGACACCAACTTCATATTTTTCTTATCTCTCTGGTGTTGCACGAATTTTAACTTCCATATGCAGAGATTATATAGAAGTGGGATTTACATGGAGGTTATATGTTGTGGGGAGTTGAATTTCAAATTAAACATTAACTACTTCCACCAAAACCATTTTCATGCAACTTGGGTCTGGTCAACCCACATGGACAACCCATTTTATTCCAACATCTCCCACTCGTACATGATGGTGTTGAACTGAATCTAATATAATATAAATTAGATTTATCTTAATATCTCAAAGTTCATACTGGTAAATGGATCGTGCTACCACCGACTTTATTAAAGAGTACACAACGCCATACACCTATTAGGGATATATAACAGCTCTACTAGAGGAAATACTTTTCTCGCTATACCCCAAATCATTTTCCAATACTAATTCAAATATTTCCGATTCCTCAAATATTTATGGAACATACTTGAACTCCATACTTTATTCTTGTATTCATAATTGTGTTGTAAACCCTACATGGCTAATACAATTATCCGGCCGGTGAATACAAATAAAAATATTGATCAAAATGATTTTCCTTTCTTACTCAAATCCTTAAACTTTAAATCAGTTGCTTTCCTAGACATGTTCCATCAAACCGAATCAATCATAGTTATTGGCAACATGCTAAAGTAGCAACGCTGAAATAAAATCTTGAGAAAATAGTCAAAAGTCATAAGTGTATACATAAGGTTATGTAAACCACGGGGTCTCACACAATGAGGAAGTAGGGATCCATTCACTCATTTATCCCATATTGGTCGTAAAAGTACACGCGGTATGAAACACGTGCTACGGTGTTTTCTCCCTTTTCAGGATGTATGTCATATTCTGTAAATCAAAACACACTGTACAAATTTTAGTTCAGGTATCCTTGATACCTAACTTGAATTCTCCTTATATTCATTCATCAAAGTAAATCCATTCGAGAACTCAATCTGGCTATTAAACAGGTATAATGGATAGTGGAATCCATTTCGATTACTTATAGTAATCTCATCTCGATATCTTATCAAGGCGACCAGATCATGTACAAAACATGATCACTTCGTCTTATCCCAGCACAACCTAAAATTGTCTGAGGCGATTACTCGTGTAAGTGAGCCAATCTTAACATGTTCAACATACTTTCTGTGTGCATGAAAATCAATCATCTATTAATCACAACAATATATTACACATAATAAATGAACTCAAAACATTGTTCATTAATGGACATTCAAGAGTTTACAATATACGTAACTAAATTCTATGCAACCTTAGAGATTTAACATGAGTCATAAAGACATCTCTAGGTATCGGTTTGGTAAATGGATCAGCTACCATATTATGCGTAGAAATGTACTGCAAAGTCACTTCTTTCTTTGCTATGTGTCTCTTACAAAATTATATTTTGTATCAATATGTTTGGTCCTGCTGTGATACTTTGGATCCTTCGTATATGCAATAACAGCCTGACTATCACAATAAATCAACGTAGGTCCCATATTACCACTAAGGACTCTTAGATGCTAAAAGAATCTTTTTAACCAAACAGCTTCTTGTATTGCTGAAACACAAGCCACAAATTCTTCTTCCATTGTAGATAAGGAAATACATGTTTATTTCTTGCTACTCCAAGATATGGCGCCATTATTAAGCAAGAATGCATATCCAGAAGTTGACTTGCACTCATCTAGGTCTCCACTCCAGTCAGCATCTGTGTTTCTTAATAAGCGCAAATCGTTTCCTTGATAACATAAGGAATAATCAGCAATACCTTTCAAGTATCTCAATATCCTCTTGACTGCTTTCCAGTGTCCTCTTCCATGATTAGAATGATACCTGTTGACCAGACCAACGACGTAACAAATATCTAAGCGAGTACACATCGTAGCGTACATCAAACTCCTAACCGCACTGGAGTATGGTACTCTGGACATTTCTTCTTTTTCTTCAGGAGTCTTAGGTAACATGCGTAGACTTAGAGTTTTGCCTTTAGATATAGGAGTATCAATTGGGTTGCAATTCTCTATTTTGAAACGTTCAAGAACCTTCCTTATACATGACTCTTGTAACAGAGAAAGAAGTCTCTTAGAACGATCTATATGGATTTTAACACCAAGTATGTAATCTGCTTCACCCATGTCCTTCATTTCAAAATTAGAAGACAACCATTTCTTAACGGTCTCAACATACTTCTTATCATTCCCAGCCAATAAGATATCATATACGTAAAGAGATAAAATTACAAATTTTCCATTGGACCTTTTCACATAAATACAGTGATCTTCGTCCATCATAACGAAGTTATATGAGATTACCGCTTTGTCAAATCTCAAGTACCACTGTCTCGAAGACTGTTTTAGGCCATTTATTGATCTTTGCAATTTACAAACTTTATTCTCTTGGCCTTGTTTGACGAAACCTACTGGTTGTTGCATGTAGATTTCTTCATCCCATTCTCCATTGAGAAAAGTAGTCTTTACATCTATTTGATGTCATTCTAAATCTAAACGCACCACTATGGCTAAGAGTAGGCGAATAGAAGTAAATCTCACTAATGGTGAAAAGGTTTCTTCATAATCTATACCCTCTTGTTGGGTATAACCTTTTGCCACCAAGCGAGCTTTATACCTCTCTATGGACCCATCAGCCCTTCGCTTTATCTTGAGAACCCATTTGTTTCCAATAGCTTTTCGACTAGGGGGATGATCAACCAAGTCCCACACTTGATGAGATTTCATAGACTCCATCTCTTATTCCATTGCTTTCTTCTACTTTTCATTTGCAGGGCCATACAGAGCTTCATGAACAGACCTAGGCTCTTCATCGTGTTCTGGAGATACTAGAAAAGCTTGCCCTTAAATTTTGAAATGACGTTTAGGCATACTTTTCCTAGTACTCTTACGAAGTGGAAGCTCCGTAGTGACCTTGTCACTTGGAGACAATTTACTCCCACTTGGATCAGAAGGTGGAAGTGCATCTTCTTGCACCTCAATCGATTTATCGAAGACAGCTCTATCATCTAATTCAAAAAAAGGTTCTCCCTTTTTAATTTCTCCTCTATTAGGAAAATCATTCTCAAGGAATGTTACATAGCGTGACTCTATCTCATTTATAGTCCCATCCTGATTTTCACCTAGAAACACATATCCTTTGGACTGGTCTGAGTATCTTATAAAGATACATTTCTGGCCTCTTGGGTCAAACTTTCCAAATTTTCTTGAGGAATCATAGATGTATCCAGCTAATCCCCAGGGTCTAAGACAACTTAAATCAGGTGATCTACCTGTCTAAAGCTGATATGGTGTAGTACGTACCAATTTTAAGAGAACTCTATTAAGGATGTAAGTCGCAGTTAACAAAGCATATCTCCAAAAAGAAATAGGTAAGTTAGCTTGCGCCATCATGTACCTCACCATTTCAAGCAATGTCATATTCCTTCTCTCAGCAACACCATTTTGTTGTAGTGTATTAGGAATAGTTAACTGCCTAATAATTCCTTTATCATTATATAATTCTTTGAACTCATCGGATAGATATTCACGCCCTCGGTCAGTTCTTAAGGCTTTCGCCTTTCTATCTATTTGATTTTCTACCACATTTAAAAATTGTCTAAAGCATTCTAACGCTTCCGACTTATGAGAAATCAAATAGACATAACCATACCGCGTGAAATCATCTATAAAAGTAATGAAATAAGAGGCTTCATCCATGTCTTGCCCTCATATTCATAGGACCACATATATCTGAATGGACTAATTGCAATGGAAGTTCTGCTCTAAAAGCCTTACCGAATGGTTTTCGTGTTGTTTTTCTTGCTAGACAATGCTCACAAGTAGGCAATGTAACCTTAGATATTGAACTTAGTAAGCCCTCTATAGCCAACCTATTCATTCTCCCTTACCCAATATGCCATAATTTAGCATGCCATACACGTGTATCAACATTCACATCTTTAGAAGAAGATACATTCATTGAAAAACAATGATTAACATAATAGTTATAAGTGTTTGGTTCACAATCCAACACTAGCAAACCACCAGATAAATATCCAGATCCATAATATACATTACCATTGCTAATACGAACAAAAGTACCACTAAAATTCAAACTGAAATCTAATCTTAAAAGAACAGTAACTGAAATTAAGTTCCGTCGTATTTCTAGTACAAACAAGACATCATGAAGGAGAATAGTACGACCCCATGCAAATGCAACTTGCATGTACCAGTTCCTTTCACCTCCACTCTATGAATGTCACCGACATATATCCATTTTGTACCAGCTGGAAATCGATGGAACTCCACAAACTCCTCTCTATCCCTGGTTATATGGTATGTTGCTCCTAAGTCTACAATCCACATAGGATAAGATTCAGTAAGCAAAACAGTGCTAGAAACATAAACAGTACTAAAAGAAGTATTAACAAGAGCTACCTTCTTTGGCTCAGGGCAATTCTGATCAAAGTGACCCAACACTTGACAGTTGTAGCATTTCAGCTTGCTCTTGTCTTTCTTCTTACCAAACCATTTTTCATTTTTGTTGCATTTGGGTTTGTTCTTTTTAGGTCCATGTCCAGTCTCTTTTCCTTTTTCTTTCCCGCCTTTGTTCCAGTTCTTCTTACGCTTAAAGCCCGAAGCTTTGCCAAAACTAGACTCAGCTACAAAAGCACGTCCTAGAGATTTAGCTGCTCCAAGCCGCTCATCCTTTAGTTCAACATGGCGGGCAGCATCAGCAAAATTTTTGATGCTGTCATTATGAGTCAGATTGACTTTCAGATGTTCCTAGTTATTAGGAAGAGAGCAGATCAAAGCCTGAACTTGTTGCTCATCAGAGAGAATATGACCAGCTGACTTCAGCTCCCTGATCATGGTAGACATAATCATCACATGCTGTTTGATATTGTGATCATGAGACTTTTTATAAGTGTAAAACTTAATAGTCAACTGTCTGAGCCTAGTCATGCTAGTACCACCATATTTCTCTCTCAAATACACCCAGTTATCATGAGCAGTTAAAAATTGCTCACACTCCTGAATGAGATCATCCACAACACAACTTACCAAAATCCCACGTGCAGTGGAATCTTTCTTTTTTCATACTTGGTAAGTTTCATGATCCCTTCTTTGTTGAGTAGTCTGACCCATACGTAGGTCTTCCATCACGTGGTAAATGCCTTCAAGGCAATCTTGTTCCTCTAGCACATACCAAATTTTATGGCGCCAAGTGTTATAGTTATCACCATTCAATTTGTCACCCTTATTTAGATCAGCAATGATATTCTTAGATATCATGGTCTGTCAAAATTTTAGAGACAATCATACAAATGTCCATTTATGCACACGTGTTATTTTGCACTCATACAAATTAAATTTTATGATAATTTAACACTAGGCATAGAGTCAAAAGTTCACTAAGTTCCCAATCATCATCTATTATCCTAATGTTTTATTATCACAACAATTAATTTTATAATAAAAGACAATAATTTTAGGTGAGAATTACATAAACTCGTCCAACCTTAGAATTTCCACTGAATAAATCAATTAAACATGTATTATATAAACAAAGCATTTTAATCATATGCACTAAAACTAAAAAATTGCCATATGTACACATGCGATTATATCCAATTATTCTAAATATAACTCTAGGCATTTAAAGATGACTTGATACATTTTCTTCTCCTCACAAATATATTGTCCCTTATGCACTACTTCTAGGTGCATTGCTTTGAGATATTTTATATATTGTACTAGGTTATATCTTGAATCCATTTCATAATTTTGATAAGCTCGTAGCTTTTCAACACGTTCTTTAGCTCGTGATCTTTTAGCCTTCCTTCCAAGGATGTTAAAAATGTGCATAAATTCAACTATATCTGATTAAGCACGGGAAGACAAGAACAAATCAAATGGATCACATAACCAAATTTAACCCACACTACTCAAGAACACACAATATTATTCTATTTAAAATCAGAAAATTTGACACCAAAATCATAATTTTATGACTTAAATCTAATTTTTTTAAATAAAATTATACTTTTAAAAAATAATAATATAAGAGCATCTCGAAAAAAAAAACTCCCACTAGAAAACAGAACCTTCAATCAAATATTCTTAATATAAAATTTTCAGAATTTTAATTCACTTAGAAAATATTTATTATGTATTTACAAATGAATTTTCTTTAAACATAAATACAAAAAAAAAAAAAATTTTGTAAGAAACAATTATATTGAACTCAAATAATAAATCCAAAATATTGTGGGGCCCATTCTGAAAATTTCAGAATTGCGAAAAAGGTCTCTCTCCCTCTCACGTGCCGAAACAAAATATTAAGGGGACCAATCTGCAATTTTCAAACTTCCCAAATAATATTTGCACGTCAACTTTTTCAAAAAGGCAGATTTTTATTTTTTATATTACTAAAAAAAAAAAACTCTTTCCCATTCTCGACAATCGAGAGTGTACCACACTCGCCACCTTATGGGAACTTTTCGGCGACTTCTTGGGTTCCGTTCCTCTAATTTCAACGTCCTAAGTTCATCTGTGTGGTCAGATTTCATAAATAACATACATAATGTAGTGTTTAGGATAACAACATAACGGACGGAGAGTGAAGAAATGCAAAAACACTGTTCATCTTCTTCAATAAAATGCAAACTTTTCATCAAAACGATCTAAATTTTAAATCATCATAACTCCTTCGTTTTAAGTCCAAATTAGGAGTTATTTATACTGTTGGAAAGCTCATGGAAATACCTTTCTAACAAAACAATTTCATAACATAAAAAACATTAAACAGAAAACGATCATGTTATGAAGTTTCAGTTATTTTAATTAGGGTTTCGATTTTCTCTTGAAATATGAATCCAAACTATGTTAAATTTTGTAGAAATGTTCTAAATCATTATATGAACATATGGTATAAATTTCACGAATTAATGTTGAGTATTTCATGATGTGCCATTACAGTGTGTTCAAGCCTTAACAAATGGCATGAATTCGGATTTCTTGCATCTATTTGCATACCAAACATTTTCAGTATATTAACATGCAAGGAAACAACCTTAAAAGGCTCTGATACCAATGCAATATCTTATAACATGCTTCTACCGAATATAAAATTGGTAGAACTTACTTGAAAATCCAAGGTCAATGGGTTGAATCACTTGCCTCGTATACTTGTTTACTATATGAACATAATGCTTCTCTTTGGTCCGAAACTCAATCACAATGAAAAAGTTTAATCTCCACAATCTAAGAACTAAGAACTGAATTTTAAGATATTTTCAAGACACCAACTTAATGTTTTTCTTATCTCTCTCTTGTTGCACGAATTTTAACTTCCATATCCAGAGATTATATAGAAGTGGGAGTTACACGTAGGTTATATGTGGTGGAGAGTTGAATTTCAAATTAAATATTAACTCCTCCCACCAATACCATTTTCATTCAACTTGGGTTAGGTCAACCCACATGGACGACCTATTTTATTCCAACATGTTAGATTATTATTTGAAATATTAGGGACCAATTTGGATATTGACCAATAGTTTGAGACCATGGCACAATTTACTTTTTTCCACATAATATAGATTTGGTTTTAATTAGATAATTAGATATAATCTTACATGTCATTTGAAATAATTAATCAATTAATTGTGATCATTAAAGTAGTTTACATCATGTAAAATTTAAATAGACTCTTAGATAGATTTCTAGTGAGATTATGTTTATCCTTGATGAATCTTATCACATAAGATGTGGTTAGATTCTTATAGATATAGTCATAGTAGGATCATGTTTATCTATTAAAAACTTTCAGTGATATTTAGTTAGGTCTCTTTGTGAACGTATAAATAGACCTCATTAATCCAGCATTCAATACACAACAATTTCACAAGATCTATCGCTCTCTCCATATCTCTCATTTCATACTACACACGCCTATATATATATATATATATATATAAAATATGCACAATGTTCATGAAATATTGGGGTGAAAGTATAATCGTCAAATTTCTTCGATTTCCTTAATAATTCAAACAACTATAAGTATATACTTGTTTATTATGCTTGACTTTTGGAATATTATTTATGGGTCCATATGTATGTTCTAATAGCGGACCGGAGTTCTAGTAGTGCTATGCACGAAAAACTAATACCATCTAAGTTTGGTACAATTTTTTGGTGTCTCCTTTATGCAAGTTTTATGATTCCATAATGTTGTTTAATAAATAAGTTATGAACACGTATATGTTTATGGAGATTTGTTTCACCTTTATGTTTTCCCTTCCAAGTAACTAGGATTTGTGGATATCATATTATGGACTTTGTCCATGGTAGAAATTAATTTAAGAGTTTTCTTTTAAATTAAGAAACTTTTTTAAGCATTTTGCTTACGAATAAGTAGTGTTTTAAATAAGATATTACTTAGTGACACTTTTCACTTTGAATCATGAATATAAAGTTAATTAAGTATTTTCTTTTTATGCATTTTGATATGTTATTATGGCCCTCGGGTCTTAAGATCTGGGTGTCATAAAGTGGTATCAAACCAAAGGTTTACAATCCTATAAATTTTTCTATTTTTTCTTCAAAATAATTTTCTTTATGGTACAAGGAACATATATTGTTCAAATTTGAGTTCGGAGTATTATTCACTTTTTTTTTAAAAAAAAAAAGGTGTGTCAATGTCCATGTCTCTAAATAGTTTCAGTTATTACTTTTTTTAAAAAAAAATAAATAAGTGAATATTTTAGAATGAGTAATAAAAATTCTTTTACAATAAGTTGATTTAAAGTTCACCAAGGCGATCGTCCAAACTTCGATTCTCCAAACCAGGTATAAACGTAATCATGCATAATGCATTTATTTTAATTTCTTAAGCATGTGAACATCACTTGTTAAGTGTTTGAACATGTATGCCATCTATGTTAGAATTAAGAATTTGTGCAAAAAGTATCTTTTATATTTAAAGTTAATAAAGTATGTGTTATTTGTCATTTAAATTGTCAAGAATTGTAGTGAGAAACTTCTATATACAAAAAGTCTTTTAAATTAAGAATCTGTCCATTAGAAATTACTTAAATAGGAAAGTTATATTTTTTAAACATTTCGGTTTCTAATCATTGTTTGACTTTTTTATTTGGTAATCACAAAATTGAAGGGCTTTGTCAAAAAGACCTAAACTGTATAAGGAGAGCTTCGGATTTAAGTGGTCCACTTGTGGCCCCCTCCTCACCTGGAAGACTTTTAGTTGCACGATATTCAAATCAACAAAACAAAAAAAAATATTATGAAACTCTTACTTAACAAGTCTAAACAAAAGACAATTAATTATGATTTGTTTTCTTCTTTTTAGATGGTTGATAGACGTCTACAAGTAGTTATAGCACAGGCTAAGAGAAGCGATGTTCTTGAAATTATATAAGACATATGTGATGAACCCGAACCATAAACTACTGGAGCACTTGAACACTATGAACAAAATTATATGAGGAGCAGAGAGAAATGTGCATAACTTTCATAGAGATGAAGTTGTTTATCACTTTGATAGGACACTTAGCCCTTACTGGAAATAGTTTATGGAGGAGATTGAATAGAAATTTGAATACCAAACACCCCCACATTATCAATGGCGTGTTTGAGGGAGAATAACATTAGCAGCAATAGGAAAAGTGAAAGACATTTGGGATATGAGCCCGACATCACAATTGTGCCCTTAGTTGACAATAGTGGTAACATCATTGAGAAAGACTATGAGGAAGACGCTAAAGGAAGCCCTGAGTACAACCCCAAACCATGTCCTGAAGAAGCACATGAGCCAAACCATGTAGATAAACAAGAAGCAAAACAAAATGAGAGCGATGGAGAGCATTTTTAGATGGCTAGAAAGCTATTTTATTTATGATTTTTATGTTCTAAGTTTGGACTCATATGCCAAGTAATCCTTTTCTTTGATACAAGTTATCAAGATTTAGGAAATAAAGTATGTTAATCTTTTTGTCAAGTTTAGTGCTTTCAATGATTGGTTGTTTTACGTTTATTTATTAACTAAGGTAATGGAAACCCGTGCTAGAAACTCTAACATTAGGAATGGTCATCCACATAACGAGGCAACAAACAATCAATTTATGCATTTCATTAACCTGGTACGCAACTTGGTGCCAGCACCACTAGCTGGACAACCTCCAAATCAGGGAGAACAATATGGCTGCCATTGTTGAACAATTTAGGAAGCTCCAACTGCCAGCATTTGAGGGTGGGCCTGACCTTCTAGCAACCGAAGATTGGATAGCTAGGATTGAGCGGATCTTTAATCTCTTGGATTGTCCAGATCCTAGGAAGGTGACTTGTGCAGCATTTATGCTGCAACAAGAGCTAGACATTGGTAGGACTCGACAGCCAGGTCTATTGTGCAGCATTTATGCTGTAACAAGAGCTAGACATTGGTAGGACTCGACAGCCAGGTCTAGGGCTCGTAACCATGTGTGGACTTGGAGTCAATTCAAGGAACTTTTCCTACATAAGTACTATCTAGCAAGCATCCGAAGTCAGAAGGAGGCAGAGTTCCTAATGTTGAAGCAATGTACAATGACCCTGACAGAGTATGAAAGAAAGTTTATTGAATTATCATACTACACATCAGAGCTGGTTGACACTAAGTTCAAGCGGGCAAGGTGTTTTGAGCAAGGTTTGAGAGATGATCTCAGACAAGCATTGGAAACCTTAGAATTGCGCAAAGATAATGAAGTTCTAGCATAAGCTTAGCTAGCCAATTTCAGGGAGAACTTCAATAGCACTAACAAGCAACCAAAGTCCGAGTCATTAGAGAAGCGTAAGTGGAAAGGCAGTAATTGTAAATGGAAGCAGGATTTTGCGAAGAAGAGTATATGAGACCCCATTACGAACAATTATCAGCATCATCTAATTTGTGGCAAGTGCTAGAAGTACCATGCTGGAGTGTGTCTCATGGGAACCAATGCATGCTACATCTGTGGTGAAGTAGGCCATGTGACAAAACTCTGTCCCAAGGGGCAGCAGCAGCAACAGCAACAACAGAAGCCTATGAATCTCCCTATGGGCCAAGCCAATGTATTTGCACTCATAGAGCAGGAAGTGGACCATGACTACAACATTTTAGTAGGTAAAATCTCCCGTATACATGCTTATGCTGTGATTGACTCTAACTATATTCATTCTTTTATAACTCATAAGTTTGTAAACAAACTCAATATCCCTAGTGAATATGCAATAATTTCCTTAGATGTTGCTACTCTCTCACGAAAAACATTAAGTGCAAACCATATATAATAAAGACAGCTAAGGTAGATATTGATGGTGAATCTTTGGAGAAAAACTTATATGTCTTGAACATGCAAGAGTACGATTTGATTTTGGGAATGGACTGGCTTTCCAAGAACCATGCAACTATTCTATGCTTTGAAGATGAATTGATTTTTAAGCATCCTATAGGGATATAACTTCACCTTTTAGTAACCAAGACAAAACTCCTACCTCGTATCATTTTGGGGTTGAAGGCAAGGAAACTCTTGAAGTCAGAAGGATGTAGGAGATTCTTAATGACAACAGTAGCTAGGGAAGATAAATAACTAACATTAGGTGATGTTAAGGTAGTACAGGATTTTCTAGAAGTCTTTCTCAATGATACGAATGAAATGCCAGAGTTCATGATTGATCTGGTTCTCAAATTCATGCTCTTTTCTAAGGCTCCTTATAGAATGTATCCGAAAGAGTTACAGAAACTTAATGCCCAAATAAAAGAATTGTTGGAAAAAGGATTTATTTGACCCAATGTATCACCGTGGGGAGCATCAATCCTATTTTTCAAGAAGAAATACGGGTCAATGAGGATGTGTATCGACTATCGAGAGTTGAACAAGATCACTATTAAGAATAAGTATTTTCCTTCCCAGAATTGAATATTTGTTTGACCAACTACAAGCTGCAAAAGTATTTTCAAAGATCGATCTGAGGTTATGATATTGCCAGTTGAGGATCAAATATAGTGACATCTCAAAGACAGCCATTAGAACTCGTCATAGTCACTACGAGTTCTTAGTTATGCCGTTTGGCTTAACTAATGATCATGGAGTTTTCATGGACTTGATGAATTGCATTTTCCAATGAATACTTGGACCAGTTTGTCATCGTATTTATTAATGACATCTTAGTCTACTCTCAGAGCGAAGAAAATCAGAGAAACATTTAAGAATTGTCTTAGAGATCCTAAGGAAAGAGAAACTCTTAGCAAAATTCAAAAAGTGCGAATTTTGGTTGAACGGGTGGTATTTCTCGGACATGTGGTCACATCATAAGGAATAGAGGTAGACTCCAGTAAAGTGAACTAGTTGAGTCCAACCAATGTAGGAGAAGTCTGCAGCTTTTTGGGTTTATCAGGATAGTACATGAGGTTTATTGAGTGATTCTCCAAAATATCGAGATCATTAATACAGCTGACTCACAAGGGTATAAAGTTTGAATGGACAAAGAAATATGAATGCAATCTCGAGAAATTAAACAGTAAGTTAATTAATGCGCCGGTATTTACTATACCTGAAGGATCAAAGGGTTTCGTGGTCTATAGCGATGCATCTAAACAAGGCATTGGATGTGTATTGATGCAATGAGGCAAGGTAATTATGTATGTATCAAGAAAGTTGAAGTATCATCAGTAGAACTATCCCACGCATGATCCAGAATTGGCTACGGTAGCCCACGCTTTGAAGATTTTGAGGCATTATCTGTACGGAAAAAAGTACGACATCTATATAGATCATAAGAGCCTCAAGTACATCTTCACTCAGAAAGAGTTGAACATGAGGCAATGGAGATGGCTTGAACTAGTGAAAGATTATGATTGTAAAATCCATTACATACAGGCAAGGTGAACATAGTGGCCGACGCATTGAGTAAAAAGACAACAGGACAAGTAAAAATGTTGACAGTACAAAGGCTTCTATGGAGATAATTTGAAAGATTAAGTCTCGAAGTGGTTGCCACACCCTCCAACTCTGTTGTTCGAATTGTAGCACTCTCGGTTCGACCGACTCTCCGTGATCAAATTAAGAGCCATCAAAGAGGTGATCAACTCTTTGAGTATCAAAGTTGAGATTGACACTAGCTGAGGATAAAGCATTATATTATTGAGGGCGTTTATGTGTACCGAATTTCAAAGATTTAAGAAATGAAATTTTAGAGAAAGCCCACTCTACTCTTTATTCTGTACATCCAAGATGTACAAAGATATATCGTGACCTAAGAACTGTATTTTAGTGGAAAATTATGACGAAAGATGTAGCTAAAAATGTGGAGAAGTGCCTGATATGTCAACAAATGAAAGTCGAACATCAGCGAATGTCAGGGTTCCTACAGCCATTGGAGATTTTTGAATAGAAATGGAAACATGTGACGATGGATTTTGTTGTAAGTTTTTCGAAATTAGTAAAAGGTCATGAGGCCATTTGGATAATTGTTGACCAATTAACCAAGTCAGCTCATTTATTGCCTATTCGCATGACTTTTTCTATGGACCAATTTACACAGTTGTATGTTAAAGAAGTGGTAAGGTTGCACGGTGTCCTAGTTTTGATTGTATCAGATAGAGACCCAAGGTTCACATAGAACTTTTGGAAGAGTTTACACCGGGCTATGGGAACTAACTTGATCTTTAGTACAACTTTCCATCCTCAAACAGATGGACAATATGAACGAATGACACAAACATTAGAGGATATGCTTCAATTGTGTGTACTGGAGTTTGGAGGCTTTCGGAGAAACATCTACCTTTAATTGAGTTTGTATATAACAAAAACCACCATGCATCCATTGGCATGACATGCTATGATGTATTTTATGGGAGGAAACATAGATCACCTCTTCATTGGGATAAAATTGGCGAGCGTAAGATCGCGGGCCCAAAAATTGTCGAAGAGACAATACAAGCAATTGAGAATATCAGGGTTACTATGAAGAAGGCTCAAGATAGACAAAAAAAGTTAATGCAGATAAAAAGAGAAAAGACTTGGAATTTACAATCGACGATAAGGTACTCTTAAAGGTTATGCCCATGAAATGAGTACTACGGTTCGGTAAGAAAGATAAACTCAGACCAATGTACATTGGACCTTTCAAAAATTTAAAACGAGTTGGAAATGTCGCTTACCAGTTAGCTTTGCCACTGAAACTTTCATCAGTACACGATATCTTCCATGTATCAATGCTCATAAAGTATGTTACTAACCCGACTCATTTAGTGAAACTTAACTAGTGGAAATTCAGCAGAATTTGAGTTATGAAGAAGCCGTGATATGCTTCATAGCTCAGAAGGTACATGCATTATAGCTCAGATGGTATAGAGGCTTCTCAACAAGCAAATACTCTAAACATTAAGGCAACGCCATTCAATCGAGGAGGCAACTTGGGAACGTGATGATGGAATGCGATCTAAGTTACCCAGTTGATTGCCAATGACAGTTGAGGTAATTTTCGAGGATGGAAGTTTTTTTAGGTGGGTAGATTATAAGACTCGGAACCAACATAAGTAGTCGTTAGATTTGAATCTATGGGTTGGATTATTATTTGAAAGATCAGGAAATGATTTGGATGTTGACCAATAGTTTGGGACCATAGCGCAATTTAATTTTTTCCACATAATACAGATTCTGTTTTAATTAGATAATTAGATATAATATTGTATGTCATTTAAACGAATTAATTAATTAATTGTAATAATTAGAGTATTTTACTTCATTTAAAATCTAAATAGATTCTTAGTTAGAATTCTAGTGAGATTATGTTTATCCTTGATGAATCTCATCACATGAGATGTGATTGGATTCTTATAGATAGAGTCATAGTAAAATCTTGTTTATCTATTAAAGACTCTCAGTGAAATTCAGTTAGGTCTATTTGTAAACCTATAAATGGACTACGTTAGTTCAGCATTCAATACACAACAATTCCACAATCTCTCTCAGTCTCTCTCTCTCTCTCCCATTTCATACTACACACGCCTATTTATATATATTTATATATATAATACGCACAAGGTTCAAGAAATATTGGGATGAAAATCTAAGAAGTCAAATTTCTTTGATTTTTTAATCATTCAAACAACTGTAAGTATATATGTGTTTATTATGCTTGACTTTTGGAATATTATATATGGGTCAATATGTATGTTCTAAGATTGGAATGGGGTTCTAGTAGTGCTACACAAGAAAAACTAATACTATCTAAGTTCGGTACAATTTTTTTATGTCTCCTTTATACAGCATTAAGATTCCATGATGTTGTTCAATAAATAAGTTATGAACACGTATATGCTTATTAAAAATTTTCTAACCCTTATATTTTCCCCTTCCACGTAACTAGGATTTGTGGAGATCGGAGTATAGACTTTGCCTGTGGTGGAGAAATTAATTTGAGAGTTTTTTTTTTTTTTAAATTAAGAAACTTTTATAAGCAATTTGCTTATAAATAAGCAGTGTTTTAAATAAGATATTATTTAGTGACCTTTTTTACTTTTAATCATGAATATAAAGTTAATTAAGTATTTTCTTTTATTACATTTTAATATGTTATTATGGCCAACGGGGTCTTAGGATAAGGAAGTCACAATAATCCACGAGTGAGGAATAAGCACTAAAAGCCCTCCTGGAGGACTCGTTCCTGGACCGTCTTGTGTCCTGTTCACGTCTAGCCCTGATGGCATCCCTCATAAACTTGCCATCGGGCACCGGAGAGGCCCTCCTTTTTTGTCCGAGGTGGTAGTGGCATAGGCGACGTGTTCGGAGTGGAGGTGGAGATGGAACGGTATGAAGAGGTACCTCGATGGAGATCTCTACCGGGGACCAGTAGAGTATCATTGGAGAGGGACCTCTTATTCTCTCTGGTCCTCGCCATCATCATCGTCCACAGTGAAGATGAGAATGTTGTTGAAAGCATAGTCAGCAACAAAAAGAAAACAAAGTGTTTATTATTCGAACGATGAATTAGTGAAAGCCTAAGAGGAAAAACTAAGCTTACCCATCAATCCGAAGCATATCAAGTAACTGTCATCCTCGAGTAAGTTTTTCAAGCTCCTGAACTCACTACTAAGCTTACGAATGTCAGCCCACTTAGCTCTAACAGGCCCTTGCTCCCTAATGGAAATCAAAGGCTTCTTGCATACCAAGGACGGATGTAGGGAGGCAGCCCTGAGCTTGAGTCTGGAGCTGCCCAAAAAATTTTGGCCCAAATTATATATAAAGAAAAAAAAAGATATAAAGTTCAAATTTCACCAAGCAGCCCAAAAGAATTTATAAAGCAGCCCAAATTGAAATTCAAACTTTAGAAAGTTAGAAATTCAAAAATAGGCTTGAATTTTTTAAATTTGTTTCACTTTCCACTATTTGGTGTTGAAATATTATTTTATTTTCTAACTTGGTTGTAATAATCCTGTTGTATATGAATTACTTATACGTCGTTTCATTAAATATTAGATTACAATATAAATGTATATAACACTGGTAATGAATTCTTGTAACCTTTTAAGATTATGATTTATAAAAAACATTAGATTCTTATAAAAATGGACTAAGAAATTGTAGTTTGAGGAAAAAAACATTTCGGGGGCAGAACTCCCGTAAAAAGGTTCCTCCTCCCCCAGCCCACCCCTTCATCATATCCTGGCTCCGCCCCTGTTGCATATTGTAAAGACAGAAAAAACGATTAAGTTGGGAGCAACGAAAGCATACGAAATAGTTTCAACAAAACTCACCAGGTTCTCCAAAAAGGCGAAGAACAATGATGATCAGCAGGGGCTCCCTATGTCAAAGCTCTCATTCGTCCCTAGTGAAAAAGAAAGCGCCCTTCTAATTGGATACTTTGTTTGGACTATTAGTGGCTATCCTCCACTTCTGGTCAGGCTTTGGCGAGATGTTATACCACTCTACTGCCCATCGTTATTCTCCACAAAAGAAAATATGCCACCATCTGACCCCACCCATTAGGTGTAATCTGTGAAAGAGCAAGGTTGAAGTTTCGAAGTACTTCTTGAAATAATGGATGAAGTGGCAGGTAAAGGCCTTACTGCATTGCAGGCTTATAGATGGCGATGAAGCCCTCTAAATGATCATCAGCACGCTCGTGTGGACGAGGCACGCGAACTTGAATGGTCACTGGAGCGAACTTTATCCATAATTTTCGAATTGGTGCGAGGGTCCTCCGATGGGTTTTGGAAATCCGCATTCTCCAAAGACATTTGGAGAATAGGAAGATTGATGAGCTACTATAACTTCTAGGTTTTCTAGTGATTTATCGGTAGTAGGAAAGAAAATAGGTAATGGAACGATAATGGAACAGGACAATGAAAATCCCACAAAAACACACAGAAATGGGCAGAGAATAAGTGAGTGCAACAAACAAATAACTTTACCTATGAACATGAATTTTTCGCCAGAAAAATAACTTGGAAATGCCTTTCTATTGCCGGAGAACTCTGGATGCCTTGGAGTACTATTGGAAAAAGTAAATAAATGACATAGGCAGTTAAAAGTTTATATAGGCAAAGCCCCCCGGATCTCAGTCGTTGATTTAAACCCTAAAGCTCTAAGTCGTTGTTAGGGTCGAAGGTGAAAAGGCGAGAAATGACGAATTTGGAATTAATGGCTGGGGCAGCGCCTGCTTCCCTTCATTCCATTGGCAGCAATAATAATGTTGATGCTGTTTCGAAATCTAAAAGACACAGCTCATCATTACCTATCCTAAGAGTATCTCCAATTGGCTCTTTAAACATAAGATTCTCTCCATTTTAAAAAGCCAAACTTTAAAATTATGCTTCAATGGACTCTCTAAATTAACTTTTTAAAATAGAGAGTGGGTTTGGCTCTCCAAATTTGGAGAGCAAAATCCACTCTCTATAATTAAATGTATTCAAAGAATTTCAATTTTCAATACTCTATATAATGATTGAATTAAATAGTGTATACAAAATAAAATAGAAAAAATGGAATAAAATTATATAATAATTAGGAGAGAGACATGTTAAAAGACAATAAATGAAAAAATAACAAATACTTATTGGAAGAAGTAAAATAAAGTGTTAAAAATAAAGAGATTGTTGGAGCACTTAAAAAATTTTACTCTCTAAATTTATAGATGCTCTCTAAAATGCTCTTTATAAATAGAGAATATATTGTAGATGCTCTAATAATGTGAAATTTAAATTTAAAAAGCACGCCAACCTGGACACTGCCACGTGGAGGCCCATTCAAGAGTTGAAGTGAAGGAAAAAACACCCGAAAGTTGAAGAAGAGAATTGAGAAACCTACGATTAGAGCATGTGGGATAAATTAGAACACAAAGTTTGATAAAAAAAATCTCAGTAAGGTAAATGATATACCATTGGAAAGTTATTGAGTTACGAGTTCAACACTTTTTGCAAATCGCAATTTGAAGTTTCGTACAAGAAGTTATGACCATTTGAATATCAATCTCTGAAGCACTCTTCGCCCGCTCGAGCGGTCCTTCACTTGAAAATCCCTAGAGCTAAAATTGAGTTATTTTAGGAAAATTTTAGGGCATATTTTAGGGAAATTTGGAAAATGCTAGATGAACAACTTGAACATAAAGTTAGACCACCATGTGTAAAATGTCAAATATGTCTTTTGAAAAGACATAAATATGAATTTGAATTGTCTTTTTAAAGGACAAATTTGATATTTTACACATGGTGGTCTAACTTTATGTCCAATTTGATGTTCATCTAGCATTACTCGAAAAATTTATGTACGAAATTGAACCCTAATTGGACCGTTATAAATAAGAGAATTCTTAGGCTTAAAGGGGTTCAAATTTTGGGAGAAAAAAAGAAAAATAACACAAGAATTTACAAGAATTTCTTCATCCGGGTAAGTTTCTTGGGATTTTAAGCAAGATAAAGTTGTGATTCTTGGGTACTCTATTGAAGACATATAAAGGGGACAAAATTAATTTTCTACCTTCTTCTTGTAATCAAATATTCCGAGTATGAATTTTCAATTTATTATGTATTTTTGTAACTCAATCATGGTAGGCTAATTCTTCATATGCTATGGATGATATGTAAACTATTAGCTGATATTTTAATTTAAGAAATCTCTTTTCTAATCTTAATTTATGTTGGTTGATTTGTGTCAAAATTATAATTGCCATTTGGATGAATGATCAACATTTGAACGCATTTCTGACTTATCTTGCTTCCGGAAGGTTCAAAGTAGGTTTAGTTCATTGTTGCCACCAACACAAGTCCTATATAAGTTAAGATTAATTTTATAAGCTTGGTGCAATCAAACTAGATAATCTTATATTCGAATTCGAAATAGGAATAGGAATATTTTGGGTTGTATATGAAAATATGTCTAATTCTACTCGCAAGAGATTATTTGATAACTTAGGATTATCGATTAGCAAATTAAGCATAAATTGGATTAGAAGTGGGATTTTGGGAATTAAAATAGATACTAATGGCAGAGTCGGATTCCTAGCGTAACTCATTTACTTGAATTTTCTCTAAAAACCATATTTGCTAGTAGTTTAAATCATAGTCATAATATATGCATATTTATAATCACTTCATTCGATCATTTATAGTGTGTATTCGATTTAAACTCGAATTAGTTTAAAGTAAGCAAAAATTTAAATCATTATGACAACGATACTCTTTTACTCACTTTATTATTATTTGTCAACAAACCCATACACTTGCAGGATTTTATCGAACACAAGTCCCAAAAGCTAATGATTATGTGTTCAAATCATACACCTAACATAAATGATAGAATCGGATTTGGGAGATTATTGTTACCGTCCAAATTTAGCGAGGGTGCCGCATCATCTTGCGGGCCCCAGCAAGGACCACCTTGGTGTTCGCTCAAGTTACACTTGGTAGTGGCAACTTTATGTGGCACCTAAGGTCATCATTTACCTTTGGCTATTTTCTACCAAGCAGACCCTGAGGTGGCCTTCGCAACTTCATTGAATCCCATCTAGTGCTGTCCTTCGTCAACTGTCCTTGCACACCCACGAAGTCTTCCAAACAATCCAACATTATAGGAGAAATCCCAATCCTAATTGGAGAGATTATTTAGGAATAGATTATTCTTGATTGACAAGATAACTCCCGTAAGGAACTAATGGTGTAGATGATCTAGCTTTGACTTATCTGGATGCGATGGATCGAGATCGTCATTCTTCAAAGAAATGAGCATCGATTTTGCATTCGTGCTCACAATTTCTATTATAATATGTTTTCAGAATCGTTTCGACGAGCCGATCAAGACTAGTCACTTTGCCATTACTAACAATGGATTTTAGCCATTTCAAGTCGTCTTGTTATCTTAAAACGACAATCTTTAGTTTGTCATGTCCATTTTTGTCTTTTTGTATTTATTTATCAATTAGAGTTTTATTTCAGCTAGAGTTTCAATATTTAAGGAGTCTTTTTTTCATTCATAAACGGTAATTGTTGTTGAATAACATTGTTGTTCTTGGAGTTTCTCCACTTTAATCAATTTAATTCGGTATTATATGAATTAACGAGTTGAGTTTGAGTTAGTTTCATTTATACACATTTCTGCCTACTTCGGGAACCCCATGTCAATCCATAAAAATCAATAGTGAAGCTTAGATATTGACAAAGACATGAGCGAAATCTTAGAGCATCTCTAATGCACTCCGTCTATTACTTTCTAGATGTGACACTTAAGCATAGATAGACAGAATTATAAAAAAAACCCCTCTCCAATGCATGGTGACGAGGGCTTCGTCTAGCTCACACAAAAAAATAGACACCATCTAGAAATCTGTCTAAATTTAAACAGACTTATAGATGAAGTGACTCAACAAATTTAAATTCATATCAGCATTTTTATAAGAAAAAAAAAGGTCAGACGAGGGAAATAAAAATTGAAGACCTGCCAATTTTAAGAAAATTAATGCTACATAAGCGGTAATATTAGTTTTAGACAGAACTCATTCGAGATGAATTTATAATTTGACCGTCTATTCAATAAACGTAGTGCCACATGGACTGGAGGTCTGTCTATTTACCTACCATGTAGATTACAATAGATGGAGTGCATTGAAAATGCTCTTAAGAATGTGCCAATCAATCTGGATTTGACCTTATCTACATGACGAATGAGAGTCCAATCGGATAACTAGTTAATTGCTATCATCAACAAGCTAGAGTTCTCACCTTACTTGATTCATCTCCATTCAAAGGTACGTATTATTTCTACACAAAACTCTAATCAAATTTTTGCATACTTGTTTTTTACACACCCAAAACATCCCATATTATCTTCTTCCTAAAGTTAACTTGATCGTCGGAGCATCAATGATTGCCGTCCTCTCTCTTTTTGTCTTGATAATCTTGGTGCCTCGTGATTATACAAGTGTGAAAGTAACATACATGTTGGTGAAAGATTGCGTGGAAATGTATTGACACGTACATGATACATTTTTGAAGCTCAACAATCATTAAATTTTTTGAAGAGAAGCTAATTGTGTTCACTTTTTTGTCATCAACAAATGCACTCCATAAATGTCTTTTAACACGTTGGCTTCAATATTCTTAAAAATTTTAAAAATTTACAATTTTAATATAGATATTGAAGACCATAATTTCTACGTTATTTGCTTATTTTGTATTGATATTTTAATGGGAAATTGGCGCAAATGGTCCCTAACGTATCATGTTAGTGCGCAAATGGTCCCTAACCTTTCATTTTTTGGCTAATGGTCCCTAACCTATCCATTTAGGTGCGAAAATGGTCCTTGTGGACGGATTCGTTAAAAATCCGTTAAGCAACCTTTCATTTTAGTGTGCAAATGGTCCCTAGCAATGTTTTTGTCTTTATTTGTGGGGTAAAATTGTCGAGTTACATCTTTCTTTCAATTGGCGCAAATGGTCCCTAACCTTTACCTTTTTTAAAGCAAGAAATGGTCCCTAACCTATAATTATATTTTGGTGCACAATTAATTCTTATTTGATGAAAAGACAAAAATATATTTACTTTTAATTAAAAAAAAATTGCAATTGGATTCCTAACTTAAAAAAAAAAGTAAAAATGAGTCCGATACTTTAATTTTTTATTAAAAAAATTAAAGGAAATTGGCGCAAATGGTCCCTAACGTATCATGTTAGTGCGCAAATGGTCCCTAACCTTTCATTTTTTGGCGCAATGGTCCATAACCTATCCATTTAGGTGCGGAAATGGTCCTTGTGGGACGGATTCCGTTAAAAATCCGTTAAGCAACCTTTCATTTTAGTGCGCAAATGGTCCCTAGCAATGTTTTTGTCTTTATTTGTGGGGTAAAATTGTCAAGTTACATCTTTCTTTCAATTGGCGCAAATGGTCCCTAACCTTTACCTTTTACAAGCGAATGGTCCCTAACCTATAATTATATTTTGGTGCGCAATTAATTCTTATTTGATGAAAAAGACAAAAATATATTTACTTTTAATTAAAAAAAATTGCAATTGGATTCTAACCTTTAAAAAAGTAAAAATGAGTCCGATACTTTAATTTTTTTATTAAAAAATTAAAGAAAAACTAACAAATTGACAATATACTAAATTATTTTGTATATTTTATGAACTATTATAAAATAACTAAAATTGAAATCATAATTATTAACGAGTGTGCTAATTAAAATTATTTTATTGTTATTAAGTAATCATATTATTTAAAATTTAAAATTTAATTTTATCATCACAAAATAAAAGGAAAATAAATGTCACAAATAAAAATTTTAATTATGCTCAACTCAACTCGATTTTATACGATCTCATATTCTTGGGTCAATTCAACCCACTTTTGAGCCACAAAGAAACTGGACCATTCTTATTTTAAAATTTAATTTATTTTTGAATTTAAAAATAAAAAAAAAAGCTTCATCTCACCCCCCCCCTCCCCCCACCCCCACCCCCACCCCCACAAAACCAGATCAGGGGGAGGATTTCTCCTCCCGGCTGTCGTCGCCGCCGCTGATTGGCGACCGGAGGGAGAAATCCCCTCCCTTCCGGTCGCGAAACCACGGGGAGAAACCCCGGTTTTGTCAAGCGTCGCAGTTGATTAGGGAGAAATCCCCTATTCGCCGCGAATCGTCGCATGCCGAATAGGGGATTTCTCCCCTAATCGCCGCGAAACCAGATTTCTCCCCGGTTTCATGACCGGAAGGAGGGCTTTCTCCCTCCCGGTCCGCCGTCGGCCGGCGATCGGAGGGAGAAATCTCCTCCTCCCCCTGGTTTTAACAATGGTAGGGTGGGGTGGGGTGGTGGGGTGGGGGGTGGGTGGTATGGGGTGGTGGTGGGGTGGGGTGAAATTTTTTTTTATTTTAAATTCAAAATAAATTAAATTTTAAAATAAGAATGGTGGGTTTCTTTGTGGCTCAAAAGTGGGTTGAATTGACCAAGTAAATATGAGATCGTATAAAATCGAGTTGAGTTGAGCATAATTAAAATTTTTATTTGTGACAAATTTATTTTTCCTTTTATTTTGTGATGATAAAATTAAATTTTAAATTTTAAATAATATGATTACTTAATAACAATAAAATAATTTTAATTAGCACACTCGTTAATAATTATGATTTCAATTTTAGTTATTTTATAATAGTTCATAAAATATACAAAATAATTTAGTATATTGTCAATTTGTTAGTTTTTCTTTTAATTTTTTTAATAAAAAAATTAAAGATCGGACTCATTTTTACTTTTTTTAAAGGTTAGGAATCCAATTGCAATTTTTTAATTAAAAGTAAATATATTTTTTGTCTTTTTTCATCAAAATAATTAATTAATCGCGATCAAAATATAATTATAGGTTAGGAGGACCATTCTGCTTGAAAAAGGTAAAGGTTAGGGACCATTTTGCGCCAATCGAAAGAAAGATGTAACTCGACAATTTTACCCCACAAATAAAGACAAAAAAACATTGCAGTGACCATTTTGCACCAAAACGAAAGGTTCATTAACGGATTTTTAACGGAATCCATCACAAGCGACCATTTCCGCACCTAAATGGATAGGTTAGGACCATTGCGCCTAAAAATGAAAGGTTAGGGACCATTTGCGCACTAACATGATACGTTAGGGACCATTTGCGCCAATTTCCCTATTTTAATCAACCACCGGTCAATATAATTTCTACGTTATTTGCTTATTTTGTATAGTCTACGATCTACCGTGCACGCAGCGAACTAGTCCACACAAATACACTCACAATTGAACAATTTTCTACTTCTGACAAGAACAAGAAGACCTTAAAAATATCAAAACCGGATTAATATTTATACAAGCAAACATTAGGAAAATCAAAAGGGAAAAAAGCCCTAATTGTTGGAAAATTCCACCATTCTCCAACCAAGATGGAAAATTCAACCCAAGAATCCAACCTCCGATCTGAAATCTGCGTCACCTATGATTCTCCCTACCCTATCTACGCCATGGCCGTCACCAACGCCGCCGCCTCCCCCCATCTCCGCCGTATCGCAGTCGGCAGCTTTATTGAAGAATTCAACAACCGGGTGGACATCCTCTCCTTCGACCACGACGCCTTATCCCTGAAACCTACTCCCTCCCTCTCCTTCGACCACCCTTACCCACCTACCAAGCTCATGTTCCATCCCACCCCCTCCGCCTCCACCTCTACCGCCACTTCCGCCGCCAACCTCCTCGCTTCCTCCGGAGACTGTCTCCGCCTCTGGGAACTCCGTGACACATCCATCGAGCCTATCTCCGTTTTCAATAATAGTAAAACGAGCGAATTCTGTGCCCCGTTGACCTCTTTCGACTGGAATGAGGTCGAGCCGCGGAGAATTGGCACTTCAAGCATCGACACCACTTGCACTATATGGGACATTGAAAAGGGTGTTGTGGAAACCCAGTTGATCGCCCACGACAAGGAGGTTTACGACATTGCATGGGGTGAAGCAGGAGTTTTCGCTTCAGTTTCTGCAGATGGTTCTGTGAGAATTTTTGACTTGAGGGATAAGGAGCATTCCACCATAATATACGAGAGCCCGCAGCCAGACACTCCCTTACTGAGACTGGCTTGGAATAAGCAGGATTTAAGGTACATGGCCACCATATTGATGGACAGCAATAAGATTGTGATATTGGACATTCGATCACCTACAATGCCAGTCGCGGAATTGGAGAGGCATCAGGCGAGCGTGAACGCAATAGCATGGGCTCCACAGAGCTGCAGGCACATTTGCTCTGCTGGGGATGACGGACAGGCACTTCTTTGGGAGCTGCCCACAGTTGCAGGGCCTAATGGGATTGATCCTATCTCAATGTATACAGCCGGTGCTGAGATCAATCAGCTTCAGTGGTCTGCGGCGCAATCTGACTGGATTTCCATTGCCTTTGCAAACAAGTTGCAGCTGCTGAAAGTTTGAGGTAATTGGGGATTAGTTATATATCATCTGCCGAGTGCTTTGAGATATAATGACTTTGTCAGGTGCTGTATTCTGTTTTATTTAGAATAGTGTACAAGATCTTGAGATAATTTTATCCAATTATTGAGTTTATATACATATTTTCGTTGATGGATGTCCTGTTCTCATTGGTTGTTCTAGTGCTTTGTTTTTGCATTATGTGTCTATGAGATTCAAAGATGTCTTCCATTCTCACGAGGAAGAAGGTTTTCTAAGAAGACAGGAAAATCTTGCGATTATGGCAGTTTAATTTTGGCAAAATTTGCCTCTAGTTGTTCTATTCTACTATCAACTATTTAACCCATACTTCCAAAGAGAGAATATAAGATAATAATACTATAATAGTAAATTAGGCTTCAATGGCAGTTTGATCTTTGCCCAATCCAACATTGCATTTCTGTCAGATGGAGTGTAGTTCTCTAACTTTTGAAGGGCGATTAGATACCCCCATAATGAGCAGAATGCTTGGATGCATTATAGCTCCCCATTTATCCTATGTTTTACATAATCTCTAGCTCCCTTAATGTGTTGTGTTCTGCAAGAATGCTCTTGAGAACTTGCTCTCTGCTTCACTTTTCCTGATGCTATGTTTTTGACCAGTGAATTAAAACTAAAATAGAAGCAAGTGATGTCCCATTGGACCCAATTTGTCACACTCCCATACGAACCAGAGTCAAACGTAAAATGGCTATTAATGACTAGAACATTGTTGGCAAGAAGGTGCCTTATGATGTCCCGTTGGACCCAATTTGTCACACTCCCATATGAACCAGAGTCAAACATAAAATGGCCGTTAATGACTAGAACATTGTTAACAAGAAGGTGCCTTATATTTTCTTGAATCAACCACATGAAATTTTTTGGTAAGTCTACATGGCATGTAAAAGATCGTGTTCTGATTTGTGTATTTATCTGATTATTGTTTTTTCCCTTCTCATATTATAACTAATAATACACTTGTGATATTTATTTTAATCTATATCACTTTCTCATAAAGTTTGCCACTTTTGTACTCGTATAAAGAGCAAAATACAGGGCGTTACTATGTGTTAGCTTCAGCGTGTTGCAAAATTAAATAGCACAACATATTCAAGGACTGAAGAAACTATTTTGACTATCATATTTTTGAATTGGAGTGAAAGATACTTGCAATTATGATAACACGGACTGAGAATTTTCTTAAATCATATCCTTGATGTTTTGTGTGGCTTTTTAAGCAATAATACGAGGAGAGATGTACACAAGAATTTATTATGATGGTGACTGCCATAACCAGGAGCAAAACGAAGCCAGACAACCAGGGAAGTGGCAAACTGTGATATGTAATTTTTCAACACGGTGAAGCTAACACATAGTAACCCCTGTATTTTGCTCTTTATACGAGCAGGAAAGTGGCAGACTTTATGAGAAAGAGATGAAGAGTTAAAGTAATTATCTTAAGTGTATTATTAAGATATAATTTGAAAAGGGAGAAAATAACAATCAGACACAGAAAAAAAAATAAAATGACAACATGATCTTTTACATGTCATGAATGGATTCAAGAAAATATAATGCACACCTTCTTGTTAACAACAATATAGTCATTAACGGCAATTTATGTTTGATTCTGTTTCATATGGGAGTGTGACAAATTGGGTCCAATGGAACATCACTAGCTTTTGAACTCCTTAAAAAGTTGATTATCTTTTTCCTCAATTTCTTTTTTCCTATTCTCCATTGCAAGCTTTTGCTTTACAGGTGGATGTCTTCATAGACAAAATTACTATAAGGTAAAAGAAAAATAAGAGAACTCAATAAGAATTCAACGTCTTGATTGAACCTAGATCCTTCCAATAGAGCATCTCTTGGCGTTGAGGGTTACCACTTTTAACTTGATTGGGAATCAAAATGTAGTTTTATTTGAACCAGAGTTTTACATAGTAATTTCTTGTCTCGTTTTTTGGTCAGTTCCTATAATTTAAGTTAACCATAAAACAAGTTAAAAAAATTACCTGTGGCATTTGACATAATAACTGAAGATTCTCAAATCAAGAAAATAGTATTTTAATTCTTTTTCCGATATTTTTTTATTTTTATTTCTTCGCCTTAGAATCTCATTCATATCAAGACGAAACATTCACTTTCATTGGCATAATTCGACCGAAAGATTGACCATATAATCCTTGCCTTTACCTCAATCTTTCCATGGCATACTAGAGATATAACAGAGAGTTATTTAACTGATAAGTGATGACTAAACCTTATGCACAAAGACATGTTTGGCAAACAAATAGCTTTCTTGTTAGTTGGGGACCCTCATAATTGTGGATCCTGTAGCTTATAAGCCAAATAAGTTAGGAATTCCCGCCTTATTTGGTTATAAGCTGTGGGACCCACCGTTATGTTTTTGGTCCACACAATTTGTGGACCTCCAGCAGCCGGCCCATTAATTTAACAGTGAAGGCCATTTACCCTGCGCTTTAATCGACTCCAAGTTCATAGCCAATGAATGGAGCCACAGCCTGCTGATTTCCAACCAAGGACACGCTCAAGAGGTTGGTCTCAACTTTCCCTTGATAGAAACCAGAGATAGGAGTATCGTTTGTAATTTTTTGACCCTTGTAAGAAGCATATACTACTAGCTCATCGTAGTAAATACCCACCTTCTCGTTTGGATTGATGGACTTAGAAAGAATGGAGATGTGAGATTGAGTTAATAAATATTGGCTTCTTTGAGAGAGAACTGAGCCAAATAAGATAACCGATCAATAGGATTGAAAGCATGAATGTGGAGAAATTAAAGAATAGCTTCTGGAACTTGAGGAAATTGAATCTTTACTGGGCACAGTGTTTGGGAGATATCTCATTGATTTGAGACATAATTTTGAGAGGGGGAGAGAGAATTGTTTTCTGCCAAGACAACGGAGAACTGCAAATGATGTGCGTGTGTGGGGGGCTTTCATTAAAGGGATTCAGGACCGTAGAAAGCAGCAATTATTTTTCTGGTTTTTTCCTTTTGACTGGAAGTTCAATACTGTAGGAGGTAGCTTTTTTTTTTTTTTTTTTCCCCACCTTAATTATTATTTACTTTCTAAATATGGTTAATTGACATTTAATGAAAAATAATGGTGGATTTTCATTAGCGTGGGACAGACACTACTGAATTCATTTTTAATACTCAACCTTGGGAAAATGTCAATTTCTGGTGAATCAAGGAGCATAGCATAGAGAGAAGTGTTGTATACATGCATTGATGATGGTTGATTTATGAGTCGGTAAATGGAACATTTTGATCACTATCCTTGAATATGCATGATACGAATGCATTCACTTCGTATCATGCATGTCCTTTACTAGATTTCGATATTCTGGACTATGAATTCTTATCTCAGTTGATATCTGATGGGCAGTGCTTCTAGAATTATTATTAGATGAGTTATTCACTTTCTAAAGCGCTAATAGGTAGGCCAATAGCCAATAGCCTTTGTTATGTATTGTAGTTAAGTGATAAATTCTGCAATCTTCAAATTCATTCGTCACTGCATACGCCTGGTCTTATTTAGAATGCTTGTTTAACGTTAAATTTGACATGAGGTCTATGAAGATATGCTTAAAAAAAAAAAAGGTGAAATCAAAATCTTCAAAATGCATGATTGAATAGTATGGGATATTATATTATTTGATTGCCAAGTGGAATCGAGAAAAAATATTACTGTCCAGGAAGCAAAGTCCGTTAGAAATAAGGGCATTGCAATTTGCAGGGGGGTAAATATTACAGAATAAATAGATTCGTCTTAGTTTAAGACTCAGAAGGTGATGAAGGTAGAAAATAGAATTTGTGGACACTAGAAGTTAGAACCGTTGAAAGTGATTGTCAAATGCCTTGTACATTTAATCAATAAATTCAGTGGTTGTATACGATGTGATGCAGTGGAAGTGTGAAAATAAACATGGGAACATAAAATTTGTTGATTATAGAGATCGTTTGTTAATTCTAAAGAATGTCTAGAATGGATTTCAAAAAGTTAAAAATTTCTCCCATTTCTATTAATATTTTATAGTAATAAAAACATAGCCACACGTTGTGTCACGGATCGCATCTTAGCTTAACGCTAATATCCGTGACTATCGGGGATGACGGGTGAAGTTGACTTGACATGATATTATAGGTGGCTGTAATGGCAGTAACTTCGTATGAGGAGTAGAGAACCTTGACAATAGAGTTTGGAGAAGCCGTTTTACGGAGAGCTTCCCTAAGGAGTTAGGAAGCTTCCTACCAAGGTAGATGACAATCGGAGTCCATTTGGTTATGAGACATAAGGGCCAAATGCGACAACGTTGTGTAGTGGCATTGTTGTAATTTCAGAATATTGCAAGGGCAATAGCTCAGCGGTCGAGTATCCGTTGGGGCTGAAACTTATTAGATTTCATATTGAAAATGTTAGCTTCGCTACAGATCAAACGGAGCGTCATTTGGAGATCGGGAACACCGGTTATGAAAGTTACGATTCCTCGGCCAAAAGACGTCTATTAGTGTCACTTGGGTTATTTCTCCGTATCTATTATAAGGGAGGCATGCTTGGTGAGCAGTAGCCAGCCTCTCCCGTGCTTCAGTCCCAATGGAGGAACAGCCTGCAGGCTAACTTTATGCAGTAAATGAGCAATCCTTAGGGGCCATGGGGGCAACTATGGGCCTGTTTTAGACACCTCAAGAGAGGGCTAAAGTACTCGTTAGAGTTTAGAGTTTGGGAACTCTTCGGGCACCGTTGGCTTTCGGGGCCTTCGTTGGGCATCCGAAAGAGGCCTGAGATTACCGATAGAGTATTGCTATGCCCGAGGGCTACGCTAAGGATGCGGTAACGCCTCTAGGCCGAATGAGCTATCGAGGAAAGTACTTTAAATGCCTCGTATGCTAACTCGTGCGCTTTGGCTATGGGTTCCAGCCTTGCCGCGGGGTCCGTTGGTTAGAAATGCGGTTGTGGGGACAACGCCGCATAGTTGGGTGAATATGGCAAGATGCCGTTGTGGTTGGAGCGAGTATGCTATGAAGGCACTTCAAGTTAGCCACGGATTATCAGTTGGCCCTGCTTGGGCGAGACCCTAACGAGGGACATTGCGGCACGCAATTAGCCAATATGTCCGTAGAAGGGATGAGCACAAGGATTGTGTTGTGGGGCATGCAAATGACCCTCAATGCTTCGGACGGAGCTATGGAAGCTCCTATCCATCGAGTATGCTTCAAGAGGACCGTATATTGTGCATGAGCATGCGGGCAAACTAGCTAAGTCAGTTCAACAGAGTTGGAGAACATCGACGAAGATGTGCATTGAATGAAATGCCACCGGAACGAGAAGTAGAGTTCACAATTGATCTGATTCCTGGATCCATACCCATTTCTAAAGCTCATTATAAAATGACGCCAAAAGAGTTACATGAATTGAATGCCCAAATAGATGAGTTATTGGGAAAAGGATTTATTCGACCCAGTGTATCACCGTGAGGAGCACCTATGCTATTTGTCAAGAAAAAAGATAGGTCAATGATGATGTGTATCGACTATCGGGAGTTGAACATAATCACTATTAAGAATAAGTACCCCCTTCCTAGAATTGAAGATTTATTTGACCAACTACAAGGGGCCAAAGTATTTTCAAAGATCGATTTGAGGTTAGGATATCACCAGTTGAGAATCAAACCTAGTGACATCTCAAAGATGGCCTTTAGAACTCGTTATAGTCACTTTGAGTTCTTAGTTATGCTGTTGGGCTTAACTAATGTTCCTGGAGTTTTCATGGACTTGATGAATCGCATTTTTCATGAATAATTGGACCAGTTTGTCATCGTATTCATTGACGAAATCTTAGTGTACTCTCAGAGTGAAGAAAAGCACGAGGAACACTTGATGATTGAGTTAGATTCTAAAGAAGGAAAAATTCTTTGCAAAATTCAAAAAGTGCGAATTCTGGTTGGAATGGGTAGTATTTCTTGGACATGTGGTCACAACACAAGGAATAGAAGTGGACTCCAGTAAAGTAGAGACAGTACTGAACTGGTCAAGGCCAACCAATGTAGGAGAAATCCGTAGCTTTTTCGCGTTTAGCAAGATATTACATGAGGTTTATTGATGGATTTTCTAAAATATCAGGACCATTAACACAGCTGACCCGCAAGGGTATAAAGTTTGACTGGACAAAGAAGTGTGAAAGCATTTTCGAGAAATTGAAGAAGTTAGTTAATGCGCCAGTATTGACTATGCGCATTAACTATAACTGAAGGATCAAAGCGTTTCGTAGTCTATAGTGATGCATCCAAACATGGGATTGAATGTGTATTGATGCAACAAGGCAACGTAATTGCGTATGCATCAAGACAGTTGAAGCCTCATGAGCAGAACTATCCCATGCATGATCTAGAGCTAGTTGCAGTAATCCACGCTCCAAAAATTTGGAGGCATTATCTGTACAGAGGAAAGTTTGACATCTATACAGATCATAAGAGCCTCAAGTATATTTTCATTAAAAAAGAGTTGAACATGAGGCAGATGAGATGGCTTGAACTGGTAAAGGATTACGATAGTGAAATCCATAACCATCTAGGCAAGGCAAACGTAGTGGCCGATGCCTTAAGTAGGAAGACAACATGATAAGTGGCAATGTTGACAGCACAGAGACCCCTATGGAAGGAATTTGAAAGATTAAGTCTCGAGGTGATTCCCACACTTTTTGATTCTGTTGCCCGGATTGCAGCACTTTCGATTCGACTAACTCTCCGTGATCGGATTAAGAGCCATCACAGAGGTGATCAGTTCTTCGAGTTTATCAAAGCCGAGATTGACACAGAGAAGCAAAAGAGTCTGATTAGGGAAGTTATTATCTTTTAATTAAATTCTGAAGACTAAAATAACTTTTGTAAATTTTAGTTACATTTTTCGTAACATTTATGGTGCAAAATTAATATCCACATTAAAATTTAACTCAACGTAACATTTTATCGTAAATGAAACAAATATAGAATTTCATAAATATAAGTTTCATTTATTATATTTAACAATAAAAAATTTTTAACTTTCTTTATTTGAGAACTGGCGTAGGATGGCGATGGCCAGTAGCGAAACTTAAATCTTAAAATCTTAACTTCTAAATTTTTAACTTGATACAATAAAATAAAGACCATATAAAATAAAATAAAATCTTAAAATTTATGCAAGTCTACAAAAGTAAAACCGCACTCTGATACTGAGTTATAACGCCTTGTATTTCCTTAACCTAATGGGTCACTTAAAAATCTTTAAATATCAATTGAAGACTCCAAATAAATTTTTCCGTTTCCTTGAATGGTTTTAAAATGTAACTGTTGTGAAAAAGTAACAAGCGCGCTAGGAAAAATGAATTAAACTTCTAAAGCCTTAAGGTTTACCAAACTACATTGGGTGTCGCTACAAATTATTTGACCATCTAAACATGTTCTAAAAATTATGATATTTGAAATGTAATTACTTGGAACCTTAGACAAAAACATATCAAAATTTCAGACCTTATCCATGTCGGTTGATATGTGAAAAACGTAACTAAAATTCCTTGAAAAACTATCACAGGTACTGACGCATATGATAAATTCATATGATATGCTTTTTGGGTGATTTCAATTTATGATATTATAGAACTTATATATCTATTAACTTCCACTAATTTTACCCAAAAATTCAAAATACACCAAAACTTATGATATTTCAAAGTTAAGAGCAGAATGTTGGAATATTCAGTATCACAACTTCACACTTCATCTTCAAATTTCCAAAATGGCAAACTAAATTATATTTTTGATTTTCCACCACTTTACAATAATAAATAAAAAATTCAATATTGTACTTAATTTTTACATCATAAATGGCTCGATTATATCGATAAAAAACATAAATTAAGTAAAACTACGCCGTTTTCTTCAAGGTCACTACTTTATGCCATTGCGCTAACGCTAACCATATGAATATGGAGATTTAATCATTTTATGGTGAGTATTTCATAAGAAACACTTAGTAGCAAATTATACTAACATATAAGAAATTACATGAAATTAAATGAAACATGCCATTCACTTAAACATACGTAGGAACAACATAATTTTGATAACAGGCACAACCTGAAATCATAAGTGATTACTTTCAATCACAATATACATAAGTGATTACCTTCAACTACTATCATCATATTCCATCTTAAATCATTAAGCATGGCATAAGTTTACATATTATTTCTCCAAAAATAAAATTCATAAAGATTTTTTTATGTAGTACAAGATAACTACCTTGTATTGAAGTCTTGTTGAGTTGACATGAGTAAAGAAATTTCCTGTACTTCTCCTCAAAATATATCCACGCCCTGCCTTTTTGTTCACCAAAATTCATGTGTTGTAGTGTGTTTGGGTGACAAAAAAGAAGAAGTGGAGAATGAGGAACAAATGGAGAATAGTTTTGTCTGATGTGGTGTACTTGTTTGGCCAAAAATGGGGAGGAAAATGAAGGAGTGTTTGTTGGGATTTTATACCTGGAAAAAGCTTGCTGAAAATTGAAAATGGTGCATGAAATACGTGAAGTTGAAAAGTGTTTTTGGGGGGCCAAAAATTTGGAATTAAAGAAGGGTGTTGCTGCCGGTTTTAGGTGGTTGAAAAGCAGAGAAAAATTAGAGATTCAAATTAGAGTGTGGGATGGCAAAAACAAAATGAGAAAAGGCATAAAAGGAAGACATAATTCTAGTTGTTGTTGGGCAGTTTTGAAGTGGGTTGAGTAGTGGACTAGTGGGACTGAAACATGGGACTGTGGGGTGGTTTTATTCAAGTAAAAAGGAGGGAAAAATCAGTTGCTTAAGGCCAAGTTTGAGAACCTTTGGATCTAGAAAACTAATGACAATGTTGTGGCTAAAAGGCTGATGGAAAATGGGACCTAAAGAGGCAATTTTCAGCATGTTAAGGAGGAACCCTAGGACAACTTTTAGCATTTTAGTTGGGGGTAAAATAGCTGCAATATGTGGGTGACAAGGTAGGTAAAAAGTGCTGATCATGGGAGAGAAAATGGGCTGAAGGATAAGACAATAATGGGCAATTTTTAGAATGGCTTTAGGGGCTGTTTGGGAGTCATTTTTTGGCAGAGATTAATGGTTTTAGATGTGTTTAGGCATGGCAATGGGCCGAGCCGAGCCGACTCAGCCCATTCAAAACGAGCTCGGCTCGCCCAAAGCTCGTCCCCAAAACGTGGGCTCAGTTCGGCCCACAAGCTCGTGGGCCGAACGAGCTGAGCCGAGCTACCCACGAGCTCGGCTCGGCCTTGATTTTTTTTTTTTGATAATTTAAAAAAAAAAGAAAATATCGGAAATGCTTCGATTGAATTGAGTATATAATAAATTCAGAGATTAAAGTGTGAAAAAAAATGAGTTTAGAATGGAGTATTTATAGGAAAATAATTGAATTTTTTCCAAAAAAAAAAAAAAGTAAAAATATGACCATTGGCACGAGCCCAAAACGAGCTCGGCTCGTATTTTGCTGAGCCGAACGAGCTCGGCCCTCTTTTTTTTTTTGGAGCTCGGCCCTAGCTCGTGCTCGTCCCTAGACAAGCTCGAGTCCGAGCTGGGCCGAGCTTTTACAAGCCGAGCTGACGAGCTTTTTTGCCACCCATAGATGTGTTTATTTGGCAAGATATAGTGGGCTATTTAGAGCTGACTTTCGAGCAGTTAGGTGGACCGAGTTTTGGGTTAGAAATGGGAGAATAAATATGACACTAAGCTAAATAAAATAACTGAAAAGTGGGCCAATAAGATGTTTAAATTTCAATTGGTTTTTAATTTAAACAATTAGTTTACAATTAACCCATAATTGATTCATGAAAAAAATATTCAGGTTAAGGAAAATGAATTAGTCTCGGTGATTAATAAAATTTCATGTTCATCATATAAAAGGCAAGCATATGCAAAACTTAACGCGACTTAAAAATATATTAAAAAAACATACTAGGAAGTTTGTCGCTACATCCATTCCCAACGCGTAGGTCTACTTCTCCCTTTTGTAGTAGTCTATCTAGTGTTCTTTAGACCCTGCATATTTGTGCAAATATCCCAAGAAGCTTAAGGAGTAGACGTGTATTTCAATGAAAAAGACACTTGAAGTGAAAGCCTCAGTACACTTCTTTCCCTTCAAGTTGGGATGGCACATTTCCTCTTTTAATGCCCTTTGTTTCCACAGTGAAAACATGGATCATCAAACTTGGATTTGTCCTTGTCTGTTTTGATTGTTTTTTCTAGGAGATTTGACCTTACTGGATCATTTCTAAAAGGTCCTTTTTTTATTTTTTATTTCTTCTTAGTGCCCTTAAAGGTGTCAATGGCCAAGATTTGTCCACTTCGTTTGTTTATATTGGGTTCAACAATTTTAGCATATTCAGCAACTCAAGTAGGGTACATTAAATCTTATTCATGTTGAAATTCATAATAAACTCCAAAAAGCTATCAGACAAGGGTTGCAGAGCCAAGTCAACACTTAGCTCGTGGTCTATGTAAAAACTCAATTTGTTTAATTTTTAATATAACCAATCATCTTCAGTACATGAGCACTGACTGAAGATTCTTCTACCATCATACCTCTGATCATACAACTCCTTGAGATGAGTTATAATGGTATGAGCATCCCGCCTTCGTGCTGCTTTTGTAACTAAGGTGACATAGCTGTAAGCATCACACATGTTGTAGTATTATTGTCATCACTATGTTTATTGTAAGTCTACACTTCCTCTGGCATTGCTTCCTTAGTAGGGGCCTTTGGCATTGGCTACTTGAGAACAATTCTCATATTGCGATGCCAGTCTAAAAAATTTGGTTCGGTAAGTTTGTTGGCATCCGCCACTCAAACTCATATAGTTACTCATGATTAAATACTGAAATGGCAAGATGGAAAATTAATTTAACATGGACTTTAATTAAATTAATTATACTCACGCTGTTTAAATTAAATTAATGACCCCTCAAATATTAGCAATAGAACTAGTTAGATTCTCAGTGGGCTAGCGACTCAACATGCCTTAATTAAACATCCATGTACATACTCCTATGAATCACATTTCTATGTGACTTATAGATCGTCAAATAGACAACTTATTGTCGTACACATCTTATGTGTTTATTTTATTGTGCCCCAAAAATTTTATTTCTTTGAGCGACTCAACAAAAATAAAATTTTAGTTAAATTCGACCCATTGTTCAGAAACATCGAATGTTTCATAGTGAAAAATATATTAATGAGCGAGCAGCCTTGAACGACTCAACAAACTGACATAAATAATAGATTTTGATTTTTCACTATAATAATGGAAGGCACGTTGTGTTAACCATTTAATATGAATTTAATATTTTGATTTAGTGGACTTTGTTTAATCACATTTATGTATATTAACTAACAACCAATATATGCAATCAATCATACATAATAATAATTGTGGACGATTATAGATTTTATCTATCTAGTCTTTCCAAGCCAAAAGAATGACTAGTTGGTCAATTCCCAAGGGACGTTGCATTTGATTATTGAATGCTAAATTCAATCATTTCCATCTCCTACTACAACGTGTATCATATATTAATTGCTCCATTGTGCCCCAATAGCAACATGTATCGTATACTAGTTGGCATGCATACTAGTTGGCATGCAGGCCAAGATAAATGAACATACAAAGCCATATTAAATAAGTAGCTCAAAAATTCAATTAAATAAATAATAGGCTCGTAAACCCATTTAATTAAATAATAGGTTCGTAGACCCAACCAACAATCAATGGGAAAAATGAACTAATCACATGGATCGAGTTCATAATCATCCATTAAATATCCATTTTAATATATAATATTAAAAATATATTAGTTTCTAAATTTGTAGTATTGACGGTGTAAGTCTAAATATTTTAGACATTTAAAAATGGCTTAAATAATTACTATTTTTTAACAATAAAATTAAGCAATTAATTCAATTAATCAATTAATTTTATTAATAAAGGGGATTTTCAAAATTTATTTTATCTCCCAATTTAAAATCATACCCTAAATTGAAGATAAAATTAGTATAGGGTCAAAATTGCAATTTTATAAAAGGTCAAAATTTAATCCGGTCAAAAAAATCAAAATATGGTTTAAAAGGAATTTTATTCAATAATGAATGTTTGATCAGCATCAAAAAATTTATAATTACAAATTTTGCAAAAAATTAAAATTTCATTTAAGACACTGTTTTTCTTTTAAAATTTGAGGAATTAATGTACAATTTTTGAAATTCCACAGTTAATCCATTAGAATTTCAAAATCAGTGGGCTTTCCTATTTTAAAAGTAGTGGTGCCGCTACCTATCGGCCACCACCCACTGACGCGCGGTGGCTTCCAAAGTACGGCCGTCAGTTACAGATTCGCTTTCCGATCTATTTTCCCATTCCGAACAAATCCAAAAACAATTTTAGATTTTTGTTTCAAAATTTTACAATTTATTGTTAAATCTCAAATAAAATAAAATATGTCAATAACAATTATTGTCCATTTACCAACGCAATCTAACAAACTCTAATAAGTAACAAGATAGTCTCTTATGCCATTACAAGGAATTGATGTATACATACACAACGAAAATTAAATCTACAATTTCTATAAGTCGGATCAATATTTTACTTATATAGAATCCGTGGTAGAAAATACCTTGATAAACACCGTGAAATTTGATTATCTAATTAGCAGGAAGTACAATCTTCAATACCATATATAGTTATCCAATTGTTTAGCTTCCAATAATAATTCATATAGCAAGAACAGATTTATACTTCTATGATCAAGAACAGATGAAAGCGAGACTTTAGGAGCAATTGTATTGAATTCTGTCTCTTGTTTGTGCTGGTAAGTAATGAACTTCGATTATGATTTCACAAACCGTGGCTTAGTATATATAGACGACGCTAATACCTAGTTCTAGTCTTATTACAACTCTGTTAGCTTATAACTAACGGACCTAGTTAATTAATTTGGCTCAATAAGTAATTAAGTCTGACTTGTTAATTATTTGAATCTTGGACGTTAATCTTACCAAATTGAAGTTGTTTGGCATCTTTTCTTAAAAATTAAAAGCAAAGGTTGTCATGTTTATGACACTAACAACCAAAAGTTTCATTATATTCTCGAAATTTGTAATCAATATTATGTACTTGATTACTTGATTGAGAGAGATGACTATTGACATATTTAGTAAGCTGGTGGACAAATAATATGTAGGAAGAAAATAATAAAATTTTAAATATAATAATATTTAGTATTATTGAATATTTTGTATTAAATATACATCATCTTAATGTCACATGCAATGTAGTAGAATATTGTTACTTTAATTGTACAGTAAAAAAGAAGTATAGTTTTTCTCTACGACATATGTTAAAATAGTATGGTAACCATACTATATTTTTCATTCAATAAGCAATGAAAAGCAAAAGATTGTAATTTGGTGACAGTAGTGAACTGAAACTTTATTAGGACGAAGATTACACTATTCAGTGTTGTGTCCTCCCTATGGACGTTTCGGGCAGCAGCGACTTAGTAGAGTTCTTCCATCCTGGACAATATGAATTATTATTATAGTACAGTAAACAAGGCCCATTCACCCTTATGGACCAGAGACAATCTTCGTAACATTTATCGTATATGCTGTCCGAGTAAACGATGTAGTTGCCAAAACCATGTGCAGTCTGAAGGTCGCAGAAAAACGTTGTAGTCCCAAATAAGTTTCGATTGAATCGAATAGTGAAAGTTTGCTTGAATACAAGTATATGAAACCCAACATCATCATCTTCGGAATAACAGTGAATCCGAATTTTTTCACCACTTATATCATTTCTAATTACAAGATTTGTTTTTGCTTCAGATAGGCTAATTACCAAGCCAAGCAATACTACAAGTTTCATGATGAATTCATTCATTCTTTCTCACTTTCTTTTTCAAAGTTTTCTTCCCCTTAATGTGTATTTATAATTAAATGGAGGTTGTTGTAATTATATAATCAGTGATGCATTTTGTTAGTATTTTATAATAACAGTTGAATATTCTACAAATCTTATTTTATAATAATAGTGCATTCCACCAATCTTATTTCATATTAACAGTATATTCTACAAATCTTTAAAACAGTAAACCTAAATTTCCCCACACTATTTACTGAATTTCACAATACACACATGATCTCCCCATTATGGTCAACACTAAATAAGTGCTTGTTTGGTAAAGTTTTTATGTAGATTATAAATAGTGCGTACGAAATGTGTGGATAAATAGTAAATAAAGTTGTGGGTCCTACAAAATGTGTAAATAAAAGTGATGTTTAACCAACTTATAAGTCTTTATAAACACTGTCAAACGTACTGTAAGTTTGGATTATCTATAATCAAATTTATTGCTTGTGCCTTGCAGACTTGGTCAATTATTTTTATGCCAATAAGTTGTTGGAAGCATGGGTTATTTTATCATCTCTTTTACCAAATAAGGTGCACATCGTGTTGCTTTTGACTTCTTTAGTTAGTCGATTGTTAATTTTTCGCAAGTCTTCTATTGTGGGCTATTGTATTTAAACTAATCGATTGAAGAATGGTGGAGGAGAATAACATTTTCATAAACTTGAAAATTGAACTGGGAGGTGCTAACCCCTCAAAGCATTAGCAATATTACTTTGGTTGTTTCATCTACCATTAAGCAAAAGTTATGGACGTAATATATGGTATCAAAGCTGGGAAATAGAGGACAGAGTGAGAAACTAGAAGACACGGTGGCATCACTTGCTGTGGGACAAATGGTGATTTTAGAGGGCCAGAAGGAACTTTTAGCTCATCTCACTGAGAGAATGGAGAAGTTAAGCCAACAAGTTTCTAGAAAATCTCAGGTGGAATCAGGCGAAAATTCCAGTAATAGATTTTGGGAATGTAAGAATCACCAATCCTCAAGGTGGTTCCTTGAACAACTTGGTTCCCCGCATGGTTAAGTTTGTAAATTACACTCATTAAAAACATTCAAACTTGAACTTTTGCTAGTCCCAAGAAAAAACAAGACAAAATAAAAATTCAAAACCATACAAAGAAAAGATTGTGCATACCGTTGGACTCCCTACCACGTTGGCCTCAGGTTTAGATCTAAGCAAATTTAATTTATTAAAATTGTCCAAATATTGCTACATAAAAGATTTTAACACTTATCCAATGCTTGACTAGTGTGTGTGAATAGCTATTTTAAGTCATTACTCTAACCTAGATAAAGTTATGCACACGAATGGATTCTTAAGTCTTTACAATTCTGACCCTCAATGGTCGATTTTCCTTTCTCCTCACGTTAATTTTACATTTCCTTGAATGTGTTCAACTAAGGATTACTCAAGTCCACTACCACTCTCAAGTTGGAAGGTTTAATCAATTAAGGCAATCGTTTAGATAGGCAATGATCACCCATGATGTCAGTCAAACTAACTAGACATCTAGATCTCCGGTTTTGTGTCGAAGACTTAGCCAGGCAGCAGCAGTATTTTTATTTTGTTTCTTCCTACTATTTTCCTATAATACTTTTTTTTTTTTTCATTTTCTTCATCATCATAAGTAGTTTTGCTCTATTACTGAGGCATCAATATTCCCCAGTAGATCGTCTCCTATATATTGGTAATACATATGGCCATATTACTTAAGGTACCTTTCACACAAAAATAGGCATATTTTTCCTACTGGATGCACCTTGACTAGTGCAATGTCTTCCATGGGATTGATAGATTGGATTATAATTGAAGTGAACCGCCAATGCCTAGCTTCAACCCATCAACTAGAACTACTTAAAATTTTTCAAAGAAAGTCTGAATCATCACTTTCTAAAATATAACCATTACCAGTTACCTCTCCCAAACTTATTCTCAAATCACTACCTAAAGTCCTAAACCCAAGGCTCCATTCACATTATATAACCCGATCCCTTAAGAAACAACAAAAATAGGTATGTGCTCAAAGTAGTATTAAATCTTTCACAGAAAAAATATTTTACGACAACTAGGCATATTGTAGCAAACTCAATTATAAAAAATTTACCTTAGATCATAAGCTAGCAAGTTAGCCAACTACGTTACACAAAGGAAATCTTTTGGACATTTTTTCCAGGTTTTTGATTTATTTTATTACATTTTCAATGTAATCAAGTTTATTGGATATTTAATTTTTGTTGAACTCCAATAAATCATAAAAAAGAATTAATAAAGTTTACTCAAAAAGTCAACTCCACCTCCAAACTTAAATCTAAAATGTTCCAATGTAAGCATAAAGACAAATTAAGAAGGTAAAGAGAAGGGTCACAATCCTCCTAGTATTCTCCTTTGTGGATGAAACATTTTAGCACTTTGAACCAACTAAGCTATCTTCTCCAAACTTGTAGCGAATTCTCATTTGATTTGAAGCGTTTTCCTCTTTGAAATATTTCACGGAACGCTTTTTGGGTGACTCACAAAATCAAGAGATACATTATGTGATGCCCAAGAAAATTTCTCACAAAAGGATGACGACAACCTAGACTCTTTGTGGTCGAAATGCACTCCAAATGCAAAATTTCGACTCAAACCTACTAACTAAAAAAAGGTTAAAGGATAAGAAAATCAGGTTGCCTCCCGATAAGTGATTGTTTAGAGTCATTAGCTTGACTTTGTTGCATCAATCATTCAAGGCGGCTCGAGTCGGACTTTGGAAGCCTTGCATTGCTTACAATATCTGGCTTTGCAAAAAAATTCCTTTATCCTCCAAGCTTTTGCTTGCCCATTTTACATCAATTTTTGCTCTACCAACACTTTCTAACATTACTTTTATGTTGAGCTCTTCACCTCCCATCTTCACTTCCTATTTATATGTTGTATCACTAGTTGTTTCTACCACATCGTTGATCTTAAGACAATCTTCGAGGTTCTATTTGGTATTGATAGGGGTGAACACAATGAACTTAGTTTTTTCATCCTGGACCCTCAAGGGCGAGCTCACCTTTATCCACATCTATTAGGCTCAACTTGGTAGGCCTAAAATCCCTAGCATATCACCGAAAATATAAAATTGCCTACTTTGATGAGCACAACCTAAAACACACATCAAGGATGCTTGATCAATCTGTCAACTATATCTCTCGTATGAGTCTCCAATATTTTTATGGATGCATGTTGGTGCTACAAGGTAGTATGAATTTTTTTTTCCAGGTACTTACATAGTGATTTGTCCAACGAAGGCTTCCTCTTGTGTTATTGTTGGAACCCTAGTGATTTTCCTTTTTTCTAGTTCTCTTGATTCTGATTGTTGCTCCAAGAAAAGTTTAGATGATTTCTCCAACCAGGATTGTACGTATTGGAGTAGGGACAGCAGTACTGGTAAAGTAGATGTTGTGCATAGTTAGCCTATTCAATATTAGCTGCACAAGTGGCAGTCATTGGACAGTCTATGGTTGGTGATTTACCCCCACAACCTTCACAAGTTGGCGTAAAATTTTACACCATATTAAATGTCTATGTAAGGTTGTACATCTTATTATCTGTGTAGATAATGCTGAAATGGCATCAACATTACGAAATCCAGTAGTCTTTTTTGGTATTTTCCTATTTGATGGCCACATAGCACTAGTTTCAGCTATTCTCTCAAATAGCTCATATGCTTCCCGAACTGTCTTAGTTTTGATCGACCCATTAGATGATGAAACAGCTATGGACCAAACTGGTAGAAAGTAAACCTATGTAGAAATATTAGACTCGAGTCCTTTCTTGATGTTGTGATTAGGGCATTTGCAAAGCAGTACCTTGAATCTCTCCCAGACCTCGTGGAAACTTTCTTACTCATGTTGCCAAAATATTGACATGTCATGCTTCAATTTAGCAACTTTAGCTGGTGGGAAGTACTTGGTAATAACTTTCTGAACGAGGTCATTCCATGCAATGATACTGCTAGAGAAATGTGAGTCTAACAGCTCTCCTGCTCCATCTTTCAATATATGTGGAAACTACCACATCCTAAAGACCTTATGATTTACTCCCTGGTAGGGGAAGTTACTATGGACCTCCAAAAGACGGGATATATAGGCGTGTAGATTTTCATTCGATCGCCCATAAACTGGAGAAGTTTCTGGAAAAAGTTGAACACATCCGGTCGTAGGTGAAAGCTCAGTTTTCCATAAGGAGGGTATGCGATGCTTGACTGATGTTGAACAACTAGTGGGATCATGAATTCCCCAACTAGAAAATCCTTCTTATCAATTTCAACGATTTGAGTTTCTTTATTTGCCACAACCATCTTTTGTTATTTATGTCGTACTTCTCTCCGTCCTCTTTTTCGATGTCGGAAGGTTCCTCCGATCTAAGGATCAAATGGCAAGACGTCGAGATCTTAAATATTGCATACACTAATTGCAATTTCCTGAAAAGAAAACTACCGAAGTATTGAAATATAAAAAGGAAAAATAAAAAGAATACAAAGAAAGAATTTCAATTGAAGCTAGAACTACTAAAATTCAGGCAAAATATCTAAATTATCGGCAACGGTGCCAAAAACTTGTTCAGTGAAATCCAGCATTTATTTACAAGTAATAATAAAGATGAGTAAAATAGTATTGTCTCACGTGGATTTAGATTCTAGTTTAATTTCGACCAATTCGGGCTTAAATCGAATACACACAACATAGAATTGAGTCAAGTGACAATGATTATATCTATACTATAACATTGATTAACTAATTCCAAATATGATTTGGGAGAAAATTAACATGAAAGTTATGCTAGGATTCCGATTCTACCGCTAGTATCTATTATAATTCTCAAATTCCTATTTTTTTAAAATCAAATTTGTGATTAGATTGACAATTAACAATTCTAATTTACCTAACAGTCTTTTCCAAGTAAAGTTAAACCTATTTTCATATAAGACTCAAAATATTCCTATTCCGAATTCAAATATATAACAACACATTTAACAGCAAAATTATTTATTTTGATTGCACAAAGCATAGAAAATTATGCCTAATCTCTATAAGACTTTGTGTTGGTTGTCAATAAATGGCTAACACCCAAATTGAACCTTCCGAAAGCAAAACATGTCACAAACACGTTCAAAAGTTGATTATTCATTCAAATGAAATTAAAACATTGACACCAATCAATTAAACATAATTAAGATTTAAAAAGAAAAATCTTGAATTAAAACTTCAATATGCGGTTTACATCATCATCCTTAGCACAATATTTTTAGCCTATCATGTTAGAATTACAGAACCATAAGTTAAATTGAGAATTCATCACCCAAAATTTTCGATACAAGAAGAAACTTGAAGATTGATTTCATCCCCCATGAATGCCTTCAATAGAGTGCCCACCAATCTCTACATTCTCTTGCTTGAAAACCACTAAAGCTTGGCCAGATAAAGATTCTCTTGCAAATATCCGGTGTATTTGCCTAATTTATCTCTTAATTTTTTATTTCTTTGAAGTACAAGAGTCTAATTAGGATTGAAAAACGTGTACAATGGTCTTCCAAAATGTGCTTTGAAAAGAGTCTTTAAATAGCACATAGACTCTCTCAGGGTTCGTTCGAGCAGGCCTTCTATGTGCTCGAGTGGATAGAGACTCTATCTCAAGCCACTAATATTCAATCGACAATAACTTCTCGAAGAAACTTCGAATTGCAATCTATAAAAAGTGTTGTATTCATAATCAAGATATCTTTCCAATGGTATATCATTTTACTTGTAGAAATTTTGTCCCAAATTTGTGCTCTAACTTCTCCACTTGCTTCGCCCTTAGGTTGCTCATTTCGCTTCTTCGGCATTCGGGTGTTTGTTCATTCATTTCAACACTTCATTATCACTCTAAACAACCTTAAATTTCTTGATTTTATCTTCTTTTTCATCCTCCAACATAGATTAAATAAATAACCCAGGATAATTATGTTGTTTCTTAAGATCCTCAGTCATTCTCTTCTTTGATCAAATTCTTCAGCTTCTTATGGGCAACATTAGTCGACAAATCACCGCACAATGATCTCTTAGCTGCGCTGCTTTCAGGACCATTGTCAGAGATAACACTTTTGATCCAAGCCTTTGACGGAGTCGTTACTTCGTCGTTAGATGATGAGACCTAATTTTTTCTTTAAGAGTAAATAGGTTAACATAAATGAAAAAATAAAATTAATATTTTAAAAAATCATTAAAAACTACCTTTTCGCCTTCATCATCATTCTTCTCATTCTTCTCAACGTTAGAATCAGCGTACTTCTAGATGATGTTGTCATCACTTAACCTCCTAACGATGAACACATCATTGTGTCCGTCGATGTTCTCCATTTGCACTTGTACTTTGAAAAAAATCTTACGGTCAACTAAACTTTCTACTTCCGTGAGTAAGTCAAGTCCAATCTTTTTCTATAATTGAAGGGTCACACACACATATTAACGTACGAACACACAATACATAGAACTTCTATATAGAAAAGCGTTTATTTTTTATCGAATCTATCCCATCCCTCACATTTGCACAAGTCTTTCCGATTAGTTGGGTGCATTCATGGTCCCACACCAGAAAACATGTAGTTCCTGTGCCATCTATCACTATCACTTGTATCTTAAACTTACCCAAAAAAAAATTAAGTTCATCAGTGAACAATATGTGAAGTAAGTTAAAAATAAGTATAGCTCATTTTTCGTTACCTTGGGTTTCGTGAACTCTCATGGCGATCACATTTCTCATAATAAAAACGTTTTCCAACACATTGCACCTTCTTTGGGCACCTTTTGCTTGACAAGTACCACCAATTGTGTTCACTCTCACTGGAAAGTATAGTTGCAAGAACCCAAAAACTTCCAACCTAGATTTTAAATTATGGTAAATAGCACTAGGGTCCCAAACCTTTGAACTTTGTAACGTCGGGGTCCCGAACCTTCAATGACTAGCACCCCGGGTCCTTAACCTTTAAAAAACTCGAGATCAAGGTCCGTCTGTTAAAAAAACTATTAGTTTGACACTTATATGGTCAAAATTTTCTTTAAATGATCAAATTACCCTTTTGGAATTAAAACAAACAAAATAGAAAAACAAACAAACCAAAGAAAAAAATTACAACAAACTCCCCTCCTCACTTCTTCTCCAACCAACCCCCAACCAACTAAAAAAATTGCAATCAACCACCCATCTTAAAACTTCTCCTACTCCAAAAATGTCGTCGCCCACTGTCCACCACCCACCAAAAAAACCCAGCAAGCATCAGATCTGGAGAGGACAGATTTATTCACAAAGTTTATTCATAAATGAGGATCATTCAATAGATAACCTGGTGAAGCTGGAACGTATGCATCTTTTCTTTTTCCTGCATTCCATGCTTTCGTAGTTGGCTATGTTAACAGTTCTTCTGCTTCAAAATTTTAGCATATAGCATATTACCATCTGTGACCCACATAGTACAAGGGAAACCAAAAAGTGCACAATTGCAAAAAAGCTGCTGAGTGGGAAGGTATGGGAATGAACTTTTTTAAGTTTGAAATTATGCTAATCTATCACTAATTGACATTATATATATATATTCACAAAAAATTGGAAATTTCAAAGCTTTTCTTCAGAGTTATCTCTAGCATGAGGATTTCTTTTTTAAGGATTCCTACTCCAGTTCATTAAAGTTAACAGCAAGAATAGATCATTCCACTAAATCTATAGAGCACAAACTTTCATAATATTCCGAAATTATAGCATTTTAAAATTCTAACTCTGACTCAAAACTCAACTTTGCACAGGCACAAACTTTGTGAATTATATTTACCTCATTTATGAATAAACTTTGTGAATAAACCTGTCATCTCTAGATCTTGTGCTGGCTGATTTTTTCGGTGGGTTGTGGACGGTTGGCAACGGCGGTTTTAGAGTAGAAGAAGTTTTAAGATGGGTGGTTGATTGCAATTTGTTTTTAGTTGGTTGGGGATTGGTTGGAGAAGAAGAAGTGAGTGAGGGGGTTTGTTGTAATTTTTTTTTGTTTTAATTTCAAAAAGGGTAATTTGGTCATTTTTTAAAACATTGACCATTTAACGATCAAACTAATGGTTTTTTAACAGAAAGACCTTGATCGCGAGTTTTTTAATGGTTAAGGACACGGGGTGCTAGTCATTGAAGGTTTAGGACCCCATCGTTACAATGTTCAAAAGTTCGCAACCCCTAGTGCTATTTACCCTTTAAATTATGTAAATTTTATTTCGATGTTAGTCGATTAATATTAGATAGCAACAAATTAAATAGAAGAATCTTCGACAAAGCTCGCTAGACTTAAGTCACACCTTTCAAACATCATACAACTGTTCAATGATCCTTATTTACGTTGTTCGACTCGCTAGATCATCAGAGACATAGTGAGAAGATATTTGAATTATCTTTTTAGTAAATTTGGTTATTTTTCAATCGTTTTTTTTTCTTTTTTCTTACTTTTATTGTGTTTTTTTTGTTTATTTAAATAGAATGGCAATTTCGTCATAAAAGACCTACCATGCCTATCTCTTCAAAGGTTGGAGATGTCCGGTGCTATTTTTAGAGGTTAAGGGTATATCTCCAACTTTTTTGAATGGTTGGGGACCAAATATGCAATTATCCCAATATTAAATGTCACACTTCATTTTGTGAAACCAATTAAAGAAAATGGAAAAAAATAAATAAATAAACAATCAATTTGTGAAAACAATTAAAGAATCTGAAAAGTTGTTGTATTTATCATATATAATATTAAATGTTACACTTCATTTTTTGTAGAAAAGGGGAAAAAATAAATAATTAAACAATCAATGTGTGAAACCAATTTAAAAATCTTAAAAGTTGTTGCATTCGTCATATATAATATTAAATATTACACTTCTTTTTTTTGCACGAAAATGAAAAAAAAGAAAAAAAATAAACAATCAATGTATAAAACCAAATAAAGAAAACAGACCTCGTTTTCTGCTGAAACATGCAAAGAAGGAAATTGGCCTACGCAGCATTTATGGCAGAACTTGCCAAAACTAGAAAGAAAAAATGGTGGAAAATGTGTGAATGAAATTTTCAATGGTTATCCTACTATAATATATATATATATATATATATATATATATATATAGGGTTTCCCCACGAGAAAACTGGTTCAATACATTATGAAGTTTGGAAAGGAAGAATGACATCCTACAAATACTTATAAGTGTTGGGGTGTTTGGCAAAAGTGGATGTTCCACCTCCTAAAAGGATTAAGTTAGGTACTAAATTATTGATTGCATTTTTATCAGATATGCAATTAATAGTAGTGCTGACAGATAATTGGAAGCCTAATGTCCTTCATGAATTGTACAAGGCCAGACATAGCCTACTCGATAAATAAGCCAAGTCAATATACAAGTAACCTTAGTAATCAATATTGGGATGCATTACTTAGAGTGTTAGGCTACTTGAAATGTACCAAAGAGTATTTATTACATTGTGAAAAATATCCTCCAATAGTTGAAGGATATAGTGACGCCAACTCGATATCAGATACAGATGAATCTAAATCCACTAGTGGCTATGTATTTACTCTTGGTGGTGATGCATTATCTTGGAAATCTTTTAAACAAACATGTATAGACCGAGAGAATTTAAATCAATTAATTCAGAATTGATTTGGTGTGTAAAAATTTAATTTAGGGGTCTCTATTTATAAGTTTTGAAATGTCTTTTTGAAAGGGTGCATGCCTCTTTATGAATAGGTGCACCAAATGGTTTAATTAATCTGAGCCCTTAGATAGCACCATTTTCATATATTTATATGATCTGATGATTCATATTAAATCTTAAATGAATTTGTCTATTCATCTTACCTATTCACTAATTATGAATGAATATATCCATTCATCATACCCATTCACCAATTACTTACTTTTTATTGGAGACTTTTTCAATTCACCCAAAATTAATTGTAATGGCCCATATCATTAAATATATTTAACGATTCAACCCGATAAAATTCAATTAATTCCAACAAACCATACTGTATTTTTCATTCAATTAAGTAATGAAAAGCAGAAGATTGGAATTTGGTGACAATAGTGAAATGAAATTCTAATAGGAATAAGATTACCATATTCAGTGTTGTGTCCTGCCTATGGACGTTTCGGGCAGCAGCGACCGAGTAGAATTCTACCATCCTCGACATTATGAATTATTATTATGGTACAGTAAACAAGGGCCGGTCACCCCTATGGACTAGAGACAATTTTTGCCACACTTTTCGTATATGAGGTCCGAGTAAACGACATAGTAGCCAAAACCATGTGTCGTATGAAGGTGGTAGAAAAACGTTGTAGTCTCAAAAACTTTAGATTGAATACAAGTATAAGAATATATGAAACCCAACATCATCATCAATGTAATAACAATGAATCCGAATTTTTTCACCACTTATATCATTTCTAATTACAAGATTTGTTTTTGCTTCAGATAGGCTAATTACCAAGCCAAGCAATACTACAAGTTTCACGATGAATTCATTCATTCTTTCTCACTTTCATTTTTAAAGTTTTCTTCCTTTTAGTGTGTATTTACAATTAAATGGAGATTGCTGTAATTATATTATCAGTGATGCATTTTGTTAATATTTTATAATAACAATTGAATATTCTACAAATCTTATTTTTTAGTAACAGTTGATTCCACCAATCTTATTTTATAATAACAGTTGATTCTACAAATCTTTAAAATAGTAATCCTAAATTTCACCACACTATTTACTGAATTTCACAATACACACATAATCTCTCCATTATGGTCAACACTAAATAAGTGCTTGTTTGGTAAAGTTTTTATGCAGATTATAAACATTGCGTCATACGAAATATGTGGATAAAAAGTAAATAAAGTTGTAGACCCTACAAAATGTGTAGATAAAAGTAATGTTTAATCAGCTTATAAGTACTTATAAACACTGTCAAACGTAGTGTAAGTTTGGATTATCTGTAATCAAATTTGTTGCTTGTGCTTTGCAGACTCGATCAATTATTTTTATGCTAATAAGTTGTTGGAAGCATACGTTATTTTATCATCTCTTTTATAAAGTGCACATTGTGTTGCTTTTGACTTCTTTAGTTAGTCGATTTTTAATTTTCCGCAAGTCTTTTATTGTGGTCTATTGTATTTAATCTATTCGACTGAAGAATGATGGAGGAGAATAACATTTTCATCAACTTGAAAATTGAACTGGGAGGTGCAAACCCCTCAAAGCATTAGCAAAATTACTTTAGTTGTTTCATCTACCATAAACAAAAGTTATGGATTTAATATCTGTTATCAAAGCGGGGAAATAAAGGACAGAGTGGAGAAACTAGAGGACACAGTGGCATCACTTGCTATGGGACAAACGGATATTTTAGAGGACTAGAAGGAACTTTTAGTTCATCTCACCGAGATAATGGAGAAGTTAAGCCAACAAGTTTATGGAAAAGCTCTAGGGGAATCATGCGAAAACTCCATAAATAGATTTTGGGAATGTAAGAATCACCAATCCTCAAGGTGGTTCCTTGAAGAACTTGGTTCCCTACACGATTAAAGTTTGTAAATTACACTTATCAAACACCTTCAACCTTAAACTTTTGCTAGTCCAAAGTAAAAACAAGACAAAGCAAAATTTCAAAAACATACGAAGAAAAGATTGTGCACACCGTTGGACTCCTTACCACATTGGCCTCAGGTTTAGATATAAGCAAATTTAATTTAAGAAAAATGTTCAAATATTGCTACATAAAAGATTTTAACACTTATCCGATGCTTGACTAGTGTGTGTGTAAATAGTTATTTTAAGTTTTTACTATAACCTAGATAAAGTCTTAGCAATTCTGACCCTCAATGGTCAATTTTCTTCTCCCCTCTCGTTAATTTTACATATCCTCGAATGTGTTCAACTAAGGATTACTCAAGTCCACTACAACTCACGAGTTGGAAGGTTTAATCGATTAAGGCAATCATTTAGATAGGCAATGATCACCCATGATGTCAAGTGTTCTAGTCCCTAGTTTTTCACTAAGCAAGTCAAACTAACTAGGCATCTAGATCTACAGTTTTGTGTCCAAGACTTAGCCAGGCAAATGCAGTATTTTTGTTTTATTTCTTGCTACTCTTTCTCTTTAATACTTTTTTGATTCATTTTCTTCATCATCGTAAGTAGTTTTTTCTCTATTACTGAGGCATCAATCTTCCCCAGTAAATCGTCTCCTACATATTGGTGATACATATGGACATATTATATAAGGGTACCTTTCACATATCAGTATATGCATCTTTTTCCTACTGGATGGGCCTTTACTAGTGCAATGTCTTCCATTGGGATTGATACATGTGATTATAATTGTAGTGAACAATCAATGCCTAGCTTCAACCTATCAATTAGAACTACTTAAAAAATCTCAATTAATGTTTGAATCATCACTTTCTAAACTATAACCATCACCTCTCCCATACTTATTCTCAAATATTGGTTAAGTATATTTCTCACCGAGTACATGGAATTCAAAATCACTACATGAAGTCCTAAACCCAAGCCTCCATTCACATTATATAACCCGCTTCCTTAAGCAACAATAAAAATAGCTATGTGTTCAACGTAAATCATTCGCGGATAAAATATTTTAAGATAACCAGGCATATTGAAGAAAACTCAATTATCAAAAATTTTACTTAGATCATAAGCTAGCTTGTTATCCAACTACGTTACACAAAGAAAATTTTTTAGACATTTTTTCCCAAGTTTTCAATTTATTTTATTACGTTTTCAATGTAATCAAGTTTTTTGGATTTTTAGTTTTTTTTTTTTGCCACTAAGAACTTCAATAAATCATAAAAAAGAGTAAAAAAACTTGACTCAACAATTCAACTCCACCCCTCCAAACTTAAATCTACATTGTCCCAATGTAAGCATAGAGACAAATTAAGAAGGTAAGGAGAAGGGTCACGATCCTCCTAGTATTCTCCTTTGTGGTTGGAACATTTTAACACTTTGAACCGACCATGCTATCTTCTCAAAACTTGTAGCGAGTTCTCGTTTGATTTGAAGCGTTTTCCTCTTAGAAATATTTCACAGAACGCTTTGTGGGTAACTCACAAAATCAAGAGATACATTATGTGATGCCCAAAAAAATTTCACACAAAAGGATGACAACAACCTAGACTCTAATGTGCTCGAAATGCACTCCAAATGCAAAATTTCAACTCAAACATACGAACTAAAAAAAATGTAAAAGGGTAAGAAAATTAGGTTGCATCCCAATTAGTGCCAGTTTAAAGTCATTAGCTTGACTTTGTTGGATCGATTATTCAAGATGGCTCGAGTCGGGCTTTGGAAGCCTTGTATTGCTTACAATATCTGTCTTTGCAAAAAAAAAATCCTTCATACTCATAGCTTTTGCTTGCCCCTTTTACATCAAATTTTGCTCTACCAAGACTTTCTAACTTTACTTTTAGGTTGAGCTCTTCACCTCCCATCTTCACTTCAGGTTTATATGTTGTTTCACCGCTTATTTCTACCACTTTGTTGATCTTAAAACAAACTTCAAGGTTCTATTTGGTATTGATAGGAGTGAACACATTGAACTTAGCTTTTTCATCCTGCATCCTGAGGACAAGCTTATCTTTATCTACATCTATTAGGGCTTGACTTGGTAGGCCCAAAATCCCTAGCATATCAGAGTCTTTTTCTGTATCCAAGATGATGAAATCCACCGAAAATATAAATTTGCCTACTCTGATGAGCACAACCTAAACCACACATCGAGGATGTTTGATCGATCAGTCAACTATATCTCTAATATGAGTCTCCAAATTTTTTATTGATGCATGTTGGTGCTAAAAGGTAGTATGAATTTTTGTCAAGTACTTACATAATAATTCTTCCAATGAAGGCTTCCTGTTGTGTTATTGTTGGAACCCTAGTGATTTTCCTTTAGTCTAGTTCTCTAGATTCTAATTGTTGCTCCAAGAAAAATTTGGATTAATTCTCCAACCATGATTGTACATATTGGAGTAGGGACAGTTGTACTGGTAAAGTATATGTTGTGCATAGTTAGCCTATTCAATATTAGCTACGAAAGTGGCGGTCATTGGACAGTCTAAGGTTTGGTGATTTACCCCTACAATCTTCACAAGTTGGCGTAAAATTGTGCTCCATATTAAATGTCTAGGTAAGGTTGTACATCTTCTTTGTCAATGCCGCCATCTATGTAGATAATGCTGAAATGGCATCAACATTACGAAATCCAGTAGTATTTTTTGGTTTTTTCCTATTTGTTGGCCACATAGCACTAGTTTGAACTATTCTCTCAAATAGCTCATATGCTTCCCGGACTGTCTTAGTTTTAATCGACCTATTAATTAGATGATGAATCAACTATGGACCAAACTGGTATTAAGTAAACCTATGTAGAAATATTGGACTTGAGTCCCTTCTTGATGCCATGATTAGGGCATTTGCGAAGCAGTACCTTTAATCTTTCCCAGACCTCGTGGAAACTTTCTAACTCATGTTGCCAGAATATTTATATGTCATGCTTCAATTTAGCCACTTTAGATGGTGGGAAGTACTTGGTAGAAACTTTCTGAACTAGGTCATTCCATGCAATGATACTGCCAAAGAAATGTGAGTTTAACTACTCTCTCACTCCATCTTTCAATATATGTGGAAACTACCACGTCTTAAAGACTATATGATTTACTCACTGGTAGGTGAAGGTACTACAAACCTCCAAAAAATAGGATATATAGGTGTGTAGATTTTCATTCAACCGTCCATAAAACTGGAGAAGAATCTAGTTTAAATTCGACCAATATATGAGTGAAAGAGTATCGTCTCATGTGGATTTAGATTCTATTTTAATTTTGACCAATTTGAGCTTAAATAGAATCGGAATTGATCTAACTCCCACAGTGGGGACTTTTTACAACTCCCACTTTGGACACGTGTCCGATGGGGTTGGCTATCGCAAAAGTGCTTGACTTTTTGTCAAGCACTTGTCCAACCCCCACCTGGACACGTGTCGATGGGAGTTGTAAAACTCCCACTGTGGGAGTTAGATCAATTCCGTAAATAGAATACACACAACATAAAATTGAGTCAAGTGTCAATGATTATATCTATGCTATAACATTTATTAACTAATTCCAACTATGATTTTGGATAAAATTAACATGAAAGATGTGCTAGGATTCCGATTCTACTGCTAGTATCTATTATAATTATCAAATTCCTATTTTTAATTCAATTTATGATTAGATTGACAATTAACAATTCTAATTTATCAAACAATATTTTCCAAGTAAAGTTAAACCTATTTTCATATAAAACTCAAAATATTCATATTCTGAATTCAACATATTTAACAACACATTCAACATCAAAATTATTTATTTTGATTGTACAAAGTATTGAAAATTATGCCTAATCTCTATAAGACTTTGTGTTGGTTGTCAATAATGAGCTAACACACAAATTGAACCTCCCGAAAACAAAATAGGTCACGAACACGTTCAAAAGTTGATTATTCATTCAAACGGAATCAAATTATTGACACCAATCAATTAAACATAGTTAAGATTTATAAAGAAAATTCCTGAATTAAAATTTCAACATACGGTTTAAATCATCATCCTTAGCACAATAGTTTTAGCCTGTTATTTTGGAATTACAAAACCATAAGTTAAATTAAGAATTACAAAACAAATAGAAGAAGAAACTTGAAGATTAATTTCATCCCCCATGAATGTCTTCAATAGAGTTCCCACCAATCTCTACACGCTCTTGCTTGAAAACCACCAAAGCTTGGCCGGATGAAGAATCTCTTGCAAATATCCTGTGTATTTACCTCATTTATCTCTCAATTTTTGACCCCTTTGAAGTATAAGAGTCTAATTAGGATTGAAAAACGTGTACAAAGGTCTCCTAAAACGTGCCTTGAAAATAGTCTTTAAATAGCACACTTCTGTCCCTCTGTGTCATCTGCTCGAGCGCACATAGACTCTTTCAGGTTCCGTTCGAGCGGTCCTTCTGTCTGATTGAGCGGATAGAGACTCTATCTCAGGCTACTAATATTCAATCGGAAATAACTTCTTGAAGAAACTCCAAATTGCAATCTATAAAAGTGTTGGATTCGTAATCAAGATATCTTTCCAATGGTATATCATTTTACTTGTAGATTTTTTTTCCCCAAATTTGTGCTCTAATTTCTCCACTTGCTTTCCCCACAGGTTGCTCATTTCGCTTCTTCATCTTTCGGGTGTTTGTTCCTTTATTTCAACACTTCAATATCACTCTAAACAACCTTAAATTTCTTGATTTTATCTTCATTCTCGACCTCCAATGTTCGGATCTTGATCTTCACTTCAAACTCCAATTCTTCTTGTTCACTTGTAGATTTTACCAATGTGATTCGAGTTTAGAGATTTCTTCCTACAATCACAATAATCAACAAAAACTCAATAGATATTGAATTTAAAACATTTAGAACTATATAAAAACTCTTTTTTAAGTAGTTGAGATAAGTGTATAAATTACACTTATTACGGACTTTCCAAAGTATGACGCCACTGACGAACGTACGTTGTGGGTTTATAAAGTTGAGAAGTATTTCACACTTCATGAAATTGACAAGTCTAATAAGGTCATTTTGACTTCTTTTTATTTGGATGGAGATGCATGTTTATGGTTTCAAATGTTGGATTTGGAGCTTATTTATGTTACATGGGAAGAGCTCAAATGGGAGATTCACTCTTAATTTGTATCCAATTAGCTTCAGGATCATTTTGCCGAATTAATCAAGTTGCGACAAATGCGTACTATGATGAATTATTAGAAAGAGTTTGAAAGGCTACTGGCCAAAGTTGGCTCACTAGCAACATGAAAGAAAGTGAGTTGTTTCGTGGCTAGATTGAACGATACTATTCAAAAGATATGCAAGACAATATGTCAACAACGCTTATAATGGCAATCGGGCTTGTAAAACTATATGAAGCTCATGATATTATGAAATTTTCTGTTGAAGCTACATGATCAGGGTAAAACCAGCGAACAGTTTCAGGGACGCAAGAATGTAAATGTATACCTAATGTAATGACTAAGAAAGTGACGCCATAAGAATTAATGGAACAAAGAAAAATGGGTTTGTATTTCTACTCTAACAATAAGTTCCATCCAGGCAATAAATGTGCAAAGCTTTTTAGAATAGAAGCTTGATAGAAAGATGATAAGTGTGTTATACACGCTTATTTATGCTTGTAAACTTAGTATATAATCTCTATTTGAGTATATTTCTATTTAATTCAACTAAAAAATATTATCTATGTAGGTACAAAACCCAATTTGGATGAGTTTGGAGGGAAGAAAAATTGAGGCTTAAGTGACACATAACCAGATGGTACGGACATAAGTTGAAGCTATTAGAAAGCAACCGGAGAGAATTCAAAAGTTTTGGGAGCAAAATTTAGATTTCAAAAAAGTTTGGGGACTAAATTTGCATACTTTCACATCTTTGGAAATCACTTTGGAAGACTTTAGAAAGGTGAGGAACAAGTAAAATGTCATTAGAAGTTTTTGGAATGAATCGAGAAGACTTAAAGATCAAATGACCAAAGCCGACCTAAAAGCCAAATCGGGGACCAAATCCTACATTTTGAAAAAGGTCACACCTAGTAGCACAATGCATTGTGTGTCCTAGGTGCAACCTACACCGAAAGGAAGCCTCGGATGCAATTTTGAGTTGGATTAGGGCTCTTTCGGGACACGACTTCCAAGGCATCTCAAAGACTATGAAGATAAATCTTCTAAGTCTTTTAAGGAGGTTACACAATTGGTAAAATAGAGATCAAGAGTAAGGAAACGAAGAATTCTGAGACGACATTCATCAAGGTGCAACCGGATATTTTGGAGTAATTCAAGGTTAAAGGTTGTATCTATTCATCTTCTTTTTTCTTCCAGATCATGAATTCTTTTGTTAAGATTTTTTATATTTATAAGAATCATGTTCGACTAGAGTTTTATAACTAGGATTGATGTTGAAACCTCAAAGTTGCTCTTTCTTGTTTAAATCTTGCTTTTGTAGTTGATTGTTTATTGTTCATTAATTTTGTTTTGTTACTTGATCACCATTAAAATGTGTTTGCGATCTATATTGCTTTCGAGAGATTCTATATAGATAAGTACATGGTAATAAATGACGTTGGGTCCAATAATAGTTAGATATACTATTATGGTCTGTGAAATCTTTTGGGATGATCATTGTAAATTAATGCATGCTCATATGTTCATATGTTAATTAGAGATAATTAATTTCATGCGTGAGTATAAAATCGATTGACCATCGAGAGAGGCTTTTGATTAGTTTAGGATCTTTGATTTTCAACTTAGGACAAGATTTGATAACTGTGAGTAATAGATATTCAAACTAAATAATGTGATGGTGGATTCAAAGATCCTAGTACCTTAAGAAATCAAAGTTAATCACTTAAAAAAATTTCTTGTGCTTGTGAGGCTAGTTAGTTAGTTTAATTAGTTTACAAAAAAAGTCAACCTAGAAATCTATTATAATTGTGTGTGTAATCGGTTAAAGTAATTGTTATTAAAGTGTAGTCAATAGCCAAATCTCGTGAGTATGATACTCTATTCATCTTTATATTACATGTTTCGATCCATCCACTTGCGGGATAAAATCGACAACAAATTTTTGGCGCGTTGCCAAGGATTGGTCTTTTGATTATTTTTTTAATTCGTTTTAGCTTTAACATTTTTTTTACGCATAATCTTCTCTATTTTCATTGTTTCAGATTTACGATTGTGCATGCGTTGTTCGAAAAAACCTTGATTTACTTGATTTTGATCTGAAAATTAAAAGTAATTTTCACAAAGACAACGTAAACAAAGGAGAAAGAGAAAACATCAATAAAATACAATGGGTGAAAACAACAACTGAGTTCATAATCCGCTGCCCGTGTATGCATCTATGGGCAATCTTCTCGCTTCCATGGTGCAAGTAGTCGAAGTTAATGACCTGAATATCCTTATGAGCAATTATATGATGCCTCCAATTGTTGAGAATCAGTCTAGGATTGGAGAAATCATCCCAACTTGGTACCAGCATTCTCCATAAGTTCCTTTTAAGGGGGGAGGTCAAGGGTTCGAATCGCTGGAGATGCGGCAGAAATCCAATTTGGAGCCCAACCTCCAGTGGACAGAATGTAAGGTATCGACGTATGGAATAGCTCCTAAAGCAAGAGGCTTATATGAAAAATTCCGTGGTCGTTATAGTGTTAATGGCGAAGCACTTAAGATGAGACTTTTTCCTCACACACTGAAAGAAAGCTCAAGAATGGTTGGATTCATTACCATCGGGCAGCATCACTACATGGGCAGATGTAGTTTAGAAATTTACATTGAAATATTTTCCTCATGTTAAGGTGAATAGACTCAAACATGAAATATCAACCTTCCAACAAGCTGATGCAGAAAACTTCCACGAGGCTTGGAAAATGTTCAAGGAACTGCTCAGAAATTTTTCCAATCATGGTTTTTCTTCGGCATTAGATAATCACTACTTCTACTTCGGATTAAGTCCCAACAACCATTCTACAGTGGACTCTACCGTGGGTGGCTCTATCCAAAGTAGGTCAGCTTAAGAACTTCATGACTTGTACGAAACAATGACTGAGCAGTTTGTGATATGGCCAGATAGGGGTTCATAGAAGAAAACAACTGGAATGCACATGATGGACATAAATACACTGCTACTTGCAAAAATTTATGTATTGTCAAAGTAGATGGAAATTTAAAGCATTCTCAATCTGTTAATATGGTTCAAACATCTCTTTCGGTATGTAAAACTCGTGGACCAAATCATCAATCATCAGAATCTCCATTGACCACCACCGATCCTTCACTGACTGAGAAAGCAACATATGCATAGAATTTCCAAAGCAACAAAATAACCCGTTCTTATACACATACAATCCAGGCTGGAGAAATCATCCCAACTTCTCCTATGGTAACAATCAAAATATTCAAAATCCGTCAAACCAAGAAAAACCCCAAGATGAGAAAGAAGGATGGAAAGAGGCTATCGTTTAGTTTCAAGAATGGATTGAGGCATCTATAAATGAATTAAGCCAACCGCAAGATGCATCTTTGAAAAATTTGTAGAATCAGATTGGACAACTCGTTAAACGCCACACTGAAATTCCACTAGGCACATGGCCCAGCAACACTAAGGTTAACCCAAAGGAGAAGGTCATGCAATTACGACAAGGAGCAGGTTGGAGTAACCAGAAATTTATGTTGAAAGACCGGGAGTGGTAAATGAAATTAAGTGAAGAGATAGTGGATCTATTTGATGAATAACAAGAGAAAGCAAACTCTCTTGGAAAGTAGACTCTTTTGGAAACAGTTGACGAACAAAAGAAAACAGACTCTCCACTGGTCAAGCTTTACGTTCTACCAATTATATTTCCTTAGTGGTTTCACAAACACCGGCTGGACAAGTAATTTGAGAAGATCTTGGATATATTCAACAAGCTTCACACAAACATTCTGTTCATCAATGCCTTAGCTCAAATGCCATGACATGCTATATTTATGAAGAGATCTTATCAAATAAAAAGAAGTTAGAGCATGAAACCTTTATGCTCACAATAAACCCACATATAAAAGTGGGCTGGTCAGCTCATTATTTTCGTAAGGAATACATCACCGTATCACAAAACAAGCTACCACCAAAATTAAAAGATCCAAGGAGTTTCACTATTTCCTGGGCTATTGATAGTTTATTCTTTGAAAGAGCTTTATATATGTGATTTGGGTGTTAGTATTAACTTAATGCTTTGTTTTATTTTCATGCAGCTCAGTTTGGGAGAAGTAAAGCCAACAACAATATCGTTGCATCTTGCAGATCGATTTGTCAAACATCATTATAGGATTGTTGAAGACATTATAATGAAAGTGGACAAGTTCGTATTCCCTGCCGATTCCATTATTTTGGATATGGACAAAGACAAGGATGTATCGCTTATTTTGGATCGGCCCTTCTTAGGTACTAGATGGACATTGATTGATGTACAATACATTCAATGTGTTCAAAGTAATTAAATTTTTGAGCTCTTCAAATTCTTGCTTCCAGATTGATGTCATTAACCAAGAGGTAACCAACACTTTCACATTAGAGAACCCGTCAGATCTGTGGAAAACATGCATCATACATTCACATGATTTAAACACTGACTTAGTTGCCATTGAGGAATGTGGGTGATATTTTCAATGTTCAGACTCGATAAGAAATGGAAAACAGTGTGTGGAACTAGGCATAGGTCATCCATGACCTTCGTCTTCTATTCAGCAAGTCCCTACACTTGAGCTGAAAAAGCTATATTCTCATCTTCAATATGTATATCTTAGTAAATCTTCCACTCTTTTGCTAATAATTGCAAATTTTATTAATCGGGAAAAGGAAGATAAATTACTTCAAGTGCTTTGGGAACACAAATCAGCCATTAGGTATACTATTGGGGATATCAGAGGCATCAACCCATCTACTTGCATGCACAAAATACTCATGGAAGAGGTCTACAAGCCTGTAGTACAACATCAACGTAGATTGAATCCTCAACTACAAGAAGTGGTCAGGGCAAAGATATTGAAACTACTTGATGTTGGGATCTTTTATCGAATTTCAGATAGTGCATGGGTTAGTCCAAACCAGGTGGTGCTGAAGAAGTGAGGAGTTACTATAGAAAAGAATGAAAACAATAAGCTCATACTAGTTAGGCTAACTACTGGATGAAGGGTTTGCACTGATTACTATAAGTTGAATAATGCAACTCGAAAATACCACTCTTCTCTTCCATTCATTGATCAGATGTTGGAACGACTAGCAGGCTATTTTCACTATTGCTTTCTTAGTAGATATTCGAGATATAATCAATTCTCAATAGCTCCAGAGGATCAGGAGAAAACAACATTTGCATGTCCATATGGCATGTTTTTTTTGTAGAAGAAAGCCATTTGGCTTATCTAATGCCCTTGCTTCATTTCAATGTACATGATGTCAATCTTCTCAGACATGGTAGAGAAATTTATTAAATTGTTCATGAATGACTTCTCAGTTTTTAGATGTTCATTTTGATGAATGTCTCAAAAATTTAATCCTTGTTCTACAGTGTTGTGAAAAAAAACAAATTTAGTACTTAACTAGGAAAAGTGTCACTTTATGGTTCAAGAAGGGTTAATGCTAGGACATCGAATTTTAGCTAAGGGTATTGAGGTAGACAAGACAAAAATTCAAGGAAACCCCATCCCAATATCCTAAAAATTAGCAGGGCAATCTTGGAGATTGAGAAGAATTAGGACATAATCTTATAAGATCATGGTAAAATTAGATCCAAACTTATCTTCATATGGAATAAGAATCCAATCAAATAACTAATTGATTGCTTCCCTAAATCAATTAGAACTCTTCCCTATAAATACAAGATCTTCATTTATTCAAAGGTATGCATTATTCTCTTTCCTAAACTTTATTCAAATCTCTACTTGATTGTCTCTCCTACACCCATATTCTCTCGTATATTTTATACCAGAAGTTGACTTGATCATCGGAGTACCAACGGTCCTTGGGCCTTTTTTCTATATGATCTTGGTGCCTAACGATTGTCCAAGTGTGCATGTATCATACAGGCTGACAGAAGATTGATTGGAGATTTGTTGACATGAGGATAGTACATATTTCGAGGTCAACAGATTGATGCTGTATGTGAGAAAAGAAAATACATTACACAACCAAAAAAATATGCGGTAAAACGTGTTTTCTACTCGGAAGAACATGGCGATAGAGAACTCTCTAGAAGAAGCTAAATCCCACTACACGAATCAACGATAAAAAAACATTTGTGACCATGAATATAACCCGCCACTGAAGAAGGAGACAACACCATAACAACTAAAAAAGTCATCGTTGACTCAAAAGACGAGAATGCCTGAATAAGGGCCATGATCAGCTCAACCAGTCAGAGAGCAAGCGCAATCGTGACTAGTAAAGCCCTTCGGGGTCCAACTCTTTCAAAAGAGTTCGATCTCGGGATGATCCACTGGTAATGTACAGGCGAAACCTTTGGAATCCGAACCCGAATACCTTGCATAAACATCAGTAAAAAATACCTCATCATTGTGAGGAAACAAGCCTGCCTTGTCCTTCAGTGTATTTGATAGGCTTGGGACCGGATCTTTTGTAGTGTTGTCCCAATCACAGAGTATTCAATGCAGTGAGCACATCAAGACCCGGCTAGAGAGAAGGAAAGATTCCAGGGCTATGGATGTTATATCCGAGGATAAAAAGCTAGTACGTTCATGCAATCTAAATGATACGAAGAGAACCTCAGATTGTCCAAAAAACTGATGGCTAAAGAGGTTTCAAAATGCCTCTTATGGAAAACTACAATGGATGATGTGACCCCGTGGACCACATCAATGTGTACAACATGAGACTGCAAGGCTATATACTGACAGTGAAATATAGAAATTTTCATACCACCTTTGTCAAAAGTGGTACAACAAGTTAAAGTCCAGAACTATCAAGAGTTGGACATAGCTGAAGTAGGAGTTTATCAATGCCTTTATCAGCAATCGAACAACCGTAGTCGATGTGACCCAACTCTATGAAAATTGACAAAATGAGGGAGTGTCTGTGAAGAGCTACTTCAAGAGGTTCAACTAGGTTATTAACAAAATTGAGAATGTTACCGATGAAAAGGTACTAGATGCATTGATAACTGGCCTCCACATGCAGACCCCTTCTGGAAAGATGTTCATAATAGAGAGCCAAAGACTTACACTCAGTTGGTGGACCTCATTCAGAGAAAGATTCTATCAGAAGAAAGTATTAAGAACTGAAAGAAGGCCGAGAATGAAAAAGAAAAGCGCTATCGCTGTGAGGGGCAACGTTCCCAGAGCTTCGTCACAATTATTAAAGAAGGTTCAGTCAAGCTGAGATCGTCCAGGGACATCAGTCTGGACCACCTGCAATTCCTCCTTCTCTACTAGCCTCACCTCCAAAGTTATAATATATTTACCGTGCTAGGGATCACAATACGGAAGATTGTTCAAATGTGTAGGAACTTATTAATCAGAGAGGCTTATGTGATAAAGGAGGACGCCAACTAGTGCAAGACGGTTGAGGACCTTCCAAACATGGTCGATGACTCCTGCATCAACACTAAGACAACCGTCCACATCAGGATGAAAGGAAAAATGATAGAAACATGAACTCACCCAGACAGGACCACCCTGTAAGGACGCCTCCAGTTCAAGAGATCAATATCATAATCGGAGGGCCTTACGTCGGGGGCCACACTATGAATGCAGGAGAAACTATGTAAAAACACAAGGAAAAGGCCAGTAGAGAGTTGGCTCGTCCATAGACATCAACCCAATGCCCTGCCAATTATTTTATGGAAGAGGAGGATGATGTTGGTGTCCACTATTCCTACTTGACGCTCTAGCAGTACGTACCATTATTGCAAGAAATGGACTTGGTAGGATGTTGGTCGATGACAGCAATGTTGTAGACATTCTGTTCAGAAGTGCTTTCGACTAATTGGAAGTGAATCATGAACTGACAGCGAATCTCGATCCACTATTTGGATTCATGGGTAATAGCCTCATCCTATAGGAGAAGATTACTTTTTCCGTTGATTTTGGAGAGCCCCTATGCCACGAAAAGAAACTCATGGAATTCTTAGTGGTCGATACCTGTTCGGCTTATCACGGGGTCCTTGGCAGACTAGTACTCAAAAACTTACAAGCAGTCACCTCGATTTACCATCTAGCGATGAAATTCCTAACACCAGGTGGGTTCACTATGATTCATGATAATTAAACAGAAGCTAGGGTATGTTAGATGAATGTGCTTCGCAAGGAAACTATGCTAAAAGATGCAACCCCCTTGGTCATGTTGATGGAGACTAAGGCGATGGAGAACAAAAAAGAGAGAGGCGAAGAGGACACGGTCCTCGACGAGGGCCTCAACCCTCGACTTATAGGTTCAGACTTACAGGATTTACCATAAGCTAGGGACATTTCCTTTCTTCCAATGAACTATAGGTGGGTCAAGCCATGTATAAATGACTAAATAAAAAACTAAAACAATACTTACGGGAGAACCTAGACGACTTAGCTTGAAAACATTCTGACATGGTGGGGATAAGTCCATTAGTGGAGTGTCGTGTCTTGAAAATAGATCATAAGACGCACCCCAAGATACAGAAGAAGAGATCGCTAAGTGCAGAAAGATATGACATGCTAAAGAAACAATTGGAAAAATTATTGGCCAACGGGTTTATCAGAGAGGCAGTGTACCCCAGTGGGTGTCTAACCCCATCTTCGTAAAGAAGAGCAACCACATATAGAGGGTGTGCATAAACTTCTTTGACCTAAACCAGGCATGCCCCAAAGATAGTTTTCTCCAGTCTCGCATAGACCAACTGATTGATACCATTGCTGGTCACAAGCTACTTAGCTTCATAGACGCCTACTCTGGATACAATCACATTCCTATGTTAGCTAGGGATGAGAAGTACACCTCTTTCATTATGGATCGGGGGTTTTATTATTACAAGATGATGCCTATCGATTTGAAGAATGCTAGAGCTACTTACCAAAGATTGGTAAATCGCATGTTTGTAGAATAGGTTGAGAATACCATGGAGGTCTATGTTGATGACATGCTCGTAAAGAGCATGGACGCCGAATACCATATCCCACACTTGGGAAAAATGTTCGAAATCTTCCACAAATTCCAGATGAAGCTTAACCCTTTGAAATTCTTCTTTGGGGTCGCTTCATGGAATATCCTGGGTATGGTGAACCAACATGGGATAGAGGCTAACCTCGAAAATATTAGGGCACTGATAGGTGTGTGCTCTCTATCTTCGTCCAAGGAAGTCCAGAGCCTCACAAGAAGAGTGGCACCCTTAAACCAGTTCATATGAAAGGCAACTAATCGGTGCCATACTTTCTTCCAAACTATCATGGGTGTGAGAAAGTTTGAGTGGATAGAAGAATGCAAGAATGCCTTACAGGAGCTTAAGGAACTCCTTGGTTGCCCCGTTATTATGCAAGCCAAAACTAGAAGAAAGATTACTAGTTTACCTAGCAATATCTGAAAGAGCAATTAGCTCTGTACTAATTCATGAAGAAGGTCTGACGCAGCTCCTGGTCTATTATGTTAGTAAAGCTTTACATGATGCAAAAACAAGATACCCAGTCATGGAAAGCTCGCCTTATCCCTGGTCATCGCATTTATGCATTGATAAACCTTCTGCTGAGATAGATTTTCCAAAAGCTAGACACCTCCAGAAGGCTGATAAAGTGGTATGTAGAACTCAAATAATTTGAAATCTCCTATAAACCCAGGCTGTCAATAAAAGTCTAGGCATTATCAAATTTTTTTGTTGAATTCACCCACATCCCAATAGGATTGCAGGTGACCGAACCTAATGAAGTACCAATGTATGTTGATGGATCCTCGAGCGACGCTGGAGCTGGAGCTAGGATTCTACTGATGAGTCCCTATGTGCACAACCCAACTGTGACTTCGCATTATGTTCAAAACCTTAAACAATGTAGAGGTAAGCACAAAAGATAAAGCCAAGAAGAAACCGAGTCTATAGCGACTCACAGCTAGTGGTTAGTCAAATTAATGGGAGTTTCACGGCTAGAGAACAAACGATGGTGGCTTATTTGAAGAAGGTCATGGATATCTACTACACTTTGAAAAGTTTGAGTTGCTTCAAATCCAATGGACTGAGAATAGTTATGCCGATGCCATCTCCAAGTTGGCAAGCTACAAAGATTCAGACTTGATGAAAGTTATACCAGTTGAACGACTCAGTTGGCCCACGATCGAAGATATTCTGATGTCAACTTCAATGTCAATTAGTGAGTATCTCGACTGGATGAAGAAAATCATTGCATAATTAACTAATCAGGTACTGCCATACAATAGGAATGAAGTGAAGATCGTCCTCCAGGGCAGGATTCTATACAAATGAGGATTCCGCTCGCCACTATTTTGATGTATGGCTAAGGACGAGGCTGACTATGTTATGCATGAAATTTACGAAGGAATTTGTGGCAACCATGCGAGAGGGATGGTCCTAGAACAGATATCCTTGAAGCAAAGATATGATTGGCCAACAATGAAGAGAGATTCTCACGATTTTGTAAGAAAGTGTGACAAGTGTCACCAATTCGCTATTATTCGAAACTACCTAGACCAGAATATCATCCCAGTAACTAGTCCTTGGTCCTCTCTAAACATGCAAGGCAGGAGTCAAGTTTTCCATAATAGTTGTGGACTACTCTACCAAGTCGTGCGAGGCTTAGCCTCTGGCGAAGATAACTGGGATGAATGCATGAAAATTTGTATGAAATAACATAATATGCTGCTTCAAAATTCTAGACTCCCTAGTCTTAGACAACGGGACTCAGTTCGTTGAAAAGAAATTTAACTCAAATTATGAAGAGCTCGGCATTAGTAGAAACTTCTCCAACCTTTATTACCCGTAGTCTAATAAGATGGTCAAGGCAATCATCAAGATTATCGAACATACATTAAAGAGAAAGTTGGATTTAGCAAAAGGCAGATGGGCGGAGGAGATCCCAGAAGTCCACGTGTCATACCAAACAATGTCTCAAATAGCAACAAGAGAATTTTCTTTCACCAAAGCCTACGGGATCGAGGCAACGATCCCCATCGAAGTAGGAACACCTTTCCAAAGGTGCCTATACCTTGACGAGATGGTCAACAAAGATCTACATAGAAAAGAAACCTTGAATTGCTGAATGAAAGGCACACAAACTCACAACTTCGCCTAGCAGTCTATCAGAGCAAAATGGCCAGATACTACAACTCAAAGGTCAGGAACAAGAATTTCAAGATCACTGATTGGGTCCTTAAAAAGGTTTTCTTCACCAATAGAGAAAACAGGGCTAGAACCCTAGGACCCATATGGCAAGGACCATACAGGGTCGTCGAAGTAATTTATCTTGAGACCTACAAGTCAGAAGATGCTAGTGGAAAAGAAACAAGACATCCATGGAACATCACACACATTCACCAGTATTACCAGTAGGTTGTGTGGTAAATGAGCATCGAGTTACCCAGGTTAATGTCAGTTTATTTTTATTCAATTTGAACGCTACAGATAATTATGTCCAAAGTCCAATTATTTCAATACAATCCTTTCATTACCAATACAATATTCCGTAACGAATCAGCCAGGGAGTATGGTTCACGACCATCTCCTTAACTGGCTGGATAAACTACTTAATGCGTAAAATTACCAATCAAATTACGAAGCTGTGGTAGCCATCGCTTTAAACTCACTGGGTAAACTACTTAATGTGTCCAATATTAATTAGAAAAAGAAACAGTGAGCACAAGAAGAAGTATTTACAGAAGAACCTAAGGAAGGAGCCTCAGACGAAGTGGCTTGAACCTTGAAAGGATGAGGGCCCTCAGGGAGAACAGATCGCACGGGCGTTGAAGCCTCGATGAGGTTGATAAGCCCCAGCCAGTGAGAATGAGAAGTCCCATACTAAATGAACAGGCTGATCGCCACCGACCTCCATAAATAGTACTGTGAGGCATCAGTACTCAGGCGTGGTCAAAATTTTTTTTGGTATTGTCTCACTGCTTTCAACTCCACCTTGGCTAACGAGGCTCTGACACTCTCAAGCTCTTCCTTAGCCTTGATGGCCTCCTCCCAGGCTTCAACCATCAGTCTCTATTTCTTTGTCACCATCGTGTCATAGTCGCGATTGATGGTGGCTATGTTGTTTTCAGCTACCACAGCCCGCTCTTTAGTCAGTTTTTTAGCATGCTTAGCCACTCTCCTCTGGGTAGCGGTTTCCACTTCCCTCGACTCCACCTTTCTCAAATCCTTAAGGACAGCCTCCATTTTAACATTCAGAACATCTTTGGCCGTAGTTATAGTTTCAATCTTAGATCGCTAGGCCTTGTTCTTGAAACCAAGTTTAGTGTTGGCCAAGCTCATGGACTTCAAATCTTCGATGAGCTTGACAACCTTGGCCTCTGTCCTCTCTCTCTTACCATCAAACCTAAGTAGGATACTGTATAGCTCATTATTCATAACAAAAGCCCAGGTATAATTCATGGCTACTAGGGTGATTGTCCCATCTAGCATCCCCTGCTCTGTAACCTTCTCCTACAAAAGGACAAGAACTTATATACAACAGTTGCTGCTACTATTACTGCCAGAAACGAATGAAGTATCTCCAAGACTGTGGGGTCCAGCTCGTCATGGAGGGACCCTATATTAATGCAGCCCACCCTATCGACCCTCTATTAGACTTCGATGGAAGCTCCTATTGTAGACCCAGCCTCACTTCTTCGTGCATCATCGGCATGCTTAGCCTCGACGGCATCCTCATATGGCCGTCACCAAGTGAAAAGAAGGCCCCCTTTTTCCTTCTCCTGGCCTCGGTCTCTTTCGTAGAAACTGACTTACCCTTTTTTTTAGAGTGGTCTGGTGGGAGAGGTGATGGGTTACTAGGCACAGCTATTGAATATTCAGTGGGGCCAGAGGCGGCAAAAGAAGAACATATGAGATGGGCACCTCCATAAGAACCTCCTGGGTAGGAGATGGAGTTCAGGTTGAACTTCCACCAACCTCATCATCATCATCGACATTGAAGATGAGAACATTCTTGAATATATATTTAGCTACAAAATGAAACAAGAAGAGTTAAAAAAAACTTTCTCGTAAGATAGAAGAACATTCTCAAATGCAAAGCTCACCCATTAATTTGAATCAGATCAAAAGACTATTTTCATTGAGTAAGTTGTCGAGGCTCCGAAGATCGTTGTCGAGCTTGCGAACCCTGGCCCACCACTACATAATACCTCATTGCTCTTTCTTTAGGATGGGAGGCTTCCCACAAACTGCAAAGACAATAAAAGCATTAAGTGAGGAACGAAGTAGATAAACCACACAAAAAGAAACAAAGCATACCGAGTTCCTCAAAACATTGGAGAATTAAAACGTTGGGAACGGGATCAGACGGTCTAAACTCCCACTCCTCTCGACGAAAAAGAAGACCATTTCCATTTATGGACTTTATTTGGCCTGTCAATGCAGTCCTCTATATCTAACCTAGCCTAGGGGACATGTTAAACCAATCCTCAGACCTGCAAGATCGATAAATGGTTTCGAATTTCCTAGCAGACAGGTAGCTACCAACCCACCCATCCTCCAAATAAAAATGCTGCCACCATCTGACCCTATCCATTGGGAGTAATTTCACACGGTGCCAAGTTGAAATCATGGAGAACCTTGCGAAAGAATGGATAGATTGCAAATAAAGGCCCTGTTGTATTGCCAGTTCATAGATTGCAACGAACCCTTTTAGAGGATCGTCAGCCTGCTCGTCAGGAGTAGGAGCCAAAACTACATATGCCATCCTAATCACCTCTAGCTCCGCTTCTCCAATTTTGGAGCGGACTAACGAGACAACACTAGATAAGGTCGTCAACTCTCCATCCAATTGACAAGTTGCTGGGGCGTCTCATTTGTCTAGCGAAGCTCTCATCTCTTGAACCCCAGTATTTTGCTGCTTCTTCCTGGCATCTGCCTTAGGTAGAGCCCTCGAACGTGGTTTTCTTTTTCTTGGGGATGTCGGGAGTAGTAAGCAACCGTCGACCTCTACTCAAACTCATCAACTCTTTCAGCTGAGGATGGGACTTTGTCCCTGATCTCAGGGTCAATATAGGGATCAGACTAAGTTTGGAGAGTCATTGTTTTCAAAATAAATTTTTTTAATTTCTTTGCGAAAGTAATTCACAGGAGTACTTCGGTCTGACCGTCGCCAGAGGAAGAACTATTGGGCTAGCTGGAATTTAAATAATGAGGATAAACAAAAAGAAAAAAAGGTTATGGGTAAATAACACTCATTTTATTTACCTAACAAAAATGGACTAACTTGAAAGACTGAACTCCGAATGGAATAACATGCCAGAGAAGTATGGATTGTTGCCGAAAATCTCTGAATTCTAAAAAATACTTTGTTTTTACCAAAGGTAAAGAGGAAATTTTGAAAAGGCTAGTGCTTAAATAGATGAGGCCACTTGAATCTGTACCATTGATTTTGAATCCTCATACCTAAGCCGTCAAAGGTAGAGACACGTGGCATCCAAAAGCTGTAAGGCGGGAGACAAAAAATTCAGGAATTTAATGATGGGGGCACGCACATGCCACGCACGCCTCAAAAACTCATGCAAGTACGCCTTTAGCAATGATGGCGCTGCTGTTCCAAGTTACAAAACAGTTGCTTTGATTGATGGTCCTTTTAGTTCAAATCAGCCAACGCATTAGCTTAATCAAAGCCATGTGGATTCCCACCCATTCAAAGTCAAAGCTCTCGCCTGCAATGAATAAACAAGCCTAGGGCTTGGAGACTATATATCAGTGATGGCCAATAATTTCCATATGGCTTGCCAATACTGCGAAGGCCTCCTCTAGTTGTCAAACCTCGACAAAGGTTCGCTAATACATGACCCTATTTAATGTGAGGTTGAAAGCATGCTTATTCAGTTTGGGTCAAAGGTAGATCTAATCCCAGTCAAACAACTACCAAGTAAGTGACTATCGCATTATTCACATTTCTCAAACCACCCAAACAACCCACATTTTGAATCTGAATTGAAAATTGACATTTAATTTTACACTACACATTTCGCAAACCAATTTCATCAATTTATCAATTTTATCAAAGACACGATACAAATGTTTGAGCACTAGATATTTAATTCAGAAAGAAAAAAGAATTTTTTTTCATATGAAATACCTTGGTTCTCGTCTCAGATTCTCGGCCGCTTGCCGGATATGACCATAGATTTGGTGAGCTTCTTCATGGTTGTGTATTCTTCAACTATGGGTACTCTTGAACTATCCCAATTAATGGCTGAAACCTTTATGGATTAAATAATATCGCCAAAAAAATTACCCGAATGATTAAGCAAAACGAAAAACTAACAGATTTTGGATTCTTTTTTATGGTAGGCTGTTTGGCAGAATACTATGAGAATTCATATACATGAATAGGATATGTGGGAGAATGTAAAATGACTTTTTACATAATGCTTCGGAAAACGAAAGGTTGGTAAACATATGTAGTGGATTTCATTAAAAAATAGGAAGACCAAAAGATAATTGTGAAGCCCGAAGGTGTAGAAATTGCTGTTAATTTCTCTTGGGCCATTTTTAATGTTTATTGACTTGGGCTTATTACTGAAATGGGCTAAATAAAACGTGGGCTTGTAGATATTTGTAGCTTATAACAAGGGATTATTTTATAAATAAGCCACTTTTTGAAAAGAATTGCAAAAACCCATTTTGGTTAATTATATTCTAAAAATACTGTTTTTTAAAAACCATTATTTTAATTTATTATACTACATATTAAATTTAGTAACTGAATAATCTAAAATTGGATTTGATGGAAATACTTATATTATATTACATAATTTTTTATTTTTATAGTAACCGAATCCTTAAAAATCAGAATTAATTGAAAAATACATATTACAAAATGTTTTATTGTTATAACCATCCAATATATATCATTTGTATCAGAAATAGCTGTAACAACCACAAACAGAACTCATGATCTTTTTAATTTCAACATTTGTAACAACATGTGTTACAAATTTTGGTGTAACACAATACATGTTCATAAAAAAAAAACTCACGATATACTCAATTGTATCATCTCTATCAATCAGTGATACAAAAATATCAATTGGGATTAACATAATATGCATTAAGAATCAAAACATCATATTAAACATCAATGTTACAAATATCATATTAAACATCAATTAACCAATAACAAGTTGTAGCATATTTAGCAATCAGTGTTACATTATAACAAATTATGTAACATAATCTGTACTTCCATGTAATAATTCAATCAAGAACATTTAAATATAAAAAATAGAGTGCTCAATAAAAACATCTTATAACATCATCAGTGTTACAAAACAATGTATCAACAGTGTGTATTAGTTACATGCAATTAACCAATAACAACAGTGTTACAGAATAACATTGTGTTACATAATATGTATTTTTGGGTAACAATTCAATCAATAACATTTAAATATAAAAAAATATAGGATTTTGGTGTGTTTGGAAATAACTAATTATCGACTAATTTAGGGGTAGTTTTCTTTTTCTGTGCAAATTCCAAGAACAGTTATAGAAGCGGTTGTGTTTAAATTATATTTTGTTTTGATTTTAAACTATTATTTTATTTATTAATATAATAATATAAAAACAGTATTTTTAAAATAAAAAATTTAAGTTTGTAAAAGTAGAAATATTATTATAATGGTAAGTAGTGAGTGTAATTTCCACTTATAATGATGGATTCGTGGTGGATTTCAATTGTTTAAGATTTATTTAAATTTAAAGTTTGCACATATTTAAACGTAAAATTCTTATACGTTTGTCACCGAACCTTGTATATATATTTTATATTAAATGTTGATAAACCACGAAGAAGATGGGTACGTCATTTTCGAAAATTGTATATAAATTCCGTCTTGTGGTGGAAAATAGAATAACATAACTTAGAATGATACACCTCTATATGTTACCTTTTGGTTAGGACAATAGCACACATAAAGTTATTTAGTGTAGGCATTTTCATGGTAATTACATAACACCAAAAGAAACCCATTAAATTGAGTAGGTAAATAACTTTACCTCCTTTGACACACATCCTCACCACATTTTTTTCCGTATTAAAAAAAATGAAACATTTGGTTATATCGTGCATATTCAGTATCATTTGCATAAACGGGTGTCGTTCAGTAATTCAAAAATAATGCTCCCGACATTATCAATTTTCTAAAACAAATTGATTATTTTAAGAAATGCATGCGTACGGTTCTATTTCTATTACTGCCTAGCACGATGTGATTTAGTTAACACTTTTTTACACCTAAATTTGTAATCTTACATACGCGATTTTTATAGTAAGACGATAATATGTATCAAATAGGTGGTTGTGATTTAGTGCGGCATAGAGTAGATTTTATTCCTAATGTATTAGGATGAATAAATAATTTGGGAACCTTAAAGGGTCCAAGTCAAAAATAAATAGGATTTACCTGATCAGAATACGAAATAAATTAACATAGAAGTGTAATTGCACACGTGTTTGGATGTTCAAGGTTTTAGATCCATTTTTATTTTTTTCACTGTTGCTATTATTTCTATTAGGTGTGCCGTTTCTTTAATCTCACAACACAGCAGTGAATTATATATTTGATCTGTGTAGACGTGCTCTAAATCCCTTTAGGCGTGCCTTTCTTTTTGGAAAACAATATTTAATCCACTATGTTTATGTCGACATTGAGGGGTAATCATTGAGGTCAATCCCAAGCCCCTAAACCCCAGATATGTTGGAGGAAAAATAACTATTAATATATTACTTATACTGGGTAGATATCACGCGGATGAAAGATGTATGGCTCGGACGAAAAAATTTGGGAAACGTTTGTCTTTTCTATTGAGGAAGACAATAGATTTTTAATCATTTACTTGGAAGCTAACGATTGTAATACATAATTAAAATCTTTGCTAATGAACATGGTAAGTATTTGACATTCAATTAAACAAATGTTGAAATACGAAAATAAATACATAAACGATAACAGTTCAGGACAATTTCTAATCCAAAACATTTCAAACAACATAAATAGAATAATACCAGAGACCATAAAACGTTATGAATACTTAACCCAAAATAAAAATCAAACCAACATAAATTATAGAAATAACCCACGATAATTATGTTGTTTCTTAATATCCTTAGTCATTCTCTTCTTTGATCAAACTCTTTAGCCTCTTTTGGGCAACATTAGTTGACAAATCACCGCACAATGATCTATTAGCTGCACTGCTTTCGGGACCATCATCAGAGATAGCACTATTGATCCGAGCCTTTGACAGAATCGTTACTTCATCGTTAGACGATGACAACTAATTTTTTTTGCAAGAGTAATTAGGTTAATATAAATGAAAAAATAAAATTAATATTTTAAAAATCATTAAAAACTATCTTTTCGCCTTCATCATCATTCTTCTCAATCTTTGATAATAAATCTGATTCTTGATTCTCAACGTACTTCGATATGATGTTGTTATCATCGTGACGATGAATACATCATTGTGTCTGTTGAGGTTCTCCATTTTCACTCGTACTTTGAACAAAATCTTATGGTCAACTAAACTTTCTATTTCTGTGGGTAGGTCGAGTCCACTCTTTTTCTAATAATTGTGTCACATGCACATTAACGTACGAACACACAATACAAAGAACTTCTGTACAGAAAAGCGATTATTTTTTGCCGAATCTATCCCATCCCTCACAACTGCACAAGTCTTTTTGAGTAATTGGGTGCATTCGCGGTCCCATAGCAAAAAACATGCAGTTCGTGTTCCATCAATCATTGTCACTTGTATCTTAAACCAGCAGAACAATTGCAGTTCATGTTCCTGTACCATCAATCACTGTAGTTCATGTACCATCAATCACTATCACTGTCACACGCAGTTCATTAATGAACAATATGTAAAGTAAGTTCAGAAAAAGTATAGCTCATTTGTCATGTATAATACTACCTTGGGTTTCCTGAACTCTCATGGAGATCACATTTATCACAGTAAAAATGATTTCCAACACATTGCACCTTCTTTGAGAACCTTTTGCATGACAAGTACCACGAGTTGCATTCACTCTCAATGGAATGTATAGTTGCGAGAACCCAAAAACTTCCAACCTATATTTTAAATTTTGTAAATTTTATTTCGATGTTAGTCGATTAATATTAGATAACAACACATTAAATAGAAGAATCTTTGACAAAGCCCGCTGGACTCAAGTTACACCTCTCGAGCATCAGATAGCTGTTCGATGGTCCTTATTTGTGTAGTTCGATTTGCTAGATCATCAAAGACAGTGTACACAGAGTGAGAAGATAATTTACTTATCTTTTGAGAGCTACCGCCCTTTCCATCCAATAACCTTAGATGAAATAAGATACAGACATTAATCACGGCACAACTCGATTAATGAAAAGCTTTCAAATGTTTGTTTGAATGAAAATGAAATTTAGGTGAAAAAATATAAAGTCAAATATCTTATCGATTAATAAATGGTTTGGTCTGGTCATTTTTTGGATTTACCACTACTTTTGTTACATGATAGGTGTTAGAAATTCTGACATCGCCAACAATAAAGTGATAATATTAAAAAAAATATAATAAGGGAAGAACCACTAGATAGAAACCTCTGAACATCTTCGCTCGACACATTTGCAATGAAACGAAAAAAGGCTCCAGAAGCCTACTGTCCAAATACTCGCCAACCTCATCAACACAGTCATCCCATAAAGTACACGGTAACCGATTCCCCCTACTAAATGACATCAAAATTACTAACAAAGAAGGACCGAAAATTAGTTAGTGTTATGCTTTTCATAAGGATATACGTACTCTAGATCTCCAATCACTATATCAATTAACTTTGTGGTTCGTCCAGACAGATCCTTAGTGTTCGAGGTATCTTTGGCAACAACCTCACCAATGATGTCTTTTTGCATATATGTCAGCTGTATTTAGCAAATTATTCAGAAAATTTGACAAAAAAATGTAATAACACTAAGAATCTATAAGAAACATCGTGTACGTAAAACAAATATGTGTGTTATCAAGCATTACCGAACAATTCGATGTAATCGAGATTTGTCAAAGGTAGAATGACATTGAAAGCCTTGAATTGAAAAATGTGGTCAGGGCACCTATCATCGCCTATCTCATAGAGTGAGTCTTGGTTATGAAGTCGATCTTGTACTTATGGAGGGTAGTTTTGTACTTCAAGTTATTGACCTGGCAATAAAATGTCGTATTACATAAAAAAAAACCCCTCCTGAAGCAAAGGCTTAAAGGTATGTATCAACAATTGCTTTATGGACGTGTGAATATACTCACCCTAGAAGCAACACGTAAATACAATGACAACAATTTAAAAAAAAAATAGAATTGTATTAATTTTCATCAAAGTTCAGAAAAGGTAGGAATCAAGACCAAAAAAATTTACATAAACTTGTACTAAAAGACATACTACAGATAAATGAAACACGAGCAATATCAACTATAAATGTAACTTTAAAGTACGAAACAACATTAAGATGGAGCAACATACAGTCTAAAAATTAGAAAATATACAGTATAAGTTATTTCTAAATCATTACTGAAATTCACGCAATATTAAACTATAATGGTAAATTTAAACTACAAAATAACATCTAAGAATGGGCAAATACAATTCAAAAAGCAAACTGAATTTACACAGTAATAGTAAACATAAACAAAAACCAACAACAACTATTTCAATTATTTATGTAAAAAAAATGCGTATACAAAACTATTTTGTTTCTACAAATGCATTTATGAAAACGCGTATATAAGATAAAATTTATAAAAATTAAAACCCAACTATCTAGTGCATTTTAAACCCCCCCCCCCCCCCAAAAATAGAATATGTATAACTGGATAAATTAAATGAACGGGTCTTATGATTCTGTATTTTGTAAAGTTATTTTATTATAAAAAATAACCGTATTCGAACACAATAAAATTTTTCTAAAAAAATGATATAAAAAAAATTCGAAAGTGCAAATAATTTATAGAAATGATTTTAACAAAAAATAGAAATGATTATGACTAACCACATTGTCGTAGCAAACAAACTCTAGACTAAAGGTTACATCCGCATTACCATAGGTCGGGACCTCGTACAAGCAGACGACATGCCCCTTCAAAGCCAATGGTGTTTTTGTTTGATTCACCTCGATGATGAGACTAAACAAAGGAGCCATTGTTGCGAAATGTTCTCCGTTTGATTTTAGCCGTGCAAAAAAAAAAAAAAAAGTAACACATCAATTTTTATATAATGAACAAAATGTGCAACACATTATCTATTTTGCAAGAAAAAAGCATAATCATGTACTTACCAGAAGCTAGTTCTCAATGGGGCAGTGCAAGAAACAAAACAGTATCGTGATCCAAAAGTGAATTATGAATAAATCTCATATATATAGCTCAAACACAATTGCACATTTTACAAAACAAAGTATAATTCCTAGGTGCAGAATCACACGCAGACCGATGCAGTGATACCCCTTCAAAAGTGTCAATTAAACTGTTCGAATAGCACAGGGAAGACCAAAAGATGGTTTCATAAAAAAAAATAATAAGATTATGAGCCAAATTGTTAGTTTTTGAAAAGTTGTTGTATTTATCCATATTTAAGTGCATTTCGCAAAGTTATTTTAATTTTTTTTAAGAAAAACAAAAAAATATCTGAACACACAGTAAAATAAATTTAAAAGTACAAATAATTTACATAAATGATTTTAACAAAAAAATAGGAAATAAATAAATTGTTCGAATACCACAGAGAAGTCCAAAAGACAGTTTCACACCAAAAAAGAAGATGATGAATCCAATGCGTTTATGAAAAGTGGTTGCATGTATCATTTAATATAAATGGATAATTGCATATTTGGTCCCCAACTTTTAAAAAAGGTAACCTTTAAAAATAGCACAGGACATCCCAATCTTTGAAGAAATAGGCATGGTAGGTCCTTTATAACGATATTGTTCATTCTTTCAAATTTAAAAAAAAAATGATTGAAAAATAACCAAATTTACCTCAAAAAAATAAAAAATAACAAAGTGGCCCTCATCTTCGATTTGCCTTTATTGATAAAGGGTCTTGAATTGGGCCATAGTTCGAAGATGAGGTCCACTTTGTTACTTTTTTTTGGGTGGTAAATTTAGTTATTTTTCAATCATTTTTTTCTTTTTTCTTATTTTTTCTTTTTTGTTTATTTAAAGAGAAGGGTAATTTCGTCATAAAGGACCTATCTTGCATTTTTCTTCAAAAGTTGGGGATGTCTGGTGTTATTTTTAAAGGTTAGGAATATATCTCCAACTTTTTGAAAGGTTGGAGACCAAATATTTAATTATCCCAATATTAAATGTTACACTACGTTTTTTGTAGGAAAAGGGAAAAAAAAAAAAACAATCAATGTGTGAAACTAATTAAAGAATCTGAAAAGTTGTTGCATTTATAATATATAATATTAAATGTCACACTTCGTTTTTTTGCAAGAAAAAGAAAAATAAATAAATAAATAAACAATAAATGTGTGAAACCAATTAAAGAATCTGAAAAGTTGTTACATTTAATATTATATCATTTATCATATATAATATTAAATGTTACACTTCGTTTTTTGCAGGAAAAAGGAAAAAAATAAACAATCAATGTGTGAAACCAATTAAAGAAAACACACCTTGTTTTGTGCTGAAACATGCAAAGGAGGAAATTGGCCTACGCATCATTTATGGCGGAACTTACCAAAACTAGAAAGAAAAAAATGGTGGGAAAATGTATGTGCATGAAATTTTTGACGGTTATCCTATTATAATATATATAGATAGGGTTCCCCAAAAGAAAACTGGTTGAATACATTATGAAGTTTGGAAAGGAATAATGACATCCTACGAATACTTAAAAGTGTGGGGGTGTTTGGCAAAAGTGGATGTTCCACTTCTTAAAAAGATTAAGTTGGGTCCTAAAATTATTGATTGTATTTTTATCAGATATGCAATTAATAGTAGCGGTCACAGATAATTGGAAGCCTGATATACTTCATGAATCGTACAAGGCCAAACATAGCTTACTCGATAAATAAGCTAAGTCGATATACAAGTAACCCTAGTAATGAACATTGGGATGCATTACTTAGAGTGTTAGGCTACTTGAAATGTTCCAAAGATTAATCATTACATTGCAAAAAAATATCCTCCATTAGTTGAAGGATAGAGTGACGCTAACTGGATATCATATACAAATGAATCTAAATCCACTAGTGGCTATGCCTTACTCTTGGTGGTGATGCAAGATCTTGGAAATCTTTTAAACAAACATGTATAGTTCGACCAACTATGGAATCCGAGTTTATTGCTTTAGATAAAGCAAGAAAGGAAGCATAACGGCTTAGAAACTTTTTAGAAGATATTCATTTATTGCCGGAGCCTGTGCCTCCTATATGTATTCATTGCAATAACCAAGCAACTATAGCCAGAGTAGAAAATTTTTTGTATGATGGAAAGTCAACATATACATCGTAGACATAATACCGTTCGGCAGTTGCTCTCAAATGGAACAATATCAATTGATATTGTTAAGTCAAAAGATAACAGCAGATCCGTTTACAAAATGGTTATCTAGAGAGAGAATAGACTATGCATCTAGAGAAATGGGTTTAAAGCCTAAATTCTATTGAGTTAACTTAGTGGAAACCTAATCTGGCGAATGGACATCCCACGGACTAGGTTCAATAGGAAAACTAGTTATGAATGACTCGATGAGAAGCACTTCGGAGTTTTAATTCCTTCCCATTTCTATGATGCAAAAGTGTTGCCCACAAAAGATTGTTAAGGATAAGCTTTGTTTTTAATGATGATTATATCTTGTAAAGGTACAAGTAGAGTATTGTAGGGTACTCTTTATAGAACATCACCTATGTTAGTACGAACGTTGCCGGTTCTTTGAGAATTTTACTTAGGCGAATTCTCTAAAAGCACTTGAAAACCCAAGTAGTAATGAACACAATAGAGAACCAAGTTTGATATGAAAGATGATGTGTTTGTTCTATTGTTTGAGCTTGCAATAATGGCTGACAGTTCAAAACATTACGTTCACTGATTAGCCAAGTAAGATCGATAGATTCTTACTAAAGAATGTTCAAAGAGAAAGTTACATATCTTGATGTGTTATCTTTTAAATTGTATTATTTTTCTGTCTTCCTTGATTTGAGTCGACTTCTTCCATTCAAGTAGGGGATTGTTGGAATCAATTGAATTTTATCAGGTTGAATCATTAAATATATTTCTAAATTTTTCTCAAAAGATCGTTGTTCCTTCTTTTTGAGAAGAGTACATCCATTCTTTGGTTCGATCGGCAAGGTTGGTATAATGCAATACCGATTGTACTATTCATTTTTATTTTTAAAACTGTAATATAGAAAATACGATTAATAAATAAATAAATAACATAAATAAATTACATACCAAAAGTGAATGGAGAGTATGTCTTAAGATTGACGGACGAGACTGAGAGAATTTAAAATCAATTAATTCAGAATTGATTTGATGAGTAAAAATTGAATTTAGGGGTCCCTATTTATAGGTTTTGAAATGTCTTTTTGAATAGGTATGTGCCTCTTTATGAATAGGTGCACCAAATGGTCTAATTAATCTGAGCTCTTAGATCGCACCATTTTCATATTTTTATACGATTTGATGGTTTAGATTAAATCATGAATGAATGTATCTATTCATCATACATATTCACTAATTATAAATAAACGTGCCCATTCATCATACTCGCACTACAAAATGAAATATCTTCACCGACTAGAAAAGTAGTTGGCCAAAGTCCATATATAGTTGGGCATTATAATCACCGACTAAAAATATTTGGTCGGTAGAGTAGTCGGCAAAATTCTATCGGTGAAGGTGATGACCGACTAAATAATTCAGTAGTCAGCATAAGTACATTTGCCGACCAAAATTTGTATTAGTCGGCAAATCTTACACCGACTACATTTAGTAGTCAGGGTAACTAACACCGACCATTTCTCATTTGTCGTTTATTCTTAATACACCGACTAAAAATATTGTAGTCGGCAAAACTTACGCAGACCAAAATTATTCGGTTGGGGATAACTAACTCCGACAAATTATTATCTAGTTGGCTATACTTTATACGCTGACCAATATTTTAGTCTGTAAATCCTAATCAATGGAGACTTTCCGCAATACTTCACCGACCAAGGTTTTTTAATTTTGTAGTCGACAATTCCCCACTAATTTTTTTAATAGGTGATTTAATTATAATTATGTAAAAGTAACCATTTATAGCTGAAAAATATAAATTTTAAATTTTAAAAATAAGTGATACTTCAAAATAACTATACTATAACATGTCCATAATGTTTGTTCACATAAAAAAACGAAAAACCTGTGCAAGTACTATGTATATACGCAGTTTGGACAAAAGAAAGCTAAACACAAGTATATCAAAAAGAGATATTACATGCTAATCGTCTAGTAACATTAGTGAATATAATAGCGTGACCATATATATAAATAAGTTAATGACATATACTTTCAAACAAATCATTACTTTTAAATTGTGAGCAAAATTACATATTTCTTTTCAGCAACTGGTCTATCCATCTTTGCCCTCTTTGTAGTGGGTAGTCTTCCACAGATCTATCCATCTATCATGTATGGTCTACCATTGCCCGTGTCCTGAAAAAATTAATTATAAGATCACACATTTATTTCCAGCAAAATAAGGCTATGAAGATTAAAACATAAAACTGGCATCAATGATATTAATCAATTAGAGAAGTTAAGCTAAAAAGAAGTTTCATAAGTAAAGAGATAAATCAAAAAGGACAAAGGATAATGTAGAAGAAGAGGTTCAACAATTTAGAGTCAGTTATGCAACCTTTTCTTTAAAGCAAAAGATGCTTTCTGGTCTATTTTGGGCACCTAGGGATAGATTTATTTCCTTTTTTCTTCTAATATTGGATGAATTGACTCAGGACAAAATCTGAATCTTAGTTTGACAATTTCTGAATCTATTTATTTCACACTAATTATTTCTAATTTTTCTCTACATGTTGCTTTACAATATATGAATACAAAGAATAGAACTCATTAAATATAAATCAAGAAAAGGAAATTAGAACAAGCATGGAGATTAAGTTTTCAACTCCTCATTTTGTCTCTCAGTTAATGACCTAACCACAAGGATGGAGATTAAGTTATCAAGCTAAGGAAAAATTCTAGCATAAAGTTGTTTCCTTCTATAACTAGTTAGTCACAATGTCATGTAATTCATGTAAAAACATAATTGAATGCAGCAACTAAAGATGTAATTCATGGAAAAATGAAACAAGGCCAAAGATTGAAAACAGAACCTATTTCAAGTAAACATTCTCTCCACTCAAGAACATGATATAAAAAATCATTCAAGTATGCTCTTTAGGAAACCAGAAATACTTAGCCAAAGAAAATGAAGTAAATCTTTAGCTCAATTGGAAAATTCTTTCTCACATATTTCACACACAAAAAGAAAATGAATTAAATCTTGATTATGCATACAATATAGTAAAGTTTACTGAACAAACAAAGAAGGAAAAGCAAACCATACAAGTACTTCAAAATCTTAAATTTATTTTCTGTCCAAGCTTCATTCTTCACATATCCAATCAATTATTAATTTCAAGTTCAACACAAAACCATACTTGATCATAGTCAAAAGCTAAAACCTGTCCAGAATACAAGATAAAGAATTTGCAGAAAAGAATCTTTCTTCATTTTCAACATAATTTCTGATTTCAAGTACATACCTTGAGAATATACTTTGTGGGTCTTCATGAATTTTCAACATGACAACCAAATAATGGGTCTTCATGAATTCTCAACATGGCATTTATCTTAGCAGATTCCCCAAAGCTTCATGATTCCAAGCTTTCTTATTTAATAATGTCCAATCCTGACCAGAAATATGAACCAAACATGTGCATTTGCCAATATAACTTATCAAACTGAAACAAAAATTGTAATACAGCACAAACAGATGTTACAAAGCCTACCTGGGGACCAGTGATCAGCCTTGAACCACCACTGATGGTGGGTTGCTGCAGATTACACTGCGGTTGCAGTTGTTGCGAACTACGTTGTGGTTGCTGCTGCTCAAATTCCTGTTGTTGAAGAGCTATTGCTAATTGCAAATCAGAACTGTAAAAAACAAAAAAAAACAGCATTAAAGTTATTTGATTCCTTATAATCACACAACTCAGACAACGTTGCTCTATATAAATTGTTAGTATAAGTAAATTATGGACAACACTAAATGAATTATATATTACACTGAAAATAGAGGTTTGAAATAAAATTCCTTCAGAGGTTGCTCTAAAGTAAATTATATAAACAAAGACAATCAACATGATGAGTGAACACGTTGTTGCAAATGTTCGGGAAAAAAAATTCCTTTTCAGGGAACAGAAAGTACAAATATTTCTCAATATCCGATCCAATTTATAGTTATCGATTAGTTAACATATTGGTTAACCGTATTCCTTAGCTCTGTTATCAACTAAATATTAGAGAATAAGGAATCAATCAGGCTCCAGAGAAGTTAAAAAATTACTTGAAAGTTAAATTTTCTTGAGAATCACCATTGCTAGCCAAATAGTCCTGCAAAACAAAATTGAATTAGATTATATTTCATTTTTCCAAAATCCAAACATATCTGGAGTCTTGAAAAGCTACATACCGCAGTACTATCAATGGCATTCTGTTCATGCCATGTGCTGTTAGAATGATCTTCCACCTTGAATTCCTTAAAGTTTCCCGTCATATACACGGTGTCCCCATTCACATTACCATCAAATCAAACTCAACAAGATGAAGTTGAAAAAGAATATTTTATATAAGTACATTTTAGAGATCTCCTTCCAGAAAATAAAAAGTAAAAAATAAAAACGGATCCAAGGAAGGGAAAAGAACACATGCATTTACTAAAAAATTCATTATGGAAAAACAAAGAAATTGCTAATTCTAGTAACAAAACAAGTAGTGCTTTCTAATACATTTCTTCTATATTAGAAAGGTGGCCTTAGATCTTTATAATACTGAAATAGAATTTATTGAAACTAAAATATTAATATAAGCCTTCTAATTAATTGGCTATGGGAAAATTTCACAGGATGTTACCCAAATAAGAAGTTTGTTTCATTTTGGTCACCCAACTTTAATTTGTTTCAATTTCATCACCTAGTTATAATTTGGTTCCAGTATGACCATTCAAGTGGCAGACGGAACTATACACAAGGACTATTGCTCTGCCATTTATCAAACTCGCATGCATTTATAAAAAATGCAACTTTAACAAGATTGTATCAGTCAAATATTTATTCCGACTGCATCTAAGATCAACGGCAAACAAATGAAGTATGGCGCTGCTATGCTATAATCTTACCTCATTCAGCTTTTCCCAGACCAGATCCGGCTGATTTATATATCCTTGATCAGTAGATAGGATATATAATTCCCTTCATACTGCAAATTAAAAAAAAAATAGTGATTAAATAAACTGATGACAAGAAGCATAACAAGCACACTTGACAATCTTATGATTGATAATACAACTAATAATTTAACAAACTAGCACCAGGAAAGTTTTTCTTTGTCAAACGAAACAAAACTTCTACTAAAGTTTCTGAATTAAATCCTTCAGGGTGTTGTTTGATGAGTTACAAGTAAACAGATCACTTAATAAAACTATAAAGAGCAAAATGAAAATAAAATTGTGACCACTTGACTTCAGTATCATTGTCATTTGCCTAAGTAGAGGACTAGCTTCATGTGTAGCGTTAGAATAACGTCTAAATTATGTCCTCATCCTATATAGAAGTTCCATAATTATGCGTGAAATTCTATGTGCCTGCAATTTTTATAAATGACCAAAATGATACTCCAGTAGAAGCCTGTGTCTATATCTTTTAAAGACTTATGTACAGGAATGTGCAGAAACTCCCATGACCTAAATTCTATTTTATTGGCACATTTTCCAAGCAACTACAAATCAAAGTGAACATAAGAATTCCCAAAAAAATGGAAAAATAACAAAACGAAAAGAAAATACCTAGCACAAACCTTGGCCGCTGCAGTGATGCTTCGAAATCCCAGCCTTAACAAAAACAGAATTTGGATCAGTCCCGTATGTGCTAAAATAAAATTCAATAAACCTAAAATCTAGAAAATGAATATGCAAATCGTAAACCAAGATACCCATTAAAATAGATAAAAATTAATGATCGGATTGAACAAATAAATGGGAAAAAATATCAAATTCAAACATGATGAAAATTGAGTCTCCACTACCAAAAATATAACATATCTGAGACCAGAAAATGGATTATTAATGTATAGAGAGAGACGAACAGAGACAAAATTGAAGGGATAGATAAATTTTCGTAGCCCAGAGAGTGTAGATAGTTGCGCACGGATGCTGAATTTTGATGGGGATTTTGGATTTCCAAAGCGTGGATATAGGATTTCGGATGTAGAATTTGGATTTTCGGTTTGTGATTTTTGGATTGTGATTGCCCACGCTGAGGATTGGAATGGAATTTGTTGTGAGGATGGTTCTTTATTTTGGTTCAAAGACAGACATATATGGCAAAATTGGGTGTGTGGGAGTGGAAAACCTCCCTCCGGTCGGTCGATTAACAAAGCAATATACATACAACCGGTAGATGGGGACTTCGGACCATGCCGATAAGAAGATGTGCTTCAATGGAGAATGAGAGAGAGAGAAGAGAATTAGTAGCGGCCACTGTAGTTTCAGAGATGTAATGAAAATGGAAAACAAGAATGGGAATGGGCCAAACGTTTTTAGTGAGCCCGTCATCAGTTCCCCCCAAAAAAGAGGCCGACCACTGATAGTATTCATTAATCCAGGCGGCCATTACTTTCCACCTTTTTTTTTATATGTGTGAAAAAGTTCCGCCCCATTTTTTGCCCACCCCATTTTTTGTAGTCGGTATTAAGATCTTCCCCGACTAATTTCATGGTCGTTGAATCCCTAATGTTTAGACGACCATATTACTTTTTTAGTCGGTAAAAACAGTTTTGCCGACTAGAAATTTGGCAGTCGGTAAAAATTGGTTAGTAAAAATCGGCCAATGTACCACCGACCCAGTTACTTAGTCGGAGATTACACCCCGCCAATTTGTTAAACGTGGGAAAATCTCCTGCGTAGATTTTGGCCCACTATAATATTTGTAGTCGACATTAACACATTCGCCGACTACATTTTTAGTCGATGAATCTTTCCATGGGTTTGGGCGACCATGTAATAATTTTAGTCGGTAAAAACAATTTTTACCAACCAGCAATTTTTGGTCAGTAAAATTTAGTCGGTGAAAGCCTCATTTCTTGTAGTGTCATTCACCAATTACTTACTTTTTATTGGAGACGTTTTCAATTCACCCAAAATTAATTGTAATGGCCCACATTATTAAATATATTTAACGATTCAACCCGATAAAATTCAATTAATTCCAACAAACCATACTATATTTTTCATTAAATTAAGCAATGAAAAGCAAAAGATTGGAATTTGGTGACAATAATGAACTGAAATTCTAATAGGAACAAGATTACAATATTCAGTGTTGTGTCCTGCCTATGGACGTTTTGGGAAGCAGCGACTGAGTAGAATTCTTCCATCCTGGACAATATGAATTATTATTACGGTACAGTAAACAAGGCCCGTTCACCCCTATGGACCAGAGACAATCTTGGAGACACTTATCGAATATGCTGTCCGAGTAAACGATGTAGTTGCCAAAACCATGTGCCGTCTGAAGGTCGCAGAAAAATGTTGTAGTCCCTAAAAAGTTTCGATTGAATCGAATAGTGAAAGTTTGCTTGAATACAAGTACATGAAGCCCAACATCATCATCCAAGGAATAACAGTGAATCCGAATTTTTTCACCACTTATATCATTTCTAATTACAAGATTTGTTTTTGCTTCAGATAGGCTAATTACCAAGCCAAGCAATACTACAAGTTTCATGATGAATTCATTCATTTCTTTCTCACTTTCTTTTTCAAAGTTTTCTTCCCCTTAATGTGTATTTATAATTAAATGGAGGTTGCTGTAATTATATTATCAGTGATGCATTTTGTTAATATTTCATAATAACAATTGATTCTACAAATCTTATTTTATAATAACATTTGATTCCACCAATCTTATTTTATAATAATAGTTGATTCTACAAAACTTATTTTATAATAACAGTTGATTCCACCAATCTTATTTTATAATAATAGTTGATTCTACAAATCTTATTTTATAATAACAGTTGATTCCACCATCTTATTTTATAATAACAGTTGATTCCACCAATCTTATTTTATAATAACAGTTGATTCTACCAATCTTTAAAACTGTAATCCTAAATTTCACCACACTATTTGCTGAATTTCACCATACACACATAATCTCTCCATGTTGGTCAAAACACTAAATAAGTGCTTGTTTGGTAATGTTTTTATGTAGAATATAAACAGTCCGTCCTACGAAATGTGTTGATAAAAATGATGTTTAAACAACTTTAAGTGCTTATAAACACTGTCAAACGTACTATAGGTTTGTATAATCAAATTTGTTGCTTGTGCTTTGGAGGCTTGGTCAATTATTTTTATGCTAATAAGTTGTTGGAAGCATACATAATTTTATCATCTCTTTTACAAAATAAGGTTCACATCGTGTTGCTTTTGACTTCTTTAGTTAGTCAATTGTTAATTTTTCCCAAGTCTTTTATTGTGGTCTATTGTATTTAAAACTATCCGACTGAAGAATGATGGAGGAGAATAACATTTTTAACTGGGAGGTGCTAACCCCTCAAAGCATTAGCAAAATTACTTTAGTTGTTTCATCTACCATTAAGCAAAAGTTATGGACATAATATCTGGTATCAAAGCCGGGAAATAGAGGACAGAGTGGAGAAACTAGGGGATACGGTGGCATCACTTGCTGTGGGACAAACGGATATTTTAGAGGGCCAGAAGGAACTTTTAGCTCATCTCACTGAGAGAATGGAGAAGTTAAGCCAACAAGTTTCTGGAAAAGCTCAAGTGGAATCAGGCGAAAACTCTAGCAATAGACTTTGGGAATGTAAGAATCACCAATCCTCAAGGTGGTTACTTGAACAACTTGGTTCCCCGCACGGTTAAATTTTATAAATTACACTTATCAAACACCTTCAAAATTGAACTTTTGCTAGTCCCAATCAAAAACAATACAAAGCAAAAATTCAAAAACATTCGAAGATAAGATTGTGCAAACCATTGGACTTCTTACCACGTTGGCCTCAGGTTTAGATCTAAGCATATATAATTCAACAAAAATATCCAAATATTTCTAAATAAAAGATTTTAACACTTATCCGATGCTTGACTAGTGTCTGTGTGAATAGCTATTTGCAGTCGTTACTCTAACCTTGATAAAGTTATGCACACGAATGGATTCTTAAGTCTTTGCAATTCTGACCCTCAATGGTCAATTTTCCTTTCTCCTCTCGTTAATTTTACATCTCCTCGAATGTGTTCAACTAAGGATTACTCAAATCCACTATCACTCTCAAGTTGGAAGGTTTAATTGATTAAGGCAATCGTTTAGATAGGCAATGATCACCCATGATGTCAAGTGTTGTAGTCCTAGGTTTTTACTAAGCAAGACAAACTAACTAGGCATCTAGATCTTCGGTTTTGTGTCCATGATCTAGCCAGGTAACTGCATATTTTTATTTTGTTCTTTGCTACTATTTTTGTTTAGTACTTTTTTTTCATTTTTTTTCTTCATCATGATAGGTAGTTTTTACTCTATTACTAAGGCATCAATCTTCCCTGATAGATCGTCTCCTACATTTTATATTGGTGATACATATGGCCAAATTACTTAAGGGTACCATTGACACATTAGTATAGGCAACTTTTTCCCACTAGATGCGCCTTGACTAGTGCAATGTCTTCCATTGGGATTAATAGATGGGATTATAATTGTAGTGAACAATCAATGCTTAACTTCAACCCGTCAACTAGAACTACTTAAAATTTTTCAATAAAAGCCTGAATCATCACTTTCTTAACTATAACCATTACAAGTTAACCTCTCCTAAACTTATTCTCAAATATTGTTTAAGTATATTTCTCACTGTGTACTTGGAATTCAAAATAACTACCTAAAGTCCTAAACCCAAGCCTCTATTAACATTATATAATCTGCTCTCCTGAGCAACAACTAAAATAGCTATGCGCCCAAAGTAGTATTAAGACTTTCACAGATAAAATATTTAAGAAAACTAGGCATATTGTAGCAATACTCAATTATCAAAAATTTACCTTAGATCAAGCAGAAATAATCATAAGCTAGCAAGTTATCCAACTATGTTATACAAAGAAAATCTTTTAGACATTTTTTCCAAGTTTTCGATTTGTTTTATTACGTTTTCAATGTAATCCAATTTTTTGACACTACGGACTCCAAATAAATCATAAAAAAGAATAAAAAAAGTTGACACAGCAAGTTAACTCCACCCCCTAAACTTAAATCTACATTGTTCCAATGTAAGCATAAAGACAAATGAAGAAGGTAAAGAGAAGGGTCACGATCCTCCTAGTATTCTCCTTTGTGGATGCAACATTTTAGCACTTTGAACCGACAATGCTATCTTCTCCAAACTTGTAGTGAATTCTCGTTTGATTTGAAGCATTTTCCTCTTTGAAATATTCGACAGAACGCTTTGTGCGTAACTCACAAAATCAAGAGATACATTATGTGATGCCCAAAAAAATTTCACACAAAAGGATGACGACAACCTAGACTCTAATGTGCTCGAAATGCACTCCAAGTGTAAATTTTGAACTCAAATCTACTAACTAAAAAAAAGTAAAAGGGTAAGAAAATTAGGTTTCCTCCCTATAAGTGTTTGTTTAAAGTCATTAGTTTGACTTTGTTGCATCATCATTCAAGATGGCTTGAGTCGGGCTTTGGAAGCCTTGCATTGCTTACAATATCTGGCTTTGCAAAAAAATTCCTTCATCCTCCAAGCTTCCGCTTGCCTTTTTTATATCAAATTTTGCTATACCAAGACATTATAACTTTACTTTTAGGTTGAGCTCTTCACCTCCCATCTTCACATCCAGTTTATATGTTGTATCATCACTTAATTCTACCATTTCGTTGATCTTAAGACCATCTTCAAGGTTTTATTTGGTATTGATAGGGGTGACCACATTGAACTTAGCATTTTCATCCTACACCCTCAGGACGAGCTCACCTTTATCCACATCTATTAGGGCTCGACTTGGTAGGCCCAAAATCCCTAGCATATCGCAGTCATTTTCTATATCCAAGATGATGAAATCCACCGAAAATATAAATTTGCCTACTTTGATGAGCACAACATCGAGGATGTTTGATCGATATGTCAACTATATCTCTAATATGAGTCTCCAATTTTTTTATGGATGCATGTTGGTGCTGCAAGGTAGTATGAATTTTTGTCAAGTACTTACATAATAATTCTTCCAACGAAAGCTTCCACTCGTGTTATTATTGGAACCCTAGTGATTTTCTTGAGTCTACTTCTCTTGATTCTGATTGTTGCTCCAAGAAAAGTTTGGATGAATTCTCCAACCAGGATTGTACGTATTGGAGTAGGGACAGTTGTACTGGTAAAGAAGACGTTGTACATAGTTAGCCTATTCAATATTAGCTGCGAAAGTGACGGTCATTGGACAGTCTATGGTTTTGTGATTTACCCTCGCACCCTTCACAAGTTGGAGTAAAATTGTGCGCCATATTAAATGTCTAGGTCAGGTTGTACATCCTCTTTGTCAATGCTGCTATCTATATAGATAATGCTAAAATGGCATCAAAATTGTGAAATCTAATAGTCTTTTTTGGTATTTTCATATTTGATGGCCACATAGCACTAGTTTCAGCTATTCTCTCAAATAACTCATATGCTTCCCAGACTATCTTAGTTTTGATCGATCCATTAGATGGTGAATCAACTATGGACCAAATTGGTATAAAGTAAACATATGTAAAAATATTGGACTCGAGTCCTTTCTTGGTGTCATGATTAATGTGTTTGCGAAGCAGTACCTTGAATCTCTCCCAGAACTCGTCGAAACTTTGTAACTCATGTTGGCAAAATATAGATATGTCGTACTTCAATTTAGCAACTTTAGATGGTGGGAAGTACTTGGTAGTAACTTTCTGAACCAGGTCATTCTATGCAATGATAATGCCAGAGAAATGTGAGTCTAACTACTCTCTCAGTCCATCTTTCAATATATGTGGAAACTACCCATCCCAAAGACCTTATGATCTACCAACTGGTGGGGTCATGAACTCCCTATCTGGAAAATCCTTCTCATCAATTTCAACTATTTGAGTTTCTTCATCTACCAAAAGGATCTTTTGTTATTTTTTTCGTATTTCTCTCTGTTCTCTTTTTTTTTTATGTCGGAAGGTTCCTTCAATCTCAAGATCAAATGGCGAGAGGTCGAGATCTTAAATATTGCATACACCGATTGCAACTACCTGAAAAGAGCAACCAAAGCAGTATATAAAAAGAATAAAAAAAAGAATTACTAAAATTCAAGCTAAATATATAAATCATAGGCAACGGTGCCAAAAACTTGTTTGGTGAAATCCTGCTTTTATTTTCAAGTAATAATAAAGATGAGTAAAAGAGTATCGTCTCATGTGGATTTAGATTCTAGTTTAATTTTGACCATTTCGAGCTTAAATAGAATACACACAACATACAATTGAGTCAAGTGTCAATGATTATATCTATTCTATAACATTGATTAACTAATTCCAACTATGATTTTGGAGAAAATTAACATGAAAGATATGCTAGGATTCTGATTCTACCACTAGTAACTATTATATTTCTCAAATTCATATTTTTAATTCATTTTATGATTAGATTGACAATTAACAATTCTAATTTATCTAACAATCTTTTCCAAGTTGTTCAAACTCATTGGTTTAACTTTTAGCATGAGTTCTTATTTTCACCCACAATCTGACAGACAGAGACGGAGCGGTTCAATTCTATGCTAGAAGAATATCTTCGGCACTTAAAAAACAGGGTGAAACTCTTGGATGCGGCTAAAATTTGCTTCAATGGCCAAAAGAGCTCTTCCACCAATAAGAGTCCTTTTGAGATTTTGGCCAGCAACCGTTACTCCCTCATACTTAGACATTGATCAAAGTACCGAGTCTTCTCAAGCTAAGAGCTTCTCTCAATAATAGAAACAAAATATTGAAATTACTCGAAATTATCTAGAGAAAGCATAGAAACGGTACAAAAAAGCTACTGATCAGAAACGTCATTTTTTATAATTCAACTTGGGATATCTGGTGATGGTGAAACTCCCTGACAAACACCATTATAAGGCAATAAGAGGTAAAGATTCTCGATTGATGCTGAAATATATTGGGCCATTACCCATCATGAAGCGTATTCGAAGAGTTTCTTACATAATAGAACTTCCTTCATGGTGCAAAACCCACAATTTCCTTCATGTTACTGCACTCAAGCCATATTTTGTAGATAAGGAAGATGCATCCAGAAATCAGAGGATTCTTGAAGGAATTATTGATTATCGAGTTACCCGGGCTTCCAAGAAAGATCACCAGGACTACTTAGTTAAATGGTGAATATGCAGTAGCGAGGAGAATACTTGGGAATGAGTTAAAGACCTTGAAACCTTCAATCCTCTACTTGAAGAATATCATGCAAAGATGGAGCCGAGGACGTTCCCAAATCAAATGGGAGAGAATGTCAGGGCCCGTAGTTATACTTAGCCCCCTGACAGCATTTGCAGCCGTAGTTGCCCAACTTCGGCTGTATCTTGTAAATATTACTTTCAGTTGTTAGTTCTGTTAGTTTGTAACCGTTTATTTTCTATTATGATTCTTCAGCTTTTAAATGTCTACTCATGTAACTTAGGTTTTTATTACTTAAGCTATTAAAAGAGGTAGTTGGTATTCGAAGTCTTGTCAATTTCATTGTTGTTCACCCCCTGCACCAGCTATTGTAATTTTTTTTTTTTACTTTCATCAATCAATGAACAAGCTATAATGCATTCAAATCTTCTATTGCAAAGCTTTCTTTAAATTGTCTTTCATTACTGAATCGATTAAGAACAGACATAAGGTAGTCTAGCAGAGTAGTTCTGCATGGTGCCCCTTTCTGTCCTATAAAGAAAGGCGTCCCGTGATACAGAGTCCTCTCTTGGACTCTTCTATGCTAAATTTTCTCAAGATTTTATCTATGTACGCAGATTAAGATAAGCTAAGCATTTTATTAGATCTATCTCTGAAGATCTTTATACCCATAATGTATGCTGCCTCTCCTATATCCTTCATGGAATTTTTTTTGGATAACCCCAATTTTACTAATTTTAGTATCAGGACATCGTTTCCAAATAATAGTATGTCATCTATATACAAAGTTGGAAAAAAGACTTTACTCCCACTAACCTTTTTATACACACATGATCTATCTTCACTCTTGATAAAATCAAACATTTTGATTGTTTCATCAAAACGAAGATTCCAGCTCTGAGAGGCTTGCTTTAATCCGTATATAGATTTTTGTAGTTTGCATACCTTGTTTGGCTATGTGGATTCAAAACCTTCAGGTTGTGTTATGTACAAATCCTTACTAAGATTCCCATTAAGGAATGCAGTTTTGACTTCCATTTGCCCGATCTTATAGTCATGGTATGCTGCTATCGCAAGCAGAATCTGAATTGATTTAAACATGGCTACTGGTGAGAAAGTTTCATCAAAGTCAATTCTTTGTCTTTGCTTGTAACCCTTCGCAACCAATCTAGCCTTGTAAGTATGAACATTACCATTCATGTCAACTTTTTCTTGTAAACCTATTTACAGCCTATTGGTTTAACCCCTTCAGGCGGGTCAATCAAGGTCCAAACCTTATTATCATAAATGGAGTTCACTTCAGATTCCATGGCTTCCTGCCATCTCTTTGAGTTAACATTTGACTTTGATTCTGCATAAGTAGTGGGTTCATATTCTTCAATTAGCAATGCATCATTGGTAATCAGGAGATCATACCTCCGAGGATGACAAATGACCATACTCGACTTACGGAGAGCTAGTGTGTTTCCAGAGACTGACAGTTCTCCATTTCTAATCTGTGCCTCATGAAATGCAAGCTCAACTATTGGCTCATCTAATTGGTCTATTTTATTTGTGGTTTCTTGAACCTCTTTAAGATCTACTTTGCTCCCACTGGCCTCTCTTAGAATGAATTCTTTCTCTAAGAATACAGATATTTCGATATGATAACTTTCATCTCGATGGGATTGTAGAAATAGTATCCAGCAGTTTTCTTTGGATACCCCATAAATAAGCATTTATCAAATTTAGCTCCTAGCATGTCCGATTCTAAGCGCTTCACATAACTCGTATGGAGTTTTATCAACCGATTTCGATGGGACAAAGTTTAGTGTGTGACAAGAAGTGTTAAGTGCATATCACCAAAACAATTTTGGAAGAACTGCGTGGCTCATCATTGATCGCACCATATCTAGTATGGTGCGGTTTCTCTTTTTGGATACATCATTTAATTGTGGTGTATACGATCGAGTCTACTGTGAGAGAATCTCATTCTCTTTTAGATAGTCTAAAAACTCACCATTCAAATATTCTCCACCTCGATCAGATCTAAGTGTTAGAATATTTTTTTCTTGTTTGCCTTTCTACTTCTTGCTTGAATTCTTTGAAATTTTCAAAGGCTTCATGCTTGAATTTCATCTAGTAGATGAAACCATATTTAGAATTGTCATTTGTAAACATGATAAGGTAAGAAAAAGCCACATTTAGCATATGTAGACATTGGTCCACATACATCAGTATGTACAAGTCCCAAAATATCTGCAGCCCGGACTCCTTTTCTAGAAAATGGGGTCTTGGTCATTTTGCCCACCAAGCATGAATCACATTTATCAAATGATTCATAATCATTTGAATCCAAGTATCCATCTTTATGTAACTTGGTGATGCATTTTTCATTTATATGACCGAGTCTACAATGCCAAAGATATGAGTTGTTAATTTATCGCCTTTATGCCTTTTGTTGTCTATACTCATTATAGGACATTCCAAGTCTAGAGTATAGATGCCATTAAAAAATTCCCACATCCATAAAGCACATCATCAAGATAAAAAGAACAACATTTATCCTCAATCTTAATGAAAAATCCATCCATGTCCAAACATGAAATTGAAATGATGTTCTTAGTAATAGCAGGAATGTAATAGCAGTCTTTTAATTCAAAAACAAGGCCCGAAGACAACAGTAAAAAGTATATCCCTACAGCCAAGACAGCAACTCTTGCTCCATTCTCAACACATAGGTCTACTTCTCCCTTTTGCAGTAATCTACTGTTCTTTAGCCCTTGCATATTTGTGCAAATATGGGATCCACATCCGGTATCTAATACCCAAGAAGCTGAAAGAGTAGACAAATTTATTTCAATGAAAAAGATACCTCAAGTAGAAGCCTTATTAGACTTCTTTCCCTTCAAGGTAGCAATGTATGCTTTATAGTTCCTTTTCCAATGTCCTTTGTTTCCACAGTGAAAATATGGATCATCATACTTGGATTTTTCTTTGTCTGCTTTGACTATTTTTCAGCAGCTTTGGCATTCTTGGATCTTTTCTGAGAGGTCCTTTTTGATTTCCTCTTAGTGCCTTTAAAGGCGTCAATGGCCAAAATTTGTTCATTCCCTTTGTTTATATTGGGCTCAACAGTTTTTACAATATTCAGCAACTCAGACAGGGTACATTGAATCTTATTCATGTTGAAGTTCATAATAAACTACGAAAAGCTATCAGGTAGGGACTATAGAACCAAGTCAATACTCAGCTCGTAGTCTATGGCAAAACCCAATTGGTTTATTTTTTCAATATAACCAATCATCTTCAGCACATGAGCACTGACTGAAGATCCTTCCGCCATCATATATCTGTATAACTTTTTTATGTTTCATACTATTTAGTGTGTGACTGTTCATCATACAACTCCTTGAGATGAATAATAATGGTATCAGCATCCATACTCTCGTGCTACTTTTGTAACTCATGTGACATAGCTGTAAGCATCAAACATGTTGTAATACTATCGTCATCGCTAATTTTATTATAAGCCAGCACTTTCTCCATCGTAGCTTCCTCAGTAGGAGCTTTTGACATTGGTTGCTCAATGACATTTTCAAAACAATTCTTAGATTACAGTGCCAATCCAGAAAATTAGGCCCCATAAGTTTGTTGGCATCCAATATGCCTCTCAAATTCATGTGGTTACTCATGATTCAATACTGAAATAACAAAACAGAAAATTAATTTAATTATGGACTTATATTAAATTAATTATACTCCAACTATTTAAATTGAATTAATCACCCTCACACATTAATCAATACAACCAATTGGATTCCCAATGGGCTAGGATCCTTTTTATTCTATTAGAACCTTGAGCGACTCAACAAGCCCTAATAAAACATTCAAGTAGATACTCTATCAATCACATATCTATGTGACTCCTAGATCATCAAGTAGACAACTTATTACCGTACACATTTTATGTGTTTTACTTGATTATGCCCCTAAATTTTTATTTTCTTGAGCGACTTAACAAAATATAAAATTCTTGTTAAATTCGACTCATTGTTCAGAAACATCGAATGTTTCATAGTGATAAACATATCTATAAGTGAGCAGTCTTGAGCGACTCAATAAACTGACATCGATAATAGACTCTGATTTTTTCCCTATAACAATAAAAGACACGTTGTATTAACCATTTAATACAAATTTACTATTTTGATAAAGAGGGGTTTGTCTCATCACATTTATGTATATTAACTAACATCCAACATGCAATCAATCATATATAATAATAACTGTGGGCGACTATGAACTTTATCTATCTAGTCTTCCTGAACCAAAAGAAAGACTAGCTGGTCAATTCATAGGGAACTTTGCATTCGATCATCGAATACTAAATGTAATTATCTCCATATCTTGTTGCAACATGTATCATATACTAATTGCTAGATTATAGCCCAACTGTAACTTGTATTTTATACTAGTTGGCACGCAGGCCCAGAAAAATGGACACGCATGCCATAATAAATAAAGAGCTCAAAAATCCAATTAAATAAGTAATAGGCTCACAGTCCCATTTAATTAAATAATAAGCTCGCAGGCCAACCAATAATCAACAAGAATAATTAACCATACAAATAATCACATGGATCGAGTCCATAATCATCAACTAAACCACTATTTTAATATCTTATATTAAAAATATATTAATTTCTAAAATTGCATCTTTGACAGTGTAAGTCTAAAAATTTAAGACATTTCAGAATAGACTAGACAAAATTAATTTTCCAACAATAAAATTAAGTGATTAATCAAATTAATCAATTAATTTTATTCATAAAGGATATTTTTTATATGTTTTATCCACCAGTCTAAAGTCATACCTTAAATTGATGATAAAGTTTGTATAGGGTCAAAATTGTGATTTTATAAAGTAAAGTCAAATTTAATGTGGTCAAAACTTAAAAATATGGTTTAAAAAGAATTTCAGTCAATAATGAAAATTTGACCAATATTAAAAATTAAATAATTACAATTTTTCCTAAAAAAAAAACTTAAAACTACGTTTGAGACTTTTTTTATGATTTAGGACTAAATGTGCAATTTCTAAAATTGCACAGTCATTTCCTTAAAATTTTAAAATAGTGTGTCCTTCGATGCAATTTCTAAAATTGCATAGAAGACCCCTCTTTGATTTTAAAACAGTGGGCCAACTCATGCAATTTCGTAAATTGCATGAGAGACCTTTTTATTTCTTTTGAAACAATGGGGCTTCTCATGCAATTTCTAAAATTTCGTGGGAAGTGTCCGTTCCCAAATTACCAAAACGTAGAAACCCTAGGGTTTCTGCAAGGCAGCGCCGTTTGGCAGTGGTCACGTCGGTGTCTAACTCCGGCGGCCACCACCATTTAGCATCGAACAATAGCAAAAGCTGCTATTCGAAAACGGCCCATTGTCGCTGCTACTTCTAGCAGTGGCCATACACCACTTGTCGACGGCAGTAGCTTCCAAAGCACCACTGCTTAGTTATCGATCCGGTTTCTAGCTTTCTTGACTAGCTCCAATCAAATCCAAAATCCAATTTCAGATTTATCTTTTTCAAAAAAAAAAAATTCACAAATTTTATTATTACTGTCAAAACTAAAATTAAATTAATATACCAATACAAATTATTGTTCGATATATCAAAGTAGAAAGATGATATAACACCCATGGTGGATAATAATTATGGTACCCACTTGACATGTGGCATCACCACATTGGTTACTTTTTAAAAAAATGTTTATAACTTTTTAAACTTTTTAAAAAATGACCAATGTAGTGATGCCACGTGTCAAGTGGGGTACCATAATTCTTACCCACCATGGGTGCTATATCATTACTCTATCAAAGCATTCTAATGAACTCTAACAAGTAGTCTCTGATACCACCGTGAGGAATTGACGTGTACATGGGAAAATTTACTTTGATGAACACCGTGCAATCTGATTAGCTGGAGGTACGATATTCAATATCACAGCTGTCCAATTGTCAAGCATCCAATGATAATCTACACAGCAACAACAAGTATGGACTTCCAAGATCAAGAATAGATGAAAACAACTTTTGGAGTACTTGTATTGAGTTTTGTGTTTTACTTGTGCTAGCATGTAATGAAGACCAATTAACTTAATATGTTGTAGCCTTAGTATTTATAGGCGGCGCTAACCCTAGTTCTAGTCTGACTAGAATTGTGTGTTCTAGTCTTACTAGAACTTTGTTAGTCAACAAATAACGAACCCAATTGATTAATCTAATAAATTAATTTGGTCCAATAAGTAATTAAGTCCGACCCAACTAATTTGGATATTAGACATTAATTCTTACACTCAGATTATCATGGCCATCACAGGCACGCAAACCCGTGTATGTGAATCTGTGTCATCGTTCACCAAGACTGTTGACCTCAAAATTTGGATTGACTTCGATGCCAATAGAAATAAGTCATGTCATTGTTAGCTTGCACACTTGGAGTACATGTTAGACTACCGACGATCAATCCCACTATTGGTATAACAGCCACAAGCACTTCGACTATCAGGACAGTGATCGAAATGTAAATATAAGAGAAAGTGAACAATAAATTTGCTCAAGATGTTTTTTATGTATAATTTATGTGTGTATAAGTGGAGAGGTAAATGATAAGCAACTCTCCGCTAATCAGGAGAAGATGGAGTTGCAGGAGAATGATTGAGAGAAGAATTGATTGATTTTTTTTAAATAATTAGGTAGCCAAGCTGAGGACTAGCCTAGAGAAGTATCTATTTTTTGTCCTTCTGTTAGTGCCACACCAGTTGCGGGTTTTGCTACACCAGACTCAACTACTTGCTAGTACTATTTCGACCTTAAGAAGTTCTCCATCAGCATGCTCCAATGTTCATATTGACTATCAAAGCAAGGAATAACTGGTTGCACAAAAGTTTTGAAAGCAATCTTCTTACTACTCCTGCAAATGAAAGAAATGTGAAATAGAAAACAAAGCTGTTTTTGTTTTGGACTCTGTCTGCCTCACTATTTACGACTCTCACTATCCCATTTTATCTTCTCTTAAGTTCTTCCTCACAACTCACTTTTAATCTCCTTTGTGGTTCTAATACCACTTGTACGAAATTGAGGTTCCATCCTAAAATATTAACCCCATAGATGGAGTAGTCCAATCCCTTATAAGTGCATTATTAACCCCAAATTTAACCGACGTGAGACTTTGTTCTCACTTTTCCAACACCGGAAATTATTGGCTCAATGTGACTATATTTTTTGTAGATGGCCCAAGATAAAAATCTGATCGAATCCCTATTAAATCAAACATATACAAATTCATTAGTCCTTCCACATGCCCAATTTTATTTAGAATGATGATTTAAAATAAAATTTGACATGAGTTCTTCCCAAAAATGCTAAAAGATATGTGAAAATTATTAATATTTGTTTATGTTGGAAGAAAACATGTTTACTACCAAGATAGTTGAAGTCGCATTTACTAAAATACGTTTTTCATTAGTGGAGCCTTTTTATAAATGCGACTTCAACTATCTTGGTGGTTAACATGTTTTCTTCCAACATAAACAAAGATTAATAATTTAGAAACTTTGATTTCACATATCTTTTAGCATTTTTGGGAAGAACTCATGTCAAATTATTAATCTTTGTTTATGTTGGAAGAAAACGTGTTTACCACCAAGATAGTTGAAGTCGCATTTACTAAAATACGTTTTTCATTAGTGGAGCCTTTTTACGAGATTGTGACACTTGGCTTGCTCTTGGGTGTTGGATGAAGGCGCCCATTCGTCTACTCGATTATGTTGTTGTGTTTTCAAGGTGGATACTCAGAATGTGGAATACATTTCTTTTTGATTTTTTACTCTATGACCGAAAAGATATTCTTTTAAGAACTTCTTCTTCTTCATCATCTTCTTTTTGGATTTTATGGTTTTGGATAAAGGGCTTGGTGTCCTTTGATCCTTTTGGGTACAGAATAGATTAGAGAATGTTTTCTTAGTTATCTATGACCATTAATTTTTTAGGGTTTGTTTAGCTATTCTTGACAATCTTGTACACATTTGTTTGCATGTCTGAAACATTGAACTTGCTTCATTTGTTTGCATGTCTGAAACCTTGTGTTCAATGACTCACTAACACCTTGTCTAAAAGAGAACAATTTAAGCCAACAACAAAAATATGTTAGAATTGAGGTGAAGCCTTCAAATATAGGTGAATGAGATGTTTTGGGAGATAGAAACAATTTGAATTAGCCTAAAAATGTTCAAAATGTATCTAATATTGAGGAGGATAGGGATGAAAATCCCACTAATCTTGCAACTTGGCCCCCTTGAAGAGTACCAACTGACAATAGATAGGTAGAGAAGGCAAATCAGACCTCCTGCAAGATACAATGATGAAAATTTTGTTTTCTTGCTAACTTATACAGAAGTTGTTTCAAATGAACCCTGTTCTTATGAAAAAGCTTTAAATTGTAAAGATTCAAATGATTGGAAAGCTGCAATTGGAAAAAGATAAGAACTCTCTTCTTAAAAATAATACTTGGGTATTAGTTGAAAAACCAAAAGATCAAAAATTAATAGATTGCAAGTGGATTTTAAAATATAAGGAGGTGAAGGGAGAATTGATAAAATCATATATAAGGTCAGATTAGTGGCCAAAGGATTCACTCAAAGAGAAGGAGTGGACTATAATGAAATATTTTCTCCCGTAGTGAAGTATGCCACCATTAGGATCATTTTATCCTGAGTAACTCAGTTTGGTTAGGAGTTGGATCAATTGGATGTGAAAATTGCTTTCTTTTATGGTGATTTAGATGAAACAATCTATATGAGTCAGCCTTCAGGTTTCAATAAAAAAGGAAAGTCTGATATGGTTTGTTTACTTAATAAATCTTTGTACGGGCTAAAATAAGCTCCAATATAATTGGACAAAAGATTTGATGCTTTTTTTTTTTTTTTACTTAATCTTGGTTTCCAAAGAAGTAAATATGATTCTTGTCTTTACTATAAATGCAATGGTGGTGTTAATTCTCTTTATCTGCTATTATATGTTGGAGACATGTTGTTAGCTAGTCATAACAACATTGATGTTCAAGAATAAAACACAAGTTATTTCTGAATTTAAAATGAAAGACTTAGGGTATGCTAGGAGAATATTAAGAATGGAAATTCGAATAGATAAAGAAAATAACTTATTATTTTTGAATCAAGAGAGAGATGTAAATAAAATCCTTAAAAAGTTTGCTATATCTAAAAGTAGACTTATGAATTTACCTCTTGCAAATCATTTTCAGTTGTCTTTTGATATTTTTCCTAAAATTCAAAATGAAATTGATAGGATTAAAAGAATTCCTTATGCAAATGTGGTTACATCTGTTACTTATCTTATGATATGCACAAGGCCTAACTTAGCTTATGACATCAATATGCTTAGTGGATTCATGGCTAATCTTGGGGAGAGGAAAGCCCTTAAGTGGTTACTCAAGTATTTAAATGGCTCTTCAGGACAGGGGATAATATTTAAAAGATGTAAAGAACGGGTTACCTTAAAAGGGTATACTGATTCTGATTTTGCTTGTGATAGAGATAAAAAGATATCTACTTCTACAGATATCCCAGCTTCAAAAAAAAATTTGTTCCATCTTCTACAAAGCCTAGTATATTGCAGCGACTGATGCTATAAAAGAAGTAATATGGCTAAGTGGCCTGCTAAAAGAATTTGGCTTTGTATATGAAAATGCTGTGCTTTTTTCTGATAATCCGAATACTATGTGTTCCAGGATAGAACTAAGCATATTGATGTCAAATATCATTCCACAAGAGATATCATATCTAAAAGTGTTCTAAAACTAGAGAAATTTGCTACTCTACATAACCCAATTGATATGGGTACCAAAGTCATTCCTCTAAATAAATTTCAGAATTGTTGGAAATTATTATTAGTTGATTATGTTTAATTGTGAATCTGCAGGTACAGTGAGTAAATGAAACATGAAGTTGGATTAAAGTTCTAAGGCATATGTGATCAACCATTCTTGGTAGCAAAGTGGAGAATGTTGGAAGAAAAATGTGTTTGCCACTAAGGTAGTTGAAATTGCATTTATTGAAATATGTTTTTTCATTAGTAGAGCCTTTTCACCAAATCTTGACACCTGGCTTGCTCTTGGCTTTTGGATGAAAAGGCCATTTCGTCTACTCCATTATGTTGTTGGGTTATCAAGGTGGATAATTAGAATGTGTAATATACTTCCTCTGATTTTTTATTCTCTGGTCGAAAAGCTCTTGTCTCAAAAACTTCTTCTTCATCTTCTTTTCTGTTTTTATGGTTTTGGGTAAAGGGCCTGGTGTCCTTTGATCCTTTTGGGTTCAGTATAGATTAGAGAACCGTGAAAACTAATTTTTTAGGGCTTGTTTGGCTATTATTGAGTTTCAGTTTTGAGTGTCTTACAGGCTTGTAATCTAAGGATCTTGTACACCTTTATTGCCATATGGTTGATTACTAATGCTTTTAGACCTTAATCCACTTTAGTGGATGCTCAACAAGGGATTAGGTGTTAGATTTGGTCATTCGTCCTCCGGGGCTTCGCGAAAACAAATGTCTACTTTTTTTCACTTTTACTTTCTAAAATTTGTCAAAATGTTGTGAGTTCATACTACATCTAACAATTTCTAGGCTTAGGGCTTAACAGTTTAGTTAATTAAGGTGTACACAAAAAGAGTTCAAGAGAAGAGATGGAACATGTGGCTCATTATATTAAATATTTTCACTTGATTTAGGTAGGGACCACGCGAACACAGGCCCCTACTATCACAAATTATTATGTAGGTTCGACCACTTGGACCGACCTTAAACTCGAACCCCTCCCAAGTAGAATGGAAGTCACCAATCTAGGCCATAGGCCTTGTTGATCAGCCATTGACCCATGCTGGTGGTTATATATTGCTTTCCTCCAGCAATCTATTTATCCTCATCCGATGTGGGAATGCACTGATTTCCCATAATATTCATAAAGCATGCAACATTTATTACAATATTTTGTTCCATGGCTTGGCCAAATCTTTGCCTGAAATTAAGAAAATCAAGTCAAGCAAAAATGATGAACCAAATTCATGAGCGAAAGCAATCCATCATCATCATTCTCTTCTTTTTTGTGTCACGTACTGGTCTCGAGTCTTGACCCAGTATACACGTCATTTGTTATGGCCTTTGGGCCTAAGCAGTAATCATTTCTCAACCCAGGCTTGAGGTTTAATGATTGAAATCTTGGGTTAATGTTGCCATTTCTACCTGACAACATTGTTAGCTAAGGGTGGGGTGTTGATGAAGAAAAATGGCATTACAAAAGGTGATATGGTTGTGGCTAGTGGTAAAAAATATTCATCATTGTACTTGTTTAAGGCAAAGCTCTCCAAATACATTGTCAATGTAGTGGAAAATGAGAAAGCAGTTGACTTTAGTCACAATAGGCCAACCCACAAGGGTGTGAAGGGAAGTAAACTACTAGTAAAAAAAAATTGGATTCAAATGAAGAATGTAGAGTTGCAAAATGTTCTTGTTGCTTGATAAAGAAGCAAAAGAAAGTTACCTTCAAATGTCCCACTGTAGACGTACAGTATGGCAAAGAAGATGATAGACACAAGCAATTACCATTCCTAGAAGTTTCAACAACTATTCATCTAAAGCGGTCTACAATAAACGGACAATCTTCCACGTGTTACTCTCCCGATAACTATGGATTAGTTATTGACAGAGAAGAGTCAAAGATTTCTAGAGAGATTTAAGAAGATGAACACAAAGAGGATTCGGTTAGTGTATTGTCAAGGGGGAGAACCTTGATGTTTGCTGTCCCATCACAGGGATGACGAGTCCTTCCACGACATAAGGCAGAAGGGAAAATTGTTGGGTATCCTATCCTTGTCTTAGGGTACATCAAAGGCCCAAGCTCAACAATTTAGTCCAAATTAAAGAGGGCTAATGATAATTAACTTGGTGTAGGAAAGACTTCTATTCCAATTGTGATTGGAATAGGGTTTCCTAATTGTGTTTGGAATAGGGTTTCCCTACTTGGGTGGAAATTGGAGAAGGAAAGTGATAAGTGTCGATTTACACTTATTGGAACTATAAAAAGTGGACAATTGTATATATTATTAATGTGAATCTTTACTTAATTATGTGTTGATTTGATTTTTTTAAGTTAAAATCCAAGTTCGAATGGAATTAGAGAAAAATAAAGCAATATAAGCAAAGAATGGCTGAAAATGCATAAAGACTTGAAAATGGAGACAAACTTGCAAACATTCAAAAGTTGAAAGACTTGAGCTGCAAATAAAAGAGGACTAAATTGAAAGGAAAGAATAAATACAAGGACTAAAGAAGACAAAATCCAAAGTTGGAGGACTTAATATGTAGATTTGAAAAGATTCAGCTGGGTGAGCACCCAACACTGTTGATGGAAAATAGAATACAATTTAGCCTGCATGGGTGATCGCTAGGCAGTGCACTTGGCGATGGCCCAGTGTACTTTTGGCCAACATTTTTTTTTAGTTTGACTTCAATTAGAAAACATTTTGGACGTGACTTTCATGATCTTTTGAGATACAATAAGGATACTATATATATAAGTTATTAACTCATAATTAGGTTGTTGAATCTTGGATAAGAGAATAGAAAAGAGATGAGGAATGATGGCCAGATTGAATATTGGAACTTGAAGACAAATTCTTGGTGCAAGATATTTCACGTCTTCTCATCTTTTATTCAACATCTAGTTATGTATTCAAATCTCTTCGTCTTGTATTTCTCTCGAATCATGAGCAACTAAATCTTTAGTTTGGATGAATGATGTAGCCTAGCTTAATTTTTTATTTTCTATTCTTATGTTTTGCTTATAAAATAATTATATTTTGATTTTACTTCTTTTCTTAATGCTTGAAATAATTGGCCATTATTTGTCATTGATTTGTAGATTCTAACAAACTGAGAGGTAAGTTATTAATTTAGACCACGTAGTAAAATTCGACAATTGGATAAAGGTAGAGATACGCTTTTATTATTGTCGTGGTCTTGAATTGAATTCTTAGGCGATTTAATGTATCTAATTAATGATCATTTTGACTTCATAAGTTGACCTAATTAGATATAACTAATTTGAACTCGAGAAAGGTAAATTAGGTTAGATTCGTGAATTCGACCAAATACAACATTAGGAATAAATCTTGAGAGAAGAAATTAGAGATGACAACTATAGTGAACTCGTAAATCCAAATTCCTTAAACATCATTATTGATATATTCTTGATATTTGTTTTCACATACTTTATTATATTGTTTTCTTAAATTGATTGTTACACGTTAATAGTTAAAATGACAATTCCAAATTATTTTCAATAGATTAAGATTAAGATTAATTGAGCTAATATCTAAATAGGATAGTCTTCATGGGAACGATAATTTGGACTCAATAGGTCCAATTTATTACTTGTTTGTGATATTGTACACTTGCAATACAATTATTTTTACAACATGTTTTTGGTGCCGTTGCCGATGACTATTCTTATTTAATATTATTTTAGATTAATCGTCAGTGTTAGTTTAATTTTTTTTTTATTATACTTTTTATTTGTCTTCTTTGTTTTCTTACTACAGAAAAGGTGTTCGTTGCATGCTCCGTACACAAGGTGACAATCTTAAGAATTTCAATCCTGAGATTGAATGTACTTTCAGACGAAGAAGCAAAGAACACAACCAAAAATAGAAAGATCAGCAACAAATTGAAATGGAAAATACACAATGAAGAAGAGAAGCTAAATAAGAGAATGCAAGAGCAGCAGCTGTAAAAGCAGCCCGATTGGCAGCTCAGCAAATTCAGTAACATGATGAAAAAGAAGAAGATGAATATGGAAATATGCCAATGGCTCAATTCTTAACTCTGACAGGAGCTCCTGAGGAGCTCGTTCAAGCATAGTCTACCATGTTTTTTAGGTCGACATGACTTTCAATTAAGGGCCGATCTGATTAATCTCTTCAGCAATAACCTGCAGTTCTATGGAAAGGCGAATGAAAACCCGAATACTCATCTCTCCAGATTTCTATGGATGTACCGTAACTTTGAGTGTCAATGAGTGAATGAAGATGCCATCAGACTTCAGTTATTTCCATATACATTGAAGGATAGGGCTCTAGAATGGCAGGACTCAGAACCACATGCTAGTATCACCACGTGGGATGACTTAGCTAGAAAATTCTGTAATAAATATTTTTCGCGTGCTAAAGTAGCCAAGATGAAGTTGGAGATCTCTACCTTTTAGCAAATGGGGGGGAAAAAGTATCATGAAGCTTGGAACAGATTGAAGGAGTTGCTCAAAAAATGTCCAAACCATGGCATTAAAAAGGGCCAACAAGCTCAATATTTTTACTGTGGGTTATCTCTTCAATCCAAATTGACAGTGGACTCCTCTACAAACGGGTCCATTACGAATAAAAATGTCAACGAAGCATGGGATCTATATGAATTGATTGAAAATACACATACCATGTTTTCTTCTGATCGTGCCACCCCAAGAAAAATAGCAAGTATACATGAGATTGATAGTCAATCAGCTACTAATGCATAACTTGCTGCATTGACAAAGCAGGTGGAGCTCTTGGTCAGAATACAAACGCAAGGAGTGAATGTAATCTAAGCAACTATCATGTGCAAAAACTGTGGGGCTAACCACTTGATGTCAGATTGTATGTTATTAGCCTCTCCAGAACAGGTCAATTTTGTGTAGAATAATACACATCAGCAGTATAATCTATATTCACAAACATACAATCTGGGTTGGAAGCAACACCCAAATTTTAGGTGGTCTGAGAATCAACAAAGTGGCAATGCCTATAATGCTCAGCAAGAAAGAGGACCAAGTTTGGGAGAGATATTTCAATAGTATATGTAGAAAACTGATAAAGTATTGGAGCGGCTAGATACAAACGGTTAAAAATAACAGGCATCTATCAGAAAAATAGAGACTCAGAATGGCCAGTTAGCCCTGCAATTGTCAGATAAGAAACTAGGTACTCTGCATAGCAATACAGTGACAAATCCAAAAGAACATGTAAATGCAATTACTACTAGGAGTAGGGTACAACTGTCAAAAATTCACGTGAAAAAACCAGAGAAAAATGACAAATAGTTGGTAGTTGAAGAAGAAGAAACTGGACAACAACATGTGAAATCAAAAGAAGAAGTTTCAAAGGAATTTGTTGAATCATCAAAAGTGAGGGCGCCAATTCTTTTCAAAGCTTATGTGCCACCAATTCTATTTCCTAAAAGGTTGCAGAAGCACAAGCTCGACAAGTAGGTTGGAAAATTTCTTGATGTTTTCTAGAAACTGTACATCAACATTCATTTCGCCGAAGCATTAGCCCAAATGCCATTGTATTAAAATTTATGAAGGAAATGTTATCCAAGAAGAGAAAACTAGATGAATATGAGACAGTAGCTTTAATTGAGGAGTGTAGCACTATTCTGCTAAGTAAGTTGCCTTCGAAGTTAAAAGATCCAGAGAGTTTTAAATTACCCTGCACAATTGGAAAATTCTATAATTTTAATGCTTTTTGTGATTTCGGTGCAAGTTTAAATTTGATGCCCCTTTCTGTCTATAAGAGATTAGGTTTGGGAGAGGTAAAAGCAACAAATGTGTCTCTACAGCTTGTTGATAGAACAATCAAGTGCCCTTGGGGTGTGGTTGAGGATGTGCTCATCAAGGTGGATAAGTTTTTCTTCCTGGTTGACTTTATTGTCCTTGATATCGAAGAGGACCGGGATATGCCATTCATATTGGGCCAACCATTCTTAGCGACGAGTCGAGCCCTTATTGATGTTGAAAAAGGTGAGCTAATCTTGAGTGTACAAGATGACGAATGAGCAGTATTCAGTATGTACATCGTACCTGAGCAACCAGTCGACCTCGAAGAGTGTTTTAGAGTTGATGAAGTAGTGAAAATTGGCTAATAAAACTGCAAACAGATACAAGTTGACTAGTTGCTGCAATTAAAGATGAAAATGGCCGATTTAAAATATGGAGAGCAAAGGATAAATCGTCCAAAGTTGGTAATTGCAAGCAATGCAAGACTTCCAAAGCCCAATTCAAGCCTCCATAAATGATACTTGCAAATAGTCGAGCTCTAGACTATAAATCGAGTGCTTAATGGGAGGTAACCCATTTTTCTATCTCTTAAATGTTTGTTGCATTGCATGTAGAATTTTAGGACTACATTAGGAAGTAGAACACGTTTTTCGATTTTTAGTAATTAAGTGCATTTAATTTTTTTATATATTTCATGCTACATCTCATCATTCCAATCCCAATGCGTACTGATCAGCTGAAAGTCCGATGTTGTCTCCACGCCTTTTGATTCGGGTTAACTCTTTTCTTTTTTATTTATTTCGCTTTCTTTTGTCACATTGGGTGACTTTATTATTTTCATTATTTTTGTGTGTGTTGTGGATGAATTAAAAAAATAAAAATAAAAATATTTTATTCGTGCTTTTATGTTGGATAGCCTTGCCGGCTTATGATAATATTTATTTGAAACTGTTATCAATTCATGAATTATGACTTGGTGATGCTACTTAAGCTGTTTTTATAGTCTTTACCTATCCATATATACATATCCATGTGAGATATGATTAAGTTTGAGCACAATAGTCATGAATATCACTACATTTGGTTGGTATATTAAATAGAATACAATGAAAGAATAATTAACCTAAGTTGTGAAAGGATAGTTTGGAGGTAGTTAAATCAATGTGAAAGGTATTTAGATATGTGTTGATTCTGTGTATGCGTAATATTTGTGTGGAGTGTATTTGGCTACCAGGTGAAATCTACGTATTGACCCAATGCAGGAATCTAATCCCCACTTATGTAAGTTGCAAGAAAAAATATGAAAGGCATTGCAATTGTATTATCTTATACCTCTCTTCGTAGCTTAGTTGACTCGAGTGATAAAGCCCGTTGGGGTTTTCAAAACTCGACGCCCTAAGGTCTATCAAACCTAGGAGCCATCGGCCAAACGCTCGCTACAAGGGTCATCTAGAAAACTTAAGGGAGTGAGGTCTTACACATAAGATAATCAAAATTGAGCCTTTGTGTGCATAACTTAGAGATTTAGATAACTAGTGGGTTTGACTTACCTAGTGGAAGCTTGATGGTCGAAACATTCAATAAAGGGGGAATCTTCACAGATCTAAATAGTAACTGTATTGGCTAGACCTAACCAAAGTTTGAGCCGTAAAAGAATAAGTGTTTCGATGGGTGAAAAAATGAATATCAATATGGGAGTGTGTATTCTTACAAGAGAAAATGAAATATTTGACCATTAGGGGGTGGAATATTACCAACCTAAAGGTTTATGTTGATTAGATTGACTATGCGTACACACATATGTCTGTCGAGCATCGGATAAGTAAAAATAATTAATTTTGGTAACATGATTTAGAAGTTTTTTATGAATTGTTTGATTGTTTAAATAACCTGAGTCAATTACGGCAAGCTATCTGTTATAGTAAATTTGAATATTTTTTGTTTGATTGTTTAAGTAAATAGTCATGTTCGAGGACGAACAAATGTTCATGTTTGGGAGTATTTGATAAGTGTCGATTTACACTTATTGGAACTATCAAAAGTAGACAATTGTATGTATTCTTAAAGTGAATCTTTAGTTAATTATGGATTTGATTGTTTTAGGTTGAAACCTGAGTTCGAATGGAATTGGAGAAAAACAAAGTAAATAAGCAAAGAATGACTGAAAATGCACGAAGACTTGGAAATGGGGACCAACTTGTAAACATTCAAAAGTTGAAGAACTCGGGTTACAAATAAAAGAGGATTAAATTTAAAAAAAAAAAGAGAAGAAATCCAATGACTAAAGAAGACAAAATCCAATGTTGGGAGAATTAATGCGCATATTTGAAAAGATTCAGCTAGGCAATCGCCCAACTTATTGCTGAGTGAGGGCCCAACACTGTTGATGGAAAGAAGAATACAATTAAGCCTGCTTGGGCGATCGCCCAGTGTACTTTTGGCCAGCGTATTTTATTTATTTATTTATTTTTAGTTTAACTTTAGTTAGGAAACGTTTTAGACGCGATTTTCATGATCTTTTGTGATATTTTGGGATACAATAAGGATACTATATATATGAGTTGAAGAGAAAAGAGAGGAGGAACGACGGCCAGATTGAAGATTAGAACTTGAAGACAAAGACTTCTGGTGGTGCAAGATATTCAACGTCTTCTCATATTTTATTCAACATCTAGTTATATATTCAAATCTCTTCATCTTGTCTTTCTCCCGAATCATGGGTAGCTAAATCTTTAGTTTAGATGAACGATGTAGCCTAGTTTAATTCTTTATTTTTGACTCTCAAGTTTTGCTCATAAATTAATTATGTTTTGATTTTACTTCTTTTCTTAATGCTTGAAATAATTGTCCATTATTTTTCATTAATTTGTGGATTGTAACAAACCGAGAGGTAGGTTATTAATTTAGACCACGTAGTAAATTCGGCAATTGGATAAAAGGTAGAGATACGCTTTTATTATTTTCGCGGTCTTGAATTGAATTCTTAGGCGATTTAATGCATCTAATTAAGGACCATTCTAACTTCATAAGTTCACTTAATTAGGTATGACTAATTTGAACTCGATAGAGGTAAATTAGGTTCAATTCGTGAATTCGACCAAATACAACATTAGGAATAAATCTTGATAGGAGAAATTAGAGATGACAACTATGGTGAACTCGTGAATCAAAATTGTTTAAACATTATTTTTAATAAATTCTTGATATTTGTATTCACATACGTTATTATATTGTTTTCTTAAATGGATAGTTACACATTAATAGTTAAAATAACAATTCCAAATTATTTTCAATAGATTAGGATTAAGATTAATTGAGCTAATGTGTAAATAGGATAGTCTTCGTAGGAACAATAATCCGGACTCAATAGGTCCACTTTATTACTTGTTTGTGATATTGTACACTTGCAATATAATTATTTTCACAACAGAAAGTCCCATTAGGACTTTATTTGATGCCTTAATTAACATTATAAATTAAGGCATTGGGGATTATAATCCATGTGTCTCCATGTGTAAGTGCATGAAGAAGGGAACCCAATTCACCCAAAATAGAGAGAAAATCTGAGAGCAATACTATAGCAAATTCACAGAATCTTGATAGCCTGCACAACAGTGATCAGAAGTAGATCTCAACGTTTCGTGGACCGATCGTCAGGATCTAACGGTCATTTTGGGAGGAATTATTATCCGAACAGTGACGAATTTGGTGAGATACTTTCTTTTTCGTTTTTGACTAATGTTTCCCAAGAACTTGTTCTTGAGAGTTGTGCTTGGGTATATTGTTTGTATTGCTTCAGAGGAGTTCCGTCATTGATAGACGAGGATTATTTGTATGCCAAGAATGGTTTAGTTCTTGATGATTTGGTGTGTCTCTAGTGGTATCTAGTGAACAACATTGTACCCATTGTTGTTGATTATAATGGAAGATTAATTATTTTTTGGTTGTGGACATAGGCACGTTGCTGAACCACGTTAAATATTGTATCATTTATTTCGCGTATTATTTAGTACGGTTATTATTCTATTTCATTAATTCTGATTAGGTTTACACAAGAAAGGAGAAATCTTTATTCCGCTGCTTTGTTCCTAATATATCGTGTTCGATATTTATTGGTTATTTGTTGAATTTTCCCAACAAGTGGTATTAGAGCTTCAATTGTTGTTTCGTTGGGATTCTTGTGTTGATTCATGGAGGTTAATACAAGTAGAATGGTTACTCTGAATGATTCAAATTATCGTATTTGGAAAGGAAAGATGGAAGATCTTTTTGATGTGAAGAACTATTATCAACCAACCTGATAATAAGACCATGAATGACTTACTTCATCAGCAAGTATGTGGTTACAATAGGCAATGGGTAAATGATAATGTGTTGAATCATATCAGTGAAGAAACTCATGCACCTAGTTTGTAGAGTAAGCTTGAACAATTGTATGCTCGAAAGACTAGGAATAATAAGCTATTTTTGATAAAACAGATGATGGCTTTGAGGTATAGGGATGGAACTCCTTTGACAGACAATCTCAATGCATTTCCAGGGTATTATTAATCAGTTGGCTGCAATCGGTATCAAATTTGAAGATGAGAGACAATGATTGTGGCTTCTTAGTACTTTGCCAGATTCTTGGGAAACGTTTAGAACGTCATTGTCTAACTCAGCCCTGGATGGTGTGATCTCAATAGATTTAGCCAAAAGTAGTCTCTTGAGTGAAGAGATGAGGAGAAAGACACATGGGTACTTTTCACAATTAGATGCTTTGGTTGTTGAGAATAGGAGAATAAGTCAAGGACGAGATCTAAAGAACAAAGATATGAACAGAGATAAGTCTAACAAGTATGCCAACGTTGAGTGCTATCATTGTAGTAAAAAAGGGCACAACAAGAAGTTTTGCCGATAGTTAAAGAAAGACAAAAAAATGAGAAAGGTAAAGAAAAGATGAAAGATGAGGATGTCGATGTTGATCGAGCTTCTACAATTGCAAATGATATCTATATCGTCTACGATGATGATATTACCAATTTAGCTTGTCATAAGACTTCTTGGGTGGTTGACAGTGGTGCTTTATTTCATGTTACATCTCAAAAAAATTTCTTCACATCTTATACACCCGATGACTACGGAGCTGTAAAGATGGGAAATGGTTGCTTGGAAAAAGTTATGGGTATTGGAGATGTAAGGCTGGAAACCAACAATGGCATGAGATTGATTCTCAAAGATGTAAAGCATGTTCCTAACATGCGATTGAGTTTGATTTCTACCGGTAGACTTGATGAAGAAAGGTATTACAACTCTTTTGGTAATGGTAAGTGGAAACTTACAATAGTTGCTATGGTTTTGGCGGTGGTAGAAAATATTCATCATTGAACTTGTTGAAGGCAAAGCCTCCAAAGACATTGTCAATGTCTTTGGAAAATGAGAAAACAATTGACTTTAGTCACAATAGGCCAACCCACAAGGGTGTGAAGGATAGTATACTGCTTGTCAAAAAGTAATTTGGATTCGGAATGAAGAGTGTAGAGTTGCAAAAATGTTCTTGTTGTTTGATAAAAAAACAAAATATAACTACTTTCAAGTGTCCCACTGTAGATGTACAGTGTTGGAAAGAGTACGATTGTCACCAGCAGTTACCATTCCTAGAAGTTTCAACAACTATTCCTCTAAAGCGGTCTACAATAGATTACTCTGCCGATAACTATGGATTAGTTATTGATAGAGAAGATTCAAATATTTCTAGAGAGATTTCAGAAGATGAATACAAAGAGAAAGTGGTTAGTGTATTGTCAAGGAGGGAGATCCTTGATGTTTGCCGTCTTATCACAGGGACGACGAGTCCTTCTATGACATGTGGTGGAGGATAAGATTGTTGGGTATCCGTCCCACGTCTTAGGGTATATCAGTGGCCCAAGCCCAACAATTTAGTCCAAATTAAAGAGGCCTAATGATAATTAATTTGGTTTAGCAAAGACTTCTTTTCCAATTGTGAGTAGAATAGGATTTCCTTGCATGGGTGGAAATTGGAGAAAGAAAGTCCCATTAAGACATTATTTGATGCCTTAATTAGAATTACAAATTAAGGCATTGAGATTATAATCCGTGTGTCTCCATGTGTGAGTGCATAAAGTAGGGAACCCAACTCACCCATAGAGAGAAAATCCAAGAGCAACACTATAGAAATTTGCGTAATCTAGACAACACGCACATCGGTGATGAAATGTTGGTATCTCGTGGTTCCGTGGTCCTATCTTCATGAAAATTGGAGAAAAGGTTCACAACTCATTGAAGATCAAATCCAATGGTTAAGATCAAGATCGAACGGTCATTTCGGGATGAATTATTATCCCAACAAAGGATTTAATTTGGTGAGATACTTTCTTTGTCATTTTTGAGTAATGTTTCCAAAAACTTGTTCTTGAAAGAGTTGTGCTTGGGTGTATTGTTATAATTGCTTCGGAGGAGTTCCGTTTTTGATAGACGAAGATTATTTGTATGCCAAGAATGGTTTAGTTCTTGATGATTTGGTGTGTCTCTAGTGGTATCTAGTGAACAACATTGTACCCATTGTTGTTGATTATAATGGAAGATTAATTATTTTTTGGTTGTGGACATAGGCACGTTGCTGAACCACGTTAAATATTGTATCATTTATTTCGCGTATTATTTAGTACGGTTATTATTCTATTTCATTAATTCTGATTAGGTTTACACAAGAAAGGAGAAATCTTTATTCCATTGCTGCTTTGTTCCTAATATATCGTGTTCGATATTTATTGGTTATTTGTTGAATTTTCCCAACAAGTGGTATTAGAGCTTCAATTGTTGTTTCGTTGGGATTCTTGTGTTGATTCATGGAGGTTAATACAAGTAGAATGGTTACTCGAATGATTCAAATTATCGATTTGGAAAGGAAAGATGGAAGATCTTTTTGATGTGAAGAACTATTATCAACCAACCTGATAATAAGACCATGAATGACTTACTTCATCAGCAAGTATGTGGTTACAATAGGCAATGGGTGAATGATAATGTGTTGAATCATATCAGTGAAGAAACTCACGCACCTAGTTTGTAGAGTAAGCTTGAACAATTGTATGCTCGAAAGACTAGGAATAATAAGCTATTTTTTATAAAACAGATGATGGCTTTGAGGTATAGGGATGGAACTCCTTTGTGATGCACAATCTCAATGCATTTGTGGTATTATTAATCAGTTGGCTGCAATCGGTATCAAATTTGAAGATGAGAGACAATGATTGTGGCTTCTTAGTACTTTGCCAGATTCTTGGGAAACGTTTAGAACGTCATTGTCTAACTCAGCCCCGGATGGTGTGATCTCAATAGATTTAGCCAAAAGTAGTCTCTTGAGTGAAGAGATGAGGAGAAAGACACATGGGTACTTTTCACGATTAGATACTTTGGTTGTTGAGAATAGGAGAATAAGTCAAGGACGAGATCTAAAGAACAAAGATATGAACAGAGATAAGTCTAACAAGTATGCCAACGTTGAGTGCTATCATTGTAGTAAAAAAGGGCACAACAAGAAGTTTTGCCGATAGTTAAAGAAAGACAAAAAAATGAGAAAGGTAAAGAAAAGATGAAAGATGAGGATGTCGATGTTGATCGAGCTTCTACAATTGCAAATGATATCTATATCGTCTACGATGATGATATTACCAATTTAGCTTGTCATAAGACTTCTTGGGTGGTTGATGATGGTGCTTTATTTCATGTTACATCTCAAAAAATTTCTTCACATCTTATACACCGATGACTACGGAGTCAGTAAAGATGGGAAATGGTTGCTTGGAAAAAGTTATGGGTATTGGAGATGTAAGGCTGGAAACCAACAATGGCATGAGATTGATTCTCAAAGATGTAAAGCATGTTCCTAACATGCGATTGAGTTTGATTTCTACCGGTAGACTTGATGAAGAAAGGTATTACAACTCTTTTGGTAATGGTAAGTGGAAACTTACAATAGTTGCTATGGTTTTGGCCAGTGGTAGAAAATATTCATCATTGAACTTGTTGAAGGCAAAGCCCTCCAAAGACATTGTCAATGTACTGGAAAATGAGAAAACTGTTGACTTTAGTCACAATAGGCCAACCCACAAGGGTGTGAAGGATAGTATACTGCTTGTCAAAAAGTAATTTGGATTCGGAATGAAGAGTGTAGAGTTGCAAAAATGTTCTTGTTATTTGATAAAAAAAACAAAATATAACTACTTTCAAGTGTCCCACTGTAGATGTACAGTGTTGGAAAGAGTACGATTGTCACCAGCAGTTACCATTCCTAGAAGTTTCAACAACTATTCCTCTAAAGCGGTCTACAATAGATTACTCTGCCAATAACTATGGATTAGTTATTGACAGAGAAGATTCAAAGATTTCTAGAGAGATTTCAGAAGATGAATACAAAGAGAAAGTGGTTAGTGTATTGTCAAGGAGGGAGATCCTTGATGTTTGCCGTCTTATCACAGGGACGACGAGTCCTTCTATGACATGTGGCGGGGGATAAGATTGTTGGGTATCCATCCCACGTCTTAGGGTATATCAACGGCCCAAGCCCAACAATTTAGTCCAAATTAAAGAGGCCTAATGATAATTAATTTGGTTTAGCAAAGACTTCTTTTCCAATTGTGAGTAGAATAGGATTTCCTTGCATGGGTGGAAATTGGAGAAAGAAAGTCCCATTAAGACATTATTTGATGCCTTAATTAGAATTACAAATTAAGGCATTGAGATTATAATCCGTGTGTCTCCATGTGTGAGTGCATGAAGTAGGGAACCCAACTCACCCATAGAGAGAAAATCCAAGAGCAACACTATAGAAATTTGCAGAATCTAGACAACACGCACATCAGTGATGAAATGTTGGTATCTCAGGGTTCCGTGGTCCTATCTTCATGAAAATTGGAGAAAAGGTTCACAACTCATTGAAGATCAAATCCAATGGTTAAGATCAAGATCGAACGGTCATTTCGGGATGAATTATTATCCGAACAGTGACAAATTTGGTGAGATACTTTCTTTGTCATTTTTGAGTAATGTTTCCCAAAAACTTGTTCTTGAAAGAGTTGTGCTTGGGTGTATTGTTATAATTGCTTCGAAGGAGTTCCGTTTTTGATAGACGAGGATTATTTGTATGCCAAGAATGGTTTAGTTCTTGATGATTTGGTGTGTCTCTAGTGGTATCTAGTGAACAACATTGTACCCATTGTTGTTGATTATAATGGAAGATTAATTATTTTTTGGTTGTGGACATAGGCACGTTGCTGAACCACGTTAAATATTGTATCATTTATTTCGCGTATTATTTAGTACGGTTATTATTCTATTTCATTAATTCTGATTAGGTTTACACAAGAAAGGAGAAATCTTTATTCCGCTGCTTTGTTCCTAATATATCGTGTTTGATATTTATTGGTTATTGGTTGAATTTTCCCAAAAAGTGTATCAGAGCTTTAGTTGTTGTTTCTTTGGGATTTTTGTGTTGATCGATGGAGGTTATACAAGTAGAATGGTTACCTTGAGTGGTTAAAATTATCATATTTGGAAAGGAAAGATGGAAGATCGTCTTTATGTTAAGAACTATTATCAACAAGTATTTTTTGAGTAAAAACCTGATAATAAGACCATCGATGACTTACTTCATCGGCAAGTATGTGGTTGCATTTGGCAATGAGTGAATGATAATGTGTTGAACCATATTAGTGAAGAAACTCATGCACGTAGTTTGTGGAGTAAGCTTGAACAATTGTATGGTCGAAAGACCAGGAATAATGAGTTGTTTTTGATAAAACAGATGATGGCTTTGAGGTATGGGGATGCAACTCCTTTGATAGACCATCTCAATGCATTCCAAGATATTATTAATCAGTTGGCTGCAATTGGCATCAAATTTGAAGATGAGTTACAAGGATTGTGGCTTCTTGGTACTTTGTCAAATTCTTGGGAAACGTTTAAAACATCATTGTCTAACTCAGCCCAGATGGTTTGATCACAATAGATTTAGGCAAAAGTAGTATCTTGAATGAAGAGATGAGGAGAAAGACACATGAGTACTTTTCACAAATAGATGCTTTGGTTGTTGAGAATACAGAGAAAAGTCAAGGCCAAGATCCGAAGAGCAAAGATATGAATAGAGACAAGTCTAACATGTATGCCAATGAGTGTTATCATTGTGATAAAAGGGAACACATCAAGAAGTTTTGACGACAATTAAAGAAAGACAACAAAATGAGAAAGGTAAAGAAAAGATGAAAGATGATGATGTTGATCTCGATCTAGCTTCTACCATTGCAGATGGTATCTATATCGTCTACGATTATGATATTACCAATTTAGCTTGTAATAAGACTCCTTGGGTGGTTGACTGTGGTGCTTCCTTTCATGTTACATCTCAGAAAAAATTCTCCACATCTTATACACTCGGTGACTACAGAGCTGTAAAGATGGGAAATGGTTGCTTGTCAAAAGTTCTGCGAGTATTGGTGATGTATGGTTAGAAACCAACAACGGCACAAGATTGATTCTCAAAGACGTAAAGCATGTTCCTAACATGCGATTGAGTTTGATTCCCAACGGCACAAGATTGACTTGATGATGATGGGGTATTACAACTCTTTCGGCTATGGTAAGTGGAAACTTTCCATTATTTACAACTGTTACTGACACCGCTAATTATTTACAATATCAAAAGAACAAAAGAATATCTGTCAATTCCAAAGAATTGATGAGACAATCGGCAGTAGGGAGGCAGCCTGACCAGTTTTCAAACTTGTTCTATGTATACTTTTACACTACCTACTAAGTTACTATATATAGACAAACAATAAACGAAAGGAAATCATTCGACCTCCGTCATAATGTGGATGAAGTGGCCAGTAAAAGAGTCGTAAACTTCTATTATAGTTTAAGTATAGTCCAAGACGTGTATATTTGTCTCCACTTCTTCTTCTTCATCCAACAGTGTATATAATCTTGTATAATGCTGCATTTCCAAATGACGCATATAGTTGTATCGTCAGTAGAAGTCTCATGCCTAGTACTGCGCATCACTTCCGTATATATCATTGGCATCTACTGTGACGCCCCAAAACCTCCTCTCAGCACGTCCCTCATATTCTTACATTTTAAAAGCCCAAAAATGAACTAAAAATACGAAATTCTAGATGTTATTCTAAAAGTTTACAATTGTGACTCATCAACTATAAGGACTTTAAAGTTGAGGTTAAGAAACATTAATGACTTTCTCCTAAAGTTGAAACTTCTAGTTAACTTAATTGTGACACAATTTTACTGTCCTTTGATTTCTTATGCATAAAACAAGCAACCCAACGGTCAAAAAAACTTATGAAGCTTTAACCAAATAACCATAACTTATCTTTCCAACGCATGCTAAAATTTCATACTTTTATGGAATGGTTAAGGTCATCTAAAGGGACACAAAGTACATGTAAAATAGAAACTTGACAGCTTTCAATACTCGGTTTTAATCCCAAAATTTTCCAATAAAAAAACATTGAAAAATTCTAATTTTTTTCAGAGATAAAAACCACATAATGTATTAATTCATATTCAAAATTCAGAATTTAATAAAATTTGTAGGGTCTCCAAATTAATCTCTAAAACAGCAAAGGCAGATTCCCGAGTAGAACTGTTCATCATTACCAAAACTTACATATCTTGCTCTAGAGACATCCGAATGAGGTCATTCCAAGCTTCAAATGACCAAAATTGATATTTCATCAATCCAAGCAAATTTCATCCCAAAACCTGAAGTCCACCATTCTGGACGTCCATTTGAAACTGGATTTGCGTGTTGGAAATTCTGGACAGTTTTCATCTCGGTCAACATTAAACAATTTAAACATCCTATAATACTCAACAAGATTAAAATTATCATATCATAGAGTCCCGAGTAAGTTTATGACAAATTAACAATTAACATTCATATCAAAAATCATCTCATAACATATAAAATTCAGAATTCATAACAGCATAAATCAACTGCCATCTTCTTGACCGAAGTCCCTTTTCTCATGGCTCAATCCCTTCATTATCAAGCCTCCATCCAACCCTACAATCAATCTATGAACGAGAGAAGGGTGAGTTTGGAAAAACTCAATAGGAATATCATCATTTATAAATATGCAAATTGATGTCAAAATTTAATTAACTCGCAAGTGTACGAATCTATTGGAATATAGAAAAATAGTAACGAGGTCGATCCCACAGAGACTGCTATGAGGAAGGTTTAATTTAAACTAAATTAACTATTATTCTATACTAGTTGAGTCGAAAAGATTGTTGTTGAAAGAGTTTAACTTAAAGACTAATTAAATAAGCTAAAAACACTTAGGTTGAAGAATTAAGCTGTGTAAAATACCAAGATTTCGGAATCCACCATTGTTTAACTTAGCAATTATCCAATTATTGATTAATTCTCAAAAACATACGACAACACGAAATCAATCTATTGTCGTCCCAAATATTTATCAATTAAGTCCACAAGAAGAAAAACTAATATAGGCTCCCCTTTTGCTTCAAACATAAATTCCTTAAGTGTTTTTCGTATCAAGTTCAATTGAAAGAAAACAAAGAATCAAAGGTTCTCCAAGCATTCTATGTATCCCAATTTGAATAACAGATGACGAAAAATCAAAAGCAATTAATAGAACATATTTAAGCATCAAGCATGAATTAATTAAATCAATTTCTAACAATCAAAAATACATAATATTTAAGATGAAAGAAATTATATTTAATTAATCTAATCAAGAACAAACCATGAACGTTAAAGCTCTAGAATGGAATTAACCGAATAACACAATAATCACTTAATTAAAACAAGGTTTCATCGTCTACCTTGGCTAAAGAAAGTTAGAAGAACATAATTAAACTAGAAAGAAAAGAATTAATAAAACCCGGCATGGATTTTAGGAGGAGAAATCTTCGAAGAGTTCTTGATCGCCAAAGAGTTGTCTTCTCTTCTTTTCTTCCGTCTTTTCTTGATTTGGCTCCCCAAAAATCCTCCCTAGGTTATGAGAATATAACTCATATTTGTACTACCCTAATTGTGCCCCAAAAAGATCCCAAAAGATTACAAAATTCATGGGCTAAAAGTTATCTAAAGAAATTAGAACTAAAAAAAGGAAATAAAAATAAAATAAAAAAAACGCAGAACTTATTTTATAGACCTCTTCCTTTGCTACTTCTAAAGCAGCTATATATTCGGCTTATGTAGTCGAATTAGCGGTTGTATCTTGTTTGGAACATTTTCAACTACTACACCACCATTTAGAGTAAATATGTATCTGAATTGAGATTTGCTATCGTCCTTTTCAGTCTAAAAGATGGCATCGATATATCCTTGAACTCTTAGTTCATTTCATCCATACACCAAGAACATGTCTTTAGTTCTTATTAAATAAATAAGGATGTTCCTGAATATGATCCAATGTTTCTCACTAGAGTTCGCTTGGAACCTACTTGTGACACTCAAAGTATATAAAACATTTGATCGAGTACGTAGCATGTCACTCATGATAGATCCTATTGTTGACACATAAGGAATCCTATCCATTCGAGGCTTGCTTTAATCCATATACGGATCTCTGTAGTTTGCATACATTGTTTGGCTTAGTGGATTCAAAACCTTCGAGTTGTGTCATGTACACATCCTTGCTAAGATTTTCATTTAGGAATGCAATTTTGACATCCATTTTGCCAAGTCCCGTTGTTATAATATTATTCTATTGCAAGCAGAATTCTGATTAACTTAGAGATGGCTATTGGTGAGTAGGTTTTGTCAAAATCAATTCCTTGTCTTTGCTTGTAATCCTTCGTAAGCTATCTTTCCTTGTAAGTACGAACATTACCATTCTTGTTGACCTTTTTCTTGTAAACCCATTTACGACCTATGGGTTTATCCCTTCAAGTGGGTCAACCAATGTCTAAACCTTATTTTCGTACATGGAGTTCATATTGGATTTCATGGCTTTCTGTCATCTCTTTGAGTCAATACTTGACTTTGATTCTGCATAAGTAGTGGATTCATCTTCATCAATTAGTAGTGCATGATTGGTAATCAAGAGATTGTATCTCTGACATGTCCCCGAGGACTGGAAGTTCTCCATTGCTAATCTGTACCTCATTAGATGTAGTCTCAGCCATTGGCTCATCTAATTAGACATTTTCATTTGTGGTTTCTTAAATTGCTTCAAAATCTACTTTGCTCCCACTGTCCTCTATTAGAATGAATTAATTTTCTAAGAATACATCATATTTCGATATGATGACCTTCATCTTGATAGAATTGTAGAAATAGGATCTAGCATTTTTCTTTGGATACTCCACAAATAAACATTTTTTGGATTTAGCTCCTACCTTATCCAATTCAATGTGCTTCACATAAGCATTGCAGTCCCAAACCTTCATCTATGAAAGATCAGACTTTTTTTATTTCTATAACTCCTATGGAGTTTTATCGATTGATTTAGATGAGATACGATTTAGTGTGTGACATGTAGAGTTAACTGCATATCTCCCAAAAATGATTTTAGGAGAACTGCACAACTCATCATTGATCACACCATATCAAGTAAAGTGTGGTTTCTCCTTTCAGATACACCATTGTGTTGTGATGTATAGGGTAGAGTCCACTGCGAGAGAATTCCGTTATCTTTTAGATAGTCTAAAAACTAACCCTTCAAATATTCTCCACCTCGATCAGTTCTAAGTGTTAGAATATTTTTCTTGATTTTTCTTTCTACTTCTTGCTTGAATTCCTTGAACTTTTCGAAGCCTTCATACTTGAATTTCATCAAGTAGATGAAACCATATCTAGAATGGTCATTTGTAAATGTGATGAAGTTAAAAAAGCCACATCTAACATATGTAGACATTGTTCCACATACATTAGTATATACATGTCCCAAAATGTCTACAGCTCTGACTCTCTTTCTAGAAAAGGGGGTCTTGGTCATTTTGCCCATCATGCATGACTCACATTTATCAATTGATTATTTGAATCCAATTATCCATCTTTATGTAACTTGGTGATGCATTTTTTATTTATACGACAGAGTCTATAATGCTAAAGATATGAGTTTTTTATGTCTTTTGTTGTCTATACTCATTATATGACATTCCAAGTTTAGAATATAGATGCCATTAAATATCACATCCCTAAAACACATCATTAAGATAAAAAGAACTACGTTTATCCTTAATCATAATGAAAAACCATCCATATCCGAACATGAAATATAAATGATGTTCTTAGTAATAGCCGGAATGTAATAGTAGTAGTTTAATTCTAAAACATGGTCCGAAGGCACCACTTAAAAGTATGTCCCTACAGCTAAGGCATCAACTCTTGCTCTGTAACACTCCAGATTTTCTCAACCCAGATGGTCATTTAAAAATCTTTATATAACATTTGATGACGCCAAATATATTTTTCCATGCCCTTGAATGATTTTAAAATTTAATGGTTCGAAAAAGTAACAAACGCGCAAGGAAATTTGAATTAAATTTCTAAAGCCTTAAGGTTTTACTTGCCAAAATTTTTTTGACCATCTAAACATGCTCTAAAAATTATGAGATTTGAATTGTAAATACTTGGAACCTTTTTCTACAACATATCAACATTTCAGACCTTATCCATATCATTTGATATGTAGAAAACGTAGCCAAAATTTCTTGAAAAAATGTCCTAGGTACACTCATGTAGCCTAGTTAAATGGTTATAATAAATTTATACAAATTATTTTTGGGTTATTCAAATTTCTTCTATTAGAAAACTTATATGTGTGTGTGTGTGTGTGTATCAACCTCCACTAACTTGACTCAAAAATTCAAAGTACACAAAAAGTTATGATATTTCATAGTTAAGGGCAAAATACTATAAATTTTAGAATCACAACTTACCACTTCTTCTTCAAATTTCCAAAATGGAAAACTAAATTATAATTATGGTTTTCCATCACTTTACAATAATAAAGAAAAACAAATCCCGTCAATATGAATCATATCAATCTGGAGATTTAATCATTTTGGGGTGAGTATTTCATAAGAAACATTCAGTAGCAAATTATACTAACATATGAGGAATTATACAAAATTAAATACAACATGCAATACACTTAAAAGTATGTAGGAACAACATAATTTCGGTAACCAGCAACATAATTTTGGTAACCAACAACATAATTTTGGTAACCAGCACCATATGAAATCATAATTGATTACCTTCAATCACAACATACATAAGTGATTACCTTCAATCACTATCATGTTCTATCTTAAATCATTAAGCATGACATAAATTTACATATTATTTCTCCAAAAATAAAATCCATTAAGATTGTTTTAAGTAATACAAGACTATTTTGTAAAATTGAAGTCTTGTTGAATTGAAATGAGTAAAGAAATTGCCAAAACTTTTCCTAAAAATAAATCAGTGTCTTTGCTTTTTTGTTCACCAAAATACAAGTGTTGTAGTGTGGTTTTGGAGACCAAAAGGAGAAGTGAAAAAGGAGGAACAAATGGAGCAAAACAATGGCTGATGTGGTGTACTTGTTTGGCCAAAAATGGAGAGGGGGAAGAGCGTTTGCTGTGATTTTATATCAGAAAACTTGAGGAAAAATAAGGGACTTCAAAGGCTGAAAATGGAGGATAAATAGTGATGCAAAATCTTGTTGGACATGGAAAATAGTGAATGAAATATGTAGAGTTAAGAAGTTTTTTGGGAGGGCCAAAAATTTGGAATAAATGGAGGGTGTTGCTGCCAGATCTAGGTAGTTGAAAGGCAAAGAATTAGAGATTTGGGGATTGAAATCTGGAGAGAAAAGGGTATCGAAATTAGAGCCTGAGATGACAAAAACGAAAGAAGAAAAGGCTTTAAAGGGGAACCGAATTCTGGTGGTTGCTAGGTAGTTTTGAAGTGGGTTTAGTGGTGGATTAGTGGGGCTGAAACATGGGACTGGAGGATTTTACTCAGGTGACATGAGGGAAATATCAAGTGCTTAAGGCCGAGTTTGAGGATTTTTAGCAATTTATTTTGTACCGCAAGTGTGCAGATAGCACAAGTAATATATTGGATTTGCGAGTCTAAGTATCGTACCCACAGGGATTTAGATAGTTCAATACAATTAGATTAACCTTAACCGAATCAATTTAACTTTTGAATTTTGTTTCTTAAGAACTAATTTATTAGCTAAAAATAATTAACTAATTACAATTTAAGTAAATAAAGGATTAAGTTTATGCCAAACTACTTTGAATATGAAAAAGAAGAGTACTAGGATCCCGAATTCACTTGTAGTAAGAATTAACTAATTATAATTTAAACAAATAAAAGATTAAGTTTATGCCAAATTACTTTGAATATGAGAAAGAAGAGTACTAGGATCCCGAATTCACTTGTATTCTTGCATTTGACAAAATACATCAGTTATGGCGATCAATATTCCTAAATTATTCAATTGTTTCTCTCGAATAAAATCAAACCTATTAATATGTATGACCCAACTATATCTCTTTGACGAATACGAACACACAAGAATGCATTAAGTTGCAATGGTTAATTAATGATCACATAAAGTATAGTGGTATATCTCTATCCCCTTTTGGATTTTAAGATAATTAAAATTATATCTAGCCTGTTTTCAATCTCTCAATGGTAAAACAAACCACAAGAATGATATAATTACTATGTATATAATTGTAGATGAAAAGAAATCAAAATTAATTATTCAAAACTATAATAATGCAAATCGTCAAAAATCCAGTTTCCAAATAGAAGAATTAAACTATAAGTTTCATCGTAATCCTAGCACACAAAAAGAATTTAGCCTAACATACTAAGAAGAAGAAAACAAAAAGAAAAAGAAAAGATAAAATGCATCACCCGTAGAAGAAGAAAACTCAAAAGACTTCATCTTGATCTTCGTTGAATCCTCGAAAGAATAAATCTTGATCTTCGTTGCTTGTTTTCAAATAATCGGCTCCCCAATTATAAGTTCATAACTCATATATATAGTATCCTCATCTTGTCCAAAAAGATCCCAAAAATATCATAAAAATCGTGGCTAAAAGGTTTCCTAGTTGGATTAAAACTTAAAAAGGTAACAAAATCTCGCTGCCAAAATCTCACATTTGTAACAAAGAAGTACCTTTAGTAAAAGTTTTGTGGAGAAGCAACACGATTGAAGAGGAGACGTGGGAACGAGAAGATGAAATGAAGAAGAAGTTTTCTGAACTTTTCTAGGTAAATTTCGAGGACAAAATTCCTTAAGGGGGTAAGATTGTAACGCCTCAAAAATTTCGGATCTTAATTTTATAATTTAGAAAATCTAAATTCGTATTTTTCTTAGGAAAAATCCGATAATCCCCAAAAATTGTTAAGTTTGGTATGCCAATTTCAATAAGTTTATGGAAAAAGTATATAAATTGCATTGGATTAAATTATTGGGGACTTTTTAGGAAAAATATTAAGTTGTGAAAAATGTTTGGGCTTGATCGAATTTAATCCCATAGATAAGGACTAAGCTGAAAATTTTGGAAAACTTCAAGTTATTTACAGTTTTGCCATTGTATTGAATCAACTTTGCAACCGTCGTGTGTAACGTGCGTTTACCCGTAGCCTATGCATGTTATACTATCGCGTAGTTCACATTGAGACGTTTAAATTGACATCAAGTTTGGGTATTTTTCAAGTTGGGAATCTTCTTGAAAGTCGAGCAAAAGTGGTGTAGACAGATTTTAAGTAAAGTAGAAATTTTCACCAAATTTGGCTAAGTATGGGGAGACGGTCGGGCAGCCATTTTTGAGCTAATCGTACGAGCTGTCGACTAACCCATTTCTTTTGCATGTGTAGTCATTGTAAAGCTTGAAGTATGAATTTTACAATGGTATAAAGTTTGACAAAATTGAAGCACGTCTCGACCCCCAAATGTTGACTCGAACATGGCTACTTGAAAAAAAAAATCTGAGAATTTTTGTAATAAAATATTAGATAAGTGGGACACTTGTCATATGCAATGATTGACACCTTAAGGGATGTTTGGCAACGCTTATCATACATAAGAATCAGTGTTGATTAATATTCGTATAAATAACTGATAAACTAATAAAATAATAGAATAAAATATGAATAAGCAAGAATTTCCAAAGATAAGCTAAACCAAACATGGCTTTACCCAATCCTCTATAAATACACCCCTTTAGTGATGATTCTTAAACCTGAAATCAAGTAAAGAAACTTTGCCAAAATTTAGAGATGAAGGTAAGAATGAAAAATTAAAAGAAAACCAAGAGTCTTTTCCTTCTTCTTTGTTTCTATGGGAGATAGTGTGATGAAATCCTAAACTCACAAGAAACTCATCACATCTATACCCATGATAAGCTAGAAAAGTAGGATTTTCCATCTAGCAACTCAAAACCCAAATTACAGCAGAGATCTGAGGCCACTGGTAGCTTGAGAAACAACAAAGAAAGGCTTCTGGTAGCCCCGAATTTGCCCTCTTCTCTGGTAGTTCTATTTTTAGCCTAAAATAACGAGTTTTTGGAAGAAATTCCTCCTTAGCCAAGCCCAACATATAAATTTTTGTTCCCCTTATTTTTTGATTTATTAACCCTCTAGAAACTTGTAAATTTCAGGTCATTTAAACCAAGAATAACTTCTTTGAGTTGTGAGTAACATTTATGTGTATTTATGTTTTTATCTTAATTATTCTTATTATGATCAGAATGTATAACATGAATTTTTATATTGAATGAAGTCCCTCTTGTGATTTACTATTGTTACCTATCAAATTTCCTATCTAGTGATACATAGATCTTGAAATTAATTACTTATATAAGAGAAGTATGGGTAATAAAAGTTGCAGAAACTTCAACTTCATGTTTTTGGCCTTGCATGTCTCTAAAACTTTTATTTAAGTCAATTTATAACAAGCTTAGAATCTACAGTCTTATGATAACTTTGAAAGGATGGTTAATATAATTTTCTATGCTTAAATAAAGCATTATCCTATGTATCATTATTGTTGCTTGTTAGAAAATATTTAATGTTGAATATTCCATAGTAAAGGTGTGTTTATTTGAGTCAAGAATGACTTAAAATGTTGCTGTAATTTCAAGAAAGAAATAGAAGCAATAGCATGATGAAGGACTTTTAGACCAATCCCTTGCATGTTGATTGAAATTTAAAGTAATATTTTTTATGAGGAAAAATTTGATTTAAGTGTTTGTGTGCAAGATTGTTGAATGATGCTTAGCAATTAAATCTCTTGTTTCCATGTGTTGCATCATGGCATCGTTCACGAAAGAATTCATGATCCTCAAACATTGTAGCAAAAAGTTATGTTTACATAATGATCATAAATATTTAAGAATGCCCTATTTAGGTTGTACACCATGGGAGCAAGTCCCAATTTGAAGTTCACGGGCTATGAGATGACCATGAGATGAGATGCCCAAATGAAATGAAATTACTTGAGCAAAGTGCTCTAAAATAATTAAAGTACTTATGAGCATAGAAGCTCTAATGATGTTGTGACCTTGTGTTTAGCAAAACACTATGAGCACTCGGTGTACCACCCTAATATGGGAAAGGCCCGAATAGAAAGTTAAAAGGAAATGAAAAGTAAGAAAAGATTAATGGAACCATTTTTAGTTAGTACATGCATAGCATTCTAATGTTTAGCATCCATACTATGCACATTGTATTGATTGCTTGTGAGTGATCATCAAAGGCATTTCATGAAACATATATGTTATTAATTGTTTGGAAGTTAATATGTTATTATGATCTTATCTACTTTTGTGAGAATTGAACAACAAAGTCAGGAGGTAAAGTGAAAAATTCCATTCAATTGAAGGTATGTATTATGTGACTTTATGTTTAAGTGCTACTTTGCTCATTAAGCTTCATTGCTTATAGTCGTTTCATGACTAATGTAGGAAGTGGAAAGAAACTATGTTGAGGTTGTGCATACGTATGAAAGGACATCAAGGAACGGTTCGAAGTTCTATATCATCACTAAAAAGGATGTATGGGTCCAATTTCTGCAATGCCCGGGCTTATATCTTAAGGAAAAGTCTTACAAGACAATCCATATCTACAACGCCGTCACGTTAGAGCCAATGGGGACTCTTTTTTTGTGTACTAAAGAATGAGGAGTCTCTTGATGGATGTTTTTGTGTCTACAAGGATTTCTAGTATCCCTTAGTTAATTGTAAACATTTTTAAGTTTGTCAGTGTTGAAATGTTTTTTAGTAATGGGCTTATAATGAGTGTCATTCCGACCTTTTTGTTATCGGAATGACAAATCGTGATTTGAAGGAGAGGGATACTATTTTTGTTTGAAGAAAATGTAATTTGTAAGAGAAATCCTTGTGTAATAGCATATATGATGGAAATTTAAAATACCTTAAGTTATCAAGTATGTGTGTGGTATGTCCTTGTACTTTTATGATTTGTAATGCTTCTAATATCTCCTCTAAGCGTTTTTGGGTATTTATGGAGCCTACGATGAATTTAAAAATCAATAAGCAAATAAACACTACTTAAAAACCAAAATGTAATGAAAATACGCCTTAAATCTAATGCAATCCCTATAACTGAATGCAATTGTAAATAACTGTAATGAAAAAGTAGAAATGGATAGAAAATAGGTTGTCTTCCATTAAGCGCTCGATTTATAGTTTAGAGCTCGACTTTTTGGAAAGATCGTTCTAGTGTTGCAAGATGAATGGTGGACTTTTCTTTCGAGAATCCACCGCTCCAATATGACTTCAACTGCTGTCCATTGACTTTAAACATTCCCTTGCTCTCATGATTGATCTCAACAGCCCCATATAGATAGACCTTTGTGATTGTGTAAGGACCCGACCACCGTGACCTCAACTTGCACGGAAAGCCTGAGGTGGGAATTATATAAAAACACTTGTTGCCCCAACCTCAAAATTTTTTCTTTGAATATGCATATCATTCCACTTTTTGGTCCGCTCCTTACACAATTTTGCATTATCATAGGCCTCCAACAGAAATTCTTCTATCTTATTTAATTGAAGTAGTCTATTTTCATTGACTGCCTTCAAATCAGAGTTTAACTTCTTGACTGCCCAATATGCTCAGTGCTCCAACTCAACTCATAAGTGACAACTTTTCCAAAAACTAACCGATAGGGCGACATGCCTATAGAAGTCTTGAAAACTGTTCGGTAGGCCCGTAAAGCGTCATCTAATTTCTTTGGCCAATATTTTCTTTATGAACTAACTGTCACCTCAAGATTCCACTTCAACTCCCAGTTAGAGATTTTAACTTGCCCACTGGTTTGAGGATGATAGGGGGTAGCAATACGACCCCGAATGCCATATTTAGCCAATAATGACTCAAATAGATTATTACAAAAGTGTTTACTCCCATCACTAATAATGTCTCAGGGTGTACCATAACGATTAAAAATGCATTTTTTTTAAGAAATCCATCACGACCCGCTCATCATTGGTAGGCAACGCAACTACTTCAACCCATTTTGAGACGTATTCAACAGCGACCAAAACGTATTGATTGGAGAATGAGGAATGAAGTGGCCCGATGAAATCAATACTCCACACATGAAAAAGCTCTACCTCGAGTATACTGTTTAGAGGCATCTCATTCCTTCTCGAGATATTCTCTGTGCACTGGCATCAATCACACTCCTTAAAACACATATGATCATCCTCGGTTTTGCATCTTTCTTTGCCAACAAATATTTCAAGGCATCATGGGTCAGTGTAGACTATTACCTTTGATCTAACAAGATATGATAAGAATCAAAGGCATAGACTACAAATAGGAGTTCCTTCTCAGTAGTGGCATAGTTGAGTTGTGCATCAATCAAAGTCTTGCTAGTATAGTGTATCAAATGAAATTTTTTATCTTTACACTATCCCAACACTACTCCCACTGCATAGTCACTTGCATCACACATCAATTCAAATGGTAGACTCCAATCTGGTGCAATTATTATAGGTGCAAAAATTAGCTTCTCTTTTAGAGTGTTGAATGCCAATAAACAGTCTTCAGTTAAGACGTAGGGTATATCCTTGACCAGCAAAGTGCACAACAGTTTTGTGATTTTAGAGAAGTCTTTAATAAAGTGACGGTAGAAATTGGCATGCCAAAGAAAAACTGCTAACACCCTAAGGTTGGTGGTGGTAATTTCTCTATAACCTAAATATTTTCCTTATCCAATGCAATGCCCCTTAGCCAAAATTTGATGTCCCAACACGATACCCTCTTGAACCATTAAGTGACACTTTTCCAGTTAAGTGCTAGATTTGTGTCCTCACACCATTGCAAAACCAAGTGCAAGTATCAAAAGATGAGCCAAACACTAAGAATTCGTCCATGAAGACTTCAATAAACCTCTCCACCATATCAGAGAAGATGGACATCATGCAACACTGAAAAGTGGCAAGAGCATTCCATAGGCCAAAAGGCATCCTACGGTATGCAAATGTACCATATGGGCATGTGAAAGTAGTATTCTCTTGATTCTCAGGTGCAATTGGGATTTGATCATATCTGGAGTATCCATCTAGAAAGCAATAATGGGAGTGTCCAGCCAATCTTCCAACATCTGATCAATAAATGGAATGAGAAAGTGATCCTTCCTAGTAGCTGTGTTGAGTTTGCGGTAGTCAATGCAAACATTCCATCCTGTGATTGTTCTGGTTCGAATTAATTCATTCTTTTCATTTTGAACCACTGTAATTCCACCCTTTTTTGGCACTACTTGAACTAGGCTCATCCATGCAGTATCTGAGATTGGGTAGATAATCCTGCATCCATTAGTTTCAATACCTCTTCTCTAAACACTTATTTCATAGTAGGATTCAACCTCATCTGACTGTCATTACTTGGCTTAAAATTCTCCTCCATGAGGATTTTATGCATGCAAAGTGTAGGCTGATGCCCTTGATATCAGCAATAGACCACCTAATAGCTATATTGTGTTCTCGGAGCACTTGGAGCAATTTTTCCTCTTCATGTTCACTACTAGAATTAGCAATTATCACAGGCAGTGTAGATGATTTCCCCAAGTAAGCATAATGAAAATGAGATGGCAACTAGTTGAGCTCTATTTTTGGAGGCTGCTGAACATAAGACAAAAGCTTTGTAGAACCCGTGCCCAACTCCTCAAAGTGTGGTCTGCATCTATATGGAGGATTAGCTTCAAGATATCTTGTAAATAACTCAATCTCACCAGAATCAGTGTGAGTGGATTGAGAATGCACAATACAGGCCTCCAATGGATCTGATAGATTGTTCAGTTGAAAAGTGTCATGCACTGCAGTGTCAATCACATCAATTTTAAAGCATCTATCTGACTCGGTTGGATATTTTATTGCCTTGAATACATCAAAAGTAACCTACTCTTCACTAAGCCTCAGAATCAGTTGGCCTTTTTGTACATCAATAAGAACTCTACCGGTAGCTAAGAATGGTCAACCTAAAAGAAGTGGCACATCTCTATCCTCTTCCATCTCAAGATAATAAAATCAGCCGGAAAGTTAAATTTGTCCACTTTCACCCATATATCTTCAACAATTCCTCTTGGATGTTTGATAGACCGATCAACTAGCGATAGAGTTACTGTAGTTAATTAGCCTTTCCCAAACCTAATTTCTTGAAAATAGAAAGCGGCATCAAGTTAATCCTTGCACCTAAATCGTACAAAGCTTTTACAAAACAAAAATCTTTAATGGTGCAATGTATTATAAAACTCCCTGGATCTTTTAGTTTAGGAGGTAGCTTATTTTGTAAAATAGCACTAGACTCTTCTGTCAACATCACCATCTCATGTTCCTCCATCTTATATTTATTTGAAAGAATATCTTTCAGAAACTTTGCATAACTGGGCATTTAAGAAAGTGCATCTGCAAAAGGGATGTTGATATGTAGCTTCTTGAAGATCTCAAGAAATTTTGCAAACTACTTGTCTAACTTGTGCTTTTGTAGTCTCTGAGAAAATGGAATTGGAAGCTTATATGGTTTGATAAGAACGGTTGCCTTAACCTGTGGTGTACTTAAACTCTCTTTAATATCTATTGTGTGCTCAATCTGTTCCACATGCTCCTCATTAGTGGATGGTAATTTTTCTTTATTTACAACTGGTCTCTTAACATGAATATCCGGTAGCTAAACCCTACTTCTAGTAGTAATAGCTTTAACATGTTCCTTGGGATTCACCTCTATATTGCTTGGCAAAGTACCTAGTGCTTTAGCGATTGTCGTCTGACCCATCTGTGTTTCCAAATTTTTTATTGATGCACCTTGATTTTGGAAAGTGGTTTCTATCTTTCTCATGTACTGTTCAGTTTTTTCCACGAATTTACCAAACATGCCTTTTAGTGAGATTCTCTTTTCTAGCTATTGGAACTGAGGACCATGTGGTATGATATCATTATGATTATCTCTCTAAGAAAAATTTGGCTAATTCTGCCAACCTAGATTAAATGTGTTAGAGAACGGGTTATTTTGTTGGCGCTGACCATTTTGTATATACTTGACTGCCTTAGGCTATCAAGACAATCTGATATACTGTTACTAGCCCTGCATTCTTCACAAATTGGTTTCTTTATTTGCACCGCATTGGCTGAATACGACAAACCTTCTACTATGTGCACCAAAAAATCTATTTTTGCAGATAACACCGTGAGAGTGTCTACTTCTTGTATTCCTGCAGTTGTCTTATGTAGAACTCTGTCTGATGCCCACATAGCGATGGTAGTAGCTACTATTTCAAACAGCTCTAAAGCTCCTGCAGTAGTTTTGGTAGATAACGAGCCGTTGGATGAAGAGTCTATCATGCTTTTAAAAGAAGGAAGTAGTACAGTATAAAAATATTGAACTTGTAGGCCCTTACTAATGCCATGATGAGGGCACTTCCTTAGCATATTTTTGAATCTGTTCCACGCCTCATCAAAAGATTTAATTTTTTACTGTTGAAATGTTGATATATCATGCTTCAACTTCAAAATCTTGATCGGTGGAAAGAATTTTGTACAGAACTTTTAGGCTAAATCATTCCAAGTGGTTATGCTGTCAATTGGCTGAGTCCAACAACTCAAGAGCTCTGTCACGAAGAGTATGTGGGACTAAACGTTGACATATGGCGTCTTATGAGATTCCTTGATATTTGAAATGTTGGCACATTTCAAAGAATCGCGAGACATGTGTATGTGGATTCTCGTCGACCCTGCCATAGAACTGATGTCCATTATGAAATAGATGAATTACATTGGTCTTCAACTTGAAGTTTGGTTGCCCAAAAGGTGGATAGACAATGCTAGATGGATGATATGTGGAATCATAAAATCTCCAACTAGCATATTTTCTTCATTATTATCCCGTCCTGCCGGAGCAATCTCGTTGTCATTCATTGTGTCGTACTATTTTTTATCTTTTTGGTGAGTTGTAGTGAAAAATATATGATTGCAAGTGCACAATATCACAAAAAAGTAATAAAGTGGACCTATTGAGTCTAGATTATCGTTCCCACGAAGACTATCTTATTTAGATACTAGTTGAATTACTTATTTCTAATTTATTTAAAACTCTTAAAAATAAATTTCTTTGAAGGTTTAAACAATAACTATTAATTTCAGACAAAATTGTGATTCATAAAAAAAAGTTTATCTAGTATAATGATTAAAGGAATTGGATTCACAAGTTCACCATAGTTGTCATCTCTAATTTCTCCTCTCAAAATTTATTCCTATTGTTGTTTTCAGTCGAATTCACGAATTTAACCTAATTTGCCTCTCTCGAGTTAAAATTAGTCATATCTAATTAAGTCAACTCACTATATCTCTATGTGAAGTCAGAATAAACCTTAACTAGATGCATTAAATTGCCTAAGAATTCAATTGAAGACAGCAACAATAATAGAAGCGTATATCTACCTTTTATCCAATTGCCGAATTTTATTACGTGGTCTAACTTAATAACTTTCCTCTCGATTTGTTACAATCCATAATTCAATGACAAATAATGGGCAATTACTTCAAGCATTAAGAGAATAAGTAAAATCAATACGTAATTAATTTATAAGCAAAACTTGATAATTGAAATTAAAGAATCCAAACTAGGTTACATTGTTCATCCAAAATATTAATTTAGCTATTCATAATTTGAGAGAAAGAAAAGATAAAGAGTTTGAAATACATAATCGGATTTAAATAAGGGATGAGAAAAAGTTGAATATCTTGCACCAAGAATTCGTCGTTTTCATGTCCCAATCTTTAATATCTTGGTTGTTCTTCCTCTTTTTCTCCTTTTTGCTCTCTCTTCTCTCTTTTCATTCTTGTATATGGTATATGGTCTATGGTTTTAAATCATCCTTTTCCATTATATAACTCAAAAACCCTAATTTAGTGTAAAAAACTTATCCCGAAAGAATTACCAAATTAGAGTTTGACTGAAATAAGGAAACTAAAATTCTGGTTACGAATTGTGCTTAAGTTTCCAATTATTTGCACGATAAGCCCTTCAAATTTTGGATGTTTGCAAGTTGGTCCCCATTTCAAAGTCTTCCTGCACTTTCAGTCCTTTTTTGCCTATTTTGCTTTGTTTTTCTCCAATTCCATCTAAACTTAGGTTTTGACCTAAAACAACGAAATCAACACACAATTAAGTAGAAATTCACTTAAGAGTACTTACAATCATCCACTTTTGATGGTTGAGATAAGTGTAAAACCACACTAATCATGTGTCTTTCTTGCTTCTCTTTGCCTATAATGGAAAGTGCATTCAATCTCTGGATCAGCTAGTATTAGAGACTCGTGTCTCACATTTCGCATGCTAAGGTCTGAAAAGAAACAATTCAAACACTGAAATATACTGAAAATCATAAAACAATAAAGTTTGAATTAGTGTTAAAATAATTGAAAAATAACTAAAACAAAATCATTGGCAACTGCACCAAAAACTTCTTAGCAATTTATTTTGTACAGCAAGTGTACGGATCGCACAAGTAATATAATGGATTTGAGAGTCCAAGTATCGTACCAACAGGGATTTAGATAGTTCAATGTATTTAGATTAACCTTAACCGAATTAATTTAAATTTTGAATTTTTGGCTTAAGAGCTAATTAGATTATGAACTAAAAATAATTAACTAATTATAATTTAAACAAATAAAAGATTAAGTTTATGCTGAATTACTTTGAATATGAGAAAGAAGAGTACTAGGATCCCGAATTCACTTGTAGTTGTTAATTCCTTTATCTTGATTCTTGAATTTGACAAAATACATCAGTTATGAGGATCAATACCCTTAAATTATTCAATAGTTTCTCTCAAATAAAATCAAAGATATTCATATGTATGACACCGACTATATCTCTATGACGAATGTGAATACGCAAGAATGCATTAAGTTGCAATATATAATTAAAGATCATATAAAGTACAGCGGTATATCTCCATCCCCTATCAGACTTTAAGATAATTAAAGTTATATCTAGTATGTTTTCAATCTCTTAATAATAAAACAAACCGCAAGAATCATACAATTACTACGTATATAATTGTAGATGAAAAGAAATCAAAATTAATTATTCAAAACTATATTAATGCAAATCATCAAAAATCAAGTTTCCAAATTGAAGAATTAAACTATAAGTTTCATCATAATCCTAGTACAAAAAAAGAATTTAGCCTAACATACTACGAAGAAGAAAACAAAAAGAAAAATAAAAGATATAATTCATCACCCGGAGAAGAAGAAAACTCAAAAGACTTGATTCGTTGAATCTTCGAAAGAATAAATCTTCATCTTCATTTCTTGTTTCTTCTCTCGTTTTTCTCTCAAATAATCGGCTCTCCAATTGTTAGTTAATAACTCATATATATAGTATCTTCCTCTTATCCAAAACGATCCGAAAAATATCATAAAAATCATGGCTAAAAGGTTTCCTAGTTGGATTAGAACTCAAAAATCCATATTAAATAAGGAGGTCAAAAATCCAATTAAATCAATGTTAAGCTCGCAGGCCCAACTAACAATCAACGGGGAAAAATGAACCATACAACCAATTACATGGGTCGAGTTTACTATTTTCTAATTTGTAGTGTTGACAATATAAGTCTAAACTTTTTAGATATTTCAGAATGGACTAGTCGGAATCACATAAATAACTGATTAATATTTTTCAACAATAAAATTAAGAATTTAATCCAATTAATCGATTAATGTTATTAATAAAGGGAATTTTAATAATTTATTTTATCTCCCAATTTAAAATCTAACCATAAATTGAAGATAACATTAGTGTAGAGTCAAAATTGCAATTTTATAAAAGGTCAAAATTTAATCTGGTCAAAAATTCAAAATATGGTTTAAAAGGAATTTTATTCAACAATGAATATTTGATCAGGATTAAAAAATTTATAATTACAAATTTTGTAAAAAATTAAAATTGCATTTCAGGCTCTGTTTTTTTGTTTTAAAGTTTGAGGACTTAATGTACAATTTTGAAATTACACCGTCTATCCCTTAGAATTTTAAAATCAATATGCCTTCCTATTTTAAAAGCTGTGGAGCCGCCACCTACCGACCACCACCCATCGACGCGCTGTTGCTTCCAAAGTACCACCGCTGGTTACAGATTCGTTTTTCGATCTATTTGTCCCTTTCCGAACAAATCTAAAAACAATTTTAGATTTTCATTTCAAAAATTTTAAATTTTATTTTACTGTTAAATCTCAAATTAAATAAAATATATACAATAACAGTTATTGTCCATTTACCAAAACAGACTAACAAACTCTAACAAGTAACATGGTAGACTCTTATACCATTGTAAAGAATTGATGTATACATACACAATGAAAATTAAATCTACAATTATTATAAGCCGGATCAACATTGTACTTAGATAAAATTCATGTTAGAAAATACATTGATAAACATCGTGGAATCTGGTTATCTGATTAGCAAGGAGTACAATCTTCAATACCATAGCTATCCAATTGTCCAACCTCCCATGGTAATCCACATAACAAGAATACATTTGGTCTTCCACAATTTTTGTCTTTTGCTTGTGCTAGCAAGTAATGAAGACCGATTATGATTACACAAATCGTGGCCTACTATATATAGGTGACGCTAATCCTTAGTTCTAGTCTTACTAGAACTATGTTAGCTCACAACTAACGAATCTAATTAATTAATTTAGCCCAATAAGTAACTGAGTTCGACTCGTTAATTTGAATTTTGGACTTTAATCTTACCAAATCGAAGTTGTTTGGCATCTTTTCTTAAAAAGTAAATGCGAAAGTTGTCATGTTTATGACGCTAACAGCCAAAAGTTTCATTAAATTCTAAAAAATTTATAATCAATATTATGTACTCTATCGAGGGGGATGTCTATTGTCATATTTAGTAAGGAAGACGGATAATATGTAGGAAGAAAATAAATTAAAATTTTAAATATAATAATATTCAGTCTTATTGAATATTGTGTATTAAATATACCTATGTTGAGATAATAAGAAGTAATGTCACAATGTAGTAGAATAGTGTTTACGACATATGTTAAAAGAGCATGGTAACTATACTATATTTTTCATTCAATTAAGCAATGAAAAGCAAAAGATTGTAATTTGGTGACAATAGTGAACTGAAATTCTAATAGGAACAAGATTAATATATTCAGTGTTGCGTCATCCCTATGGACGTTCCAGGAAGCAGTGACTGAGTAGAGTTCTTCCATCCTGGACAATATAAATTATTATTATAGTATAGTAAACAATGTATGTTCACCCTTATGGACCAGAGACAATCTTCGCCACACCTTTCGTAAATGCTGCCCGAGTAAACGGCGTCGTAACCAAAACCATGTGTCGTCTGAAGGTCACAGAAAAACGTTATAGTCTCAAAAAAGTTTCTATTGAATCGAATAGTGAAAGTTTGCTTGAATACAAGTAGGGATGGCAAAAGGGCTAGGCCGCCTGTGGGCCCGTCGACCTAGCCCTTGAAGTCCATGGGCCGACCCGTAGACTGGTACATGGACCTGGCCCATGAGCCGGCCCAGCTTGTGGGCCATATTGGTCCCCAACATAAAGCTGGGGACCAATTGTTGCAATTAGCAACGGTCCATAATGTGACCGTTGCTCTGCAAATTCATAAATTCACAATTCTCCTATAGATACCCCCATAAACTTTCCATATTCTTCACAAATTCACAATTCTTTCAACCTACAACAATCCAAAAAACTTATATTGTCAATATAAGCTCTTTTATTGTGCAATTTTTAGTTGAATTTCCACATTTCTAATCTTCTACATTTCTACGTTTTTAGTTATCTACATTTTTACTTCTACATTTCTATTATCTACAATTCTACATGGATTAATACAGTTTTCAAGAAAGTGCCGAGTCTATCAAAAATAAAATTCATGTTGATTTTAGTGGGTTAAATGTTGTTCCAATTCCTGAATTTGGTGATGATTTTGGGGTTGGGGACACGGGTCCAAGTATCGATTTAGATGATATCGATGAAGAGTTAGAAACGACCAACACTACTGTGTCGACTACTAAACAAAGATCCACAAAACAAAAGGCTCGGTCCTGGGATCATTTCAAGTTAGTGCAGACATGTGCAACCCCATACAGACAACTAATTTTCAAGGCAGTGTGTAAATATTGTAAACAACAGTTTGCATGCAAAAAGGTGGTGGAACGAGCTATCTAAACCGACATTTTCCTAAGTGTATGCAAAAGTACAGAGGAGTTGATACCAATCAAGCTCAACTGCAATTTGGATCTCCCGGTGGATCTACAAGTTCTTTTCTGAATCTTAACAATTGGGTTTATTCACAGGACTCTATGCGTCGAGAAGGCATGACTCAGTTGGTGGCCAATGGTGAGTTCCCGCTTAGCATAGTGGAAAGTCCTCACTTCACACAGTTTGTATAGAGGTATCTTCAACCAAGGTATGTATCCTTTGCTAGAAGCATTCTTCGTTCTTATACTATTGCTTCATATAATAAAAGGAAGCAAAATATAAAAAATTGATTTAAGTAAATATTCTGGTGTTGTATCATTCACTTCGGACTTATGGTCTAGTCAAAATCATAAATGATATATTGCGGCTACTTTAAATTATATTGATAAACAATGGATTATGCATAAAAGAATAATTACTTTTAAAGTAATTGACTACCCTTATAATGGGATACAAGTTTATAATTATTTAATAGAAATTATTAGAGAATTTAATTGCGAATCTATAATTCTCAGTTTCAGATTTGACAATGCTGCGCCTAACAACATAGTAATAGATAAATTAATTAAAAAATTTAATTCGAATTTTGGTGAAATTTTATTTCATGTTAGATGTGTATGCCATATTTTTAATTTAATTGTCCAAGATGGTTTAAAATATATAGGCCCATAATTAGGAAAAATTAGGTATGCTTTAAATTATATTATTGCTTCACTTGCTAGAAAACAAGTATTTAACGAATTGTGCATAGAAAATTCTCGTCCAACAAAATCTTTATGTACAGTAATGTGCAATAGGTGGAACTCTACTTATTTAATGCTTGAATCATGTGAAGGTTACGAACATTGTGTAACTGCATATTATAATGGCCGACATTCACACGGTCCAGAATACAATTTGCAACCATATAATTGGCAAATTGCATTTCACGTGAGAAAATTTTTAAAAGTATTTTACGACGCCACAAATGCATGTGCTGGCATATACTACCCTACTAGTCCATTATATTTAAATCATTTTTATTTTATTGCAAATAATTTTAATAGGTATAAGACATTTTCAATTTTTTCTTATATTGTAGAAGCAATGTAAATTAAGTGTGGAAAATATTGGGAAGAACTGCATATGTTATTCCTGTTAGCGTCAATTATGGACCCTAGAGTAAATTTACAATGTACTAAACATATTATGTCGGAAATTTCTCATAATTTAAGTTACGGTAATCCATTAACATATGGTAATTTAGAAAAAAAATTATGTGAAATGTACAATTTTTATGCAGTAAAAACCAGTAAGAATGTCAGAAAACCTTATGCACCAATCCCTTCTTCATCATCAAATAACCTAATCCTAATTATTATTAGAGTTTCTTTATTGTTAAGGGAACTCAACAATCTACTTCTTCTTCTTCTTCTTCTTCTTCTTCTTCTTCGCTTTCCCGTGCCACAAATGTAGAAATGAATATTAGAGACGTACCTTTAGATTTAGCTAGATATTTTGGTCACGACATGCTTAATTTGTTAGATGAAGATGAAAGAAATAATTTCGATATACTAAGGTGGTGGAGAAAAAACGAGCGTCAATACCCAATTATTTCTATTATAGCACGTGATCTACTAACACTTACGGTATCAACTGTAGTATTGGAGGCTGCTTTTAGTACAGGTGGTAGGATTCTAAATGATATGAGGTGAAGACTTAAACCAGAAATATTAGAAAGTTTAATGTGTTTAAAAGATTGGGAGGATGCAGAACTTCGAATCCAAGATAAAGTAAGCCTGATATTGGCTGGAGAGATTGACGAACTAGTATATTTTGTATAAATTAATTTCATTTTTATTCATTTTAACTTTTAAATGTTGATAATTACATTTACAAAAAATTGTACACGTAACAACTTGTTCGTGTACAATTTTAACTCTGCCTACTAATAGTAGCTGGTCCCAAGCCTGGAAAAATGAGGAGGGTTTGAATTTTAAATTTTATCATAACTTATTTCTTTTTTAACTTTTTTAAAAAAAAGTTCACGTATGACCCGCGGCCGACCCGTCTAGCCCGCAGACCACGAGCCAGTCCGAGCTTGCCTTTCTTGGACGGGCCGAGCCAGCCCAGCTCGGCCCATTGCCATCCCTAAATACAAGTATATGAAACCCACATCATCATTGAATCCGAATTTTTTCACCACTTATATCATTTCTAATTACAGGATCTGTTTTTGCTTCAGATAGGCTAATTGCCAAGCCAAGCAATACTACAAGTTTCATGATGAATGATTGAATTCATTCATTCTTTCTCACTTTCATTTTTAAAATTTTCTTTCCCTTAATGTGTATTTATAATTAAATGGAGGTCGCTGTAATTATATTATTAGTGATGCATTTTGTTAATATTTTATAATAACAGTTGATTTTAAAAATCTTATTTTATAATAACGCTTGATTCTACAAACCTTTAAAACAGTAATCCTAACTTTCACCACACTATTTAGTGAATTTCACATTACACACATAATCTCTCCATTGTGGTCAACACTAAATAAGTTCTTGTTCGGTAAAAATTTATGTAGATTATAAACAGCCTGTCCTACGAAATGTGTGGATAAAAAGTAAATAAAGTTGTGAATCCTACAAAATGTGTAATAAAAATGATGTTTAAGCAACTTATAACAACTTATAAACACTATCAAACGTACTATAAGTTTGGATTATCTATAATCAAATCTGTTGCTTGTGTTTGCAGACTCTGTCGATTAGTTTTATGCTAATAAGTTGTTGGAAGGATATGTTATTTTTTCATCTCTTTTATAAAGTGCACATCGTGTTGCTTTTGACTTCTTTAGTTAGTCGATTGTTAATTTTTCCAAAGTCTTTTATTGTGGTCTATTGTATTTAAACTATTCGACTGAAGAATGATGGAGGAGAATAACATTTTTTATCAGCTCGCAAAATTGAAGTGGGAGGTGCTAACCCCTCAAAGCATTAGCAAAATTACTTTAGTTGTTTCATCTATCATTAAGCAAAAGTTATTGGACGTAATATCTGGTATCAAAGTAGGTAAATAGAGGACAGAGTGGAGAAACTAGTGGACACAGTGGCATCACTTGTTGTGGGACAAACGGAGATTTTAGAGGGCCAGAAGGAACTTTTTGTTCATCTCACCAATAGAATGGAGAAGCTAAGCCAACAAGTTTCTGGAAAAGCTCTGGTGGAACCAGGCAAATGGAAAAGCTCCAGTGGAATCAGGTGAAAACTCCAGCAATAGATTTTGGGAATGTAAGAATCACCAATCCTCAAGGTGGTTCCTTGAACAAGTTGGTTCCCTGCACGGTTAAAGTTTATAAATTACACTTATCAAACACCTTCAAACTTGAACTTTTGCTAGTCTCGAGCAAAAACAAGACAAAGAAAAATTTCAAAAACATACGAAGAAAAGATTGTGCATACCATTGGACTCCTTACCACGTTGGCCTCGGGTTTAGATCTAAGCAAATTTAATTTAACAAAAATGTCCAAATATTGCTACATAAAAGATTTTAACACTTATCCGATGCTTGACTAATGTGTGTGTGAATAGCTATTTTAAGTCATTACTCTAACCTAGATAAAGTTAAGCACACGAATCAATTCTTAAGTATTTGCAATTCTGACCCTCAATGGCCAATTTTCTTTTCCCCTTTCTTTAATTTTACATCTCCTCGACTGTGTTCAACTAAGGATTACTCAAGTCCACTACCATTATCAAGTTGGAAGGTTTAATCGATGAAGGCATTCGTTTAGATACGCAATGATCACCCATGATGTCAAGTGTTCTAGTCCCTAGGTTTTAAATAAGCAAGTCAAACTAACTAGGCATCTAGATCTCCGATTTTTTGTCCAAGACTTAGCCAGGCAGTTACAGTGTTTTTATTTTGTTTCTTGCTACTATTTTCCTTTAATAAATTTGTTTTTTACATTTTCTTCATCATCGTAAGTAGTTTTTGCTCTATTAGTGAGGCATCAATCTTCTCTAGTAAATCGTCTCCAACATATTGGTGATACATATGGCCAGATTACTTAAGGGTACCTTTCACATATCATTATAGGCAACTTTTTCCTACTGGATGTGCCTTGACTAATGCAATGTCTTCCATTGGGATTGACAAATGGGATTCTTTCTGCTACCCCCATTCTATTGAGGAGTGTAAGGAACTGTCTTATACCTAGTTATACCAATTTCTTTACACATGTTATCAAATTCAATGTTACAAAAATCTAATCCATTATTAGTTCTCAAGAACTTAATCTTTTTACCATTTACATTTTCAACTTGTCTTTTCCAATTATTATAGTTATGAAAAGTATCAGACTTAACTTTTAAAAGATAAAGCCATACATTCTTCGAATAATCATCAATGATAGACAAGAAATATCTATTCCCACCCGAAGTAGGATTGCTAAAAGGACCCCACAAGTTCGAATGCACATACTCAAGGATTCTTTTAGTTTTGTGAACACCTGTAGAAAAAGACAACATATAATGCTTTTGAAGCACACAATGATCACAAAAAGATAAATCAGACACACAATCTTTACCAAAAATATTTTTATCATTAAGAACCTTAAGCCCCTTAATACTAACATGTGCAAGTCTATTGTGCTATTTATGTATGTGATCAGCCTTGGTAGAAGAAATCGAGGAGTCTGAACCTCTTATCAATTCTCGAGTAGTGATATATGTATACATAATTGATTCTCGTTCCCTTACAAGTAACAAGAGCACCATTTATCAATTTTAGCATTCCATTTCCAATTTTACCATTCCATTTCCAATTTTACCAATAAAGCCAATTTTCTCCAATTGCCCTACTGAAATTAAATTCCTACTAAATTCAGGAATAAATCTAACATCTTTTAAAGTATGCACAAAACATGTGTCAAACTTTAAAGTAAAACATCACCAATCCCAGCAACAATATAAGCAAAATTGTCGCACAATACAACATGCCCATCATCAGATTCATGCAAAATTTCAAACCAATCTTTATGAGATGTCACGTGAAAAGATGCACTAGAATCAAGTACCTACTCATGCAAACAAGATTTGGTAGTTAGATTCAATTCAGCAGCATCATCAACACAATTAATCAACACATAGACTTCATCACGATAAAAATTAGAAGAAGACATAACATTTACTTCATCTCTCCCCTTACCGGTTTGTTTGTTCTACGCTTTCTGGCAATCTTCTACAAAATGCTAGTGTTACCACAACCATAACATTTTTTTACCTTTCACTCTAGATTTAGATCTAGATCGACCCTTACCCTTCTTTTTACCCACATTACTACTTGACTCATCACTGCTTTGATACTATTGGTTACAGTTTGCCTAAACTATGTTCTACCCCCCATGATGTGAATTTCACCACTTTTCTGATTGTGTTTTTCATCTTTCATCTCCATCTCATTACTTATAAGGGAATCAAGGACAATTTCTGGTGTTAAAGTGTCACTACCATACTTAATTGTATTTTTTTACTTCTTTATAAGTCTCAGGAATAGAATTAAGCAATATTATGACGTTATACTGTTCAGGCACCGCTTCATCACAATTAACAATATATTGCACAAGTTTGTTAAACACATCCACATTGTCATCAAGATCCTTTGAAGGATCCATTTTAAAACTGAAAAAAAAAATTCTAGCAAGAAAAGTTTTATGAGGAGTATATTTAAGCAAATAAAGGTCATCTAACTTTTCCAAAGTTCTTTTGTAGTCTTAAGTTTACCAACTTTTCTCAAAACAACATCTGAAAAGTGTAATAAAATAGAAGTGTAAGCAAGTTCATCTGATTCTTCTTTTTTTTTCTTTATTCAAATCTATAGAAAAATTGCCATCTATAGCTTTTGAAACTTTTTGTTGTACCAAAATCCCTCTCATTTTTTTGTCAAATTATGAAATCTCATTTTCCATTAAAAATTTCCAATTCAAAATTGTGAGTTATCAATTTTTTAGGACTCAAATCAACAAAAAAAATTACATGTACACAATTTTCACAAGAGTACTAAAAGTAGTCCAAATTTTGCAACCACGGAGATATTCCAACAAAAAATAGTTTCTCATTTCAACAATTCTCACGCAATAAGTTACACAATACTTATATCAACAAAACAAAAAAAGTCAGTAAGCAATTTTAGCAAATAATATCCTAAGTTTAGCAACAGGCAATGGTTATCCCACTCGGTAACCCCAATCGTAATTATAGGAGAAATAAATTGTGGAAAAATAAATGGCTACTGCACACGATAGCTTTGACTGCAAAAATTAAAATTTAGAATACAATACTAGAGCGAAAAAATCCGGTATTCGTATTCTAAGAGAGATACAAATTTTTTTTATAACCTTGGGCCTCCACTTTTGTCCCTAGAGCTTGCAGCAACAGCAACAACAACCAACAATGGACCCCTAAGGATTGTCCAGATTTTGGCACACTACATTGGTAACAAAACTAACACCATCAGTGGGTCCCAAAAATAGCAATGAGCAATCTATTTTTTTGGCCAGAGTCCAAAAAATGGTCCACGCGCCTACACGCACTACCTACTTTTTCGTGCGTATGATTCACGTGCCACCGCTACAGTTACACACACACCTCACGCACCGACAAAAGAGAAGCGCCTCATCGTCAGGAACTGGAATATGGGCTCCATTCACAAAAAGGACGCCTGGTTTGGCCAAAAACAATGTAGAAACTTTTAGATTTTTGAGATTTTCCAGTTTCTTGCACTAATGTTGATGATTTTTCTTACTCCAAGGATACTAAATCCAAGCTATGATACCAATTTTGTCGAAAAATAAATCACCACAAGTGTTTATGGCTCAGTTTAAACCTAAACACCACTAGAAACATTGACTATAGCTCAACACAAAGCACCTCTATTGATCCAATATAAAGTGTAGCTTACTAAAAACTAAGAAATTTAACAAAAGAGAGAAATCAACAAACAATGGAAACAGCCCCCACAAAAGAAAGAAGACGATGCTCTCTCTCCAAAGAAAAACACCAAAGCTACTGGAATAAATGAAAACAAAAGGTAGTAGTAGTTTAAGTTAGGGCAGCCAAACAATTGGGCCACAAGCCTAATTGGACCAAACACACCACAACACTATTAAATTAGGCCATAAGAATAAAATGGGCCATTGAGCAACAATATAACAATAGTCACTCCAAATGGCCAACTAAGCTTTAGGTCGAGCTTTAAACTTAATTTGCTAAATTAGTCTTAATCATCATTGCCCATTTGAGGTTGTTTGGCAACAAATACCCAATAGATTTAGTAAGTGAATTCAACTGATTACAACCTTATATTCCACTTGACTGACGAGGTTAAAGATGATAACTACAGTAAAATTATGAGTCCCGACACTTTAACCATCATATTTGTTTATCTAATTATTTTCATTTTCTTAGTTAATCATAATATTAATAAACTTATTTCCATAAAGTTTGTTTTCATCAAATAAGAGATAGATTTAGTTAAATTAATGTTCAAATAGAATGTTCTTTGTGGGACGATAATCTGAACTCTTTAGATCCACTTTACTACTTCTTTATTTGACATCGTACTCATGTTATTTAAACACAACAGTTTTTTGGCGCTGTTGTCAGGGACTATGTCTTTATTTGACATTAGTTTAGATAATTATAGATTTGTTTGATAACAAAAAAAAAGGTATTTGGTGCATGCTCCATTCACAAGAGAGTGATGTCGAACCTTTCAACTCTGATATCGAACGTACTTTCAGACAAAGATGCAGAGAGCACGTCCAAAAACAAAGAAATCTACAGCAAACATGATTGCAAACAAACAAAATGGAGTGGCTATTATAGAAGCAGCCCGATTAGTTGCTCAACATGTTCAGCACCAAAATAGAGTGGAAATTGATTAATCAGGTTTGCTAGTTACACACTTTCTGACTCTAACATCTCTTATGTGCTCAAGCATCGTATACCCTGATTTTGGGTGAATTGATTTTCAACTTAGGACAGATCTTTATCAATCTATTCATCAACAATCAATAGTTTTATGGGAAGGCACATAAAAATCTGAACACTCATATTTCTAGAATTATACGGATGTGCCAAAAGTTCCAATTTAAAGGGGTAGATGTTGATGCTATCAAACTCAGATTATTTCCACACATATTGAAAAATGGCGCATTAGAATGGTTGGATTTTGAACTACGTGCTAGCATTACTAGTTGGATGATTTGACAAGGAGGTTTTGCAACAAATACTTTTCACTAGCCAAAGTGGCCAAAATGAAGCTGGAAATTTCTACTTTTCAACAAATTGATGATGAAAGCTATCACGAGGCATGGGACATATTTAAGAAGCTACTCAAAAAGTATCCAAATGACGGGATAAGCAAAAGCAACATGTGCAACATTTCTATACTAGAATCTCACCTCTTTCGAAATCTCAAGTGGACTCTTCAGCGAATGGTTCCATCACTAATAAATCAGTGAACAAAGCATTGGTGCTATTTGAATTGATTGCAAAGACATATTCGATGTTCTCTTCTAATCGAGCACTTCTGAAGAAAGTAGCAGGTATACATGAGATTGACAATACATCAGTTACTAATGCACACATTGCGGCACTAACAAAGCAAGTAGAACTCTTGGTCAAAGCACAATTATAAAGTGTGAATGTTGTCCATACAAGTTCGGTTTATGAAAACTGTAGAGCAAATCATTATACTACAGATTGTATGTTATTGGCTACTACAAACGTACAAGTAAATTTTTTGCAAAATAATTCATGACAGTAATACAATGAATTCTCGCAAACATACAACCCACGATGGAAGCAACACCTAAATTTCAGGTGGTCTAATAATCAATACAGTAGTAATCCCAATAACCCGTACAAGGAGAAAATTCTAAGTTTGGGAGAGATGTTTTAGCTATACATACAAAAAACTGATAAGATCCTTCAGCAAAATGAGATAAATTATTAGAATCAACAGGCTTTTATTAGGAAATTAGAGACTCGGATTGGTTAGATCGCCTTGAGATTTTTAGAAATGACCCTAGGTACTCCACTAGTAACACCGAGAAAAAAATCTACGAGAATTGATTTATGCAATCACCACACTTAATGGAGTTCAGCTACTTGAAATATCAGTCAAAAGACCAGTTGTAGTAATCACGAATGATGAGCAAGTAAAATAGTCTGAGCAGGTAAAAGATGTAATTCAAAAAGAATAATTAGACATTCCACAAGCGAAGGCATCCGTTCCTATCAAACCATATGTACCACCTATTTTGTTTTCTTAAAAGCTCAAGAAGACTCAGTTCAACAAAGAAGACTCAGCTCGACAAGCAATTTGCTAAATTTCTTGATATTTAAAAAAAAACTACACATTAACACTCCCTTTACAGATGTGTTAGCTCAAATACCACTATATTTAATGTTTATGAAGAAAATGTTGGCAAAGAAAAGAAAGGTTGAGGAATATGATACCGTAGCTTTAACTGAAGAGTGTATTGCTATTCTTCTCAACAAGTGCCTCCGAATTTAAAATATCCATGGGAGTTTCAAAATACCTTACACAATTGGACAATTTTTTAATTAGGTTTGGAAGAAGTTAAATCAATGAATGTGTCTCTATAGCTTGCTGATAGATCAATCAAGCGTCCACGAGGTACAGGTTGAGGATGTGCTCATCAAGGTGGATAAATTTATCTTCTCGATCGACTTCATTTTACTTGATATAGGGTAGGACCAGAATATGCTTGTCATATTGGGATGACCATTCCTAGTGACAAGTTGAGCCCTTATTTATATAGTAAAAGGTGAGAAGATTTTAAGAGTGCAGGATGAACAAGCAATATTTAGTATGTGTACTGCACCTGAAAGTGGTAAAAATTGGCCAAAAAAGTACAAATCAGATGTGGACATAGTTGAACTAGTTTGAGCAATCAAATATGAATATAGCCTATTAAAAGTTTGGAGGTTGAAAGAATAATTATGCAAAGTCGAAAAGTGTGAGCAATGCTAGACATCCAAAGCCCGATTCAAACCAACTTGAATGATTGTTACAGCCAAGTCGAGTCAATGACTTTAAACAAGAACTTATTGGGAGGCAACCAAATTTTCTATCCTTTTATCTCTTTTATTTTTCTTTTTTTAGTGTAGGATTACGTTTTAACTTTTTATATTTTTTTGTAAGATTAGTGAGCAGTTTTAGCCTAGGTTATCGTGGTACAGATTTGTATTCCTCCCATAGTACTATATATTGTTTGATTTGTGCTTTGTAGGAACTCTAAAGCCGCGCCATGCTACCAAGATTACACCTATGAGATCTAAGCATATGAGAGCTAGATTATACCTCCATTCTACAAAGAGTCTACTAAACTCTTTTCATTTTCTTTTAATCACATTGATGACATTGTGTACTTTAAGTTTAGGAGTGTAGTTGATGACTACGTCATTTTTTTTATGTTTGTGTGTGTTTTTTATATTATCAGCCCCAAACTAGAATTCATCCATCTCAGTCAATTGAACCATCATCTTCTCATCGGCCTCTTTTAATTCAAAATTCAACTATCACATTGTCCAATAAGCCCGATGCTCCAATTCAACTGGTAAATAACACACCTTCCCAAAAATAAGTTAGTATGGTGACATTCCAATTTGAGTCTTGAATGTCGTGTGATAGGCCCATAGTGTGTCATCAAGCTTTTTAGACCAATCTCTTCTTGAAGTATTTGCGGCCAATTCATAAATCTTTTTTCAATTCCTGATTGGAGAGATCTCCACTTGACCACTCGTTTGGAGATGTCATGTAGTAGTAATTTTGTGTTTCACCCCAAATGTTGTCAAGAGAGCTTCAAATTGTCGATTACAAAAAAATTGGTATCTCCCACCACTTATAATGGCCAGGTGGTTCCAAATCGAGTGAAAATATTCTTTTTAGATAACTTACCACTGCCCATCCTTCGTTCATAGGTAAGGCTACCGCTTCTACCCACTTAGAGACATAATCCACTGCTACTAGGATATACAAATTAGAGAATGATGGTGGGAAAGCCCCACGAAGTCTATTCTCCTAACAATGAATAATTCTAATTCAAGAATGCCTTGTAGAGGAATATCATGCCATCTTGATATATTTCTGATTTGTTAGGATCGATTAGAGTTCTTCTCCAATGTGTGAGCAACTTACAGAGAGTTGGCCAATTGAATCCAGATTGTAATACCTTAACTACAGTCCTAGTAGCCCCAAAGCGTCTTTCATATGGCGAAGCAAGATATTGTTCCATAATCCTCTCCTTATCGTCTTCTGGCACACACCTCTGAATCATCTAATCAGTCCCTCCTTAGTAAAGAAAATGGTCTTCACAAAAGTACTATTTAAGTTGTGGGAAAAAAAAATCACTGTTAATAGTCCAAAATCTGGTGGTACAGTGTCACTTGCAAGATAATTTACATAGTTAGTGTACTAAGGTGCTTATATTTCTCAGTCTTCTTATTCTACCCTAAAAAATTGCTCTTCTGTAAATTTTTCATTGATGCCTTCTTCCTCAGTTTGTTCAGGTTGCTCTAATCTTTATAAGTGGTCAGCTACGACATTCTCAATTCTTTTCTTGTCCCAAATCTCCAAATAAATTTTTGAAGTAATAGTATCCAATGGATTAGCCTTGGTCTTGCATCCTTCTTGGGAAATAGATATTTCAATTCTATATGGTCCACATATACAAATCTTCGACCCAATAAGATAAGATAAATATTTCTCAAAGGCAAATACTACAACTAACAACTATTTCTCCGTAGTGGCATAGTTCATTTGAGCATCATTAAGAGTCCGGCTATCATAGTAAGTGATGTGTATAATCTTATCCCTTCGTTGTCCCAAAATTATCCCTATTGCATAATCAATAGCATGGCACATGAGTTCAAAAGGCAAGTCCCAGTCCGATACCACAATCACATGTGACGAGATCAACTTTTCTTTAAGAGTATTCAAAGTATTGAGACACTCCACAGAGAATTCAAATTTCACATCATTCTCCAATAAGTTGCATAATGGCATTGTAATCTTAGAGAATCCTTGATGAACCTTTTATGAAACCCGACATGTCCCAAAAGTCTTTCGATACCTTTGATTGATGTTGTCGGGGAGAGTTTCTCGATAACTTGATTTTTTGTCTTGTCTACCTCAATACCCTTAGCCAAAATTCGATGTCCAGCACAAACCCTTCTTGAACCATGAAGTGACACTTTTCCTAGTTAAGTACCAAATTTGTTTTTTCACAACACTGTAGAACAAAGGTTAAATTTTGGAGACATTCATCAAATGAAGATCTAAAAACTGAAAAGTCATTCATGAACACTTCAATAAATTTCTCTACCATATCTGAGAAGATTGACATCATGCACATTGAAATAAAGCAGGGGTGTTGGATAAGCCAAATGGCTTCCTTCTACAAATAAACGTGCGATATGGACATGTAAATGTTGTTTTCTCCTGATCCTCTAAAGCTATTGAGATTTGATTGTGTCCTGAATATCTATTAAGGAAGCAATAGTGAAAATAGCCTGCTAATCGCTCCAACATTTGAGCAATGAATGGAAAAGAAAAGTGGTATTTTTGAGCTGCGTCATTCAACTTACAGCACTCAGTGCAAACCATCCATCATGTAGTTAGCATGACTAGTATGAGCTCATTGTTATCATTATTTTCTACAGTAATTCATCACTACCTCGGCACTACCTGAATTGGACTAACCCATGCACTATCTGAAATTAGATAAATGATCCCAGCATCAAGTAATTTCAGCACCTCTGCCCTGACCACTTCTTGTTGGTGAGGATTCAATCTAAGTTGATGTTGTACTACAGGCTTGTAGACCTCTTCCATGAGTATTTTGTGCATGCAAATAGATGGGTTGATGCCTCTGATATCCCCAATAGTACACCTAATGGCTTATTTATGTTCTCAAAGCACTTGGGTAATTTATCTTAATCTTTCCAATTAATAAAGTTTGCAATTATTAGCAGAAGAGTGGAAGATTCACTGAGATATGCATACCAAAGATGAGAATGTCACTTTTTCAGCTCAAGTATAGGGGTTTGTTGAATAGAAGGCAAAGGTCGTGGATGACTGATGCCCTGTTCCACACTATTTTCCATTTCTTATCGAGTCTGAACATTGAAAATATCACACACATTTCTCAATGGCAGATGAGTCAGAGTTCAAATCATTTGAATGTGTGATGCATGTTTTCCACGGATCTAATGGGTTCTCCAATGTGAAAGTGTTGGTTGCCTTTTAGACAATAACATCAATCTGGAAGCAAGAATTTGAAGAGCTCAAAAATTTAATTACTTTGAACACATTGAATGTATTATACATCAATCAATGTCTGTCTAGTAGCTAAGATGGACCGATCCAAAATAAGTAGTACATCTTTGTCTTCGTCCATATCCAAATTAATGAAATCGGCAGGGAATATGAACTTGTCCACTTTCATTAATATGTCTTTAACAATCCCACAACGATGTTTGACAAATCAATCTACATGATGTAACGATATTGTTGTTGGCTTTTCTTCTCTCAAACTGAGCTGCCTAAATATAAAATAAGGCATTAAGTTAATACTAACACCCAAATCACATAAAGCTCTTTCAAAGAATAAACTACCAATAGCCCAAGGAATAGTGAAACTCCTTAGATCTTTTAGTTTTGGTGGTAGCTCGTTTTGTAATACGGTGCTGCATTCCTTAGTGAGCATCAAGGTTTCATGCTCCTCTAACTTCTTTTTATTTGATAAGATCTCTTCATAAATATAGCATAGCTTGGCATTTAAGCTAAGGCATCAGTGAACAGAATGTTTTTGTGAAGCTTCTTGAATACATCTAAGATCTTCTCAAATTACTTGTCCAGCCTGTGTTTGTGAAACCACTAAGGAAATAGAATTGGTAGAACATAAGGCTTGACCAGTGGAGAGTCTGTTTTCTTTTGTTCATCAACTATTTCAAAAAGAGTTTGCTTTCTCTTGTTTAACTGTTTCTTCTGATTCATCAAATAGATCCACTATCTCTTGACTTAATTTCCTTTACCACTCCTGGTCTTTCCACATAAATTTCTGGTTACTCCAACCCACTTCTTGTGGTAATTGCAAGGACTTGCTCCTTTAGGTTAACCTTAGTGTTGTTGGGCCATGTGCCTAGTGGCATTTCAGTATGGCATTTAACAAGTTGTCCAATTTGATTCTACATATTTTTCAAAGATGCATCTTGCTATTGGCTTAATTCCTTTACGGATGCCTCAGTCTATTCTTGAAACTGAGCTATAGCCTCTTTCCATCCTTCTTTCCTCTCTTGGGGATTTGCTTGATTTGACGGATTTTGAATATTTTGATTGTTACCATGGAAGAAGTTGGGATGATTTGTCCAACCTGGATTGTATGTGTATGAGAACAGGTTATCTTGCTGCTTCGAAAATTCTAAGCATATGTTGTTTTCTTAGTCAATGAAGGATCTGTGGTAGTGAATTGGCATTCTGATGACTGATGATTTGCTCCACAATTTTCACATATCGAAAGAGATATTTGAACCATATTAACAGATTGAGAATGGTTTGACATTTCAATCTGCTTTGACAATACATCAATTTTTGCAAGTAGCAGTGTATTTATGTCCACCCTGTGCATTCCAATTGTTTTCTTCTGTAAACCCCTATCTGACCATATCACAAACTGCTTAGTCATTGTTTTATACAAGTCATAAAGTTCTCTGGCTGACCTATTTTAGATTGAGCCACCCACAGTAGAGTCCACTGCAAAATGGCTGTTAGGACTTAATCTGAAGTAGAAGTAGTGATTTTCTACTGCCGAAGGAAAACCATGATTGGGAAAATTTCTAAGCAGCTCCTTGAACATTTTCCATGCCTCGTGGAAGTTTTATGAATCAGCTTGCTGGAAGGTCGGGATTTCATGCTTGAGTCTATTCACCTTGACATGAAGAAAATATTTAAATGTAAATTTCTGAACTACATATATCCATGTAGTGATGCTGCTCGATGGTAATGAATCGATGCTACCCGATTTTAATGAATCCAACCATTCTCGAGCTTTCTTTCAGTGTGTGAGGAAAAAGTCTCATCTTGAGTGCTTCGTCAATAACACCTTGGCACTTGAAGTTTTCGCAAAATTCCATAAAGCGAGAGAGGTGGTAGTGTGGACTTTCATCAGCTAACCCATAAGAAATGTAGATTAAACTGGACTGATTCTCAACAATAGGAGGCATCGTATAATCGCTCATAAGGATATTCCTCTCATTAACTTCTACTCGCACCATGGGAGGGAGAAGATTGCCCATAGATGCCTCCGCGGGCGGCGGATCACGAACTCAGTTGTTGTTGTCACCATTGTATTTTATTGATGTTTTCTCTTTTTCCTATGTTTACGTTGTCTTTGGTGAAAAGTACTTTCAATTTTTGGATCAAAATCAAGTAAATCAAGGTTTTTTTGAATAACGCATGCACAATCGCAAATATGAAACAATGAAAATAGAGAAGATTATGCGTCAAAAGGGGAAAAAAATGTTAAAGCTAAAACAAATTAAAGAAATAATCAAAAGACCAATCATTGGCAACGCGCTAAAAACTTGTTGTCGTTTTATCCCGCAAGTGGAAAATAAAGATGAATAAAGTATCATACTGTTGAGAATTGGCTATTGACTACACTTTAATCACAATTACTTTGACCGATTACACACACAATTATAATAGATTTCTAGGTTGAATTTTTTGTATACTAATTAAAACTAACTGACTAGCCTCACACGCACAAGAGAAATTTTCAAGTGATTAACTTTGATTTCTTAAGGTACTGGGATCTTTGAATCTACCATCACATTATTTAGTTTGAATCTCTATTACTCACAGTTACCAAATCTTACCCTAAGTTGAAAATCAATGATCCTAAACTAATCTAAAGCCTCACTCGATGATCAATCGATTTTATACTCACATATGAAATTAATTATCTCTAATTAACATATGAACATATGAGCATGCATTAATTTACAATGATCATCCCACAAGATTTCACACATCATAATAGTATATATAACTATTATAGGACCCTACGTCATTTATTACCATGTACTTATCTATATAGAATCTCTCGAACGCAATATAGATTACAAACACGTTTTAATGGTGATCAAGTATCAAAACAAAATAAATGAACAATAAACAATCAACTACAAAAGCAAGATTTAAATAAAAACGAGCAACTTTGAGGTTTCAACATCAATCCTAGTTATAAAACTCTAGTCGGACATGATTATTATGAATATAACAATCTTAACAAAAGAATTCATGATCTGGAAGAAAAAAGAAGAAGAATAGATGCAACCTTTAACCTTGAATTACTCCAAAATATCCGGTTACCTTGATGAATGTTGTCTCAAAATTCTTCTTTTCCTTGCTGTTGATCTCTATTTTTCGCAATTGTGTAACCTCCTTAAAATACCTAGAAGATGTATCTTTATAGTCCTAGAGAAGCCTTGGAAGTCATGTCCCAAAAGATCCATAATCCAACTCAAAATTAGAAAATAGCAACTGGGGCTTCCTTTTAGTGCAGGTCGCACCTAAGACGCACAATGCATTGGTCATTGTGATACTAGGTGTGACCTTTAGAAAATTGTGATACTAGGTGTGACCTTTTTCAAAAGGTAGGATTTGGTCCCCGATTTGGCTTTTAGGTACGGCTTTGGTCATTTGATCCTTAAGTATTCTCAATTCAATCCAAAAATTTCTAATGACATTCTACTTTGTCCTCACCTTTCTAAAGTCTTCCAAAGTGATTTTTCAAAGATGTGAAAGTATGCAAATTAGTCCCCAAACTTTTTTAAAATCTAGTTTTTGCTCCCGAAACTTTTGAATTCTCTTCGGTTGCTTTCCAATAGCTTCAACTCATATCCGTAACATCTGGTTATGCATCACTTAAGCCTAAAAAAAATTCACTCCAAGCTCATCCAAATTGGGTTTTGTACCTACATATAATAATTGACCTGAATTAAATAGAAATGTACTAATATAGAGAATATATAGTAAGTTCACAAGCCTAAATAAGCGTGTAAAACACTCTTATCATCTTTCCATCAAGCGTCTATTCTAAAAATCTTTGCACATTTATTGCCTAGATGAAACTTATCGTTAGAGTAGAAACACAACCCATTTTTCCTTTGTTCCATTAATTCTTATGATGTCACTTTCTTAATCATTACATTAGGTGTACATTTACATCCTTGCATCCCTGAAACTGTTCGCTGGTTTTACCCTGATCATGTAGCTTCAATAGAACATTTCATAATATCACGAGCTTCATACAGTTTTGCTAGCCTGATTGCCATTATAAGCGTCGTTGACATATTGTCTTGCACATCTTTCGAATAGTATCGTTCAATCTAGCCATGAAACAACTCACGTTCTTTCATTTTGCTAGTGAGCCAACTTTGGTGAGTAGCCTTTCAAACTCTTTCTAATAATCTATCATAGTACGCATTTGCCACAACTTGATTAATTCGGCAAAATGATCCTGAAGCTAATTGGATACAAATTAAGAGTGAATCTCCATTTTGAGCTCTTCCCATGTAACATAAATAAGCTCATGTTCCAACATTTCAAACCATAAACATGCATCTCCATTCAAATAAAAAGAAGCCAAAGTGAACTTATTAGACTTGGCAATTTCATGAAGTGTGAAATACTTCTCAACCTTGTAAACCAACAATGTACGTTCGTCTGTGGCATCATACCTTCGAAATCCCATAATAAGTGTAATTTATACACTCATCTTGACTCCTTAACAAAGAGTTTTTATATAGTTCTAAATGTTTTAAATTCGATATCTATTGAGTTTTTGTTGATTATTGTGATTGTGGGAAAAAATCTTCGAACTCGAATCACATTGGTGAAATCTACAAGTGAACAAGAAGAAATGGAGTTTGAAGTGAAGATCAAGAGCCGAACATTGGAGGACGAGAAAAAAGATAAAATCAAGATATTTGAGGTTGTTTAGAGTGATATTGAAGTGTTGAAATGAAGGAACAAACACCCGAAAGCTGAAGAAGCGAGATGAGCTACCTAAGGGCGAAGCCAGTGGAGAAATTAGAGCACAAATTTGGGACAAAAAATTCTACAATAAAATGATATACCATTTGAAAGATATCTTGATTATGAATCCAACACTTTTTATAGATTGTAATTTGGAGTTTCTTCGAGAAGTTATTAGCAATTGAATATTAGTGGAATGAGATAGAGTCTCTATACGCTCGAGCAGACAGAAGGACCGCTCGAACAAACCTGAGAGAGTCTATGTGCGCTCGAGCATATGACACAGAGGGGCAAAAGTGTGCTATTTAAATACTCTTTTCAAGGCACGTTTTAGGAGACCTTTGTACACGTTTTTCAATCCTAATTAGTTGTAAATAAATGCGGGATTTCACTGAACATGTTTTTGGCACCGTTGCCGATAATTTAGATATTTAGCTTGAATTTTAGTAATTCTAGCTTCAATTCAAAATCTTTCTTTTTATTCTTTTTTGTTTTTCGTTTTCATATTTACTACTTTGGTTGCTCTTTTCAGGCAGTTGCAATTGGTGTATGCAAGATTTAAGATCTCGACCTCTTGCCATTTGATCTTGAGATCAAAGGAACCTTCCGACATCAAAAAAGAGAACACAGAGAAGTACGACAAAAATAACAAAAGATCGTTGGCAGATGAAGAAACTCAAATAGTTGAAATTGATGAGAAGGATTTTCCAGATGGGGAGTTCATGACCCCACCAATTATTCAACATCAGTAAAGCATCGCGTACACTCCTTATGGAAAATCGAGCTTTCTCCTATGACCAGATGTGTTCAACTTATTCCAGAATCTTCTCCAGTTTTATGCGCGGTCGAATGAAAATCTACATGCCTATATATCCAATTTTTTGGAGGTCTTAGGTAACTTCACCTACAAGGAAGTAAATCATAAGGTCTTTAGGACGTGGTAGTTTTCACATATATGGAAAAATGGAGTGAGATAGTAGTTAGACTTACATTTCTCTGGCAGTATCATTGCATGGAATGACCTTGTTCAGAAAGTTACTACCAAGTACTTCCCACCATCTAAAGTTGCTAAATTGAAGCACGACATATCTATATTCTGGCAACATGAGTTAGAAAGTTTCCACGAGGTCTAGGAGAGATTCAAGGTACTGCTTCTCAAATGCCCTAATCATGATATCAAGAAGGGACTCGAGTCCAATATTTCTACATAGGTTTACTTTTCTACTAGTTTGGTCCATAGTTGATTCATCATCTAATGGGTCGATCAAAACTAAGACAGTCCAGGAAGCATATGAGCTATTTGAGAAAATAGCTTAAACTAGTGCAATGAGACCATCAAATAAGAAAATACCAAAAAAGACTATTGGATTTCATAATATTGATGCCACTTTCACAGCTAATATTGAACATGCTAGCTATGCACAACATCTACTTTACCAGTACAACTATCCATTCTCCAATATGTACAATCCTGGTTGGAGAATTCATCTAAACTTTTATTGGAGAAACAATCAGAATCAAGAGAACTAGACTCAAGGAAAATCACTAGGGTTCCAACAATAACACGAGAGGAAGCCTTCGTTTGAAGAATTACTATGTAAGTACCTGAAAAAAATTCATACTACCTTGTAGCACCAACATGCATCCATTTAAAAAAAAAATTTGGAGACTCATATTAGAGATATGGTTAACATATCGATCAAACATCCTCGATGTGTGGTTTAGGTTGTGCTCATCAAAGTAGGCAAATTTATATTTTTGGTGGATTTCATTATCTTGGATATAGAAAAAGACTGTGAAATGCTAGGGATTTTGGTCCTACCAAGACGAGCCCTAATAGATGTGATAAAGGTGAGCTCGTCCTGAGGGTGCAAGATGAAAAAGCTAAGTTCAATGTGTTCACCCCTATCAATACCAAATAGAACTTTGAAGATTGTCTTAAGATCGACGAAGTGGTAGAAATAAGTGGCGATACAACATATAAACCGGAAGTGAAGATGGGAGGTGAAGAGTTGAACCTAAAAGTAAAGTTAGAAACTCTTGGTAGAGCAAAATTTGATGTAAATAGGGCAAGCAAAAGCTTGGAGGATGTAGGAAATTTTTTGCAAAGCTAGATATTGTAAGCAATGCGAGGCTTCCAAAGCCAGACTCGAGCCGTCTTGAATGATCGATGCAACAAAGCCAAGCTAATGACTTTAAACAAGCACTTATTGGGAGGCAACCTAATTTTCTTACCCTTTTACATTTATTTTTTTAGTTAGTAGGTTGAAGTTGAAATTTTGCATTTGGAGTGCATTTCGAGCACATTAGAGTCTAGGTTGTCGTCATCCTTTTGTGTGAAATTTTTTTTGGGCTTCACATAATGTATCTCTTGATTTTGTGAGTCACCCACAAAGCGTTCCATGAAATAGTTCAAAGAGGAAAACGCTTCAAATCAAATGAGAATTCGTTACAAGTTTGAAGAAGATAGCATGGTCGGTTCAAAGTGTTAAAATGTTCCATCCACGAAGGAGAATACTAGGAGGATCATGACCCTTTTCTTTACCTTCTTAATTTGTCTTTATGCTTACATTGGGACAATGTAGATTTAAGTTTGGGGGTGTAGTTGACTTGTTGAGTTAAAAAAATTTTATTCTTTTTTATGATTTATTGGAGTCCGTAGTGGCAAAAAAAATTAAAAATCCAAAAAACTTGATTACATTGAAAACGTAATAAAATAAATCAAAAACTTGGAAAAAAATGTCTAAAAGATTTTCTTTTTGTAATGTAGTTGGATAACTTTCTACTTATGATCTAAGGTAAATTTTTAATAATTGAGTTTGCTACAATATGCCTAGTTATCTTAAAATATTTTATCTCTGAAAGATTTAATACTACTTTGAGCACCTAGCTATTTTTATTGTTTCTTAAGGGAGCAGGTTATATAATGTGAATGGAAGCTTGGGTTTAGGACTTTAGGTGGTGATTTTAAATTCCAACTACTCGGTAAGAAATATACTTAACCAATATTTGAGAATAAGTTTGGGAGAGGTAACTGGTAATGGTTACAGTTTAGAAAGTGATGATTCAGACATTAATTGAAAATTTTTGAGTAGTTCTAATTGACGGGTTGAAGCTAGGCATTGACTATGCACTACAATTATAATCAGAATAAAGTAAGATGTATGATGTTGAGTTCTAGGGTGAAACTGTGCGTGTTATTTCGTTAATTTGACTCCATCTACTACTTTAAATATTTTAAATGGTGATACTCTGCATGAAAAATGGCCTGGTAAGCTTGCTGATTATTATGTTCTTAAAACTTTTAGTTGTGCTGCTTTTTCTCATCTGAGGGAAAACTAGAACTTAGAGTTAGGAAATGTATTTTTCTACGTCACCCTGAGGAAATTAAAGGGTATATGTTATGGGATAGAATCTAAAAGGAGGTTAAGATCATTTTGAGTCGAAATGTCACATTTAATGAGGCTGAAATGGCATGTTTAGGGGCTGGTTCTGAAGTTTTAAGTGAAAAACAACAAGAGAGTGAGAAAAATCAGCTTGAGGTAGAGTTAGAAAAAGTTAGCACACATGTCCTCATCACATCTAGCGAGGTGGAGACTCAAATTCAACAACCTAAGGAGAAAAATGAAGAAGTAGTGATAGAAGAGCACATGTCCAAGAAAATCCTTCAGTGGATTATCAATTAGCTAGAGATAGAAAGAGAAGATAGGCGAGTGAACCGAGAAGGTTTGGATATGAGTCCGAGTTAGCCTTTGTCTATGCTAGCTATGAAGAGTTAGTTGATAAAGAGCCAAATAATTTTAAGTAGACAATGAAGAGTAAACAATCTGAAGAGTGGTTAAAAGCAATGAGAGAGGAAATGAGTTCCTTAGCGAAGAATCAAACTTGGGAGTTAGTACCTAGACCTAAAAATAAGTCAACAGTTGATTGTAAGTGAATTTTTAAAGTTAAAGAGGGTACTAGTATAGCTGAACCTTTAAGGTTTAAGGCTAGATTAATTGCTAAGGGTTACACATAGAAAGAGGGAGTTGATTATAATGAGTTTTTTTCACCGATTGTTAAGTACACTAGTATTAGGGTCATGCTTGCATTAGTTGCAAACTTTGACCAGAACTTCAACAACTTGATGTTAAAATTGCTTTTTTGCATGGTGAACTTGATGAACAAATCTTCATGAATCAACCTAAAGGTTTTAAAGATAAACAAAAATCGGATTATGTGTGTTTCCTTAAAAGATCTTTGTATGGTTTGAAACAATCACCAACACAGTGGTATAAAAGATTTGACTCTTTCGTACTATCTATGGGATTTCAAAGAAGTAAGTTTGATCATTGTTTGTATCACCAACATAATATAACTAGTACTGACTATGTGTTTCTTGTTATATGTTGATGATATGCTCTTAATTGGTTCATCTTCTAAATGGATATGCAAGATAAAAACACTTTGAACGATGAATTTGACAAAAAAGATCTATGAAAAGCTAAAAGAATCTTAGGTATGGAAATTGAAAGAGATATGTCAAATTCTGTGTTGTTTTTGCATCAAACTCCTTACATCTTGAAAGTGTTAAAAAGATTTGGCTTGCATGAATGTAAACCATCTACATTGCCTTTAGCTAATCACATTGTTTTAATTAAAGATCAAGCCCCTTGTAATGAGGAAGAAATTGAATACATGAGTAGGATTCCATATTCTAATGTGATTGGTTCTATTATGTATTTGATGGTGTGTACTAGACCAGATTTAGCCTTTGTGGTAAGTACCCTTAGTAGGTTCATGTCTAATCCAGGTCTTAGTCATTGGGAGGCCTAGAAGTGGCTCCTTAGATATTTGAAGGGGGCGAGTAATGTAGGTCTAATGTTTGGTTGTAGTAAGGAATGAGTGAAATTGAAGGGTTTTGTAGATGTGGACTATGCGGGGGATAGGGATAATAGGAAGTCTACTTGCTCTTATGTTTAGTTTGTCTAATTCTTGCATTAGTTGGAAATCTCAATTACAACACATAGTTCTTTTCTCCACTACCGAAATTGAATCCACCAAAGCAATTAAAGAAGCTTTGTGGCTTAGATGATTGTTAAGTGAACTTTGTGTTTTGAATGATGATGTGATAGTATATTCGAATAGTCAATCTTCTATACATTTGTGTAAAAATACCTTTTTCACGAGCATACTAAACATATTGATATTAGACTACATTTCATTAGAGATATTGTGTCACAAGAAGTAATAAAGCTTGAGAAAGTGCTTTCACATTATAATTCCTCGGATATGAGCACTAAGGTGTTGCCCTTAGTGAAGTTTAGAAGTTGTTTGGATTTTCTAAACATCGGTGGAAGTAAATAATTTCCAATTTTATTGGTTCTCCATTTGGAGTTGTCACTAATGAGTGATGTTTTTCTTTTTGTAGGTAAAAATGCTAAGGAAGGAAGACTAGGAAATATTACTTCATTGTTCAAGGGTTCTTTGGCACCAAGGTGGAGGTTTGTTGGGTATTTGTTGCCAAACAACCTCAAACGGACAATAATGATTAAGATTAATTTCATAGGCGTTGACCGATGATTGAAATTAAGAAAAAACGACACCACTTAACGAATCATATTTAAAGCTCGACCCAAAACTTAGCGGGTCATTTGGAGTGACTATTGTTATATTGTTGCTCAATGACCCACTATATTCTTATGGCCCAATTTAATAGTGTTGTGGTGTGTTTGTTCCAATTCGGCCTGTGGCCCAATTTTTTGCCTAACCTAACTTAAAACGCTGCTGCCTTTTGTTTTCATTTATTCCTGCACCTTTTGGTTTTTTTCCTTTGGGGAGAGAGCAGCGTCTTCTTCCTTATGTGGTAGCTGTTTCCATTGTTGGTTGGTTTCTCTCTTTTGTGAGATTTCTTAGTTCTTAGTGAGCTACACTTTATATTGGGTCAATAGAGGTGATTTGAGTTGAGCTATAGTTGAAATTTCTAGTGGCATTTAGGTTTAAACTAAGGCCTAAACACTTGTGGTGATTTATTTTTCGACAAAATCAATTTACCTCTCTCGAGTTCAAATCAATTATATTTAGTTAAGTCAACTCACAATATCTCTATGTGAATATGAATAAGTCTTAACTAACCTAGGACTTCAATTTAAAATCGTAACAATAGAAAAAATATATCTCTACCTTTTACCTAATTGCCGAATTTTATTGCGTGGTCTAAATATATAACTCACATCTCGGCTCGTTAAAATCCACACATCAATGAATTAGTGCATGAAGGAAAGAAGTAAAATCAATACATGAATCTATTAAATACATAAAACATGGAATTTAAAATTATAGATTCAAAACTATGTTACACATCGTTCATCCCAACTAATAGTTTGGTTACTCATCATAAAAGAAGAAAAACAAAAGAATTAATTGGAATTCATCGCCGGGGGGTATAGAAAAAAGACGAGAAAGAATTGAAGGTCGCTATTTCACTCAGACTTTGGTGATACCAACGCTACGCCACTTTTTCCTATTGTTTCTTCTCTTCAATGTCCTCATTGGATCTTTTATAGGTTAGCTTTCGTTCGTGACGACAAGTCAAATTTTTTTTTTCCCTTTTTGCCATGACTGGTGTAGGGTCTTTTATTTGGACAAGTATATTAGCCAACTATTCTAGTTAAGTAAAATGCTGTTCAATTTTCAAATTCATTTCTCTCCACATGCCGGGTTTTATTTAGAATGACAATTTAAGGTAAAATTTGACACGGGATTGAGGTCTACGCAGAAATACTAAAAGAAATTGAAATATTCAAATTAAAATGAAAAAGAAGAAAGAGAACATATAAATAAAATGCACCCCGTCTCGATTCCTTTACTAACTAGGGAATTCTGCCCTATTCAAAGCAGAACGAAACTGAAGAAATTTGCCATCCCCATCTCCACAAACCACCTAGCACAGTTGTAAACATGCTATATAAATTTCGACTTGGAATCATTGCGTTAAGCAAGTCCAATGATTATTCTCCTTAATCTTTGTTTCTTTTGTTTGGTACATATATAGTAAATAACATATATTTTAAAGTTATTGCAAGAGTAAAAATGATATAATTTTAAGAAAATTAAAAACTCTTTCGCTAGTAAGTAATCATATAAAAATACTAATTTATACAAAGAAGCAAAAGGCGGTCAATGGTTAAAATATTTTTCGTGCATAATTGACAATGTTACTTCCCGTGTTTATCTTTCTACATTTAATATATACAAGCACCAAAGCCTCTGACTATATTTATATCACCATAATAATATTTTATTTATTTTAAAACTGGTATATTTTTCATTTTTCACACACACACACACATATATACACGCTATTTACTGAAAAAGATTGATGAATTAAAAGAAATATCAACCGCTTCCATCCATTTTAAAAAGTTCTATTTAACAACAGGTGTTGACATCGCTACCTATATTTACAATTTAGGAGAACCAAAAATGTGCTCGTTATATCTTGAGGGATTGACAAAAAAGGGCCTAGTAGGGTGGAGTGTGTGTCTCAGCTCATTAGCTATTTTACATTATATACATAATAAACTTACATATAACTCCTATTTTACAAACTAAAGAAAAAGAAAATTATATTAGTTTACTTTCATCTCAATTTGGTCATAACTGTTGAGATTGTCAATTGATGTTATTGACTTATTTAGAAGATTGTATAGTTTATAGCCAGATTTCTAGTCACCAATTGGGGGTTCTAACCCTATATATATTCTGTATTTCATCAAGCTAATATGAAATATGAAACAAAAACCTTTTTTCATGGTATCAGAGCTGAACAAGGTTCTGAAAACCTTTGCAACCAAAACCAAAATCTAAAGTGGCCGCCGGCCACTTAACAACCGAAACCCCCTATGACCAGCCTATCTGTAAATCCCCCGACACAAGAAACCATCAACAGTACGAAAGGGTCAGCCTCCATCCCCGCCTGAAGCCCACCGGAAACTGCTAGAAACCCATCAAGCGCAGCCGAAGAAGGAAACTAGAGACCATAAGAGGCCATTACCCACAACCGTGCCCACACTGCCGCCAATTTGCACCAGTACCTGGCCTCCATTTTTTGTTCATTGTACAAGATCTACTTTGTTAAACAAAGAAATCAGATTCAGATCTCCTCACCGTCATCCACGTCCCCGCCGTCTTCTCCATAAATTCCACCATTGTGTATGTGTTTGATGGGTCGGGCTCAATTGCTTGTTCTTAGTCTTATGTCTTCTTAGTCTTGTGTCTGATTTTTGGAGTTTATTAATTCTATTTATTTAAGTTTTAAAAAAAAATGAGTGACGCCAGTGAATCCTCTGGAACCAAATCTGTTCCAATTCTTGTCCAGTCTGAGGTTGCTTTTAATGTCGGCATCCAACTTAATGAAACAAATTACGATGTGTGGTCCTAATTAATGGAGATGCATATTGCTGAGCGAGAAAAACACTCCTACATCATGGGCAAATCTAATTCACCCGTTGCGTCAGATAAGGGATATGAAAAATGGTATACTGAAAATCAGAAGGTGAAATGCTGGCTTCTGATGTCGATGACTCCTGACATCATGAAGCGCTATCTTCGTACACCCACTGCTCGTGATATATGGAATACTCTACCCAAAACTTTTTATGATGGTAGTGATGAGATGCATGTCTACTCTTTGCATCAGAAAGCATTCTCAGCCAAACAAGATGCCAAATCCCTTTCAGTATACTATGGAGAATTATCAAAAATATTTCAGGAACTCGATCATCGTGATAAAGTAGTCATAAAAGATCCTGATGATGTTACAAAGATATCCCGGCATCCATTGAGCTTTCCGAGTACACATATTTCTTGCTGGATTGGATAAATGTTTTGATCAACTTCGGCAAGAAATATTACGTCGTGAGCCACTCCAAAGTCTGGCAGAGTGTTATTCTTTAGTCCGTTGTGAGGACATTCGATCTACTACTTTGAATGAGGAAATTGAGAAACCTGAAGCTTCTGCTATGGTTTCTCGCCATCGACCAAGTCAGACATCTCAAGACCGACCCAAAAGCAGCAATCCGAAGAGTTCCAACAATTCAGACAAACCTACACACAAATGCACTCACTACAATCAAACAGGTCATTCAAAAAGTCAGTGCTTTGAACTTATTGGATATCCAGATTGGTGGGACCCAACACGG